>OY776111.1:273077318-274277318 GCA_963675035.1 Allygus modestus
AAGAAACGCTAATATTTAAAACTTAATAATATTATGCAATTTAACCCAAACAGCATTTATTAGGTGTTATGATACCGAGAGACTATCGTCAATCAAATGTAATATTCCCGTGGCTCTCGATCCGGGTGTACCACGTGCTTTGCCTGTTCCAGGAAGCGGATACTATAAGGAAGTAGTATGAGTAAGCCAACTGGGTTGCGCGCGCACAGGTTCAATGACAGAGCTAAATACGAGAGAAGCACGCGCGTCGGACGAGCATAGCGCCGCGGCCGCTGACGTAACCCACTGATAACAGCAAGGTCGCCCAAGGTTATCACTGATAAGCGGTCTACTCTGCGCTCCCAGCTACAGTTTTATACGTTTTCTGTCTCTGTGCCATATATAATTCTAGTTATTGTTAGAGAACTTTTACAAATTTGTCCAGTTTACGTTTCACTAGATGTAGGTATAGACAATCATTATATAGGTAGGCGATTGTAATCTTTGGGTATGCACTTTAAGGTATGGTACAAGCTAAAAATGTTGGTGACTATTATTTAATTACGATGTAATATGAGAAATCCTTGACTTAATTAATGGGCTCATGGGAATTGTCTACTACCCCAAACTATTATTTTGTACTTGTGATTAA
Source organism: Allygus modestus (assembly GCA_963675035.1). NCBI lineage: Eukaryota > Metazoa > Arthropoda > Insecta > Hemiptera > Cicadellidae > Allygus > Allygus modestus. Next base: position 273,077,950 of record OY776111.1, read on the forward strand.
AAACAAAAAATCTTTGTTACAATATAAGAATAATATTCAGCCTTATAAACAATTAATGTATTATGTTGGACCATTTAATAAAACATATTAGGTGCTGCGCTTACATAGATAGTGCAAAATTATTGAGACTGGTATAGAACCAATACGTTCCAATGCCACCCTCATGGCACACTCACACTGATTAACTTGTATACACATTATCGGCTAAGTATCGACTAAGTAGAAGAAACTAACTAAAAAGTGTATAAAGAGAATATGAAATTCGTCACACTGCATTATTAATATTAATAATACAACCCTTTATTGTGGTTATAATAAATATATTTGGGATCTTAAAATAACGCCAAATATCTTAAAAGATACTCACTTTTAAATATGTTTAAAATTTGCCTGTTATTCTCCTTTTATGCCCTTAGGAGAGATATCATCGAATAATTGCTATATTTATTCAGATTATCACATCGACACCTTTATTCAAAATTGCAGTATACGGTTATTAGCATTTACAGATACCTGAAAATTTACTGGCACAGTTAAATGTTATTGTTATGCGTAGGCCTCCTTCAGATAACGTTGTTTGGCAATTGTATAAATTGTAGCAAACGTCAAACATAACAAAATGAATTTATAATCAAATAAAGTAATAACACCCCCAAAAAAGAATTTTAAAAAATGCCAGTGGACAATGACTCCCTGGCTCCGAGAGGACATGACTCATACTGCGCGCAGAAGAGACAAAACCAGAATTTAACATAACAAAACCACTTCCGAAATAAAAATGGCCGAGAAAACCCATCGATTTCCCGCCAACAGAAAACCAAGTCCGACGGATCAGTTTTTGTACTCAACCCCGATCCAAAATCTATACAAATTTCCACTTTGGCCTATACTAGTGTCCAACCCTTGCCTATATTAAATACATTTTTCCAAACCCAATCCGTCCCCTATATATTTTATTAAGATTAATTTTCAAAATCAAGCTAAAAAACTAACTTTGGTGTTTATGGTCTGATTTGTTTAAAATGTAAGTAGGGTGCATCAGGATGCACCCTAAATTAAATGTATATATGTTATTGTTGTAAGGTAGTGTATATGTACACTCCACTTACATTTATGGTGTTTATGGTCCGATTTGTCTGCAATTTGGATATGTTATTGTCCTAAGGTAATGCAAACACCACCTATAATATCCTAATTTAGTATTATAATTTATGTTAACAATATTTTTGCAAATTACTATATCGCCAAATGCTCACTTGTTTATTTACTATCAGGTTTGATTGGTTTTAGGATGTGTTATAGCCCTTAACGACCATATATTATACCCAAATTCGATGCTATGTAAAATGTGTATCATTGAAAAATGCTACTAACTTTAGTGTTTATTGGTCTATGTAATTGAATATTGGATATGTTGTTATACATGTGTATGGGTAAATACATATAATTATGTCCCAACTCCATCTTATCTTAAATTTATATATTACTACATTATAAAATGTCAACTTATTGATTTACTATCCAATTTGGCTGACTTTCTGGAAGCGCCCTCAACTATTATATGCAAAGTTACCATCAAATGTGATGCAATGTAAAATGTATGTGACGTAAAAATGTTTGTGAGGGTCATATTTAAATATTACACAAGGTTTTATAATTTATAAATAATAATGTTTAAATTATAAAAGTAAATATATAGTTAGGGTGGTGTAGTTATTGCAAACCGTAATTATTTGGAACTAATGATAGACATTTATAGGTATATTAGTCTAGGAAGATAACCAGCCATATCAATCCACAAACACAGAACTAGACTTTTGGAACTTGTATTTATTAAATAACTGTACAAACTACAGAGACATATTATGTATATAATAAGCGGGGAAATAACAGATCTGAAATTCAATTACATCTGGCAGTAAAAAAACAAGTTTGCGATTGTAATATAAATACTATAGTACAAGATAAGTTTGTATTGGGATCTCATTAGTCTTGGACAACAGTATATCTGAGAACAATTTATATGAAATATACACCAAAGTTAGTGTTTTGGGATGGGTATCATTTACACATACACACTGACCTAGGGTAACTCCATCCAAAAATCAATTAAATTGAACACCAAAGTTAGTATTTCGTGATTAATGTATATAAATTTTACATAGCATCACATTTCATAATGACAAATGATAATTTTGCATATAATAGTTGAGGGCGCTTCCGAAAAGTCAACCTAATTGGGTAGTAAATCAATAAGTTGACATTCGGCAATGTAGTAATATATAAATTTAGGATAAGATGGAGTTGGGACATAATTATATGTATTTACCCATACACATGTACAACAACATATCCAATAATCAATTACATCGACCAATAAACAATAAAGTTAGTAGCATTTTTTTTAAAAATACACATTTTATATAGCATTGAATTTGGGAATGATATATGGTAGTTAAGGGCTATAACATATCCAAAAACCAATCAATCCGAGGGTAAACTAAAAAGTAAGCATTTGGCAATATAGTAATATTCAAAAATATTGTTAAAATTAATTTTAATATTAAATTAGGATATTATAGGTAGTGTTTGCTTATACATTAGCCTGGGACGATAACATATCCAACTTTTAAACAATTTGGACCATAAACATCAACGTTTTTTTTTGGTTAACATGTTTATAAAAATTAGGCAGAGTATTGAAATTGAAAATAATATGGTCATTTTATGTATAACTGTTGGGCGCTAAAACATATCCGAAAATAAATAAAATCGGAGAATAAATAAAGAAATTGGCAATTGGCACTATAGTAATTTACAAAATATTGTTTAAATTGACAGTAATATTGAATTTGGAAATTACAGGTGGAATTTATTAATGCATTAGCTTAGGACAATAACAAATCCAAAATGCAGACAGATCGACCATAAACAATAATATTAGTTTTTGATTGATTACAACAACACCAAAATACCCCCGTCGCAGCAAACCTGCGTACTCAGCGAATTTCCAATGAATATATAACATAACACATTAAAACACGTAACAGGATTCATATGAAATATATTCACAAACAAGCGAATTTTAAAATATCAATTATTCTCCATAAGAATAACATTGGGGATGAGTACACAGGTTTGCTGCATCAAGGAACACAAAATAATGGGTTTTCATGCAAATATCAATAGAACTCATCTTAGTGAAGTCTTCTTAGTGAAGTCTTCTTGGTGAAGTCACATACCAAGTTTCATCCATGTTCATTCATAAATAAGCGATATATAACATTTTAATTATTTTCCATAAGAATAACATGGATGGAGACTAAGTACCTAGGTTTGCTGCTACGGGAACCATGGGCTAAAATTTTTTGTGTGTAAACAACAATAAACCACAACCAGATGAAGCCATATACCAAATTTTGTCAGTTTATGTTCATAAATAAGCGAGGTATACAATTTTTCTTTTCCTCCATAAGAATAACATTAGACAACATACTGTGTTTAGCACTTACAATATCTCAGTAACCAATTGACGTAGAGTAATGATCAAAATACCAAATTGTTTGTTTTTTATGCTGTATTCAATGGTAAAAATTAAAATTTAATTTAAATAAAAATTACATGTGGAAACCCCAAAAAACCCATTTTTGGGGTACAAAACCCCCCCAAAACCCTCCTTCGGATGGTGTGCTTCGTCTGGTTTTCGAACTCGTTCAAATAAATGGTACTTTACACATTTGTGCCAGATTTCATTAGGATTGGACCTTTTTTACGAGAGTTATCGTGCTTACGGACACACACACACACACACACACACACACACACACACACACACACACACACACACACACACACACACACATATATAATGTATGTATATATATATATATTTATATAAATTTGAACGAATGGTGTTTTTGGCATCTGGGGACCTCAAAATGAAAAGTTATCATGGTCTCGGGCTTAAGTCTTACCATGAGATCTACGGTAACAGCTTCTTCCCTATAGGGGAAATTCGCTAAAACAAAATATCGACTGCATTATAGGGGGTAGCAGAAAGTTTAGTAGAGTGGTTATGATACATATATAAGAGCTATAACATATCCGAAAATCAATCAAATCGGGCAGTAAATAAAGAAGTTGGTAATTGGCACTATAGTATTTTTTTAAATATTTTTTAATATAACCGTAATATTGAATTTGGGAAATGTAGGTGGAATTTATCAATGCATTAGCTAAGGACAATAACATATCCAAATTGCAGACAAATTGGACCATAAACACCAAAGTTAGTTTTTTTCTGGTTTACATATAAATATAAACTATACAAAGTATCAAATTTTGAACTTATATATGGTAATTCTACATATAATAGTTTAAGGCTATAACATATCAAAAAATCAATAAAATCGGGCAGTAAATAAAGAAGTTAGCATTTGGCACCATAGTATTTTTTTTCAAATTTGTTTAAAATTTGACCGTAATATTGAATTTGGGAAATGTAAATGGTGTGTACATATACACTAGCCTACAAAAATAACATATATAAATTTTAAACAAATCGGACCATAAACACCAAAGTTAGTTTTTTAGCTTGATTTTTTAAATTATTTGAAAAATATAGGGAATGGATTGGGTTTGGAAAAACGTATTTAATATAGGCAAGGGCTGGACACTAGTATAGGCCAAAGAGGAAATTTGTATACATTTTGGATCAGGGTTGTGCCAAAAAACTGATCCTTCGGACTTGGTTTTTTAGTTGGCGGGAAATCGATGGGTTTCTCGGACATTTTTATCGGAAGTGGGTTTTGTGATGTTAAATTCTGGTTCTGTCTCTACTGCACGCTGACAATACTCTAACATATCAAGAGGCAGGCTGCCTCTGAGAGGAGAATTACACATACTACTCGCTGACAATACTCTGAAACACATCACGAGGAGGCTGGCTCCGAGAGAACACGAGGGATGACTGTACAGTGACAATACTCTTTTAACATATCGTGAGGAGGCTGCCTCTGAGAGGAGAATTACGCATACTACTCGCTGACAATACTCTGAAACGCATCACGAGGAGGCTGGCTCCGAGAGAACACGAGGGATGACTGTACAGTGACAATACTCTTTAACATATCGTGAGGAGGCTGGCTCCGAGAGAACACAAGGGATGGCTGTACAGTGACAATACTCTGAAACACATCACGAGGAGGCTGGCTCCGAGAGAACACGAGGGATGACTGTACAGTGACAATACTCTTTAACATATCAAGAGGGAGGCTGCCTCTGAGAGGAGAATTACACATACTACTCGCTGACAATACTCTGAAACACATCACGAGGAGGCTGGCTCCGAGAGAACAAGAGGGATAACTGTACAGTGACAATACTCTTTAACATATCAAGAGGGAGGCTGCCTCTGAGAGGAGAATTACACATACTACTCGCTGACAATACTCTGAAACACATCACGAGTAGGCTGGCTCCGAGAGAACACGAGGGATGACTGTACAGTGACAATACTCTTTAACATATCGTGAGAAGGCTGCCTCTGAGAGGAGAATTACGCATACTACTCGCTGACAATACTCTGAAACACATCACGAGGAGGCTGGCTCCGAGAGAACACGAGGGATGACTGTACAGTGACAATACTCTTTAACATATCGTGAGGAGGCTGCCTCTGAGAGGAGAATTACGCATACTACTCGCTGACAATACTCTGAAACACATCACGAGGAGGCTGGCTCCGAGAGAACACGAGGGATGACTGTACAGTGACAATACTCTTTAACATATCAATAGGGAGGCTGCCTCTGAGAGGAGAATTACACATACTACTCGCTGACAATACTCTGAAACACATCACGAGGAGGCTGGCTCCGAGAGAACACGAGGGATGACTGTACAGTGACAATACTCTTTAATATATCGTGAGGAGGCTGCCTCTGAGAGGAGAATTACACTTACTGCACAATGGCACGTACTGCACGATGCCAGTAGGACTCAAAAACACGTCGTGAAGTGGCTGTCTGCGAAGGACAATGAGACATACTGCACGCTGACGTACTCTCAAACACAACGCGAAGTGGCTGACTCCGAGAGGACAATGTGGATAAATGTGTTTCACGAGCTCTCCACGAAAATTGCATTGTACCCGATATAATCTACACACGCCTGGCAAAGGCCTAGTCTTGGTATCGTTCAGTTGGACTGAAACTGACAGTCAAGGCCCATTATGTTAGCCTTCCTTATTTTAAGAAAGCTCTGCATCTGCTAAGGGGGCTTGAATATAGTCCCTTTTACAGCCTGGATGAATATTTTGACCAATGTTTTGTAACGTGTTATTTGAGTATCTGGATAATTAGTTAATGGCATGGGATGTAACAGTATGTACCTTGATTTTTAGGGCCTACATAAAACACTGTACATTGCATTATTTTTGATTAATAAAATAAATATTAATTTATTGTATCTTATTACTTGAGCTTGAATAAGGCGTGTTGAAGATGGACTATTTTTAGCAACCCTTGACTTCGACTATTGCATGCATTTTTGCCAAATGTCAACAACGATTTGATTGCATTTGAATGATACATACTGCACGATGACAGTGGGCCTATTCACAGCCACATCGCGAAATGGCTGGTTCTAAGAGAACAGTGCCATAAACATCTGCACAATGACTGTACTCCCAAACACATAGCGAAGTGGCTGGCATCGATAGGGCAATGCCACACACTGCACGATAGCTATTCTGACAAATACATTGCGAAGTGGCTGGCTCCGAGAGGAAAATGCCATAATATATTATACCTCTAAATAATGCCATATGACTCACAAACACATCACAAGGCATCCGAGAGGACAATGTCACATCTACACGATGGCAGTACTCATAACCACATCGCGAATGACTGGTTACGAGAGGACAATGACACATAATGTACGCTGCCAGTACTGTTAAACACATCACGAAGTGGCTGGCTCCGAGTGGAAAATGACACTGCACGCCCTGGAAGGATGACTGGTTTGTTAGTTTATTTGTTTATAAGAATAAGCATACTTTTTCCAGGGAATGCCAGCAAAACATTACGTCTTGTGAAAAAAAAAACACATAAATGATTAACTATGCGTTATTTGAAAACCCTTAATATCTGTAAAGGTATTTTTTGATCATTTGCAGGGAATGCTAGAAAAACATTACGTTTTGTGAAAACAAAACAAAAACCCATCAATCATTATCTATGTGATATTTGGAAACCCTTAATGTCTGTAAATGTCCTTTTAGATAGTTTGGAAAATATCCCCCATCAGGGTTCCGGCCCCTGGGCTTACTAAGTAGCAATGTTAATCTTATGGAATAATAGCAATCAATGTAGTTTAATATTTAACTAATTTAGCAGCAAGAACAGTTGCTCTAAACTAACCCGCATGGAATTACATTAGGCTACAATAAAATGTAAAACGACCGTACATGATTGCAAAATAATGACGTATACTGTGGTACAAATATTGCTCGAATTCACGACACCGGATTTACTTACCTACTAAAAATACTAGAATCTTAATATTAATCTCTTGATCTCTTATGAGATAAACTACCGGAACGTGTTAGACTTACAACTGGCAGCACAGGATATCAATATATACCTGAAACAAAACAGATAACGTTGCAATAAACATACAATTCATCACAACAAACCCAATGACAATTTCAAATTAATATGACAAAAACAATGTTTGAGAATTACGCTTAGAATGCTCAGATATTTTGACGAAACCTGCCTCATAACTCAGTGCAGCTGTCAACAAGCTTTTGGAAAATTAACCCACATTTCGCTATCTTGCCATACATTGGCGGGATCTCCAATGAGCTTAAATGATACTCAAAGCTGACCGATAACCCATAAACGCAGGTGCAATCAAAGGTTGTGTGGCCATTCAACACAGCCCTTTCCCCATTATCAATTCAACTCAAATACCACCTTGCCTCCAATGTAAACATGTCACGAAATATATTGAAGACAAATTTAATATTAATATGTTTCAGAAATAAACATTTTCAATGGCATGAAGAGTTAGTTTAGACAAACTTTCAAAGAGTAATTGATTGGATTGGACCTCATTCGTTATCTATCAATTTCGATCACGAAGCAGGAGCAGCAGGGAAAGCCGAGGATTGAATTACGGTCGATCTAGATAGTTATAGTTATTATTATAAATCTACAGTATAACAGAGTTAAGCTCAGGATTAAAAATGTGGGGAAGAAACTATAGAGAACTTAAGTAGGCCGAAGGAAATATAGTTAGGAAGATTGGCCCTAAAAGGAAGGGTAGACGGACTGAAGATCCCCGGGTTGAAATTGACCTGGGAATTGTTTACCTGTTTTGGCGAGGCTTGACTGAAGATCCCAGCACTAATGAGGGGTCGAGCGGGGATCTTCGGTCAAGCCTCGCTCTTGGGATCTTCATCGAGTTTGATGAGGGTTGACAAGGGACACCAATAACACCTCACACCTTGGGTCACTTAAATTTTGCAGTAATTGAAAATAAAATATTAACTAATGGCTTTAGTTCCTACCCTGTATTTCAGTACACAACAATACAAAAAAAACGGCTCTTTTTGACTGCAGTTATGACAGATTTTCCTTATATTTTCATTGTTATTTAAAACATGCTAATGTTCTATGTATGCTGACATGTAACATTAACATACATACCCGATAACGTAAACTAAGATTTTATAGTGCTAGTCAGGTTAATATTTGTAATGTGGTTTAATTGTTCACGAGTGAAGCCGCGGGTAACAGCTAGTACATTTATATATTACTAGAATGTTCTATGCGCAGCTTGCTCCCGTCTTGTGATGCGAGAATAGCAAATAGTTAAATAGTAAACAAAACAATGAAAGTCTGTAGTTAGACACGATCCTTATGACAGCTGTTAATCTAATTGAATTGGAAAAAGAAAGAGCACATTTGACATAAAACCAAATAAAACTCTCCTCCATATGAATAACTTGCAGGTCCCGTGGGGCAGAGCCTTGATGCCTAAGACGAAAATTTAAATCCAGTTTGCCCATCTGCACATCTAGACACGCGTTTTAGTGTATAATAGTGGGGGTAACGAAAAAGCCTTATTGTTTAAAAAGTTGTCATGTAGCGTATTGATAATATAGATAGATTTCTCCATTTAGGCTTTCCGGTTAACCATATCTTCGGTAAAACTTCATAAAAACCAATAATTAGACAATAATTTTTAAGATTACCTTCACCGCTAAATGAGAAAAATAAACAAATAATCTAAACCATACAAATTATAATTTACTGGGCGATAATCATTTATTTATTTTTCAACGTAATAGGGACACCATCCTACAGCGACAATTACAACTAAATCAAAACAGGTGTTTCAATGCGCGAGTTGCGCAAGAGCAATTCTAGTAAATATTATTCTGTGAACAAACAATTAACTGTTAATTATTTGTCCCAGTTTCTAAGACTTTTTAATAAAATAATCCATCTGCTTCTAACACTGCAGACGTCCCTACGACCAATTACACTAGCAACCAATCTTAATATTAATACGCAGGTAGTTTTTTTATAGCAAGGGCAAAGTTTAAAGAGCTACTGTACTGATTTTAATGCTTCATGTGTTGATTAAAAAAATTCGAGGTGTATATTTGACGTAATAAGAATTGCGTTTATTTCGGGACTTAACCAATGGAATAGGCCTACGATCTCCGATTCATGATATATTTGAGGCGAGGTGATAATGCACGATTTGGTAAGAAAATAGTACGTAGGTTGATTTTGTATATAATAAAAGTCTTGAATTTTTTATCTTTATTGAATAAAGTGCACGATTTATTATTACCAATTAGATTACTACATGTGTTAGACTTAAATGTTTAAAATATCTCACTGATTTGTCGCTGGGTAGGTAGATTGCACAACAACTGTAGTATATTAATAACATTACATAAAACGTTCACTGAATACGCAAGTTTGTTGTGAGATAAATATTGTACAAGTGTAAAGAAAACTATAAGAGTGATTTTCGTGGAAAAAACATATTTAGGAAAGAAAATTATGTAATTTTTACTTTACTAAATTGAGTGAAAAGCAAATTGGGTTATATTTTTTCAGTTTTGATTTGGTGCGGTTATGCTTTCGCGGTTATATAAAGTTATACGCTGTATCAATTTAACCATAGCCTGGTTGCTATAAAAATAATACATAGCCTACTCATTTTTTGGTCTGTTTTAAAATGTGTTCGCTAAGTTTAATAATTCTGTTTTAAGTCTTGCAGAAAAACATAAAGTTTTAGCCTAAGATTTGCAATACAAATCCTACAACAAAACTGTGAGCTTGAAACTATAACTCTATAGTTGTAATTACGAAATAGGAGATAGACAGGGCCGATGAGAACAGCTAGTCCCAGCGGTTCTCCCGCCTGGCAGGTAGAGGCGGAGGCCCGAGTGCCGTATACCTGTTTTTCGAGGCTTGACTGAAGATCCCACGGCTAATGAGGGCTAGGGAGGGGATCCTGAGTCAAGCCTCGCCAAAATATATTACAACCGACCCTTGATCGGGCTACCCTGGGATCTTCAGTCCTACAACCAAAAGGAAGAAACTAATTCCAAATTGCTCTCAGGATAAGATGCAGGGAGGTTCGAGATAACCGAAGAACCCGAGTAACGGTAAACTATCCAACTGACTGAATTTCATAAAAAACAACTAAAACTCCACATGTGCCACTAGACATGCACGCCGTAATCCAGCTTGAGTAGGACGAAGGGACGATCGAATATGATGGTAATTGAAGAGGCACCCTCTGGTGTGAAGATGACACTGAGGGAAGCAGATGCGATCAAATAAGTTTGTGAAGGTATGCAGATTGGCATCTCAAATAGTTGACTTTAAAATAACTAAAATATAAATTGAAATAAACATTTTACTTCTAATTTATCTGGCGAAAAATGTACATTCTAGTATGATCTATGACTGTATGCAAAATGGACCTAGGAATCATGCAGAAGAATTACGCTTCAACTGTGAAAATCGGGGTTTTGGACCTCATAAATCAATTGTAAAATTCTTAACGCAAAACACACTCAAAACATTGCATGAAAACTCAATTAATAAACGGTATCAGAAAACTTAACACATAATTTATTCCTTTTAGCCCTCTAGAGATACCGTAGATGCACCTACATGTAAAGTTATCTCGAAATCTGGCAATTGGTGTGATCTCATAAAAAAGTTCTGTAGATCTCATTAAACATACATCAACCAAAAAATAGACTTGTTCGGCTCAGAGAGCACCAAAACAACTGTTTCCACCGACAACTTACACAGTTCGAAAATGTTGACGTAAACAATACTTTCTCCGCATAGGCCTACTATGTATTGGGAATGTAACGTGAACATTTTAAATTAGTACAGCAAAAATAAGAAAAACGCTAACAATGTTGTTTATTGAAGAAATTTTGGTTTTAACTTTGTTTTGCTAGTACTTTGACCTTATGGGGTTTCAAACCATTACATTTGATCAAAAACAACCAGTAGGCCTTAAAAATAATACTTACTTAAAGTATCAATTTTCCTCCGCGCAAAGCCCGGACCCTAGGTACTGCACAATTGTTCAAGTTAATGATATCAGTTTATTTTTGTAGTAAACGAAAATGTTTATTATAAGCTAACTATTTACAAACACAAATTAAACGATTTTATCGTAAATGGGACTAATTTGATTTTGACTGGAGTACAGAACGTGTTCAAAATTGTAATTCTTTAACGACAGTAAGTTGGACGAGTGAAAGACCAGGCTGTCCATAAGACGAGTGTTAATTTTAACGCTGGACTTATGAACTGCCTGGTTTCTCCTCGTGCAACGTACTGTAATAACATGTATAAATCTGTATACAGTAGCTTGGCGTCTGGACCCTTGGCTACCTGTGAGAGGCCCGGACCGTCCCCCCGTCGCGTCGGTCGCTTCCTCAACCAGCTGTTTTAGTGATGAGTCACCTACTAGCGTTAACAACGCACTGTTTAACGTTTTTATGGAAGACATTTTAAATGTTTTCCAGCATAGTTAAAAAGTTCAGGACAAAATAAGAAAATATTTACCAAACACGACACTATTACGTTTGTAAAAGCCATTGCTGAATTGCCACATTTAGTCAACCCCTATGTCTCACCAGTGCTGTTATGTAACAACAGTTACAAAATACATAACAATTACAACAATTGTTTCCGTTTTTTAGTTTTTTTAAATTGATTTTAGGCACTGGACATTGGACTAAATTTTCACCATTGGATTTGGCTTAAAAGTGTGAACAATTTGTTTTTTTGATAATTTCTCTACGTCAATTTGTGAAAGTGGTAAACACAGTACGTTGTCCAATGTTACTCTTATGGAAAATAAGAAAAATTGTATATCTTGCTTATTTATCAACTTATCCTGACGAATCATGGAATATTGCTTTGTATCGTTGTGGTCTATTGATATTTGCGCAAAAAACAATTTTTTGGCCGATAGTTCCCGTAGCAGCAAACCTGCGAACTCAGCCCCCCATGTTGTTCTTACGGAGAATAAGAAAAATGTTCTCGCTTAATTATGAACATAAATTAATAAAACTTGGTATGTGGCTTTACCTAGTTGAATTATATTGGAAATTGTATAGAAACCTATTTTTTGTGTTCCTTGTTTCAGCAAACCTGCATACTCAGCCGCCAAGTCATTCTTATGGAGAAAAATTAAATTTTTGGCACTTTTTCCATATTTATTATTGTAGGCCCTAAACGAAGCCTCGAACAGAAATTGTTATACTTGCTGAATTTAAAGTGAACAAGATGTCCTGTAAAATACACTGGTCAAACATGTTACTACGAAATGTGGTTTATATTTAAAATAGCTTTGAAATTTGTCGATGAACCTCAAAATGTTCGCACTTCTTTCGTTTCCATCCTGTAACTCGTAAACGAGACCTCGCAGGAAAATATTACCCCTATTGTAATTCAAGTAGACATAATGTAGTATAAATTTCAATGGTCAAATGTAGTATTACTATGTTTGGTTCATATCAGAAGAACTTTTAAGTGGATCACATTTGCCGATCAAACTAAAATTTGTTGTACTTCTTAATATTGTTTACCGGATTTAATGTAAGCTGGTATATGCCTATATATTGGGCTATACTATGTTAAATATGTACAAAAATTAAGGAACTGTAAGCTATTACGCTTCCAGTTACCATATTTTGTCATATGCACACATTCAGTGTTTGAGAGGTGTTGCTATGAGAGCTAGAATACATAATACTGTAAAAAAAGTTTTCAAGTTGAAGAGCATCAGTGTTTACAAACAAATTAAAGGTATAATACATGCTCAACAACATTGTTGTTTATATTTATTTAATTTCCCGACAAATAAAGTTATGTAGAAATGAAGGATTGAGAAAGCACATGGCTATTTGAATGGCTTTTACAAACGTAATAGCTGAAACAAAATTAAAATTGGGTGTCCCATAAAAAAGTTAAAACAGTGCAGTTTTAACGCTAGGAGGTGACTCATCACTGAAACAGCTAGGTGAGGAAGCCGCTTGCAGGTAACCAAGGGTCCAGACGCCAAGTTACTGTGTTCAGATTATCGACAACTGAGTATATTTAAGTATTTACTGAGTAGGCCTATATTTAAAGTTATTAGCTAATTTTTTCTCCAACCTTCCGCCATAGTCTGGCATGTTTTTGTCCAAAACCGACCGTAACGACACAACCGCGTCAGGCATCTGGCGTCGAGGGCTTACGCAAGCGTGTTTACAAACCGCGGCGAAGTGATTCATTCCGCTGGCCATGGCGGGTGTTTTCCCCGTTAACACCTGACAGTTCCACCAGCTTCTGGACTCGAGAAATCCCCCACAGCGGTCACAGGAGTTGGAAAGGAACATTCCGATTACGTGTTAACAGCAGATATAACAATAATAAATTCTAATGTAGGATACATTATTTTTTCTGGAGAAGATGTAACAAGAAATAGAGTGAAAGTTGTTAAGAACAAATTATGAAAATCTTAAAACTCCCACTTTGGAAGTGTGACAAAGATGTCAAAATTTGTTGTAAATAATTTTACTGAAACATAATACAATACCTAAAACCACTTGAACGATCTGCAAGCCTTATATATATCCATATGTATTTCAATGAGTAAAATGAATGAACTTTTTAAAACACTTAAAGAGAGAATAATTGAAATGTATTTTTCAAACAGATAAAGTAAATCGCCAACATCTTGCAAATACCATGGCGAAAGATTTCCTCCAATTTCAGTGAACAGTGGTAATTGTCCTGACAGGACTAAGAATAGATGTTTGCGATAACACCTGGTGGGATGGGGAGGGGTGAGCACTCGGTAAGGAATGGCGGGAAAGTGTGGTGAAACCTCGGTCGGCCTGTGGGCACTTTCACCGGGACACCGGACATGCGGAGAGGGGCAACAGGCAACCAGGACAGGCAAAACAGCAACAGCAACAGCAACGGCACTACTTGGACAATGACTGGCATCGCTGTACTTACACTACGAGCGGACCACTCTTCGAGTAACGTTAACAATGCACTAAGGCACAAATAAAATATAAGAACTACACAAAAAAAACCATAAAACCGAAAGCTTACTATTAAAAAAAAACACCCTTAAGAATGTTTACTTCTTGTGTTCAAAATTCCACAGCCACTTTGATACCACTACAGATACACAAACTTGAAGCCATCTTTAGCCACCAATAGGTCGTTCTTTGTATTTGTAACGATACATTCTACCGCCGGTAGTACAGTGTCACAGCGTGATAACCGGATAAAGTTTGTATAATTATTTGTGTAATATTCATGTAACAAACAAAATTATGAAATTAAGAAAATATGATTTTATGAAAATTAGTAGAAGCAATGTTTACTTTTTAAAGGACTGCCGGTTAACCACATAGATGTCTATTGGAACCCGGTGCCCATGGAAGTGAGTTTAAACTCTTTCTTGTTGATCGATCATCGTAGACCGTTGCGGCTGACTAGGATCGGCTTGGTAAACGAAACTAAATGTGAGATCAAATTGAGCAAATATACAAAAACCTTGATGTTTCCATAAGGCTCTACTAGTTATACATTAACGAAACTCTTGAAATATATTACGTGACAATTGACCTAGGTATAGAAAATACTATACAACATTGTTTGGTGTGAGGTATTTCTTAAGACCATTTCATCTTGATAGCCGAATAGAGAACATACTTTGAGAATTAAAACACACTACTTACCACAACGTACAATATTGATTACCCTGCCAACTGACCTAAGGGACATAGGACCTCAGTTCTCAACATAAACCAATGGGGAACGGGACGAGCTGAATACGAATAATAGGACCTTAAGAGTCTTCATCACCGGAAGTTGCTAGACGCCATCTTGGAGTTTTGTTCCATAAGGCCAATGTTAACTTTGTGCCTCCATTACACCTCACCTGATCGTCACAAACAATTCATTTTGGTGTAAAATTAAAGGTTTCATCGTCATCTAGGGAAATACAATGTCGAATTCCTTAATTTGGGTATCATAGATTCATAATAAATAGTTTAATTTTGAACTGAAACACTGTACAAGTTCTCCTTAATTTGTCACAAAATCCAAATTCTACTATTGTATTTCCCTAGAGGACGACGAAACCTTTAATTTGACACCAAAATTAATTGTTTGTGATGATCAGGTGAGGTGTAATGGAGGCACACAATTAACATTGGCCTTATGGAACAAAACTCCAAAATGGCGTCGAGCAACTTCCGGTGATGAAGACTCTTAACCAATAATCTCGGCTAACAACTACTTTAAAAATACCCTAAAACATTTAAATTTGAAAAGAATAAACAACTTTTTTTTGATTTTTATAACCAAGGATATACGCGATTTTTGATTTACTCCAACCATTTTCAACAATAATATTTCACTCGTATTTACAGCCCCACCAACACCTGCGTGCGATACAAGGCAGAGGTATCAAACAGATCCAGAGCAGCAGAGCGTTAGACACGGCAAGGGGGTTGCGGGGGCGGGTGATGACCGGGGGGGGCTCAGCCCGTAATTACGGGATGATTACAGACGCGGGAGACGCTCTTTGTTTCTGGCAGCTTTTAAAAATTGAGAGCAATTACAACACTACCAGACGTCTTTGATGCTGCTCATGAAAAGTCTGAGGGAAAATTATTTTCGAACGTGGCATCATTCGGTTAAATTACCAAAATTAGTTATATCCCACTTGTGTATATGATGCGTTGGAGGCAGTACTTGAAAAGTTTCCATCCTGACTGTAAATTAAAAGAGAACGGGGATTTACCAGCAAGATTAGATAAATACTTGACGGGTATTAAATGACTATATTTTTGAAAATGTAGAAAATTTGGGCAGAAGAGAAAACCAAAGCCTGAATTTAATTTGAAATTTAACTAATCGCAGATTTATCTAAACATTGTTTATAATATAAAAGGATAGGCTAACTTTTTATAATTTATATAAAAATATTTGGTTTGATATGGGTGAATTCGCATGGCAAAGGTAAACTGAAAGCTATATGGTATTGTTTTGACAAAAAACTCAAACCAAGCACTTGGAACTCACACTATGTATAGTATTTTCATATGTAATCCGAACAAAGCTTTATGTTTGGCGGGACTTAATTTACAATCAAGTGTTCATTTATTAGTGAATTTCCTTTGGAAAGTGAACTATTAGCATGACTCGCACGGTGAAACTTAAGCCCGGGACCACAATAGAAGTTCCTAACGTGACCCCCTGAACACGTTTTGGGGGGTCGTTCAAAATTATATATATATATATATATATATATATATATATATATATATGTGTGTGTGTGTGTGTGTGTGTGTGTGTGTGTTTTTCACACTCTAGCGGTCGCATTTTTTGTCCGATTAACTTCAAATTTGGTAGGGACTTCCTTTCTGTAATCAGTTGGACAAGTTCGTTGGGCAAAACAATCGGAAAACTCCAAACCCCTTTTTTGGGGATTAATCTTTCAAATTTCGAGTTTTTGGGCCCAAATAGGGTCAGAAAAGCCCCGGATGTAAAATTAATGCATGTAAAAAGATGGGAATTAGTAAGACGAAAGTTTTAAACCCTCTCTCGTCATTCTATCATAAATATTTAACGAGTTATTAAGGAAAATGTGTTTCGACTAAACACAGTACGTTTTCTTATGGGGTTTTTACACTAGAAAAGCCTGCACCTTTGTTAGAGTGCTTTTATCATCCCCAGCAACCTCACACCTACTTTCAAGCCTGACTGGACCTTCTTCTAACATTATAATGCGCAAAAATGTATTCCCAGCTTTGCAGGTAAATGAAACCAGGAGCACATCAGAACAGCCAAAAATCTATGTTTTCAGATTTCATGTTTTTACACTGATTTTGAGTTTTAAAAGTTGTTATGTGGAAATTCACTTCCCTCACGTCAGCGTGCTGCGTGCGAACTCGTTTTACACTTTGCGTGTGTCTTTTGCTCCACCGTTTTTGGGTCAGCCAGAACATAATTTAACTCTACAAGTACACAGGTAAGGAACCGCTATAACGATACTGTTGATCATATGTCCATATTAATGAGGAGGAATATTCTGGTGTTTAATTACTATGTATGAATGTTCTTTGGAATAAACGGCCATGTATATGTATATATATATATATATATATATATATATATATATATATATATATATATACTAAAGTAAATCATTCATTTCCTGTGTCTCCTAAAGTTCTATACGATGTGTTAGAAGGGAAGGAAACTTTTTGCGGGAGCAATGGTTCATAAAATAACTCCCGTAGCACACCTGCGTAGTACTGCAAATCCGATGCAAATTTAACTCATTCACCTATAAATTTACCAGCTTACATAGTTTCATCAAAATATATTGATAATTTAGTAAGATATATTTTACCCATCCTATATAAGAATAACATCGAATGGATTACGCAGTTTTGCTATAACGAGGACGACTAAAAACAGGTTTTTGTGCAAATATAAATATACCACAACCACATGAAGGCACACACTGAGTTTTATCAAATTACATTCAAATAAGGGAGATATAGCATTTATTTATTCACCATACGAATCACATGGGATAACACAATGTCCATAATGTTTACATAGGACTGTGTATACAAGTTTTAGACTGCGGGGGTTTTTATGTGAATATTAATAGATTCACATAAATTTAATCAGAGAAATTAAATTTATTTCGCAATCCAGCGGAAGAATTTTGCTTAAACTTTGGGACAAGGGGGGTTGGACCTTAAAAATCGATTGATAAATTACTCCAGGTCTATATTGTACAGGTACACACTGACGACTGGCCTTCACCGAGCAAACCTCGGTCCCACAGGTACTGGAAATGTAACACAGGAAGCTGTCTGAATAAAACAGCGAGTAGAAAGTGTAAACTGCAAGCTTGCAATGGTGGTTATACTAAAGACAGCGGATATGTTACAAAGAAAACTATATTTCTAGAGGTCATCAATCGCAGAGTAACACAAGGCTTTGCGATAATGAGTGATGTAAAATCAAAACACCCTACATAATAAATAAAACGCTGATTAACAGCATTATGTCATAACAACGTTCACCCTGGTTCTAAGCAATGATTTGAGTTACGTTTAATGTCTAAATGTCGGGACATTAATTTGCTAACCAAACAACACTCGAGTAATTATGAAGAACAACTGAGAAGACAAGTAAGGCATAAGGCCAGTTTATATGAAAGCGATTAAATAACAACACATGACCAAGAGGAAACGTGTGAAATACGCTTTATATTAGATTAAATCTAATACCCAGAGAGAGTATCATCGTGAGGAAAATTACTTACTATTTGCTTCCACTTACTGCTCAATTCGACGATAGTAAGGAAAGGGAACTTATTGTAAAAGATTAATCCACCTCAAGGGTTATGTACATTTATTCAAAAACACTGCCAGTAAAAATGCAATGGTATAAGATATTTCCTCGTTTCTGAGGAATATGCCATTTGTTTGTTCAGAGTTACTAATATTCGATTTTGCAGAATGGAATGACAGACAAAATTACTTTTGTAATGGGTCCAATGTTTTTTTTATTATTTCCTAAACCACTTTGATAGCTGATCACTAGCGGTTATATAGGCGGTAGTGTAATTAGTCTTCATAAATCAACTTGGTTACCTCATACTAAGGTAAAAGTAAAATAAGGTAATACAATTGACCAAATAATGTTGATGTTTCCGTAATATTTGGCCTGGTACATGTTTTTGAGACATTACAGTACACTGCGTAATAATTTTTAACTTCAAGAAATTGGAAATTTAGGAATCAAACCAACTCATTTCACTTGTGAATGGATGAGAAATTGACTTTCACACTTATTATCACACAATACGTTCATGTTCCGTTCGAAGGTTCAGCGTTTCTTCTCATGGGCAAAATGATAATAAATTTATGTGGCTGCAGCAAGGTATTTTTTTCAAATTACAGAGTTCATATAAACTGTAATTATAGAATTCATTAATGCTTTAACAAATTTTCCCTGTCAGTAATCCCTACAAACAACCATAAAATTCATTAATGCTTTAACAACTTGTCCCGGTCAGTAATCCCTGCAAACAACCAATTCAAATTATAATATTTGTCTAATCTTTTAAGGTCGGGGTGCCAAAAACAAGAAATATTTCCTCACGCGACTGACATTTTTACGCATTCAGCTCTCATGAGTTATACAACTTAGAAAATGGGTAATCGTGCAAAATCTCGAGACGGTACAGTTAATTGTTGTCTGTCTTTTCCGCTGGTAGACTTAGATTGCTGGTCAGTTTCATAAAAGAACAATAGCCAGAGCAATATATTTAAATATTGACCAGGAATAGGAAACTACTTATAAGAAGGTATAAAATACGAAAAGATATGACGTGATTCGACCACATGAACGAAAAGTGTAATATGTACGACTGGATAACTGCATCACACTGAACATCAGGTTTGAGCACTGAATCGATCGCACAAGCAAAACCGCACGTTCCACCAAACGTATAAAACGTTCAGTTGTCGCTTTTTATTGACCATTTTTAGTGAATTTCCTATGGAAAGTGAACTATTAGCATGACCCGCACGGTGAAACTTAAGCCCGGGATCACCATAGAAGTGGGTTCGTTCAACATTTTATATATATGTGTGCAGGCACTCTAGCGGTCGCATTTTTTGTCCAATTTACTTCAAATTTGGTAGGGACATTCTTTTCTATAATTAGTTGGACAAGTTCGTTGGGCAAAACAATCGGAAAACTCTAAACCCCTTTTTAGGGGATTAATCTTTCAAATTTAGAGTTTTTGGGACCAAAAAGGGTCAGAAAAGACTCTGATGTAAAATTAACGAATGTAAAAAGATGGGAATTAGTGTGGCGAAACTTTTAAGCCCTCTCTCGTCATTCTAGCATATATATTTACCGAGTTATTAAAGGAAATGTGTATTGACCAAACACAGTACGCTGTCTTATGGAGGTTTTACATTAGAAAAGCCTGTTAATTATTTTTTTGTGTACTTTTATCATCCCCAACAACCTCACGCCTACTTTAAAGCCTGACTGGACCTTCTCCTTACCTTATAATGCGCAAAATTGTGTTCCCAGCATTGCAGGTAAATAGAACCAGGAGTATCAGAACAGCCAAAAAATCAATATTTTCAGATTTGAATAAAAATTGGAATAATTGTATGTTTTTAACTGATTTTGAGTTTTTATATTTTTTATGTGGAAATTCACTTCCCTCACGTCAGCGTGCTGCGTGCGAACTCGTTACTGTTTGGCATGATGGTGTGCCAAAAATACGTGCTTCCCTGATCGTGTCGATTTGTAAAAATAACAGAGAGCGTCAGCGGCAGTGGTGGTGATACTGCGTAGTGTCACAGATAATACGTTTGTTTTTCGATGGCAGTGTGTGTGTGTGTGTGTGTATAGTGGGGAGAATGCCGCCACCGCGCCGCGGCCGCGCTGCAGTGACGAAGGTCAGCCCAATATTGGGGTCAAGGCGGCACCGCTAGGCGCGAGTCCACCAGCCTCCCGGATCTACAGTAAAAATGCTCTTATTACTTGGGGTTAGAAACCAAGCGGCTGGGAATCTTGATTACAGGCTGTTAACAAATTGGGAAATATTTAGACTTTTTACCTTACCCACATGGTACGGTATTTCTGAAAAACTACATTTGTTTAGGTTTAAGGTACCAATCAATTTAATACTCGTACAACAGATATTGCCACGAAGAAATCTTTGTGTTGATAGTAAAGTGAGTTGGTATTAATTTACAATCGTTTTGCAAGAACTAAAGCATTTCGGCGATCGTTCAATTTGTAATCCCAAATGCCGAATAAATTCATAGGCAACGGCGTTGTTTTTCCCATTTATGTATACAATATCAAAGTGAAAATTAGAGAGCTCTAGTCTCCACCTTAGAATTTTGACGTTCTTACCTTGCAAAATGTCACCTAGGAAATCTTAAGAGGTAATGAAAACTGCATAATGCAAAGGAAACCGCTATAATGCGCTCGCTTGAAAGTGAGCGCATTATATGCCTTGAGCACATTTAAAATGAGCTACATTTATGTAAAATGAATGAAATTTGATTTATTCCCTGGAAACTGCTGAAAGACACGAGCAACGTTCTTTACTGTGACAGGCACCAGAGTACAGAGCTATTGAAGCCACTGGAACTTGCCTCAGCTGGAGGGTTTTCGGTGCCCAGGATTGGCCGGTCCTCGGTCTGTTAGGTAAATTAACTCTTCGGTTACCTGAGAGGGTTCGCTTATGGCCTTTAATTTAGACTTTATATAGTTGCCCAATTGATATTCTTAGTTTTTTAATGATAGCCCATGATGTTTGATATGATATCAAAACTGTCATCTGTCGTTTATTCTAAATATCACTGGTATTTACTATTCTTACCAGCAGTATTTATATTTCATACATAAATTGGAAACATAAGTTACTAGAGCTAAAACTACATGTTAAAGTTAGCACTGTGTTTAGTTAATTAAAACCTTGAATTATTTCTTACATTATATATTTATTACAATTTTATGATTTAAATTTATAGACATCATTCAGGCAAATTTCAAAGTGGATAAATACTTACGCCAGAGAAATTTGAAACAGATTACAAAGCGATTCGCAAAAATTGTGGCAAACTGGTCACTATGCTTAGTGTGCAAGTCAACTAACTAAGGTAAGCAGACATAATTCTGTAGCAATAATGCAAGATGATTCATGTAATTATAGTAATAACGCTCAGAGTAGTTATGATAAATCAAACTACTTTTCATCAACAACATTAGGCCTAAATAATAATGTATCAAATGTAGCAGGATACTCCGCCGGTATTTCAAAATCTGTTGTCAAAGTTAAAATTCAATGGATTTAAGACTCTAAATTGATACTGGCTAATTGATACTGGGAGTCCTGAGGGTTATATAAGTGAAGGTTTCACTTCCAAACATTCTTTACAACCTTTCCCTACATTCAATAATGGCTTCATTAATGGCTTGTTATTTCTATAAATTCATTTTGTAAAGAAACGATAACATTTATTCAAACGTAAAACTTAGTTTTACCGAATCGTATGCTGACATCATACTGACACATGATGTTTTGAATCAACTTTCAGGTTTACACATTTATTTTGAAGGAAAAACCGACTTTAGAAATGCGTGGAGTAGCTTTTGCTATTATTGAACCGGTTTCATTATTCGGCCATTTAGATCCTAATTGCAAACCAATTGCCATAATATCTAGATGCTATTCAGCAAAAGATGAAATATATTATAGCTCATCTGAACTTGAAATGATAAAAAATGAAACTATCGAAGAAAGTAAGTCGCCATGGCGAGCTCAGCCACTTATCGTCAAAGGAACACATAGGAAACGCCTCGTTATTGATTATGATCAAACCTCGATAAATGCCTGGATCCCTTCCCATCAATTGAAAAATTAGTAGCAAAAGTAGCTAAGTACGACATTTATAGCGACTATTGACTTAAAATCAGCTCACTTACAAATACTTATCAAAACTGAAGACAACCCTTACACAGCGTTTGAAGCTGGTGTAAGGCTATGACAGTTCTGTAGAATTCCAATAGGAGTAACAAACGGAGTGGCAGTGTTTCAACGTACAATAAATGGAACAATTAGGATAGGAAAGAGAATCTAAAAAGAGTTCATATGTGAGTGACAATAAGTGGTAAAGGCGAAGAAGATCATGACTGGAATTTAAAAAATGTCCTACAAGTCTGTGAACAATATAATTTGACCATTATTAATTAGAAGTCATCTTTCCGAAATCATATATCAAAATACTTGGACACAGCATTAAACCAATAATTTGAATTACTAATAAAGTAATCTGAGGCGGAAAAACCACCTTCTTTCAGTCAAAACTCCATTTTAAATCAAAACTCTAAAGATTAACTGTTGGATATAAAAACAAGTGGTACAAAAAACATTATGAACTCATGTGATAGCTTTTATATAAGAACAAAATACCTCAATACTTACCCTTTTTGTTCAAGTAGAAAAATGTTCAAGTTTTATTTTTAAAAAAATCAGCATAGTCCAATTTTCTGGCTCAGCATTTTATGTCGTACAGCTCCAAGAGGTTCTGTCAGCTTGTCTGACATTTGTTCTTTGGATGAAATTCTTATCATTTCTACACACTACCATCTAGAACCTTTTCCCGTACATAAAAATGTTGAATTGTCCCAGGACCTACCTTAAAACTAGTCATACCAGTCTTGAGGCTGACACTGGGTAAAGCAATTGAAGTTGCCATTACATCTGATCTGGTAAATGGTAAGTCTTTTGTCTGTCCGTTATGACAAACTTCCCTTCCACCTTTGGTCCCTCAATTTGCAGCGGCTAGGGACAGAATCTCCGGTTTGGTCCCAAACCTGCCATCCTGAGAATGGATGGTCCCTAGCTGTTGTACATGGATACCCGTCAGTTGAGTTGACCACTTGGAGGGCAGAAGGCGGGTCCCCTGTTTGAGAGCCTCATCCAATCTGTCACAGGGGCACAGGAGTTGGCCCTCTGAAGGGTCGATTTGGCTGCCGTCCCATCCCGTCCTTTCCTCTCCTGCTATATCCTATCCTTCAGGTAACCTGCGCAATATCCCCGCTTGTGGAAGATGTGCCTAGGAGCTATGCTGGGGTTTCCTAGTCCGCAACAATGATGATGATGATGAGATGTCGAATTTCATTATGTTTTCTTCTCTTATGAAAGACTAGATTTTTGACCAAGCGAACAACAGCTTCATTGTCTACATGTATTAGAGGGGTTCCCTTTACTGTTGTCATATCTTGAAATAATCTGCCAAGCCACACAGTTTTCCTAGTTGCTTCACTTTCCCCAACGATTTATGCTTCTGTTGTTGAGATGGCTATTGATGACTGTTTCTGGCTAAACCAGCTCACTGGTATGATATAGGTATGACTGCAGTATGATATATTTTTCTAAATTTTCATTTGCTTTATTGTAAATCCTCAAGACTTCATCATACTTGTTATTAACTGCAGCACTTCTCTATGCTGCAGCTGAAAATTGCTAAGCTCTTTTGTTTCTGTAGTTGACTTTCAACACCTTATACTGCATTTGGAACAGTGCCCAATAAAGAATTTATTTTATACTTTCAAGCTGCCAAGTTTATCTTATTCTCTAAAGGTGATATTACAGTCTTTGTCATATTCATCTTTATACGTCTACTGTAATCACACTTTTAGTAGAAAATTTATGTCTATGCCCATAACAATTATCTGAATTACTAATAAAATAATCCATAGCTATTCTTACCAGCTGTATACATAAATTTGAAACACAAGTTACTAGAGCAAAAAATATCATGTTTAAGTGAGCACTGTGTTTAGTTAATTAAAACCTTGAATTATGAATTTCTTAAACGGTTATATTTATTGCAATATTATAATAGGTAATTTTTTTTGAATAGAGAAACGATTATTATTTTTGTGATGTTATGTATAGAAATATTATCACTAACTTGTTTACATATAATAATTATATAATTAGCTCCCTCCCTACAGGGACATTTGTTCATACGAACTACCCAATTTCATCTACCATCAAACGCAGTCAATCCCCTACTTAAAACCATTAAGAAATACATATTAGGACAACTAAATTAAGCTACTGTAATAATTAAAGTTGAAAACTGGTTAGGTAATTAGTAAGCGGGGAAAGACATTTAGAGAACTATCGAACAGTTTTTACGGTCCCGTAGAAGAAAGTCGGCAGACGAAAATATGCGTGACGGAACTCAATACAAGACTCGGGACGCGTGAACGTTACTCTGTGGAAAAAACTAGCCGCGCGCTGCAATAAAAAGGCGGGAGAGAAACCGGAGCCGGGTCAACGTCCGTTGTTGTCGTTGCGTACTTTAATTATTGCCGACTCCATATTTGGGGCACCTTACGAGACCCACACTCGAAAAGAATAACGGTCGCAGTCGAAGAGAGAAGAAGAATGTTTAAAAAAAACTCTAAACGACAGGAAAAGACATGAGAGGGGGAATAACTGTGCTTTGCCTCAGACGAATGATGGGTACAGAAAGGGTACGTGACCACGATACTTAGGCTGAACATTATATTTTATAAGATTTCGCATAGGGTTTATAATACCTTCCAAAACTTCTATGTTAAGAAACATTTGCTTATTACAACTGAAATTGTATCCCGTTAGTAGTTTGGTTTTCATGCAATAAGGCATAAGGCATCACCATTTTTGAAAATTATAGTGGTATACCGCACGAACCTAATTATGATAAATTCCATTATTGCTGTATTGGTTACACTAATGTTGCAATAGTACCTATGGGACAGTACGAATTTGTGACTATACACAAAATGCAAAAATGAGCCATAAACACTGGTGAATTGAAAAAAATTACGTAGTTTCTTATACCTGATCTGTGTAGTATCTTACAGCACCGATATAAACGGGAATGACAATGAGAGTGCTGTCGCAATTAACGTTGCCACGTAACAGATGAACTTTCTCCGTGGTCTTCAGCACGTCAGCAGCTAACGACGTATTTTCATAACATGTTTGCTTAGCAAGTTCGTCAAAAAATATTTGCGAAGGCTTAAGTTATTTATCTTCATATATTATTTCTCAAGAGTGTTTTTTAAAGATACGTCATATCTCTCTTAAAAACCACTAATTAAGCTGACATTTGAAGATTTAATTCACCGGTATATATATATATATGAAAAATAAACGAACAATTCAAAACCTTGAAAATGTACATCCAAAAGAGGTAATTCAGTGAACAAGCTTCGCTTCCTGGGCAATTCTAGTGAGCCTATTGGTTGACAATTTTCGAACGAAATTTATAAGGATAACGAGAATGAGTAGCCTATTTTTAATTTAATAAGCAAAGTACTACCAATATATTCTTAGCAGATTCGTCAAAATAAAATAAAATAAATAGCGTTCAACTTTAGTTAACCAGAAGATTGTTAAAAGCGTTGCTTCTGAATCACTGCGTCTGCCTATAACAGTTATATGGTGTGTTTTCTTGTTGTGGAGCCGGCTATCACTTGGCACAATAATGCCACTCACCGGTGCTCTGGTTGATATGTACGACCAATGCCACGTCAAAAAAATCAATTCTAGTCCCGTGTTGGGAAGTTAGTGTGACTGTGTCGAAGAACTGGGAAACAAGCCGAAACAACAATCCCAGGCGCATAATCTCGTCATTATGGAAGTATGCGCAATTCGTGTATTTTCACTTTGGAAAAACAAATTATAATTTGTATCCATTTTAGCTCCAGAACTGTTTTTCATATGAAAATTTGGTTAGGTTAAGCCTACATACCTTTTTCGACTTAGAAAATGTAACAACAACGAACGAATTCGAACTGTAGTCAAAAAAGGTATGTGACCAAATTTTCATAACAACAAATAATTGAAAGGAGGGTCCCGTGGCTTGTACAGGGATATTTATAATGACGATTGTTATTGAAGATATACGGAAAGGTGAAAACAATGTTTGGCGTAAAGAGTATGTCCTACTAAACAAAATAAAATCGTAAGGTTGATTGAATGAAAAATTATCTGTAGCGAAAACCCCTTTGCTACATGTCTGTAGCCTCAAGAGATTGGGACTTTAAAAATGCCAATTCAGTGGAGCAGGACTTTGGATTGCTACCAAACGTTTAGTAAAATTTACCGCAAATTATTGAACACACTCTTTGAGTACCGGTATCTAATCAAATGTTTGCAAATATATCTTGATTGTTTAATAAAAATAAGCCGAATTTCGTTTAACAGCATAAAAGAGATAGGTAAAGTCCAAACACATCTTAATAATGAAAAACAAATTCATCACTACGTATGTTTAGTCTCAGAGGTACAGAATACAGGCTAGATTGCTCAAATAGGCTTGTTAGTCTTTTTACAAAATTAGGCAATAAAACTACAATTGTTCTACTTAAGGTCAATAATCCACTATATATATATATATATTTAATCCATTTTTGCTCGACTTACTACAGGTTACGAGGTTACAGGTTTGCTCTAGGTTACGAAGGGTTATTAGATAACGTACAAACATAAATTAAATTGGATAACCGAATGGGGTGATTGGGAAGGAACACCAAACAAAAGACAAATAATGATTTCCAAAGGATTTATGAAGTTGTGCATGACTACAACATCTCCTATTAGCTGATTCACCGTCACTTAACAGTTTTCAATAAATTGAACTTTTCCATTAATATCTAAAAAAGAAGATTTTTATGCTTGAAACATATACTAATCGTAAAACTAGATTGCTTTTTCTCAAGACCCAAACATGCATCCTTACAACAATTATAAAACAAGAAAGGGATAAGTCCTACATCATATTTATGAAACCCTCCCATCGGTAGACTCCCCAGGGGCCCGCTGGTCGTGATGCGTAGACGCTATCCTTGAGATCCTTTGTGTCTGGTTCGCCTTGCGAGCAGCGATCTCCTTGGCCTGGACCTGTAGGTTCCACACTCCGCACTGGACCTGTAGGTCTCTCTTACCGCCGCCGACAACCTTGGACATGCTATCTCTCCACTGGATCACGCGTCCAAGCGGTGATTCTACTCAGGGTTACCGATTACACGCCATGGAAAAAATACAAAAAATACAGAAATATTGTTCCCTCTCACTAATACGTAGTAGGCCCACGACGCGACGGCTCTCTGACTAGTCTAAACTAGTTCAGAGGTCGACATTGGGTACATTACAATGAAGCTGTCACAGTATTGGTAAGTCTTTTGGCTGTCCAGTGTAACCACTTCCCTTCCTTGATTTCTCCTTGTCTCTTCTGGATCCCCAGTCTTGTTGAGCTTGGATACCCAGTCTAGTCCAAGTCCTTGGAGGGAGTAGTGGATCTTCCTTGCAGCCTAGGACGGGTTCCTGGGAGGAAGGGCCCTTACCTGACGGTCTCTGGTCTGACGGGCTGGGAGACGAACCTGGGGAAACCCAACCCCTGAGAGGTTGGAGGCTCTGTGCGATGGCGGTCCCTGTCTGGAGGACTTAGGGGGACGTCGGGTTAGAGGGAAAATCGTCCTGGGGTGTTGTCACCCACAGAGCCCGGGAGCTAGGGACTAACCATTCTGGAGCGAGGCAGACTGACCCCGTCCTACCACCTTTCCCATCCCTCTTTTCCCTCTTTCCGGTGGCTGCACAATATCCCAAGGGAGACGTGCTTAGCCGGGGCCTCCTAACCCCCCCCCAAAAAAAAACAAATAAACAAACAATATATACACAGTAAGCGTAAATACAACCACGAATGAATGATTAAAACAGAATAAGCCACGAAAGAGAGTTTCTTTGCATACGCAAAACCAATCCAAAGAACCCATCTGCACAATACTCAATGCATTTAAATCTCGCCTATTCTTTCTTTGAAATCATGAATCTATGTTAATAAAACCCCAGATGTTGTTAATAGGTACTGAATTGTAGTTTTTGACGTGCTGATTATTATTTTTGTAGATGTTGTTAATAGGTACTGTATTGTAGTTTTTGACGAGCTGATTATTTTTTTATTAAAAGGCCATCCACTACAAGACAATGCCAAAAATCCCACCTAGAACCTCCATGAGAGTCCTACATCTATGAAATCTAAGAAATCCAAAGAAATGTACGCGAACAAGAAAGCTTACCTAGTGCATGAAACATAATAGCCTATAATATTGTCATCTCTTATCATCTCACGCCAACTTGTAGTCTTTAGGATCTTCGGCTTCACTAAAACGTAAAAGGGTAATTACAGTATGTAAAATGTGGCTTCGTAAAGTTAAAGGATCGCCTGAAGCTTTTGGGGCTTTAATACACTATTGTTAGCCTAACTGAGAGATGAAAGAGAATCACAATAATTTAGTCAAGGCATATGTTATCTTAGCCAAATAAAGTGGTGAACTGCGGTTTACATATCTTTGTGATCTCTAGACATACAGCCAGAGTTCACTGACAGATTATTTTTATCTACTAAACTAAATATTGATGTGAAATCGCAAATCAAACCTACGATAAAATGGGGCTTGAATATCTTCGGGATCATCATCCTTAGGTAAAAAATCGTGACAGCATTATTTTATACACGAAGAGGTGACATTTGGTTCATTAAACGTTTAGGATGACCTACAGATTGTAGACCTAATAAAATTTGCGGCGCTTAAAACTCGTCAACTTCACGGACAGATGGGGAATCAGCCTCAAGCCAAGCTTCACTGTGTCATATGCATGTTCATCAGAAATATGACGTGCCTTTGCCTAGTCAAAACCAGAATCAAAAGAATTTTGAAAAGCTATCATATTACAGCCTTTTTTATGTAAATGGATGGTTAAAATATTACCGAAATATATGGCAAGATAAATTATGCGCTAATCAAAATCAAAAGCAAATTAACCTTGCCTATAGCCTTATTCCAGTATTCAACTCTAACACTTTACAACGAGTAGTATTTTACAGAACTGACTCCCATTGTCCCGTGGTAAAACTACCTCTCTCAATGTGTCTAATAGTAACCCATTAACCTCCTATTAATTTTAAAGGCCTGATAAATAATATATTTAAATAATAATTTGATGTGTTTTATAGTAATCACAGACTAGCTTAGGTTAAAATGTTTTCAACGACAGCCTCTAGTAAAAAAGTAAGAAAACCACTCAATATAGCGTTAATGTTGGTTGTTCTACTATTCTGTCATACTTTAAATGTTGATTATTTCAATAAAATGTGACAATGTTGGAGTCAGAAACGTGCCCTGGTTATTAAAAGTCTTACCAGTACTAAATCACTTGAATGGGCTGGAATCCAGTCATATGACCATGTTATTTTCTAAATATTAAATACAATTTTCAAAGGCACAAAAGGAGACCCCGATTACGCTAGTACTGGAGCTCGTTGGGGACCGCAGTTATCGTGCTGGCGGGAGCGCCGCACACCATCGATCTGGTCCCGTAGTTTCCCGCGCTACCGCCAAAACACCGCAATGTCGTGGCAATCATCACGATTGGGTTTTAGAGGACCATTAATTAAATGTAGAAATAGAAAATATCGCGTGAACTGATTGCGACAATCTTCACTAGCAGATGAAATTGATGCAATGAAAGTCATGAACAATGTTGTCCTTAGTTAAACGAATCTGGTCAATGAAAACTGTAACGAATTGAGAGGAACTGGGGGGTCGATTACCGAACCTGAATGAATTACTAAAAATGAGAATTACTGCGTGATGTGTTTAATGTAACTCTTGTTATTATTATGTGACGGTTCCTAATGTTA
The DNA here is from genome assembly GCA_963675035.1 of Allygus modestus. NCBI lineage: Eukaryota > Metazoa > Arthropoda > Insecta > Hemiptera > Cicadellidae > Allygus > Allygus modestus. The sequence continues at coordinate 273,108,854 of OY776111.1, forward strand.
GCTTCCCTATTAGATCATATTGATAAGAGGCGAATTTTATCTGTCCACAGCTCAATCGCACCATCTTTACCGCCAAAATATGTTGTTGACAATAGTTTTTCAAATTTCCTCGTAATGATAATCTTTACAAAGAATCCTTATATAAAATACGTGAAGGCGATTTCTACGAAAAACTACTCCTCCGTTAATAATGGATGGATTTTTACAAACGATGTGTCAAAGATTAAGTGTTTACGAATAACGCTTCATTATTTAAGTGTTAAGTGTATGATTAAGTGTGATTTTTACAAACGATTAAGTGTTTTTTATGTAGACACCCCCTTTCACCAATTCCTGTAATAAAATTCCTCGGGCTTTGCCCCACAGGCCTTCAAAGATATAGTGTTTTACTAACTTAAACAGACGAATAATTTGTATTAATTGCATACTAAAACAGCTGTTGATAGTAAAACACATGATAACAGAGGAGCTTACATAAATATAAATATAATACAGTATTACGTTGTGATCGTGAGCGAAGCCGCGACAGGCTACTAGTGCTATTCTATTAGGAATAAACAAATGGTTTAATTTCAACAAAACGATCTACTAATAAAATCACGTACAGTAGTCTCAATTTCAACCCATGTTCCTAACAGTTGTGGATTGATCAACCGCATGAGGAGTTTTAGACTTTTACACGAGGTTTTGTGATTAAACTTTTTAACCCTGTCCTACCTATTTAATAAAAAATAACTCAATCTGATCTAGAAGCAATCGGAACTCGTATTAACCATCAATATTCATACAATAATTTAGTGTTTCAATGTTTAATATATTCCCCAAATACTTAGTAACTTAGTATTTTATTCAAATGGTTATAATCTTAATATTTGATCAGTTATCAGTTATCATCAATGCAAAAAAAATGTATCATTCGGGTACCGTATTAGTAGCATATGCCTTTTTTTAACTGTTACTAGTCAATAACTGTTAATGTCAATAGCTTTTTAACCAACGTAAATTCATTACCGTGTAAAGCTTTTCACTCGTCAAAAGCAAAACAAATACTCTAAACTCGTTATGCCACCAGACGAGACATAACCTACATATAGAAGTAATATACAAATAAAACCGAGTTGGCAAGGTTCACCACCTAACTGCATGCTAGAAAGAATAAAAATCAAGGGTGGGCTTCAATTCTAAAGCGAGTCGGGGTACAGTTGACGAGTGCTGGGGAGGGGGTTTTAAATGTGGGACAGAATATGGGTCGGGTAGCACGTGCGCGGCCGATGACCCCACACCTTGCATACCGTACCACTAGTCTCCCCTCTCCCCCCCCCCGAGCCACGACACTGCGCTCCCTCGCACACTCTCTCTCCCGTCCCGGCCCTATTGATCCCAGAAGCAGCATTAAAATATGCTCTAATGACTTCCCGACCATTTTGATCTTACATGCATTTTGTTTACACCCTGGAAACTTTGTGTAGAGAGAACAATTCTAGTTAAAAAGGGGTAAAATCGGCCCAGAGTTACGATGTGGCATTGCGGGGGATGGATTTGTTATTTATCTGCGAGAGAGAACAACAAAGTTTGCGACTAAGTTGTTGACTTAAGTTGTTTGTAAACAAACTATGGTTGTAAAATTTATGTTTTATTGTTTCACTATTTTTTACGACAGTTTTAAAACTTTGTGTTACGGTATGTTTGGCGATAAAGTTTTTTATGGATATACCCAATTTTGGGAATTTGGGGGTTGTCTGACGACCGGAAACTATCGCAGAACAGAAAGTATTTTTGTAAACTTTTGGGAATTGGCTATACAGTAAACATTTAAAGAAAACTGCGGTTTTGTTTTGCTAATGTTGAAGAAAGATTCTACTTACAAAGTATATAGACTTTTTCCGATATCATAGACTTTATACTCTACTTGAAGAACATTTAATTCTGCTCAACTCTTATTGGGGATTATTTGAAATTTCTGTCCGTGCATGATCATGGGAAAATTAGTAGCTAATAAGGATAAACATTTTATATTTCTGGTTTCTGGTTTTTTTAAATGCAACGAAACTGTGATTAAGAGTCGAATAAACGGGAGCTAACTATGGGAAATGCTAAGCCTTTAAAGGTTTGTAAAACAATTACCAGTACAGTAAAGTAAAACAACGAGAAAAGTAATCCTGATGTTAATTTTATCGCTTCAGGATCGAGTAAAGCGTTTTGCCTAGTTTCTTAAAATTAAAAAGTAACAAAACGTTTGTCAATGAACCAAAACCGAAGACATTTAATACAAATATTGTAATTAGTAAATAGAAGACACTCAAATGAAGCAATTACGGAATCAGTGAACCTTATCAGTAGTCACCGATAAGAAAAATAAATTTAAACAAGATGTCTCATGGTGATTTGTGCTTACTGAAGCTATAAACATGAAACAATTCAGTAGCTAATATTGGCGTAATTAAGAGGTTTTGTCGCCCAAAGCATTAGTTACTCAGGACCCCCTTTTTACAAGAATATAAATATGACGCGATCTGCACTATTACAAACATTTGACATACTTACAGGTAAGATTTCGGCAAACATAGTACAAATTTATGATAAATTTATTTATTGTAGCCTAATAACATATTTTTCTTTCAACTAACCATAGTTTAATGAAAACATCCACCGATATTTTTAAAAATTTGTATATTTTGTAAGGCCTTTCGCCAGCAATGCTGGTATAGTCAGCCGAACTCACAAACTGAAAATAGGTTATATTTACAATAATAATTTCAATATAAAACAGTTTGTGAGACGATGCCAGCGTTGCTGGCAAAAGCCTCGCAAAATATACAAATTTTTAAAAATATTGGTGAATGTTTTTTTAATTGTTAGTTAATTTATAACCAACATTACGGCTTTTTATTAAAGATTAACAATAATTTGTAAACCGATAATTTCACCTTTAAATATAATAACATTCAAGCAAAAACATTTACATTTGAAGAAGGGCTCCGAGAATAAAGGCGAATGTTAAGTGAAATTTAAATATAATGTTCAGAACTTCAGGTTTTGGATTTAACACATAACCACATCACTGTGTGTTTAGTTTGTAAAATGCTTCTAAAATATAGCACTGATATATACGCGATTAATAACAATGGGTAGCTTCTGATTGGTTAGAGTGATCACCTCTTTCAATCTGAGGTTCGTCGGGTCGAATCTGAGCAAAATCTGAAAATATTGTAAAGTTTCTATGCTGGATCCAGCTGCCATTTGTCATTGGGCCATTAAATAATGAACTAAGCTTTCTAACAAAAAATCGGTGTTAGACAGTTACAAGACTAGGACACGGACCGCGCCCTACCAAAACGTTAAAAAATGTCATTGGCGATGGATGAACACACAAAATATAAACATATTGTGGCGGAATAAAAATACGTAGGCTACCAATTGATTAACTGACACTGCACTTGATTCTGGAAATGACAAATATAAAGACGTTAATTATCTTATTTATTTCCTAACCTAACGTGATCAGAAAATGATAAAAATTCAAGGAAAGAAGGAAATACAACAGCTCTTTGCAAATCTAGAAATTAAAGTACAGTTTATTATAACAAAATAAAGCTTAGGCCTAGCAGTTTATTACTACATTCCATACTAAGTGCTTATTTTTAACCTGCAATTTTTCAACGCGTTCAACATTCCTCTTCCAATTACTACACCGCACCAACAATGAATGGACCACCAATTAATACATAGCACGTAAACTGGTACTTTGTAGGAGTACAGCATAAAAACATTTACCCGTGGGACCGTATGCTCCGCCAACTGTTCCGCGGGACCAATGTACTTGTTCCTTTATTTCTTACTCAAAGATATTCCAACGCAACTGGATGTAAGTTGAACGTTTCTATTAAAAAACCGACAGATATAGGTATGGGTACATTCAATACCTTTTCATGCAGAGAACTAAGCAGAAAACAGTTGACATAAAACCGGGAGACACTCCCAAGGGGATCTAGAAACTAGCGGAGACAGGGAGACCCTCCAAACTCTTAAGCCCAATGGAACTCTTCCCTCCCAGCCTAAGCTCAAGGGAATGGTAGAGACACGGACACGCTCCGAAGTCTAAGCTCAAGGGAATATCGGAGACAAGGAGACCCTCCCAAATCTAAGCTTGGGGAGAATGGGGAGACTGAGGGACCCTCCAAACATTTACACGGTTACATTTACTTTACTAAACATTTACTTGTTTTTTCCAAGGGAATAGTGGAAACAGGGAATTTCAGATCCATCAGTTCAAGAGTATGTGCAAGATTGTTAAAATATTGTATTTTGAAATTCCGGGGGGCGAAGCCCTTAAATATTTTCGTAACAGGAATAGGCTTGCGTTTTTTTCTGATGAATTAGTTATGTTCCTACCAAGATACATACCCTACCAAGTCTTAAGCTCAAGGGAATAGTGGAAACGGGTAGACCCCACCAAGTCAAGCTTAAGGGAATGGTAAAAACAGGGAGACCCTCCCAAGGCTCAGCTTAAGGGAATGGTGGAGACAAGGAGCCCTTCAAAATCTAAGCTTAAGGAAATTGTGGAGAAGAGGAAACAATCTCAAGCAAGTTTAAGCGTAATGGAATGGTGAAAACAGCGAACCTCTTCCAAAGGGAATGGTACAGAAAGGAAGACCCTCCCAAGTCTAAGCTGAAGGCTGAAGGGGGTGGAAGAGACAGGGAGAATCTTTAAAATTTAAGCTATAGGGAATATTGGAGACAGGGATACCCTCCCAAGTCTAAGCTTAAGGGAATGGCGGGGACAGGGTGACCATCTCAATCCTAAGCTTTATGGCATGGTGGGGACAGCAAGCCTCTCCCAGTTCTGAGCTTAAGGGAATGGTGGAAAAAGGAAGACCCTCCCAAGGTTAAGCACAATTCTCTGAATATATTTTGAGATAGGCCTAGACCAAATGACGCGATTTTTATGACTGCAATACAAACACAAATGAACAGTTTAGGAAAAGATTATGCTGGATTCTGTTTAGGTTACACACTGAGCGAGTAGGTTGTCCGTTATCTTACTCGCAATTATTGACTTGCAGGCTCATCAATAACACACTGAAGTAAATTGACTAGAGTATAACATAGCAGTGAATTGTGCACGGCGTTTAAATTCTACCAAAATGCTATAGTGTATTCTTCATTTATATAGGCTAGTTGTCGAAAGCGACAACGACCGCGCAGTCCATTAACTAGCTTTAACCCTTATGGCATTTATACAAACGTGCGCGAGATAGTACCACTTTGAAACAAGATCCCTGTTTATTTTTGATTTATTTTTAGGGAATTTCCCCTATAGGGAAGAAGCTATTACCGTAGGTGGCATGGTAAGGCTTAAGCCCGAGACCATGATAACTTCGTTTTGAGGTCCCTAGATGCCAAAAACTATTCGTTCAAATTTATATATACGTGATATATATGTGATTTAATTACCGCGATAACTTTTGAAAGAAACGCCCGATTTTGATGAAATTTGGCACCATGTGGAGAGTAGCATTTATGACTTTAAGTTCGAAAACCAGATCGATCGGATTATGGGAAGGTTTTTTTTGGGGGGGTTTACAATTTTACAAAAATCGGTTTTTAGCAAATTTTACCCCAAAATGTTAAAAACACACAATTTTGGTTCCAACCATTTTATAGATCTTAAAAAACAAATAATTTGGTATTTTGAATCATTAACCTAGGTTAAGTGGTTGCGGAGAAAATCCAAAAAAACGTGTCCCATGTTAATCTTATAGGGAAAAGGTTTTTAGATTTTTCTCAGATCATTTTACTAAAAACTTCACATTTATTTTTATCAATATGTTTAGCTCAAGAAAACAAACATTTTGGTGGTTTAATTGTTGTTCTACGTCCAACCGTTGCAGAGATATTCAAAGTGCTAAACAAAGTACGTTATCCAATGTTAATCCTTATGGAGAATAAATAAAATTTGATATCTCGATTATTTAAGAATGTATATTGATGAATGTATATTGATGTATATTGGTATGTAGCTTCAACTAGTTGTGGTATATAGATATAAGCATAAAAACCAGCTGATAGTCCCCGTAGCAGCAAACCTGCAAACTCGGCCCCAATGTTATTCATATAAAGAATAACTAAAGTTGTATATCTCCGTTTAAATTCGCTAAGTACGCAGGTTTGCAGCGACGGGGGTATATTTTTAAGCCTCAACACGCATAACTGCCAAACTCAATACCAGTACCAGAAATCCAGTTGTTGGTGGTTCTCATCAGATCAGCTTCTGTAACCCAATATGCCGGCCCGCGCTTCTGCGATTACTGAATCCTTATTTTAGTATGCATTACGTAACGTTAATACTGACTAAAATAATGCATGTAGTAAATAAAAGGGATATATTAAATTGCAGCAAAGGTCTCGTAAACGGGTGAACAGTCTTACAATTTTTAACATCGGCTGAAATCTAATTACATCTTCTATATCTATAAAGGCAAAGCCCTGTCTGACTGACTCACTCATCACTAATTCTCCACCTTCCCATGTAGGTAGAGAGCTGAAATTTTGTACACTGATTCTTTAGGCATAAAATAGGAAAACTAAATGGTTTTCATCCTGATCTGACCTTAGGGCTCCACCAGAGATCCCGACAAAGTTCCAATGTATTTCTTATGGACATTCATTTTTGTTTGAGCTAATGAAATTACAAACCGCTGATCTTGATTCGTAGTAGTTCCACGGGCTAACCACAGAATTCAGTACACACAACTTTCATAGTTTATTATTTGCGTGAATTATTTGCGGGGCGAAGCCTGCGGGAACAACTAGTTGTAAAATATTAAAACATGAGTTACACGCAAAACTACTATTATAATTTAACAACGATTGCAAGTTTTGTAATTTGTTTGCTACTGTACAATTTATTTTAATACAAAGACGAACTTGAGTCAGTTTGATGCTATAACTGAGACTAAAATTTGCTTTAAAATAATCGCTTTTGAATGAGTATAATCGGATCTTTTTGGTTCTCTTTCTGACAAATATTTTTGCTATGATTTTTTCACACAACCGAGTCTCATCAAGCCCGGAGAAGGGCCTATATAAACAATCCCGATATATAGGCGTAGTTTGGATTTTCCTACAATAAGAGACCAATAAATCATTTTGACAAATGCGTTTACTGGTGCACTTGCGTGATTTTCACCTAATATGCCTATTATACACCACTCATTATGTTAACTGTAACAGCAGAAACTGATCCACATGAAAATACCATACAGCATTTCTACAAGATTAGTTTTTAAAAATGTGTTAATTTTACTCATTGGATCTTATATATATCTTAAATGCCTTATGGATTTTATTTAAGTATAAGCGGAGTAAACTGTATAAAGTAGCTACCGAACATGCATTTACAAATTTAAGTGAACCATGAATCTTCGACCCAATAGAGCGAAGTAACAAAACCATATCTAATCGACATCAGTCGAACTGACCAATAAAGACAATTGAGGGAATTATTGCGGCAGTAACCGACTGTCGTGTTTAACGCCGCGCCGTCGCGCTTCTAAGACTTCGCGGAATTAAACTATTGTAAATAATTAGCGAGGACTGCTTCCGTAAACAGTGTTGGAGCGAGCACGACCGGAGCGGAGTAGACTGGGACTCGTGTCGTCGAATGAACACTGGGTCTGTTGACGTAAGAGTCATTATAGCTTGCGTAACCATCCCACCACCACAATACTATTTTACGTAATATTTAGATGATTATTCGCTATATAGGGAGAGGGGGGTAAAAACACGTAGGCTAACCAATTCGATGTCTACAAAAAATTAACATTGCTTTTCAGGTCCCGTCAGGTGCATTGATAGTGTTTGGCAGGTGTTGTATTCTTAGTGTTGATTAGAACACTCGACGAGCTTTGTTGTATTAGTAGAGGTATATATTAGTAGGTATTTGAAATAACCAATCAGAATTATTTTACGTCCAATCTCAAATTTGAATTTTTCCCGGAAACGATTTTTTGCTCTACGCATCATCACTGAATCCTAGAAAACATAGGCCAAACCAGTTCAACATTATGATGTACAATCAAATCCGTCACGAACAAAACTGGATTCTTACATGCTGAGTAAACTTGCGGGCCTTTCTCATGCCGCTTCGAGCGGGCATTTTTGCACCTTTTCCTGTTCAGCAGTTTTGTTTATGTTTCTAAGTTGTTTTTTTTTTTCAAGTTAAAATACTTGTTTTCATATCTGTGCTGGAATAATATTGTAAGGGATTCTTCCGGTAAAACAATTAGCTGTGCTTGCTTATGCACTGTGTTTAGTTAGTATCAACAGCTGCCGTCAATGTTCAATAAAATTGACTTCTATTCTACCATAAGTTTAGCATTAGAATTGTGAAAGCCCAGGAGGCGGAGCCCTGAAGGTGGATGTATTCCAAAACTCCAAAAGGCACATCTGCCTTAAGGGCTTAAAGTGCTTAAACGCTTGGGTTTGGGGTTAAGGACTTAAAGAAAAATAAAATATAAGCAATCATTTAATACTTTACATTTTAGCCAGAATCCTGAATGTATAAGAAACGATGCAACGATAAAATATGTAATTTGTAATTTACAATTAGATACCGGTAGTAATTTTTGAAACGATGACAAAAACAAAATTCAACAAGTTACAAGAGAAGCAAAAACAACAACAACGAATAAATAATAACGAATAATAGATAACAAACAGGGCAATGGAACAATTAACTTTAATAGAGTTTGATACTATCTCCAGCTGGTGGCCACTATCATGGAAGAAGTTGTGGAGAGGAGATACCAGATTACCACGCCTGAGAAGTCTTGGGACGGTGATATGCAGTTCATACGAAGTGGAGCACACACGCCTGCTGAATAAATGCAAAGATCGAGTTCGGCACGGTATTCTGAAGTCTAATAGCCTGGGCAGTTCGGGAGAGTCTATACTTCCCCAATAAGAATCCCATTCAGGAACGTCAAATCGAGGAGCTGTCGTCTCTTTAACAGTGGCTCAAGCCCCATGAGCCTCTCCATCTCGTCAAGTAGAACAGATTGGTAATCAAATCCCAACCTCACATCAACAACCCGCAATAATCTGTCTTGAATCTTCTGAAGTCATTGGATAATTGGATATGTCCGAGCTGGTAGGGTTACCACACAACACTCCCAAACTCTAGAACCGACCTCACAAGTGCAGTGTAGATTATCTTCATCGCTTCCACACTTAGATCCATCTTTGATGTTCCGATGAGCAAGCCTAGGGCACGAGCTGCCTTGCCAGTGACGGCATCTATGTGAAGCTCGGGGCTGAGGTCGTGCGTGAGCGTGACTCCCAAACCGCGGATGGAAATTCACGCCTCAGTGTGAGTCTTTCAAGCTTTTAATCAAACATTATGACACCTGAAGAACGGCGACAAGTGTCAATAACACATTTACCTGCATTAATCTTCATACAGTTAAGTGCACACCTTTTGTCAATTCTGGCAAGACAATACTAGAGTCGCTGGCAGTCATCGATGGTGGAGACAGCGGAGAATATAACAACATCAGCAAACATGAGGCACTTAAGGTTCATACAGTCGAAAATGTCGTTCAAAAAGAGGGTAAACAGGAAAGGACCCAAATGAGAACCCTGTGGGACTCCAGAAGTTGATACACAAGGTTTTAAGAAAGCACTAAAAACTTAACGATAAGAGACCGGTCTGCAAGGTAGGAACGAAACCACCACTGGAGTAGGCTGCCCAATATACCATAAGCCTCCAACTTAGCAAGGAGATGTATGTGACTGACAGTATCGAATACCTTTGAAAAATCTATGAAGACACTGTCGACCTGTATTCTCTCTTTAAACGACGAATGAATGAAGTATTCGTAAAGGACGATGTTGGTATTAATAGATCTTCCTGTAGTGAAGCCATGTGTTCCTGATTTAAGGCACTACCACAGTGAAAACCGATGTGGTCAAGCACAGAGACTCAAAGACTTTACCCAGGGCTGATTGGATACCAATGGGTCTGTAGTTCTTAACGTCACCAACATCAGAAGATATGGGTTGGAAATAGGCCCTTCATAAATAGTCTTCAGTCTGTCTGGAAAACACCAATATCTAGAAGTTGATTCAAGACCACAGTAAGTTGAGGCGCAAGCAGTTTACTACAATACCTTAGAACCAGTGGAGGAATTTCGTCAGGCCCGGTACCTTTATTGGGATCAAGGGAGGATAGCTTTCGTTCAACATCAGCTTAATCTAATACACATTTAGACAGATTCAAACAAGTATCAAATTCAAAGTGAGGGGCAGGCACGTCAGTTTGAGAATACACAGACGAGAAGTGTTCGGCGAGAATATTGCTTGTATCTGCGGAGGAAGACTCAAAGTGATCGTTGAGGTGAAAGGTGGCACAGGAATATTGTTTTAGGCTGTTAAAAAACTCCAGAATGATTTAATATTCAGTAGCACAGGAATATTGTTTTAGGCTGTTAAAAAACTCCAGAATGATTTAATATTCAGTAGCATAGTGTAGTTAATGTGGGAGCCGTATGCAGCATAACACCGTGAGCTCAGATCTTTGCATACCGAACGAAGGTTCTAGGTAGTCATTATGGTTTGATGAGGATTTAAACTTCTTGTGAGCAATCCTCTTCATAACCACCAGATGTCTAGGGCCATGGATCGTTTTCCTAGGAGTGAAATCATCTACTGAATTTGTGTAAGATGTCCATCAGGATGTTGAAGAACTCCAAGATGTTATTGTTGAATTGAGAAAAACAACAGGTCCAAGCAAATAGTGCAAAACTCTTTCCGACATCACCACTACAAAAATCGAGGATGAGACCTGCCAAGTTCTGGGCTTCAATAATGGGAGCTGAAGATCACAATACATTGCAGGATGAGCCGGTTCTTCAGGCAGAATTGGGTCCAGAGTCTGCACCACACGAAGAGAAGAGTCGGAACTGAATAGTAAATCAAGAAGAACATTGTGTGCATTACGTGCAATGTTAATTTGAGAGAGCTCAAAGGTCAAGGCCATATTTAAAATTACGTGACCTTCTGCTTGTTGGAGAAAGAACAGCAGATGTCCAATCTACTTCAGGAAGATTAAACTCTCCAATAATAAGAAAAGAGCTCAGATCAGGATCTCAATTCTCAATCTTCTTCCCCCTACTTACCTGTTGAAAATGACTTAAATTGCTTTAGGCTATATGAGTGCCAAGGAGTTTTAATTGTAGGACTCAATTTAAATATAGGATCAACTGACTTTGGTATAAAAATCTATTAATTTCCTATAAAAATAACATTGATAGACAAGGTACTGCATTTTGCATCGGCAGGTATTCTTCAGTGTTCTCCAGAACCACTCAAGATAAAATCATGATTTAAAATACTAAAATGTTAGTTTGTTAAGCTCTATAACATGAAAGCAAGTATTTAAAAAAATTATAATACGTGGTAAAAAACATAAAAAAACATTTTTAAAGGGAAAAACGCACAAAAATACTAGTTGGATATTGAAATGTGGGTGATGGCTTAATCAAGTCTTAGATAAGGTAATTTTACATGTATATTCAAAATTTGAGCGAAATCGGACCTAGGGTCAACCTTTTATGGTACAAACTATTCAAAAATCATGCCCGCCATTTTCCAATTTGGCGGCGAAAAAGCTCACCTGACCCGAAGTAGAAAACTTGGGATTTCAATCAGAAGACCTCAGTGTACATTTTCTAGCAAAAATATTTCTGCTTGCAATTTTTTCATTTTATTTTTAAAACCTATTTTCACAGGCCTATATCTGCCAGTCTAGTAAACGTAAATAATCTGGAATTTATATAAAAGTAGTCAGTGATGATGTTCGTAATAGGTTGACAAAAGAAATGAACTATTTGGTCAAAAATTTATGTTTTCCGCATCCATACAGCAGCAACATTTTGATACGATAATTTTGTATTAGCCAATATATTATGCCCCAACGTTGTTCAACGACATAGTGAAAATATCATATGCAAATCAAACTCGAACAGTCTCTTTACACTGAAGTGTTTTAAAAACAATTTAGTACGGTATTTTAAATATTCAGAGTGTTAAATTGCCGCTTATCGTAGTTTGGAACTATGTTTTTAACAAAGTCTCGATATTGAATGAATCCAGATTGTATTTTTAAATCTTGGAAAATCTATAGGTGAAGACACTGGGGAGTTAAGCTCGATTGTTAGGTCCAAACTAGATAGGTTTTCTCAGTTGAGTGCCCGCAACGTCGTTGCTTGCAATCTAAATTTGGACTAGCGTTTCGCTAAATTTAAACAACATACCGTTACAACCATCGTGCCACCACCTCTTCAAGGCTGGGGTAAAACGCGCACTCTATAGTTGTCATTTGTATTTCTGGATTTCTCAAAGAGTTAGTATATAGCCTACGCCGGTTGAGTGTCTTTGGTCCAATGATATCATAAGTGTTTTTGATACACAGGAGACTAATAAACTAGACGGGCTGGTTAGAAAGACTTATATTCTAAATAAAAATTCAGCTTCACTTTTCCTTAACACAGAATAGCTAGACCCAGCTTATGTCTTAAATAAGAGAAGTGTGTAGTAGATAAAAGAGGAAGTTGTAGATAGTATTCAGAGGGTATTTTGAGTTTATTCCTAAAACCTAAAGAAAATTACCAGAAAACAAATAGCTATTTCGTTACCTTGGTCAGTGCAAATTATAGCCGTATAGGCCAATTAAATTATGGAACAAATTAAATGTCATAGAAAAAACACGGGTGGAAACAACCCCATTCTGCTGAAAGTGGTTATTTCCCATTTCCCAGTAATGTTTAAGGGACCCACTCCACCCTATCTAAGGACGTCTGACGAATAATAGCAATAAATTGAAGAAAGGAATCATACTGGTTTCCTTCTTCAAAACGCACGTAGCCTATATAAAAACAAACCTCTCCTATAGCATACACAAAATTATTTGTAACCTGCATCATATTTGAAACTTCAAGATCGGGCCTCACTGGCATTACGGCTCTCTCCCCTAAAACTTTCCGAGAACCTTCGGCCACATGTGGGAAATTTCCTATATAAAGTGGTCAAAGTCCAATCTAACCTGTGATTTATATTTTCACCAGGTAAGTTACATACTAATGATACATGATAATATTTTTTTTGTCATCTAATAAGATTTAATAACGCATGCATACGGTATCATGTCGTATTTAATTTAACTTTAGGCCTAATACTGAGTAGTAGCCTACTTCAATTTAAAAAAACTTCATGCATTTGTAATATTTAATTGGGTCATAATATTGGTCCAAATTTGGGAAACATGAGTTGGTTAACACTGTAAAATGAACAAAGAGATATGTGAGTAGGGCCTAGTATTTTTTTTGGGGTCGATTTGAATAATGTATCACAATATATTTTAGACTTTTGAGTAGCCTACTTAATAGCGAGTAGGCCTATTTGCCATTAGTCCAATCGTTGGCGTAAAAATAAATGGTTTAAAATAATATACTGTAAGGTTCTGTAGGATACTGTCGTCTTGTTGGACTATAATTTTATAGTCCAATCTAACTCGCCTAGCTTACAAATAGGTTCGACATACTGATTTTCACCTACTTATCTTATGAGTTGCATAACAACCGACTAAAATATTTACTTTTTTAATGACATATGTTTTTTCAAGGAAATAAGACCTAATTTATTCCAACAATCAATGAGATTACACTTACAACGTGAAAGAACTTCGGTAACGTTACAGAATGGAAATTAGGATTTTACCAAGAGACTCGTGCATACACACGTGTATGGCTTGTTTTAGAAACAGAATGATCAACGACTCACACTTCATTTCTTTTTATCTTTCCCCTAGATGATAATAATAATAATAATTATGATTATTGTTAATTTATTTCACCAAAAATACATGGGTAATATAGGCTACATTATAATGATCGGTTAGTGAAAACAAGATAGGCTACCTAACTTATTTGTTAAGTTCATAGAACAAAATTAAAATATTTTTTTCAGATGGCCTGTTCAAAAACGATCGTACTGTACTAGGGTTGCTGTTTATAAGATTACTGATTTTAGCGAATTTCCCCTATAGGGAAAAAGCTATAACCGTAGGTCTCAAGCCCGAGACCATGATATTTTTTTGTTTTGAGGTCCCCAGATGACAAAAACACTGTTCGTTCAAATTTATATATATATGTGTGTCCGTGAATGCGATAACTTGGGTAAAAAACGACCGATTTCCATTAAATTTGGCTCAAATGTGTAAAATGACATTCATGACTAAGTTCGAAAACCAGGAATATCGGACCATGGGAAGGGGGGTTTATGGGGGTTTTAAATTTTCCAAAAATCAATTTTTTGCATTTTTCACCCGACAATTTTTTAAAACCTTAATTTTGGTTTTGACCATGTTATAGAGCTTAACGGGGAAAATCCAAAAAACCTACTCATAAAATCTCCCATGTTAATCTTATGGGAAAAAGGTTTTTGACAATTCCTCAATTTATTTTAGTTTAAACTTCACATTTGCTTTTATAAATTTGTTCAGTTCCACAAAACAATCATTTTGTGGAACTAGCTGGTAATTCCAGCTAAGTTGTTCATCAATAGTCAGGCCCAAAAATGTAGAAGTTTTAGCTTGATTAATAGTTTGGTTATCTATAGCAATTTTTGGAACCACATCTTTTTTTATTTGTGTGGAATAATATAAAATTTGTTTTATTATCATTAAATTGTGATGTGTGAGATTGTGATGTGTTAAAAACTGTTTTAATTTTTGTTCGTTCTAATTTGGAAGACGTTTCAATGTCAGTTATTGATCTTCCTGAGGTTTTAAGATTAATATCATCTGCATACACACTTAGTTTACTAGTTGGCTGAGTTAAAACATTTGGAAGGTTTTTAAGATAACATATAAACAAGAGAGGGCCCAAAATTGAACCCTGTGGGACCCCTGAATGAATTTTGTTCAAATCTGACTTTGTTCTTTTAATCCAATTATGTTTTGTCAAATATGAGAGTTCTACAAATTGATAGCGTTCCTCTAAGTATGAACTGAACCAACCATGAGAAATTCCTCTAATACCTAACATCTCAAGCTTGCTGAGAAGTATGTTGTGCTCTACATTGTCAAATGCCTGTGACATGTCCCTAAAAATCCCAACGGTATTTAAATCTTTATTAACTGAATTTATGATGGACTCAAAAAGACTTATTGCTGCAGTGACAGTTGATCTACCAGCACAAAAACCATGTTGTTCATTATCAATCAAGATAGAACGGCTTAAGAACTCAGTTAACCTGTTGTAAACTGCTTTTTCATATACTTTTGAGATTGCTGGGAGAACTGGCACTGGCCGGTAGTTAGAAATGTTATTTCTACAATTCTTTTTTATAAATTGGTACAACTCGAGCAATTTTGAGCTGCTTTGGAAAACTACCTGTTATAAATTATGAATTTATGAGGTGTGTCAAAATAAATTTTAACTCCTCTTTCACTTCTTTCAAAATTTTAACTGATAAATCATCATAGCCGAATGATTTTTTGATTTTTCAAGGAATCTAGAATTGCAATTATTTCTGTTTCAGTAGCAGGTTCAAGATGAAATTTACGTTGTGAAAAATAATCTGTAGGATTGCTGTCTATAGGAACAGGGTGCCAACTGTTAATTTTGTTTGGCATTTTTATAAAAATTAATTAAATAAATTAGTTACTTCTTCCGCACTACTTACTATCCTGTCGCCATTTTTTAATGAGATACCTTCAATCTTTGTTTTGTTTTTTACTGTTGCAAACTTCTTTGTTAATAATTGACAATGCGGTGTTTGAAATGTTTGGTGACTGCTTTTTTCACTGTAATATTCTTTTTTTGTTCTTTAAAGGTCCAATTTATAATTGATTTTACGAGCATTAAGATCACTAGATGAATAACTTTTAGAAGTTCTGGCTCGCTTACTTAGATTAACAATACGGTACTTTCTTTTTATTGCCTTAACTTATTACTCATCCAGTTTTTCTTTCTGTACCTAGTTTTTACATTTATTACTGGAAAATATTCATGAAAAATTAAAAAAATATATTGTTAAAATTAGAATATTTATATTCTGTTGGAGCCATATACACTTCCATATTATTTTCATTGTGTAATTCAGATTTAAACATCTGAATGTTATCCAAACCAAAATTGCGACACGTTTTGGTTTTTCCCCTTATTATCTAAACAATCACCAGCAACATTAAGTTCCATCACCTGGCCATCATGGTCTGATAGGCAAGTAATTAATCCATACAAATGTAACTGTTTATCAGTTATGATTGTTAAAAAATTATCAATTGCAGATTGAGAATTATAAAATGCCCTTGTGGGGAAATCTACTAAATATCTCATTCTGAGGCTTTTTAACATGTTTTGTAGTTCTTTAAAATCTTTGTTTTTTCCATTTACATTTATATTTATATCCCCTGCTACAATAATATTTTTACGAAAATTTAAAACACTATCAATTACAGAGCTAAGTCTATCCAAAAATAATAAGCTGCTTTCACTCGGGGAACGATAAACTCCTATCAATACAAACTGATAATCATTGGTACATCACTTCACTGTACAACATTCAAACAGTTTTTCTTGGCATATTTCCTGTATTAATGGAAGTGATATTTTCTTAAATTTTACATTATTTTTTGCTAGTATTACTACTCCTCCCTTTGAACATTTGCTTCGACATAAGTAATTTGTTACCGAGTAACCATTGATATTAAACTTTTCAATAGCATAATCTTTCGTATTATCCTCTGTAATTACTAGTATCTGTGGACTTACTTATTCAATTATAATTACTAAACCATTTTGCTAGACTCAAGATGTTCAATATTTTGATGAAATATTACTAATTTGTTTTTAGAAGTACTAGATTTTTCTTTTTGATAACGGTTTTTTTAGTTTCTTTAATTTCCGTAAATTGAGCAAGGAAGTACTGTGAATATGTTTAGGTCTTTTGTTATTAATGTTAGCAGAAGCTAAATATCTATTTGGGTTTGTGTATCACCCCTAAAAAATAAGGATTAGCCAGATCATTAGGCCCTACGTCCAAGCCAACCTTTTCCACAGACACACCATCACTTGTACTCTGCTTTGACACTTCACTAGCACTAGCACTAGCATTGGGTGATACACATTCTGTATAGCTGCGATGTCCGGGGACTAGAGGAGGCGAAGGGCTGGTCCGCTGCTTGCTGGGCTGAGTCTGGTTCAGGGGTTCGACCACAGTAGGCTGCTGACTATCAACAGAAAAGGACAGTCTCACCTGAGTGGAATTCACTGTTGGAAGCACATCTTGCTTAGTGTCCAAAAGCTCTTGTATTTCTCTTATAAATTGATGGGATAGTCCATTTCTCAAGTGTCTGTGTGATGATTCATCAGATACCACTATATCGATATTTGTTCCAGTTTGAATTTGGAAACTTGCTATGTGTTCTATGAAATGAGTCAGTTCAATCTTATCTCTAACACACCCCATTGGTGAGCATATTAGTCGCTTAAGGCCTTTTTCTTTAAGTCTTCAATTAGGTTTTTAAAGGCTTTGTCGTAATCAGGCTTTCTCGGCTTATGGTAAAACTTTGGCTTGGTTATTAAGCTGTAGACAGTAGCTCCTTTTCTTCCATTTTGACATTCTAAGTACTGGTTTAGGCTTACTAATCTGTTGCTTAAAAACTACTGCTACCCCCTCCGACATCTTTTTCTCATGGTTAAGGTCGGCTGAAATACAGTGTGCGAAAGCTGTAGACTGCTCGTGTTGGTATTCCTGTATCATATCTTTCATATCCGCTTCATTAACCTTTATTAGTTTAGGTATTCTTTTATTCAAGGAGTACAGATCTTCCTTTGAGCAGGATGTTCTTGAAAGTTTTTATCTTCATTTCTTATTTTTGACTGTGGTCTATGTTTTATCCAAGAACATATGCTTCTACCCACTATAGATTTCCCTTTTTTGTTCAAACGGAATCCGTTTTTACTATAATGGTGCTTGTAATTCGGTAGATGACTGATCAATAGAAACCTTACATTGTTCTTAATAGACCAGGACCAAAGGCATGAATTGCAGTTCCCAATTTCGAACAACGTTTCATCATTCTTGGGTTGCTGATAAAGGTAAGGCCACTCAGTTAGTATAAGTTCTGCATCACAGGTTTTAATAAATGTACCAAGCTTTGTTAAAGCTAGCTTGAAATGTTGAGGGCTAGTTTTATTGGTCCCACCTATTAGGTAATTTTTATTAAATTTATTTCTTGTATCTGTCAACTGTTCAACAACATACAGCGTGGGGGCTCCAGGGTAGAAAGATGAGGTAACATTGTAATGAGAAAAATCTGGTATCAGCATACTGGCCATTTCTCTAGCATGACTGTTACCTACAACATACAATGTTGGTTTTGGGCTGGTTTTCGTAGAGAGTTGCTGTTGTTTGTCCCTACATTTCCTGGATCTATTATTATTTACATTTTTGTTCTGATTCTTGCTCTGACTGCTAACTGATTGCATTTATTCAGTTTCATAATTCCCCAAAACTACTAACTCCTGTAGTACACTGAATCTATTGTATTGGACAGTATCATTAGGAATCATATTTTAAGTATACTTTTCTATTCCTTCTTTTTTGTTATTTTTAGTCTGTCTAACAGTGGACCACTTATTACTTGTTTTTAATTGTGGGAGTTTCATTGGCTTGAGTTTTGTTGATTTTACTTAGGTACAATTGCTGCAAGACTGTTTTCATATTTTCTACCAGTATTAACCATGTGACTAGTATACCACTCATGCATTGACATTTCCTTACTAATAGGATTTTTACAAAAGCATTCTGTGATAATTTTCGTGTTTACTAAAACGTTTATCCCATACTCAAAAATATTTTTTTGATGGGCACAAGGCATGTCCATCAAATTTTCACCTTTAAAATTAAGTTTGACCATTAGTGACAGACAATGCACTTGGCTTGTTCAGGCTGGAGCTCGAGTCAAAGTGGTAGGCCAGCTGCCAACTGTTATCAAAAACCAACAGGCTCCAATGTGAGCCAGAATCCTCTTTTGTTGGGTCTAAGCTGTCGTTCAAGCAGCATATTACGTATTTAAAAGTTTTGAATTTTAGGTTGTACATTTCAATCTGTGCATCTTCACAGCTACCGTGTTTCAAAATTTGTGTTGTTAATGGACCTAGAATAAGAACTGATGCTTTTTTGAGCTCCTCATCCTGGCCAAAAGAATGGAATTCTGAAGGATTGTGTCATCCAGCCACCGGCCACTAGACCAGGCCGCTTCATCTGCTCTCAGTAGCTGGGATACTTTAGGCACCTACCTAGTTGTTGTTAATGATTTTTTCTCAAGTTCAACTACTTTTGACTCCAAAGAGGACTTGTATTCAAGCAAGGCATGTTTTTTATTTGTGAACTCAGATTTTTCATCGTCTAGTTGGGCAATAAGGCGCTTAGTGAACTCTTCTTTTTCCTGTAACTTATTTTTTAGCACTTTAATAGTACGGTATTGGCTGATTCAGGGGTTATTTTAAGTTTTTCAAGTTGTAAGTTTATTGATAAAGGCTTTTATCCAGGAGGGTTTGGGGATAAGATTTCAGTGAGTCTCCCCACTGACTCTAAATATGAAACTTGTTTAGGGCTATATTTTCTAGGTAAAGGCCCTATGCATCCTTTCTTCTGATGATTTTGGGTGGTGTATTCGGTTCTTCGTTAGGGCTAATACTTTTCTTGTTCCTCTCTGGATTTCTGATAGGTAATTTAGTTTACGTTCATTTTAATAAACCAAAATGAATAAACCTAGCATTAAATGATAAAACAGGGATTGCATATGTATTAGCCTATTGATAACGTTAACCATATTTTTCCCATTCAGTCCAGTCTTGAGTGGGCCTACATCCGTAATTCTCTTGAAATAATCATCTTTTACAGACTGTCTTATTGTTTTCTTACATCAATTATTTCTCCTTGCAGATATCCTAAATAGGCCTGACTTATTTATATTTGTAATTTTCTTCCATTTAGGCTAATCGATAATCCTAGCATCTTCCATCCCATAGTTATTATGTACTACCGGTACTAACTTAGTACTCTTTTTCTTATAATATACAACTTAATCTTTTGCCGTTGTTTATCCCAAAACCCCTTTTTAATATCTTTAAAAAAGTGTATTCACTGCGATTCTGAGAATTTTGTTTTGTAGAACTTGAATTTTGTTATATTTATTCTATTAACTTATTATAGGATAAGTAAAACGATCTTGTTAAACTAAGTTATCAACAAATGTAGGCCTAACCACAGAATAAGGCTTATAACAATTGTCTAAAGAAAAATCAAAAACTTGCAACACAGAATATACCTGGCATAGCGTATTACAAGACTTGTAGTTTACAGTAGTACTTGCCTACGTGACCTGACGTGTCAGGGATTTGACCCTCGCTGCTCCCACCTGTTTAAAGGACCCTCCCTGCACCTGTCATCGCCACCACTCTAGGTCACTGACCTAATTCCCACCATTTATTTCCTGAATTTGTACTTCTGTTGCCTTCCTACATGCCATTCCATTACGGCCTGAGGCTAAATAACTCAGTTTAAAATGTATTCATCATTCCTTGGAAGGAAGTTTAATAAAATTGAAGTAATTCAGAGATAACTTGGAGTAGTAGGACCTAACTTAGGTAAAACTTGAAAGTCGCCCATTTGAACATGCAAACCTCTGTTAAACCTTTAAGTAGAATTATAGTATTATGCTACTCCTGAACATTTGTATTTTAATTACCAGTTAGTTATGGTGAAATAGTAAGTTTTAAGTTAGCTTAAAAACACAAATGCAAATAAAATAAAAAATGTTCAGGAGTAGCATGTACTACACCACTATAGTATAGTACTAGGCTATATATAATTTTGTATATGCATAACCTATTACTAACATTTCTGGAGGAATAACCCTTGCAGAATTCCACCCTTACAAATATTAATTATTAATTAAAAACAAGAATAAAGTTACACAAAAACACAGGCATAGGCTAACTTACTTAACACCCAGTAAACACATTTAACTAGGCCAACTTAAAAAGCAAACCCAATCAAAATACTGTGACTACAATTTATATTATTTATTTATGCTAGCTTAATTATTACATTTTGAAAATTGCAATATCAGGTATTACAACATTGTATATCTAACTTAGGCCTAGTTAGCTTCAAACAATGATAAACTTAACTTAATTATTAGGGATAACGTACAAGCTTACACAAAACTAAATTAAAGAAAAAAATCACTTTCAAACTCGCATCGTAGAAAGTAGTTAAATAATTTATTAAGTAAAAGATAGAGCCTATCCTTGTACTATGTTATCAACATATCTCATACTGCAAAAATAAGGCTATCTAAAACTACCATTTAAAAAATATCTTAAGTTATAGGACTAGGCCTCAGTTAAATACAACATATCTTCTTCGTAAAGTAGGCCTATAGAATTTGTGAATTTAGGTCAACTATAACAAGTAGTTTTGATTCAGTTACTAATTACAGTCATACTAAACTAACAAAAGAATAATTTCCTACCTGTAAATCTTTGTGTTTATTATCCTTATGACTTGCAGCACGTACAACTCCCGCCCTCCATCCCCACTCACTGATTTTGGATAATTTTAACTTAGTAAAGCCACTAACAGACAAAAATCGTTTTCCTACTATTTCATCTCTATACCTGAAAGCCATTATATACACTTTTTTGACATATTCAATTCACAAAACTCCACAAATGTCAAACTTTATCAACACTACACATTTGACACTAGTACACCACCACGACTCGCGCCTTGATACTTGAGAAAACACTGTGCAGCCGGTGCACGAAGACCTACATTGGATTCCGCCTCACAGCAGGATGATAAAAGTAGTTCTCACTCACGTGACCAAAACAACCGTTACGTCACTGCAACTTCAAAGATTCAAAGATGGCTGTCCGATAGCTGTAGTCAGTTGGTGCTTACAAGATTCTTGGTTCTGTGATTTTTAATACAATCTAATTTGATGCTTCTAAATAATGATATCTGCAATATTGTCACGTTTGGTGATGTAAGTACTAATCTAATAAATTATACGATGTATGAGTCTAATTATAAAGTTACCACGTCTTTGAGTAATGCTCCTGGACCTTCATTGTTTGCCTGTTGCTACGAGTTAAAAATATCCCAATTATCCTGAACAAGCAAGAGTTGAAAGGTTATTATTTATACATTGTAGCCTGACCTATGGTGATTATATGTGCTGATTAAAAATACTTATTTATCCTTTCGTGATGATATGAATAAGGAAGTAGGACTACCCTAGGTACCTTAGCCCTGGCATACATAGGCTAGGAAGGCTGCAGTTCCATATAAGGCCTGTGAAACAATGGAATAGGCCTAGGCTGTTAATGTTGAATTTTGGATAGCAAACATGTCATAAATTGGTTTTGAACTAGCCCTATCTATAAAAATAATAATACTGAAATGCTATTTCATTCAATACAAATTTTCACCATGTTATATTTAGGCCTATGCCTATGTCAAATATTTATCAATGGCATATTGTAATCCAACCTAACCATTCCAGCATACTATATAAGATGGGACTTCAAGAAATGTTTACCGTCATCGGTCTCACCTTTCACACTGATAACTTAACCAATTTGCCACCTGACAAACCGTTCAGTTTCCTAAGAAAAAATACATAACTTAAATGTAGACTTTTACTAAAACTGTCACTAGGCCTATAGCAACAATTATTGCTCAATTTACTCAATTATTGCACTAATCTTTAGAGTAGGCCCTAATAAATTATCTACAAGATGAAAATACTTTTGACAGCATTTATGTATGGTAAGTATTATTATATCATATATATGTATATAGTTTATAAAAAACATTAATTTTAAAAGGGTTACATGTAAAAAACAAAAAAATGTTTCTGCCCAACAACTATTACCATATGTACTTGTAGGTTATTTATTTTTTTACATGAAAATAAAAAATGTTAGTGATAACTTGCATTTATTTTGACCTCGATATATAAGATATTTTCCAAAATCATATTTTTCCTAAATTTGACTAAGTTTCCCCAAGTATGGGCATATGCATAAAAAATACATACAAACAAAATATGAAAACAAATTAACTTAAAACAACAAATAAAGAAAAAAATTAAAAATAAAAACAATTTTTTATAATAAAAAAGTGCCTATCCCGAGTATACTCGGGGTTGCACGTTCGGGCTACTTTCGGCGGCCACGAGTATACTCGGGGTTGTGAGCCAATGGGTTAACCCTAGCAGTGGCCATCCAGCTTAATACGCTGGTTTCCCGTGATGCCTTAAAGTGGCCACCAGCGTAATGCGCTGGTACGGGCTGAAATTTTTGTAACGGTAAAAAAAAACTAATAATCATCTCAGAAGTGAACAATATTTACCATTCGAAAGATCACATTCTGAACTTTCATTTTATTACATAAATGAACCGTTTACAAGTTGTATAACAATGTCACGACGATTATAATTACAATGACATTTTGCCGCTACGCCATTCCTGCAGTCGACGCTCGGAAAATGTAAAAACACGACTTGTTTGGCATAACCCTGCTCAGGTAATTTTCGTCTTAGGATGTTGCGGGTTGTACCACTGCATAGCCAAAGAGTTTAGTTTCATTGTGGTATTAATTTTTAGAACGAAATATTGATTGGACAAAAGTTACGATTTTATGAACACAGCTGTTTTCGGAATCCATAACAGCCAACCAGCGCAATAAGCTGGTATGGAAAATACAAATGATATCCAATGTAAGTTATAATTACTAGTCATATAATATGTCATTTTGAAGAGGAAGAAATATAGCTTTTGAGATCGGCAGCCTTGCCCTCAGGGTTATTTCCGGCTGCTCTCTCGAAGACGAAGGAAGTGCGTCACTCCTGTCATACCTAGTGCGTCGTTGACGAAATTGTGTGTTGTCGTTGGTGAGTTTGCGCTCTCGTGTTATCTGCGAATTATTACTAAATCCTTTATTATTTCGGAGTGTTAGTGTTAGTGAAGTGTGTGTGTGTAAACAGTAATCTTTATGCATTTTATTATGCATAAATATTACTGAAGTGTGTGAAATAGGTAGTGTTTGTAAAAAGTTGTGTTTTTCTTTAACACCATGTCACGAAAATACGAGTGCGATATAAGTTAAACCGCAATTTTATAAGTCCGCGATTATTTTAGCGAATTTCCCCTATAGGGAAGAAGCTATTACCGTAGTCGGCATGGTAAGACCTAGGCCCGGGACCATGATAACTTTTCGTTTTGAGGTCCCCAGACCCCAAAAACACCATTCGTTCGAAACTGTATATATATATATATATATATATATATATATGTTTCCGTGTGGGTGCGATAACTCTCGTAAAAAAGGTCCGATTTTGATTAAATTTGGTACAAACGTGTAAAGCAGCATTTATGACTTTAAGTTCGAAAACCAGACGGATCGAGCTATCCGAAGGGGTGTTTTGGGGGGGTTTTGTACCCCAAAAATGAGTTTTTTGAGTTTTTTACATCCGATTTTTGAAAAAATCAAATTTTATTTTTTCCCATTCGAATCAGCTTATAAAGACGCACAATTTGATGTTTTAATCATTGCTCTACGTCAATTTGTTACTGAGATAGTGAAAGTGCTAAACACAGTACGTTGTCCAATGTTATTCTTATGGAGGATAAGAAAAATTGTATATCTCGCTTATTTATCAACTTATCCTGACGAAACTTGGTATATTGCTTCATTTCATTGTGGTCTATTGATATTTGCACAAAAACCCATTTTTTGGCCGATAGTTCCTGTAGCAGCAAACCTGCATACTCAGCCCCATGTTATTCTTATGGAGAATAATTAACGTGTTATCTCCTTTAATTATGAACATAAATTAATAGAACTTGGTATGTGGCTTTACCTAGTTGAGTTATATTGATATTTCTATATAAAAGCCCATTTTTAGTGTTCCTTATTTCAGCAAACCTGCATACTCAGCCGCCATGTTATTCTTATGGAGAATAATTAAAATGTCATAAATCGTTTATTTATGAATGTATATTGATGAAACTTGGTATGAGGCTTTATGTGGTATTAAGATAAATTAATAAGCATTGGAAATTCGCTGAGTATGCAGGTTTGCTGCTACGGGGATATTTATTATTACATAACACATATAAAACATATAATTTATTATGAATGTTATGTATATTTTTGTAGGTAATTGAACATTCTAC
Source organism: Allygus modestus (assembly GCA_963675035.1). Lineage (NCBI taxonomy): Eukaryota > Metazoa > Arthropoda > Insecta > Hemiptera > Cicadellidae > Allygus > Allygus modestus. The sequence goes on from OY776111.1 coordinate 273,134,176, forward strand.
GTGTTTATATTGTTTTGGGGGGAAAACATTTCTAAAAAAAGTTATATACTGTACTAAAAATACTGTAAAAATTACACATTTTGCGATTTTCCGTATTTCTTTCATAACACCTACACAAAATTCCCCCCCCCCCCATTATGTTATACATTTATGTGTAGGGAATTAAATTTCCTACAAAATGTATGTATAGTATTTGGAGGAATAAATTTCTAAAAAAAATTATAAACTAAATACTGTAGAAATTTTTTTCCGAATACCCAAAAATTTCAGAAATTCTACCAATCATAAGTGATAACAATTTTTTACCATCAACTTTATGACTTTTTTACATTATTTACTTCATTAGCTTTACAAATATATACATATTATTATTAGTATATACATATTTACATTACCTTTTTAGAGTACTAACTAACACTGTACAATTTACAAATTTTGCGGTTTTCCGTATAAACTTACATAATACTTATAAATACAATTTTTTCCCCAACATATACATTTCTATACGTAGGGAATTGAATTTCCTACAAAATGTATACAATGAATTTTCCATAAAAAATCTAAATAAAAAGTTTTTGAAATTTCAAAACAAAATTTCAACTTTTTTTGTTTTTTTTACTTTGCTGAAAAAAATTACCTTTCTAGATCTTTTATATATTACTATTTACAGATTCCCCTGTTCTTTCCGAACAAAATGAATATGAGGTTGGCTATGTTTAGTTCTCATTTCAAATTTATTTGAATTTTCAAAAAAAGGTCTGCAAAATCGCCAAATCTACTTGGCCATTTCCCATTTCAACATTAGGCCACTGCTAGGGTCAAACAAAAAGATAATAATTCCGATCGATTTTAACGATCGATAACTTACCGTAAGGTAGGTAAGTTAAGTTGTTTCTAAGAAAATTAAAGCTGAAAGAAAACCATTAACTTAACCCTCTAGGCGTTATGTGTCGCTATAGCGACACAAAACACATCCGCTGGGGAGTTTACTGTCGCTGTGTCGACAGTCAAACGGCTTTCACGGAATAGGCTCTGGGGCGCATTGAATCATAATGAACTGGATCGAAATTGTTATCGCCGTTTACGGCAGATTCTAAACTTTCTTTTATGTCTGTCTGCAGACGCTTTTTACGTGCCTGCCAATCGTACTTCAGCAGACAGCTGAAGTGTGAAGGTTTGTTGTGCGTCGTTAACCTTGCTTTGGGAATGGTGTTGTTTTGCGATGTTTTTCGTTGTTTTTACTTGTAAAAATGGATAGTATTGACATACGTGGGGCTTTAGAAGAAAAGTTTAGTGATGATGAATGGTTGGTTAATGTTCCGGGAGAAATAGGCGGCAGTGATATTGAGGTATATTGTCCTTCCGACTGTAACGTCGCCTAGGCAGTTTTGCTCATTTGCCTATAGCACGTATACTCGGGATAGCACTTTTTTATAAAAAAGAAAAAAAATTTATTTTTAAAATTTTATTTTTTCTTTATTTGTTGTTTTAATTTGTTTTCATTTTTTTTGTATGTATTTTTTATGCATATACCCATACTTGGGGAAACAGTGAAATTTAGGAAAAATATGATTTTGGAAAATATGTTATATCTAGGTCAAATATAAATGTATCACTAACATTTTTTTATTTTCATGTAAAAAAATAAATAACCTACAAGTAAATAATAGTTGTTGGGCTGGAATATTTTTTTGTTTTTTTACATGTAACTCCTTTTAAAATTAATGTTTTTTATAAACTATATATATAATATTTACCATATATAAATGCTGTCAAAAGTATCTTCTTCTTGTAGATAATTTATTTCTCTAAAGATAAGTGCAAAAATTAAGTAAATTGAGCAATAATTGTTGCTATAGTGACAGTTTTAGTAAAAGTCTACATTTATGTAATTTTTCTGAGGAAACTGAACGGTTTGTCAGGTGGAAAATTTCAGGTAAGCCAATGGGTTAACTTACTACGATAATCTTATAATAGGCCCTACGATATTTTGTAGCCTGTATCAGAGAGAGAGATAGGATCCACTATAGATGCAAAATTAAAATTCTTTATCGTTTAGAGGCCTAAACATTGCATACACATTGTAAAAAAAGCATTTAACTTAATAACAAATTAACAATGGTATACAAAAAATCTTACAACTAAAAAAAGTTTACAGAGAAGAGGTCTAATAACATTTACATTGACTTTTCAAAAGGAGAGTCCAAGCACAGAGAATGTATTGATGTAGAATGTTCTATATACATTCTCTGTGGTCCAAGTCATATGGTTTAAACTCCATTTTAAGTCATTTTAAAATCAACTCCTTCTCTTGGACTTATTTCCACTAAGGCATACTACCTAACTTTTATTAGATAGGCAATCAGGGCCGTAGACAGGTTTGACGGGCCCTGGACAAAATTACTTGGCTGGGCCCCACCCACACCCCCTTTTGCCATCCCTCGCTACCAGTACATTTACCGTTATAGCATTTGACGTAATAGCATTTGACTGTTGACCAGCCCTCAAAAACGTCAAATATGCAAAGGTTTTATCACATCTGAAATTAGGATCTGTATTTATACTAAACTAAATGTAAAACAAAAATTAATAAGTGCAAAAGAATACCTAGGCCTATAGAAACTTGTAATAAGAATATTTTAAAATAACTTATAGGATATTTTAAATTGATATCAGTTGATTTATCATTTCTGCTACGGACATTTGATATTGGAAAATATATACTCCCAGGCTGATCCATACCTACACAACACCCTGTAATAGAGGCTGTTCTTCCTCTATTTCGTGGTGCACCAGTCACGTTGTAAAATGCAGAATATATAACACTTATTATTTCTAACAAATTTATTGCTGTTGTTGCTTTCAAACCTACTGATATAGAGAGTTCATTTGCTAAATATTAAATAATAATATTATAAACAGAGAATGATATTTTTGTAATTAAATTTACACAATTTCAAATCGTACACACAATTGTTAAAATACATGATTGTTAATGTCCTATGGACCTCTATATGGATAAAAGTAAATGTTAAAAGATTGTAAAAGCTAAATGAGGAGTTAATTGTTAAGCCTAAAATCATATTTTACTGCTTCTTGTGAAGTCCTGATATAAAGTTATAAGATCATTTAAAAAATATAATAGGCCCTACAATACTAAGGATACTCAGCATTATAGAGAAACTATATTTAACTACCCCTAGTATCGTCATGAAACCAGGTAGCCTAGTTAGCAGCAAGGTTTCGGGTGTGGGTTCTTTCTCACCGAAGATGCGGATTGTGGTTGTAGAATACAATGTTATGGGATCATGTTGTTTCAGTTTAATTTAAAGAAGTAGGCTGACGTTTGACCGACAGTGAGGGATCTGCCCGGGCACTGTTGTCTCAGTTTTATCTTCATTCAAGGAAAGGGAAAATTGATTCAGTGATGGTAAGAGTCCTGTTGTACTTTTAATGTCATTGGACATATTTTCGAATCTTTTCAGAGGTATTTGGCCTCTGGAAGCCTCCATCTGGCGTGCTTATTTTGTTTTTATCTTTTGGCTCCCTGATTTAAGTAGGTACCGGCGGTATTAATGCCGGCGCGGTGTTGAGTTTTCAACTCAAAATCAAAACCACCAACGAAATAAAAACAAAACGCTTCCTTCCCCCAACAAACTGTTAACTAATAGAAACAATACACATCACACAATGAATGAGAATGACGACTAGCCTACATTACAAGTACTCCGCACCGCAAATCACAAATAAATTGAGTTGAGATTCAAGAGGTGAACATCGTCAGCGTCGTAGTAAGAGCAAGGGGAGGTTAGAGACGCGCAGCACCATTCATTGATTGGCACTGAGGCAGTACATCAGTTTTGTCATAGACGGCGAGTGACATATGTGTTGACGATTTCCGGGAATTGAAATATTGTCCGGTAAAATCCCGGGGATTTTACAGGTTTTTCTTTCCAGACGGCCTTTTTTACCACTCTACACAGCAGTACGGCGCGTCGCGTCGCACGGACTGGGTTGTACTTTACACTCAGAAACCATAATATAGAGCACAAACCTTCAAATTAAATCATCGGATGTGTAAATTGCATTAATAACAGAAGGTATAGCTTGATTATCCGACCTTCCCTGTTATCCGACCCTCCCCGTGCACGATCAGACAATAAACTTCCGCTCACTTGGGGAAAAAAAAAAAAAAAATCAAAATTTTTTTATCGTTGTTTTTCATTATTTTCCGTGTTATCTGACCTTCCCGCTTATCCGACCTTGCCGCAGCCAGTTTAGGTCGGATAATCAAGACTCTACTGTACAACTTTAGGCAAATTAAGTATTCGTATATTTATTTGTGTGTTTTCGTTTATTTATATTTAATAAATATTTTGTGTTCAGGCATATTTAAGAATGACCTAGCCGAGGGCCCGGCCCGGGCCCGAGAAAACCGGTCTGACTACAGCCCTGTAGGCAATTTATTGTAGAACACAGCTCCTCTTCCAAAAGGGCTGTTAAATGTTATGTTGGATCTTCTTTGAATCCTAGTTAAGTTTACATCTAGTCTAGATCTAGTGAAGTAATCACGTACCCCTCCTCCTTCTTAACTGTAATGAGCCTATCATTGGCAACAAGAACAATCGTCTGATAACTTATATAGGCCCCTATGAATTGAATAACTAGACATAGGCCTAATGTTCAAAGAGATAAAAAAAATCTTGTAGATTGGCACTGATTTCTTGGCATTTATTGTCCGGCAACGAGGATAAAGGGATCGGTCGAGTGGCTAACTTACTAGCCAACTAACTAACATCGGCCAAACTGTGCGCCTTGGAATATCTGCCGAAAATACTCTGCCGGGAACGTTGATGTTTTTACTATGCCACTATGTTGGCTGAAATGTTGGTGGGGTGAGGAAGCGAGGGGATCCCTTTCTCCCCGTTGCCAGACAATAACTACAATACGAAGGACTGTTTTTTGCAGGATAAAAACCAGTTTCATCTGGCATTTAAAGGAACTGCCCCTACCATGAGGGTTAGATAACTTTAACCATTCACCAGTATGTTTTATACAAATCATTTACATCCTTGTGTCGTAGATACACAACTGCTGCATAGGCCTCTACACTGGCACTGAGAAATATATGAAGTTCAACTTCTATTTTGAAGGTGTTGAAGTAACACCCTGGAATTTTAAGACATTAAGAGTTTTTTTACTTCCTCTAGCCATTCTTGTAATTTCTCAGTCAGTTCACTAGGTAGCACTTCTTCCCTCTTGCTATTTTTGTTTGCCAAATATGAAACAGCATTTGCCCTTTAATAGTAGGCAGTGCAACTAATCCCAAAGAGACAAAAATGGACAATGCAGCTTTTAAGACTTCCCGTTTCGTTGGGTATCCTGCTTCCATTGTTTGTACCTTTTCTGCATTGCTGTGAAATAGGCTACCAAATCGTTGGATTCAGCATACCACCACATCCCAAGCATACGTTTAGTAGGTAGATTGCTTTCAGGCTTCAGCTGCTTGTTGGAATTCACCTTTAACTCTTCTGGTGTGTCCAGTAAAATATTCTTTGAGTTTGACAACCAGTTACAGATATAAGATCCTCCGGACTTGTGATTTTCTGTAATTTTACATAGGTACTCTACGTCTTGCTTCCTCCTCAGAATCAGTAGAGATTAGCGTATTGTCTATATATTCCTTTGTTAGGATTGATTTACTTCAGGATAGATGGACAAAAACTGTCTTGCATCCTGGTTAATAAATGTAAACAGCTACTTGGAGAGCTAGTAGACCCAAATATCACCACATCCATATTTAACATATGTGTCTGGTTGATTGTTGGGATTTCCCCTCCACAGGAACCTCTGTGAATTCACATCTTCTTTTCTGTTTCGTACTTGGTGAAAAATCTCCTTAATGTCACCAGCAACATCAAATTTTCTTAACCGGAATTTAAGAAGTACAGCTGGCTTAGGGTTTGAGAAGTTACGTAGGCCTACACTGAGCCTTGCAAGGCATCATTGAATGATGCAACATTAAATTGTGTAACTGCATAAACCACTAACCTAATATTATTTGGCTTCTTCAGATTTATGACTTTGTACTGGTAAATAATAAATTTGTTTACAACACTGGCTTCATTGTTATCCAGTTTACGAATGTAACCTTTTTATCTATAGTCACACATCTTTCTGTATTCATTTTGAAAGTTTTCTTTTCAATTCTTTTCAGTATTTTCAATTCACTGTCAACTGCATATCAACGCATATCATGCTATATTTGAGTCACATTTAAGATACGGTCTGATAATCTGGGGGAGCACTTCGGCAGGAAACCTTTAATGTGTACTTGCATCTAAGAGGGCAGTTAGAATTCTATCAAGCCTAGGCCCCAGAGACAGCTGCAGGGAAGCATTCACCACACCAAAGATCATGACAGTTATTGCCCTATACATCAGAGAGGTGATTCTTTTCATAGAAAAAGTTCCAACACAAAGAGGGTCAGATCTCTACAGTTATGACACCAGACACGCTTCCAGATTCATCCTACCCCAACACCACAGCTCTATTTGAGGAAAACCTTCGTACATTGGAAGAATTCTATTGGAAAAATCTCTTGCCAGAAGACATCAGGAAGTTACATGGACAAAAACTCAAAGACAGTGTAGGCTATTTGAGATTTGATTTATTGACTGTCATAGCTGTGGGATGGTTAGTCATCTGACATCCACAGTAGCCAGATTCGTACTGATCTTCAACTTTATTAATAGTTTCTTGCAGAATTCTTGAAGGCTGCTCTTTCTTCTTCAATAAATTTCACTTTTGGGGTTTTCAGTCTGTCACACCATAATTATTCATCTCAAATAGTTCTTTCACTAAGTCATACAAATCACATTAAACGATGCTAGGGTGAAGTTTTCATCAACACGTCTGCTATATTCAAGACATTTTCCATGCAATGCCCAGCCTAAATAACTCCATGATAAGCCAGGAGAGTTAGGAGTAACTGACCAATATATAATTGTCATGACCAATTAAGATGGTAGGTTTGAAGTGCGCTGTTGGTAAAGGTTGATCAATTGAGTCCATGCGAGACCATCTCTTTCGGAGCTTAACAGAATCAACAGTTTTTCGATGCAAGTCTAATGGTGACTGAGTACGAACATTGTTTAAGGTGAATATCTCATCGTCGTAGAGTCTCTTTATTTGGACGTCAATGCTCCTGGATGTCAGATCAAAATGTTTTGTCATATTATACCAGCACATAAGAGATTCGGTCTTGCCTCTGACTCCCGAGTTTTTCAGCTGTAGGGTCTACAGGGTTTCTACGGTCAGGGGAAGTCAGGGAATGGAAATTCAGTCAGGGATCCCAGAGATAAAGCTTAATTTGTTATGTCTTGACCCCACATACTAAAGATATGAAAATAAATTTGTAGCTTATAGACAATATTGATTACTATTCCACCTTAGTGCTATTTCACAAAATGAATTTTGTAATCTTTGTTAAGTCTCAAAATAGGTTATGAGAGACATTATCACAGCAAGAATAACTTCCTGTGAGTCATCATATAAAATTTACTTGACAATATGGTGCTTTTATTATTCCATCTGATCCCCGATGATGAAAAAACAGCTGGGTAGCTTTGCTCCAGGCTGTATACAATCTGTTGTAGCTGTAGCAGTATGTTTCATGTGGAGTCCCAATGGTTGGCTGATGATCTAAGGATTCCTAAGGAGTTTATTTTTAAGTTTAATTATTGATATAGAAAATAATGTTTTACATATTAAATATATAATAACTGTGCACACTGGCTAGAAACATTACATTAAGATTTGATTCATTTGTTTATGTGCAGTTCATACATTCAGTCAATTTTATCATTGTTCTCATTTTTGATTTTACTCAGTTACAATAAATTCAGTGGTTTTTACATTCAAGTGTTTTATTTAAAGTCCCTAATTTGCTTAATATGCGATAAACGTGCGTCGCGCCGTTAAACTTATAAATTTTAAAATAAGCTTTATTTGTACTTCAGACCTATCACAAAGGTACCGCAATGTTTATTTATACGTTTTTAAATTTTATTGTAAATCTGACATAAAATGCTAATACATTTTTAAGTTTGAAAAATTATATTACATTTTCACTCTACGAGTGAGTAACATCCTCAAAGTTCAATGGTCTGTGATTCTCGTATTTTCAAAGAAATATATAATTTTTTGTGGAGAATCTAATTTTTGCATGATTATGATGTATTTCATTTGTATTTCATTGTTGTATTTCATTCATTTTACTCTATTGTTAATGCTTTGGATATGGCAGCTGTGATTACACTTGTCCCAACTTTTTCCCATGTCGGGACAAGTGTAACCACAGGAGTTCCACCTTGTTGATAGGTGAGCACTTTTAGCGAATTTCTCCTATGCGGAAGAAGGTATTACCGTATTTGGCATGGTAAGACCTAGGCCCGGGACCATGATAAATTGTTTTTTTGAGGTCCCCAGATGCCAAAAACACCATTTGTTCAAAACTGTGTGTGTGTGTGTGTGTGTATATATATATATATATATATATATATATATATATGTATGTGTGTGTCCGTGAGCACGATAACTCTCGTAAAAATATTCCGATTTTGATGAAATTTGGTATAGACATGTAAAGCAGCATTTTTGACTATAAGTTCGAAAACCAGACGGATAAATTTATCTGAAGGGGAATTTTGGGGGGGTTTTGTACCCCAAAAATGTTTTTTTTTACATATAATTTTTGTAAAAGTCAAATTTTAGTTAGTTGATTCAATTGAAATCAGCTTTAAAAGACGCACAGTTCGGTGTTTTGTTCATTGCTCTACGTCACATGGTTGTAGAGATATTGAAAGTGCTAAACACAGTACGTTGTCCAATCTTATTCTTTTGGGCAGTAAGAATGGACATTCTTATGGACATTTGTATGGACTTACATTCTTATGGACACTTGTATATCTAGCTTATTTATTAACTTATCCTGATGAAACTTGGTATATTGCTATATATCGTTGTGGTCTATTGATATTTGTACTTACAAATTTTTTTTGTCTATAGTTCCCGCAGCAGCAAACCTGCGTAATCAGCCCCCATGTTATTCTTATGGAGAATAAGTAACGTATGAACATAAATTAAGTATGAACATAAATTAATAAAATTTGGTATGTGGCTTTATCTACTTGAGTTATATTGATATTTGTATAAAACTCCATTTTTTGTGTTCCTTGCCTCAGCAAACCTGCATACTCAGCCGCCATGTTATTGTTATGGAGAATAATTAAAATGTCATACATCGTTTATTTATGAATGTATATTGATGAAACTTGGTATTTGGTTTTATGTGGTATTAAGATAAATATATATGCATTGGAAATTTGCTGAGTACACAGATTTGCTGCTACGGGGGCATTTCGCTCCGTTTTTCATAGGCTGAATAAAACATCTGCCATTTGTCAGGTTTATAGCTAAAGTTTGAAAGTTGCTGGTGAAAAAAAACAGGCTGAATAGCGTGTCAAAAGGAATCTGCTAGTTTCTGCACAGCCGATGTCATGACAGCTGACGAGAACATTTGAACAGACGGTTCTTTTTCATACGATTTTTTTGCAGTAAGATTCCTCCTCGTCCTCAAAGTTTATTTGTAATAAGGCCTATCTTATATTCAGAGTGTGCACTACCAGAAAACGATGCTGACTCATGCTTCGCTACAGAAGTTGTTTCTGTCTCTCCATTTCTTTAGCTTCTGATTGTCTCTGACGCTCCGTTTCTCTCTCCTCCTGAAGTCTTTTGAGACCCATCTCCTATGGCTGGAGTTCCATCTCCACTCACTGGCATTCCGTCTCCTTGGCTTCAAATTCTCTCTGCAAATAGGCCCATACCGGAATAACTCATAAGCTTAACAGATCCTGTTTTGAAATCCTACTATTATTGGTTTCTAACCTATAATCAGGCTTATGGCCATGAATTCCCCGTCTAATAAGATGAAGTGTGTACTTGGCCTCCTCCATTCAAGGAATTTTTCAATGTAACAGAATTCAGATGAGCTGACGTGATAGATTGATGGGAGATTGTGAGTCAATCGAAAAATATATTTCAAAGCCTTTGTTTTGAACCAGTTTATTTCCATTTACATCTTTTCCTCTCAGTTTATTGGTACAACAGAATAAATATTTTTGTTAATAATCAAAATTTTTTAAATCTTATAACTCTATTTATCTACCTATTTTTTATACTTGCTTGAACATTTTCTCTATAGCTAGTAAAATATCAAAGTTAAGAACCAAATTAATTGAAGATTTGAAAGAAACTAGAGCAAAAGGTACCATGTGTGGGAAGAAAGTGTGGCTGACATTGAGATGCGATCTGCTTGGGCAGTCAAGGCCAGCCAATGCCTTGTAAGTTGAGGAGTCAATTATGTAATTCTGCTAATTTTTCAGTTATCATGTCACTGGTGGTGGTGGAACAGTGGCTTGGTGCTCCACTCACATCATGTTCAGGCTTCCTAACTTTGTAGGCTAGCGTGTCATTGTGTGATTATCACAGTCAGAATTGTGCTCTGCCAGAACACAGTCGTCTCTATTTTTGTCGTAATAGCTATTACGTTCTGTACTGCTGGTCGAAATGTGACTGAAATATTGTTTGCATGGTATAAAATTGTTTCAAAAGGGAAGTTTTCTCTATCTTGTTTGTGATTGTGACAAGTATTTTTACCAAATGGGGTTTTTTTACTCTGTTTTTAGATTGCTGTTTGGAACACTTTATCCTGCTTATGCATCTTACAAGGCTGTTAGAACAAAAAATGTTAAGGAATACGTAAGTACACAGGAGATTTTAATAATTTAATCTTTCATTTTACTCGTTTATAAATTTAATGATTTTTCAGTGTTTCAGTAGGCTAACATATTTGTTAAATTCATCTTTCATGTGTTTTTTATGTCGTATTACAACAATAAAAAACTTTGCCCAGTGTCCTTATTTATTGAAAGCGACTTATTAGAGGGTGTTTAAAAGAAATAAATATTCTCCTTAGAGAATACAACTGACTTATTTAAAAAATCAAAGTAAGGTTTGATCTGTAAAGTTGTAAAGTTTGACCTGTATAATAATAGGTATCAAAACAGCTAATAAATCTTCTACAGTTTGTGAAGTTACAAAAATGTGTACAAGTACAAACTAGCTAGTATCTACAATGACCAATTTGTTGAAATATTATCAATAAGAATTAGTTAAATGTGAATATAGAAAGGGTGCCGAAACTCATTCAAGTCTACAAGAACCACTAAACATTTAGAAAGAGATTTGGGTTAGTCCATTATATGTAGTGATAGTAGCTGTTGGACTGGAACAAGAATCACCAGACTGTGGAACAATGATGCGGGGTGGGTGTGTTCAGACTAACGCAAACACTATTCACTAAAAAAACATGTTTATTTGGTTTGAATACCTTTCTTTATTTTTCGGATTGCTAAGTGTCATTTTTATTCTTGATGGTTTAAAGATCTGTTTTCCGTTTCAGGTAAAATGGATGATGTACTGGATCGTATTTGCTCTCTTCACTTGTGCTGAAACTTTCACGGATCTGTTCCTAAGCTTCTGGTAAGTATTGTTTTTTATCGAGGTACATTTGCTGAGGAAACACACCACCGCTGTTCTTCCTGTGTGGGCCATTGCCGTTTCCAATTAAAATATTTTCTATCTTAAATCCATATAACTGAACATTAGTTCTCTCGCATTTGCAAGGTCGGGAACTAAGTTAGTCACTGTCATCACTTCTTTTTTACAATTCCACTTTTTAGAGATTTTTTTATTTCTCGATTTATTTGGACTTTACGTATCGCTTCTAGTGTTTAAAACTACGAAACGTAGTGTAGTTTTAAATCAAGAAATAAATTCAAATCCATCTCTGTTATGAGTTTCAAAAATACAATTTAGAGTTTTATTGGGAAAATCTCATGTTTACTGCATGTAGAAGGTATTTCTAAAATTATTTCATGTAATTGTGTGTCAAATTTAAAACTGCCAATTTTTCCATAACTGCCTTTTAGCTTTCACATTTTGATGTTCAATAGTCTTGTGATTATCCTGTTTTGTTGTTGTTTTTTCAGCTTTTTTGGGTGTACCATTGATTTTAAAATTTAGTTTCTGTTCACTAATCAATGACGAATTTATAAGTAAATATGTCTCAAGCGTAACAGAGCTGCCACCAACTATGAAAATCTGAAATTATGCTTAAATTTCGGGTACTGGGAAAAATTTCATGGATTATTTAAAAATTTTGGATAAACCAGGGCTTTGATATTGCAATGCGCTTTGTATCAGTTCTTTATGACGGCCTTAAGTTGACGGAGCTAGATTGGTGGTGAAATAGTTTTTCAAGAGCCATTGGACAATAGTGTTTATTAGGACATTCTTTTTTCACTTGACTAAACTAGTTTCCTAAGTTTAGAGGTTCTTCCTTGAATGGCAGTTGAACAATGTAGCGGCCTGACTGATCCCGAGTGTGCATTGAAACAAAACACTTCTCACAGAGTTCATCCTCTGGCCCAGGGGTCTCCAACCTAAGGCCCGCGGGCCACATCCGGCCCGCCAACAGTTGTTAACCGGCCCACAGTTAGCCCAATATATATAGCCGAATATATAATATTGAATATATTATTGACAAATTTGAATTGGCGTATTAAATAAATACTCCCATTGCAGCAAACCTGTGTACTCAGCGAATTTCCAATGCATGCATATGTTTATCACTACCATAAAGCCACTTACCAAGTTTCATAAAAATACATAAGTAAATAAGTGATCTATACCATTTTATGTATTCTCCATAAGAATAACATTAGGGCTGAGTACGCAGGTTTGCTGCAAAAAGAAAGAGAAGAAATATGTTTTTGTGCAATTATCAATATAACCCAACCAGATGAAGCTACATACAAAGTTTTATTAATTTATGTTCATAATTAAGGGAGATATAAGACTTTACTTATCCTCCAAAGAATAATAATATAAGGCTGAGTATGCAGGTTTGCGGCTACAGGGATAGTCAACAAAAAATCACTTTTTTGTACAAATATCAATATATCAGTACTACATGAAGCCACATACCAAGTTTCATCAATATACATTCATAAATAATCGAGATATCAAATTTAAAAACAATTCTCCATAAGGATAACATTGGCCAATTGTGTTTAGCACTTTGAATATATTTGCAAGTGTTGGACGTAGAATCACAATGTAAACACCAAAATGATTGTTTCGTGGAGCGGAATTGATTGGTATATATAAACAAATATGAAGTTAATATTAAATGGAACTGAGGAAAAGCCGAAAACCTTGGTTATTATTAAACTTAGATTAACTTTGGATATTTTATGAGCAGGTTTTTTGGATGTTCTCCGCAACCACTTAACCTAGGTTAATAATTTAAAATACTGTATCATTTGTTTTTTAAGCTCTATAACATGGTCAAAACCAAAATTAAGTCTTTTACAAATTTTAAAATGTTTGGAAAATTTAAAACCCCCTTAAACCCCTCTTCCCACAGTCCGATTTTTCTGGTTTTTGAACTTAAATTCATGAATGTCACTTTACACATTTGGCCAAAATTGATGGAAATCGGACTTTTTTACTCAAGTTATCGCATTTACGGACACGTATATAGATATATATATATATATATATATATATATATATAAATTTGAATGAATAGAGTTTTTGTTATCTGGGGACCTCAAAACAAAAAGTTATCATGGTCTCGGGCTTAAGTCTTACCATGAGACCTACGGTAATGGCTTCTTCCCGATAGAGGAAATTTGCTTAGATTTAAATAACTAATATTTTGTTTATTAAATATCCCGTCACAGCAAACATGCGTACTCAGTGTATTTCAAATGCATATATATGTGTACACCTAACTATCACATTAAATATCTTACCAAGTTTCATCAAAAACATGGCAGTGGTGACTTCATCGATAACCAGGATGGCCGGTTCGGACCATAGAACTATAAAAATTGTTCTGTAGAATTTATAAACCAATACCAAAACCAGTTCTATAGATCGGCCACTGTACGACTCCTGAGTGCCACTTGATGCTGCACTCGAGCTAAACCAGTGACCACAGAATATAATACTCCCGTAGCAGCAAACCTGCGTATTCAGCGAATTTCCAAAGATATACATGAATCTTGATGCCACATAAAGACGCACACCAAGTTTTATCAATATACATTTATAAATAAACTATTTATCACATTTTTAATTTTTTTCCATTAGAATAACATGGCGGCTGAGTATTCAGGTTTGCTGAAACAAGGAACACAAAAAATGGGTTTATAAAAATATCAATAGAACTCAACTAGGTAAAGCCACATACCAAGTTTTATTAATTTACGTTCGTAATTAAGGGAGATAACATTTTTCTTATTCTCCATAAGAATAACATGGGGGTTAAGTACGCAGGTTTGCTGCTACGGAACTATCGGCAAAGATAACATTTTTCTTATTCTCCATAAGAATAACATGGGGGTTAAGTACGCAGGTTTGCTGCTACGGAACTATCGGCAAACAAATTTATTTTCTGTAAATATTAATAGACCACAACGATATAAAGCAATTTACCAAGTTTTGTCAGGATAAGTTGATAAATAAGCGAGATATACAATTTTTCTTATTCTCAATAAGAATAACATTGGACAACGTACTGTATTTAGCACTTTCAATAACTCCGTAACCAAATTGACTTAGAGAAATGATAAAAACACCAAATTGTTTGCCTTTTTAAGCCAAATCCAATGGTGAAAGGTAACATTTGATTTACTGTAATATTATATGTCAAAACTCAAAAAACCCATTATTGGGGTACAAAACCCCCCAAAAATTACCCCTTTGGATAGAGCGATCTAGCTGGTTTTTGAATTTAAGTCATAAATGTTGCTTTACATGATTGTACCAAATATGATCAAAATCAGACCATTTTTACGAGAGTTATGGCACCCACGGACACACATATATATATATATACACAGTTTTGAACGAATGGTGTTTTTAGCATCTGGGGACCTTAAAATGAAAATTTATCATGGTCCCAGGCCTAGGTCTTACCATGCCGACTACGGTAATAGCTTCTTCCCTATTGGGGAAATTCGCTAAAATAAATATAAATAAATAAATTTATTGCTTTGACAAAATTTTGCATCAGCATCACAACTTATTACTTATAACTAGATTTATTTGTATAATTTTCTTAATGCTGTTCTTTTATTATAATTTTGTTGTTGAAAATATAAACCAAGAAAACCCCCCTATAACTATTCAGTTGCTATAACTCTTCAGTGGTTATTCTGATCATCCAAAGCATAATACGTTTTTTTCAAGAAGATAAATTTTTAAATTTTGATTTAAATTATAATTTTATTAAACATTTTCAGTTTTACCGTCATCCACTGGTAAAGGTCTCGTTTCAGTTATTTCTGATTCCTCCTGTGTTTAAACTTAAGAGATTTTCCTTGTTTTTATAAAGGTGCTGTTGACAGAAGAAATGTGAACATGTAAAGTTGCGGCTGCGTGCAGGGGAGTAGGGACAGGGTAGGAATCACTCATCATGGCCAATTATCACTAGTTTCAGAACATTAAGCCTTTTTTTAAATTTTAGCACCTTCGATTCTTTTAGGCAAGTGTAACAAACTGAGCTTTGAACACATGTTTAAATCAGTAAAAACTGTATCCAGTTTGTTCAGTCCAGTACATTTTGTCAAAATTACTTAAAATGAAAAAAAAATAACAAAGTTAAAATAAAAGAAATATTAAAGTTAAAATACTCCCGTCGCAGCAAACCTGCGTATTCAGCGAATTTCCAATGCATGCGTATGTTTCTCAATACCACAAAAAGCCACTTACCAAGTTTCATAAAAATACATAAACGAGTTCGCACGCAGCACGCTGACGTGAGGAAAGTGAATTTCCACATAAAAACTTTTAAAACTCAAAATCAGTGTAAAAACATACATGTATTCCAAGTTTTATTGAAATCTGAAAACATAGATTTTTTGGCTGTTCTGATGCTCCTGGTTTCATTTACCTTCAAACCTGGGAATACAATTTTGCGCATTATAATGTTAGGAGAAGGTCCAGTCAGGCCTCAAAGTAGGCGTGAGGTTGCTGGGGATGATAAAAGTACTCTAACAAAGGAGTAGCAGGCTTTTCTCGTGTAAAAACCCCATAAGACAACGTACTGTGTTTAGTCAAAATACATTTTCTTTAATAACTCGGTAAATATTTATGCTAGAATGACGAGAGAGGGCTTAAAACTTTCGCCTCAATAATTCCCATCTTTTTCCATCCATTAATTTTACATCCGGGGCTTATATGACCCTTTTTGGGCCCAAAAACTCGAAATTTGAAAGATTAATCCCCAAAAAAGGGGTTTGGAGTTTTCCGATTGTTTTGCCCAACGAACTTGTCCAACTGATTACAGAAAGGAACGCCCCTACCAAATTTTAAGTTAATCGGACAACAAATGCGACCGCTAGAGTGCAAACACACATATATATATATATACAATTTTGAACGAGCCCCCAAAACGTGTTCAGGGGGTCACGTTAGGAACTTCTACGGTGGTCCCGGGCTTAAGTTTCACCGTGCGAGTCATGCTAATAGTTCACTTTCCAAAGGAAATTCACTAATAAATAAGTGATCTGTGGCATTTTATTTATTCTCTATAAGAATAACATTAGGGCTGAGTACACAGGTTTGCTGCAAAAAAAGAGAAGAAATATGTTTTGTGCAATTATCAATATAACTCAACCAGGTGAAGCTACATTCCAAATTTCATTAATTTATGTTCATAATTAAGGGAGATATAAAACTTTACTTATTCCCCATAAGAATAACATTAGGGCTGAGTATGCAGGTTTGCTGCTACAGGGATAGTCAAACAAATTTTTTTGGGGAAATATCAATATAACAATACTAAATGAAGCCACATACCAAGTTTCATCAATATAAATTCATAAATAATGGAGATATGACATTTTATTTATTCTCCATAAGGATAACATTGGACAACGTACTGTGTTTAGCACTTTGAATATCTCTGCAATGGTTGGACGTAGAATCACAATTTAAACACCAAAATGATTGTTTTGTGGAGCTGAGTTGATTGGTAAAAGCAAATGTGAAGTTTACATTGAAATTAACTGAGGAAAAGCCAAAAACCTTTTTACCATAAGATTAACATGGGAGATTTTATGAACAGGTTTTTTTGGATTTTTTCCGCTACCACTTAAACTAGGTTAATAATTTAAAATACTATATTATTTGTATTTTTAAGCTCTAAAACATGGTCCAAACCAAAATTAAGTGTTTTAAAAATTGTAGGGTAAAAAATGCAAAAAACCTATTTTTGGAAAATTTAAAACCCCCATAAACCCCCCTTCCCATAGTCCGATGTTTCTGGTTTTCGAACTTTAAACGTCATAAATGTCACTTTACACATTTGAGCCAAATTTCATCGAAATCGGACGGTTTTTTACTCAAGTTAGTCGCATTCACGGACACACACATGTATATTATATACATTAGTTGTAAGCATAATTTAAAAAACAGAGTACCCTTTTTGGTTTTAACATAATATGTTTTGTTAGACGGCTAGTTTCAAACCTTTAGGTCATAGTCATGTCTTACATTATTTTTGTAACCTCACATCTAATGTAAGACATGACTATGACCTAAAGGTTTGAAACTAGTCGTCTAATAAAACATATTATGTTAAAACCAAAAAGGGTACTCTGTTTTTAAAATTATGCTTACAACTAACATATTAGTAGCCCTAATCACTTTGTTATTTTTAATGTATATAGATATATATAAATTTGAACGAATAGGGTTTTTGTCATCTGGGGACCATATATGCACATATATCAATTTGAACGAATAGTGTTTTTGCCATCTGGGGACCTCAAAACAAAAAGTTATCATGGTCTCAGGCTTAAGTCTTACCATGAGACCTATGGTAATAGCTTCTTCCTTATAGTGGAAATTCGCTAAAATCTGCTACAAGAGCCTTAAAACTCGCCATTTAACACTTAAATTTTATAAAATTTCCGGGGAGGACCTCCGGACCCCCCTATTTCTTTGGAATACCACCCCAATCCCCCCGGATGTTGTTGGCCCGCTTGATCTCCAAAGATTTATCATCTGGCCCTTAGGGTAAATAGGTTGGAGACTCCTGCTCTGGACTAAGCCTAGGCTGTTTAGAAGGATTTTCTTCTATCTCCCAAAACCTTTCTATGCTGTTTTCGAGGGAGAATGAATCAGAAATGACTAGATGTAAAGTAGGAGGATTTTCATTAGCATGAGGGAGCTTAGTTGGGCCAATGTGAACCCAACAAAAAATGGTATGGAAAAGAGTAGGTATGCCTGGGGGAATAGATTTCCTCCCACCATCAATCTGGGTACATGTCAGCACCTAGGAGAACGACAATGTCTCCACAAACATGAAAATGTTGATACGATACTTGAAAACGTTAAAAATACTTTCTTATGTCAAGATCCAAGAAAACTAGAAGGCATAGGTGAAGTGATCTGAGGGAGAATAATAGTATCAGTATTTAGAATATGACCATGCTTAAAACATGGTTTGATTGTTGTGAACCTAACCTGCCTTTTAGTAGTGGTGAAAGAAGTCTGAGAAAGTCCTAAAACTGGTTGATTACATTTATGCTTAAGAAGCAGGGTTTAAGCTGCGGTCGCATTTGTCGCAAAATGCGACATGCACCACGAAAATGTGACAATATTTGGGCAGGCTGTCGCTTTTTTGCTACAAAGAAAAGTATGTTTTAATTTTATTGCAGAAAATCTGGTTTTAACTATACAAATTGTATTAAAAGTCCATAATCACGATCCACAACCAAAAAAGATTAGTAGAGTAGCTGGGATGTTGTAGAGGCTTAACGTTGCGTTGGTTGCACTACGTCACTTTACCGATCGCCTCTGAACGAGTGGTAGAGGAGACGAGCCTACATTACGTAAACAGTAGCTGTTGATTTCAACTGCGTTCCGTGTAAATGGAACGGGGGATTTACCGATATGATAGTTGTAGCGACAGTAGGTGACCCCCTAGCAGATGTCATGTGCTGTGACTTGGTTTGGTGCGCACTCTGTAGTAGCCGAGCGAATCGGCGAATACGAGAATGTCGAGGGTTAGTTCGCCACCGAAGGGATGACTGCGCTCGCCTCGCCATTGCACCGATTCTTGTCGGTTTTTGTGACCGAGTCAAAGGAGACGAACGGTAGGTCCTCCATACTTAGTGCCGCTCGCGGTCTCGACTCGCTGCAGAATGTGGACGGTTACACGAGTACGAGTCGCTCGAAATCGCAACGATCGGGCGAAAGTGTAGAGGTACCTTCGCGAAAACAGACAACTTGAAATCAGTGATGTGCAATCGCAATATGCTTTGAGGTTATGTTTCAGAGTGTGTAATGTTTGGGGTGTGTGAGTTTTAGTTGTTCTGGTGCCATATTAGGCCTATTCTATTAGAATGTTTAGTATATTTCCATTACTGGCTTTAATGGTTAAAATGGAAAAGTTACCAAGAAAAGTAGACTCTGCTGAATTATATATTATTTAAATGTTAAACCTTAAAAACAAACACAAGCAAAAAACAACTTAAGACCAAAAAATAGTATAATGACACACGATACAAATGTGAAAAGGAAAATATTTTTGCTACAAGACTCTTAGAGCTTGTAGCATTTTTGCTTAAAGAATTTTTTTCCCATTTGAATCCCTGTTAAGAAGGCATAGGTGTTGGACACGGCTTTCAGTGATAAATGAAGCTTGGGATCCTGGATCAATAAGGGCTCTGGCATTGTGAAAGTTGCCAGTAGAATCACTTACTTGAATTGCGGCTGTTCCGAGTAATACTGTAGTATCCATGCTACGCTTACCTGATCCAAAACCTGACATTATTGGATTGTCGTGGGTGTGAGTCTCTGTGGCATATTGCTTTTTATTTACCTGATGAGGAGGAAATACCTGACTAGGTATATTCTGTGTTGTACGTAACTCGTTGTGGAGCAACGTATGATGCTTTTTTCCACACTTCTTACATGTAGACTTAGAGGTACACTGATCAAGCATATGACCAGTACTTAAACAATTATAGCAAGCACGCTTCGCTTGAATAGAGTCTTTTCATTACTCTACACACGAAAGTACACTTTCTAAACGTAAAATGAGCTAAGAAAATAGGTTATTCCCGCTACTGCACGGCAAAATTACATAACGTTAACTTTCTGTGCATTTGTGGTGCATGGAAAGTAACCGTTATGGGATTTTGCGGTGCAGACCGATCAGCTGTTGCATTATTTGCTGTTGCATTGTTTGCGGTGCGTATGTACCTCGACATAAGCACGGAAACTCAGCGTTATGAGTTCGGTTCTTTTTCTTGATACTAAGTTGAATAAACAAAAATATTCATGTTGTTTACAAGTTTTTCGATATCGTAATGAAAAATAATGTTCAATACTCGTCTGAAAAGTGCCATTGCGGGGCTCGATAGCTTTTTCCACGCTCGGCTTCGCCTCGCGCGTAAATGCAATCTCTCCCCGCAATAAGTCACTTTCGAGACTAGTAATGAAAACTACTATTACGCCATACTATAGGTAAAGCTGAAAACTTGGTACATGTGTATACTGTATGTGATTCATTGCAGTAGGTACAACATGGGTAGGGACATTAGAAATGTATGTATTTCTTTGAGTAGTATACTGTTTACGATTAGCTTGGAGCGGACTAGACTTTGGCTTAGTTGAATTTGTGAAATAGCGGGCAATAGCATTGATCTGCAATCTGAGCAGAATCTAGAGCTTTGCAATTGTCAGACAAAAAACTAAGTAAATTTTAAAATGTAGGAAAATCAGTTCCTGAAAACTTTACTTTCGAACAGCAGCTTCACGGATGCAAAATCTTAATTTTAAATTAAAAAGTCTAAATAAAGTATAGTTAACGATTATAATAATACATTATCTGCTGGCCAAGATCAGATAAAAAACAACCAACAATCTTTCGAGCATTGTTATTTTAACATATTTAAGTAATTTGTAATGATAAACAATGTCAGATCAAAGGTGCTCTCTTTGACTTGGAATACATTTTGATATCATATCATTTTAGGACTTGGCAACCCGTCAACACTTTGTGTTTTTGGGTATGATTGGAGTTTTCAGAGCAAATATCTAATAAAAGCCTAAGACCTTTTGGGGCTCCTACGATAAGAGAAGGTAGTGCAATGATTTCTTCAAAATAAAATGTAGCTAGGCGGCGTTTGTCATCATAGCGTGAAACAAGCTGTACAGTTTTTGTTATTAGAAATAGATATTCCTTTATTAGGAATTTTATTCATTACATTCAAAATATTGTTGTTTGTTTGATGATCACTTTCCTCATCACTTTCGTCAAAAATATCATCAATCTTGAAATATTTATCGACCTCTTGTTTACTTGTGCTTGCTGAGTCAAGGATTGCAGTGGAGGTAGAGGCAGTTAATGGAGCAAACAGTTTTTTGGACACATCTATTTTTCTCGCAATTGAGTCTTCTACGTATCCCTCAGCAACAGTAGAAGATTTCCAGCCCCCATGGCGTTTAAGTGTAAGCAAGTCACCCCCTCCTTCAACTAGCATGGAAGCTGATGTTCGCCGAAGAGCGTGTCCTGTGTATTGTTCAGGGTTTTCAAGGCCTAAGTACTTAGCAACCTTACATGGCACGGCTGCAATTGAATTAGCACCAACATTTTGAGCCACACATTTTCCATATCTATAACCAACAAAAAACCTGTCGCTTGTCATGGACGATGGACGCAAAGACATGTATTTGCGAATTAACATGCAGGGTTTGTATGGGCATCCTTCGTCAGTTATGGCAAAACTTCTGTGTACAGGCGTTTTTCCATCTTTAACAAAAACTGTAAAGTAATTACCATTGTCTTTAACATCATTAAATTTCAAATTAAATAAATCATCTTTTCGGCACGCTCCGAACACTCCCAATAGTTAGAATGACTTTACAAAGCAGCCATTCCTTGTCATCAGAGTCAATCAAGAACTTGGAAACTTGATCAGCGGTAAAAACCTTTGATTTTGTTGGTTTATAATAATCTGATTTTCGTTTCAAAAAACTAATGCTTTTTGAAAAGGTAGAAAAATCTACATTTTCAAAGATTTTAAAACCGCTTTTTATCATTGAGAATTTGCTCCACAAAGTCGTGGGCTTGTTAACGTTTGAAATCTCTGACAAATAAACCAGCATAATGTCATCACTTACGGTTCCACGTTCTACATTTTCCGTCTCCAGCCACGAACAAAACTTCTCGTACTCTACATTATATCTCTCCTTTGATTTTTTAGGAAGAAGATCATGAATCACTTCCTCCACTCTTATTGTCAATGACGAGGGAACAGGCACTTCCATTTCAGTTGGTGAAACGATAGCAAGAATGTGTTTAGGTTATTAAGTTGTTGACAGTGGAAAATTTTCGGTTGTAAACAATGTTACTTTCGGTAGTAAACAATAGACAGCTGTTGAAAATATGATGCAGGTTGTAAACACATAACGAAAACAGCTGAACTCATAGTAGTGTAGTGAAAAGACAATTAAAGGTCAGAGAAATTGGAAATGTCTTTGAGAACCCTGTATGAGGATATTGTTCTTTCATTACCATACAGCATAACGTTTACTGTTTATAACATTTTTTACTTTTAGCAAATTTCCCCTATAGGGAAGAAGCTATTATCGTAGGTCTCATGGTAAGACTTAAGCCCAAGACCATGACAACTTTTTGTTTTGAGGTCCCCAGATATCAAAAACACTATTCATTCAAATTTATATATATGTATATATGTGTCCGTGAATGCGATAACTTGAGTAAAAAACGTCCGATTTCGATGAAATTTGACTCAAATGTGTAAAGTGACATTCATGACTTTAACACGTTCGCTACCGATGGCTCATATATGAGCCAATGTGATTCCACCTCTACAGACCAGCTGTTTGATCAGCTGTCCTTATGTGCAGACCAGTGTGTATTGTTTTTTTTTCGACCCCAGAGACCAAAATTAGATATCAGTGAAAGCATATTATATATATTGTGAAATAAGTGTTATACACAATTATACCAGTATATTTTGCTCCAGTAATTAGATAATTAACAATTTTTAAGTGGCTCATATATGAGCCATCGGTCAGGGGTGACCACAGCCACAATGAAATATTGTAACTGACCGATGGCTCATATATGAGCCTTCAAAGGAAAATTAATGGTAAATAAAAAAATACAATTACACTAATTATTCATACAGGTTGTATTCACGAAAAGAACATTCTTAACTATAAAATATCTTAATTATAAAATATGACGAATTTCTAAAAGCATTATATTTGTTGAAGTAGGCTAAAAGTTCCTTCTTTATTAGGCCTGATAATAGCCTATAGCCTAGCCTATACCAAATAAATTCAGATAAATAAGGTATAGGCCTACCAATCTGAATAAGAAAGATTGTTACATAAATTCCTTAAATTAAGGGTGAAAAACCTTAGTTTCATTAGCACACAAAGAAAACTGTTCACTATCTCTTGACACCATTAACTATTTTTAGCCTAAATTACACTTTTGAAATCTATTACAGGCTGTAACAAACTGTTTCCATTGTATAAACACCTTTTCATTTGTGCCATTCAAAAAAGCAGGGTGTGGGGCAAAGTCCAGTAGCCTTGTCCTTTTCATCTTTGCACGTATCGCATGAGTACCATGTTTGGGTCCTCGTTTTGTCTCTCTTCTTGCACATTCGGCATCTCAGTCTACTGACTACCTTGAGTAATGTATGTTGAGATACACTTGGGCGACGAGGAATGGCAGGTTCTGCTTGAATTAGTCCCATAATTACTTTATCCCTAAATGACAGGTAAGAGCAGGACTGTCCAGTGATTTTTGAGTACAGGTATGTACTATTCCACAGACATGCGTCAATTAGGTGAAAAAAAACTTTCAAATACCACCTCACCGATTTTCTCGGTGACGAGTAATAAGATACCATTTGGTCACTCCTGTCTATTCCGCTCATATGTTTATTATAATTTATAACCATTTTTGGCTTGAACACAACTTGCCCTCTTTTGTTTGTTGTCTGTTCCAAACCAGGGCCATTAGTAGTGGATATCATCAGAACATTCCGTTTGTCCTTCCATTTTAGCACTGTGACACCGTCTTTTTGACGGCTGATGCACTCTCCTTTATCAAGTTTAGTGTCAACAACAACCCTAGGGTTTCCTGATCTTGCTGCCTGTAGAGTCCCACACATGTTGGTTTGATTAGCCATCAAGTGTTCGGTTAACTCCACACTGTTATAAAAATTATCAAGGAATACAGTGTGACCCTTGTGTAAGTAATCCTTCGATAAACATGAAACAACTGAGAACGTGTGGGACGTTTCATCAATGATCAAGGTTCCTTTTCCACAATAGATAATAACATTTAGTATATAACCATCATCTGTACACAGCTCGTAGAGCTTAATGCCGTATTTGTGGCGCTTATTCTTAATGTACTGGCGGAATGATAATCTTCCTCGCCACAGAACCATTGCCTCGTCCAGAGATAAATTTTCTCCTGGGCTTAATGCTTTTGTAAAATTAGATAGTATATGATTCAGAACATTTCTAATTTTGTATATCTTGCTGTCAGGAAGATCACTGTCAGGATTATAAAAACACAAGCATCTTAGAATTAATTCGAAGCGGTTCCTTGACATGGTTCGGCCAAATATTGGGTGTTCATAGAGCCCTGAAGTTGCCCAGTAGTGTTTGATTGAAGGTAGTTTTACATTACCCATTAGTATACATAGCCCCAGAAATTGCTTCATTTCGTGTGGATTAGTTTGTTTCCACCAATTAATATTGGCGTGTTTGCTTGCCGGTGTACCACGGACTGCTGTAGCACGCTCATTCACCCAGTCCACAATGTTGTTAAGGAGCTCTTCATCAAACAATGAGTTAAATATCTCAAGTGGGTCACTACTCTCTATGTTGATTTTTTCTTCTCCTGTGAATTCAAATATTGGTGGATCATCATTTGTGTTTTTCCACCGGCCATCTGTAGCTAAATACACTTGATGAACTTATTCAACAACGCTTTGGACGTTTATATCATCTTCGGGACCTAAATCTTCCTCAATTTCGACATCCTCATCACCATTTCCTTCTTCTCTCTCTTCACCATTGACTTCTTCTATCGCCCCATCATTTATTTCTTCAAAGTCCATCACCAAGATCAAGATCGTCCGCAAAACGAAGATGTTCTACAGCAATGACTTGAATATTGTTGGTTTGCCCAGAGACATTGTTGGTCTGGTTTGTGTCAATGGGCAAGAATAAACCATCATCATTTCTCACAGTGTCGAGACTAGGAAGTGGGAGGTGCAAATGTTCTTCGTTGTCATCCCCACTGTCCAAGTGAAAATCACCTTCCTCATCAGAACTATAGCTTCCATTTGAACTGCAAACATCACTGCAGTCAGAGTCAGAAAACTCATTTTGTAGTTCACGGTCTATCTCACTGTTTGTGTAACTTTTATTGCCTGTACAACGTCTCTTTCCAGGCTTCTCATCCATATTTAAATTATTTGTATAAATAATTTAGATACACTCACAACAAACAAATTCACTACAACACATATTGCTTCTAAACAACAACTTGTCAGAATGTAAACAACAAGGCTACCAACTTTAGGCTACTTTAAAAATAGCGTAAAATTTCCCTACCCCCAGACCATGTGACTTACACAATCCCCATACTCTTCCATAGACCAACACATTAAATTCAAGTCCAAAATATAGACCGATAATAAGTTATAACTCGTTAAATTAGATGAGAGCAGTGGCTCATCGGTGAGCCATCGGTCTATAGTTACGACTCAGTAAGGCTCATATATGAGCCATCGGTCTATAGTTACGACTCAGTAAGGCTCATATATGAGCCATCGGTCTATTTTGGGAGTTCGGTCTGTTGACGATCGGTAGTGAACGTGTTAAGTTTGAAAACCAGAAAAATCGGACCAAGGGAAAGGGGGGTTTATGGGGGTTTTAAATTTTCCAAAAATCAGTTTTTTGCATTTTTTACCCTAAAAATTTTAAAAAACAATTTTGGAATTTTGGAGCTTGAAAAAAGCAAATCATATAGTTTTTTGAATTATTAACCTAGGTTGAGTGGTTGCGGAGAAACTCCAAAAAACCTACTCATAAAATCCCCCATGTTAATTTTATGGGAAAAAGGTTTTTGGTTTTCCTCATTTCATTTCAATGTAAACTTCACATTTGCTTTTACCAATCAGTTCAGCTCCACAAAACAATCATTTGGTGTTTAAATTGTGATTCTACGTCCAACTGTTGCAGAGATATTCAAAGTGCTATCACAGTACGTTGTCCAATGTTATCCTTATGGAGAGTAAATCAAATTTGATATCTCGATTATTTATGAGTGTATATTGATGAAACTTGATATGTGGCTTCACGTAGTTCTGGTATATTGATATTTGCACAAAAAATGATTTTTTGTTGATAGTCCCCGTAGCAGCAAACCTGCGTTCTCAGCCCCCATGTTATTCTTATAGAGAATAAGTCAAATGTAATCACTCCCTTAATTATGAACATAAATTAATAAAACTTGGTATGTGGCTTCACCTTGTTGAGTTATATTGATATGTGCATAAAACCCCATTTTTGTTCCTTTTTGCAGCAAACCTGCTTCCTCAGCCCCCATGTTTTTTCTTATGGTGAATAATTAAAATGTTATATAGCGCTTATTTATGATCAAATATTGATGACATTTGGAATGTGGCTTCGCCTAGTTAAATTCTATTTATATTTGCATAAAAACCAAGTGTTTGTATTCCTTGTTCCAGCAAACCTACGTACTCATCACCAATGTTATTCTTATGGAGAATAATTAAAATTCTATATATCACTTATGTGTGAATATATTTTTATGAAACTTGATATGCGGCTTTATGTGGTATTAAGACATATATTATGCACTGGAAATTCGCTGAGTGCGCAGGTTTGCTGCGACGGGGGTATATTGTTATATGAAGGGTTAAACATACTCTAAATAAGTTAAGTGTTCTTTTATAGGTTTCCATTTTACTATGAAATCAAGATAGTGCTGGTGTTATGGCTGCTTTCGCCCGCTACCAAGGGGTCCAGCATTTTGTACAGAAACTTTGTCCATCCTGCCCTTACCAAACGAGAGCAGGTAAAGTAGCACTGACAAGAACAGAACAATTTAGTGAAGGGGTTCCCAGATGGTGGTAAGCAAGGAAGTTTCAGGGAGTCGGGGTATGTGTACAAGTAAACAAAACTCCAACCGATCAAATTAATTTACTCTCTTAGTCAAATGTCATACTCTCATAGTTATACCCTTTTTAGTCAAATGAGTTTTTACACTATGTTGTAGTGAGAAAACCAATTGATTCAATTACAATGTATTTAATATTGAAAGTGTTATTAAAAAGTTGGTTTGCAATCGAGTAAACAAACCTCACTTAGTTGATCAAGTGTAGCTTGATTGCCTTTAATTCCTCAAGTTTTTATTTTAGCAGAGAATACAAGTTTAAGTTTACTAGCCCTGATCAAATAGCCTAAACCACTTCACTGTTGTATATTTAACTAGCTGTTCCCGCAGACTTCGCCCCGCAAATAATTTATAAAAACTATGACAGTTGTGTGTGCTGCATTCTATGGTTAGCCCGTGGAACTATTACGAATCAAGATCAGCTGTTTGTATTTTCATTAGCTCAAACAAAAATGAATGTCCATAAGAAATACATGGGAACTTTGTCGGGATCTCTGAGGAGCCCTAAGGTCTGATCAGGATGAATACCATTTAGTTTTTCTATTTCATGCTTAAAGAATCAGTGTACAAAATTTCAGCTCTCTACTTACATGGGAACGTGGAGAATTAGTGATGAGTGAGTCAGTCAGTCAGTCAGCCAGGGATTTGCCTTTTATAGATATAAAGATGACACGGGGTAAGAGATATGTACAACAATTTAGTTGGCTTACTTACTCATCTCTCCACAAATTAGTTTTTCCATCTCTTGAAATAATAAATTATTTCTCAACTTTCCTAAAAAACTACTCTTTATTTCTCATCCGGTGACTACTCTTATTCACAATAGAACTTAATGAAAGTTAACTCCTCAGCTAATTTTCTAAACTATCACTTTACAAATCATATGCTATTATTTCATAGAAGACCAGGAATAGTATTTGTTTTATTCCAACTGTTTGTAGTTTTTTTTTTTACTAGTAGTTTTCATCACTAGGAGCAAAAGTGGCTCTTTTTGGTGTGCAATCATGTTTTAAAAGCCTAGCACTTAAAAAAGATCACAGCTGATTTTTTAGGTCCTAGGACTAAAAAGTGACGTTTTGCGTATTATTTAGAGAACAAAAAAAAAACAGATAGATTTTGTGCAGAATGATAAAAAGTAGTTTTACACTATTTCTTTTGTAATCATGTGGACTAACATGATTTCCTCTGTACTAGCTGTCCAGCTGCCCATGAATCCCTCCTTAGCACTTAGAGATTAAAAATTATCAAAAAAGGATCAAATATTGTCTATTTTTTGCAGCAAAAAACAATGCTCCTACTCAGTAAGGTCCATTGAACATCGTAGTACTGATTTTTTGTATGACATGATATATATTTCTGTTCCAATAAACCAATAGGCCTACGTAAAATAAAATTATTTAAATTTATGTCCAGTATAACTACCCGGTTGATTCAAAGATTTAGTAATCCGAGCAGGAACCATCCCAATTTGTCAAGGTTAGTGAGATCAAGTGTATCTTGAGGTGAGGTAAACATAAACAAAACTCTGGGAACCCTTGATTTATTCTATATTTGTAATCATAACTTATTTTTTAAGGATGAGTCGATTCCAAAATTTATTGATTTACGATACCGATACTGATACCAGAAAAATCGATTCGCGATACCGATACCATCGATACCTACAATTTTTCTGTACCTATAGTTGTTAAACCTATTGTTAAAAATTTAGTTTAAAATTTTTGTAACCATTTAAACTTATTTAGTAGTATTTTGTAATTAATTATTAATACAATTTGTTAATGCAATTTTGTACATAATTTAATGTTAATTTCACTAGTGTCCTATAGTAATATAGAAAACCAACAACTATTTATTATAAATTCGTAATGGGGAAAAACTTGGTTGTAAGATAAAAAAAATGACTCAAAGAAATAATGTTGGTCAGCCGGCTGATTTATTGCTTTCAACCGGACCCCACCCCTCCCCTCCCACGCCTCTTCCTTCCTTATTGCTTTCAACCGGACCCCACTCCTCCCCTCCCACCCCTCTTCCTTCCTTATTGCTTTCAACCGGACCCCACCCCTCCCCTCCCACCCCTCTTCTTTCCTTATCTCAAAGGTAAGATTTTTTTTCGGCGACCCAAACACTCCCCGTGCCTTTTGTACCAGGGGTAAACGGCGGAAGTATCCCTTCCCGTGCACTTTGTAGCGCGGGTAAACGGCGGGGTATCGATGGTATCAGTATCGACATTAAACTAATGAATCTCGATACCGATAACAATGTCCAAGAATCGGTGGTATCGAGATTCGGTATCGAGAATCGACTCATCCCTACTTATTTTGATTATAAATCTTCAGTACATTAATTTTTAGTCAAATACTCTTGTGAAATTGTTACTGATATTGTGTTTAAGGTAATTTTCAGTAGGGGTGTGCGAGTAGTGGTTTTTTAAATCGAGTAGAGTCAAGTAGTGCCAATTATTTTTGAGTTTTAAGTATTTTCGAGCTAGTAATTGCCGTCTGTTGGTATTTTCAAATAGTTTAATTAATGGGATTTAGATACCACTCCAGATTTGATAATCTAAACATGGTTTCTAACTAATACATGAGTAGCAGTACAAATTTTTGGCCAGTATAATCAAACTGGATTACGAATTTATAAACTCCTTTCGTAAATAGCTGTTAGATTTATACTCAAGATATAAAGATATGGCATATTTATTTTCATAACTATCCAGTGACACTATTTTTTTTGTACTGATGTACATGATTTATAAATAAAGAATTTTTGATGGATTGGTTAATTGAAACAAATCACAGTTCAACATTCGTTTCCAGCTGATAAAACACGGTCCAGTTGTCATTTTTGGCCAATATCACCTGGTCCGAACATCGCTTATAATCAATATTAGATGTTGAAATCGTTAGTTAACCCTTTGTCAGTGACTTTGATTTTAAAACACGAATGGTGGCTCACGGAGTTTTTTTCCGGGTATTGAAATAATAGACAAACAGTGTAGTTTTATACATAAGTAGTGGAGAAACCACAAAGAGGCATACTATTCGGCGCTTTTTTCCCATGTTATTCTTATGGGGATCAGTTTTTGCGCCGACACCCGATCCCGCCTTACACAAGTTTCCTTGTTAGCCTGTACTAATGTCCAACCCTTGCCTATATTAAATGTATTTTCCCAATCCCCATCCCTCCTCTATATTTTTTAAAATTAATTTTCAAATTCAGGCTAAAAAACTATCTTTAGTGTTTATGGTCCGATTTGTCTGCAATTTGGATATGTTATTGTCCTAGGCAAGTGTTTTAATAAATTCCACTTACATATCCCAAATTCACTATTACGGTCAAATTAAAAAATATTTTGAAAAATACTGCCAATTGCCAACTTCTTTATTTACTGTCAGATTTGTTTAAAATTTGGATATGTGGTTGTCCTAGGCAAGTGTTTTAATAAATTCCACTTACATTTCCCAAATTCACTATTACGGTCAAATTAAAAAATATTTTTGAAAAATACTGCCAATTGCCAACTTCTTTATTTACTGTCCGATTTGTTTAAAATTTAGATATGTTATTGTCCTAGGCAAGTGTTTTAATAAATTCCACTTACATATCCCAAATTCACTATTACGGTCAAATTAAAAAATATTTTTGAAAAATACTGCCAATTGCCAACTTCTTTATTTACTGTCCGATTTCTTTAAAATTTGGATATGTGATTGTCCTAGGCAAGTGTTTTAATAAATTCCACTTACATTTCCCAAATTCACTGTTACGGTCAAATTAAGAAATATTTTTGAAAAATACTGCCAATTGCCAACTTCTTTATTTACTGTCCGATTTGTTTAAAATTTAGATATGTTATTGTTATAGGCAAGTGTTTTAATAAATTAGCCTTACATTTCCCAAATTCACTATTACAGTCAAATTAAAAAATTTGGAAAAATACTGCCAATTGGCAACTTCTTTATTTATGGTCCGATTTGTTTAAAATTTGGATATGTTATTGTTGTAGGCTAATGTATATGCACCATCCACATTTTACAAATATTGCGGTTAAATTTTTAAAAATTTGGAAAAATACTGCCAATTGGCAACTTCTTTATTTATGGTCTGATTTGTTTAAAATTTATATATGTCATTATTCTAGGCTAGTGTATATGTACCATCCACATTTGACAAATTAACTATAATGGTCAAATTTAAAAATATTTTGAAAAATATACTAACAATTTCAAACTTCTTTATTTACTGTCTGATTTGATTTATTTTCGGATATGTTATAGCTCTTATATAGGTAACAAGACCACACTACCACACATTCCATTACCCCCTACAATACAGTATTTTGTCTTTTTTGTTTGTTTATTTTGCTGTAATCCCAAAACTGACTTTGCTGTTTATTGTCCGATTTGCCTACACTTTGGATATTGTCCTAAGCATTTATTTTCTGATTTATTTTTGGATATGTTATAGCCCCCCAACTATTATATCTAAAATTACAATATTATTTCCACCTATAATACAGTTGTTTGTTTTGCCGCAACCTAAAA
This sequence comes from Allygus modestus, assembly GCA_963675035.1. Lineage (NCBI taxonomy): Eukaryota > Metazoa > Arthropoda > Insecta > Hemiptera > Cicadellidae > Allygus > Allygus modestus. The sequence continues at coordinate 273,166,135 of OY776111.1, forward strand.
CTAACATTGGTATTTGTGTTTTTACAAAACTATATTTTGTAAATTACTACCAATAACTCCTTTATTTACTTTTCGACTTGTTATATCCCCTTATATCTAAATTTACCGTATATTTTTTCCCTTTTAGTGCTGTTTTGTCGTAACCAAACTTTGGATATGGCTGCAATATATTACTGGCCATTGCATAAGTAAATACCCCATTTCCAAATTCACTATTACGGTTGGATTAAAAAAAATAAATACAAGCTTATTATATACATCCAGCTGATAAGTAATATATATCCACATTTATGGTCAGAACTGCCTAAATTTTGGATATGTTTTAAGCCAATGCAAAAAATAAATTTTTAAAACCCAAAACACCAATCTTTCTTTGTGCTTGTTTGGAGTAGTCTTTATTTTATCCAACTTAATTTTGCAGTTAAAATCAAACTTCCCACATTCTAGCTCCCTTTCCAGCCAGTGGTTGGAGACATAAAGGTTACGAATATTTTCAAACTGTACAATATATCTACCCCTATGTTGGACTTGTTTAATAGCGCACCATATTCCAAATCCTCCAGTCTACTACATTCTTTAAATTTAACACTGCCTTTAATATCTTGCATCTCTATGTCTTCTTGTCCAACATCCCACTCATTGTTACGGAAACTTTCTATTTTTGGAATTGCCATAAAATGTTGTGGTTCCGTTAAAGCTTGCAAGTGGCTCGTTGGTAGGTAGATAAATAATGTCCAAATCACCACTGTATGGCAACACACTATAACCTTGCCTATTCTTATTTATCTCTATAAATACAGTTTTACAGACACCTTTAACATAGTATACACCCCTCCATCCTTTTCTGCCAACACTCCCACAAACTTGTTTACTACAAACGCATACACTATATAATGTCCATAATGCTCTAGATCCTCGTCGCAGGAAGTAATCTTTTAATTTATCCTCTTTCCCTTCTTTCTTTAGCCAACTGTGCTTTGTATTCCTCTGCAACAGTATTTTCCACATATTCCAATTTACGCTTATTACTGTCAATGTCTTCTAATTCCAATTTCCTCTTTTTGGAACAACTCTCTAAGAAAGGCTTGGAAAGTGGCTCTATTTCTTTAATAGTGTATGGGTACAGTTTATTGGTCCGGCTTCTTAAAACGTAAGGAGTAAGGTTAGGACTTTCCACCAAGCCTAATTCTTCTAAATTGATGTGTTTAGGTATAGTGGAGAAAGGTGTATTTGATTTTGTAAAACATGTGCCCCCAGATTTGATGTAACACTTATGCTTTACACTTATGGCATCAGGAAACTCCTCTATTACCACTACATAGTTAGTTGGTAAACAGTTAAAGCTAAATGCAGATAGAACATACTTTATTAACTTTTCCCTTTGTGTACTATCTTTTGGCGGTTTTAGTTGTACTCCAGTTATCTTCTTCGTATTACTATTACCCCAATACGCATCGTTAAACACTAAACAACAACTGTTTTGTAATTGATTGGCAACTTTCACCCACATCTTATGCAGAGGTACAGCATAGAATGGAGCATTTTGAAAGTACCGTTTGTTGTCTTCTATTAGACTTAAACAATCTCTTAAAGGTTCAAACCCTTTACCAAAACCTCTACAATAGTTATAGATTGTTGCCTCTAACCTTGTTATTCCATTCTCTCTAGCTAGTTTAGACGAGAACGTTTCTTTTAGTCTCGCATCTAGACAGTTTACAAAGTTTATTATATGGTTTCCTATACTTTTAATTACTCCAGGGCTTGTAATCTGGCATATAAATTTATTATATATTTTTACCCTGCTATTAAACCATGTTAAACAGTCTTTACTAACATTATCTACAATAACATTATATCCATTCGCCCCTTGGTAGCAAAAGTTTCTGTAAGATATTGGCACATTTCCTCTTTATTAAATATTCCAGCCAAATCTAGTGTTATATCGAAATCCATAAGATAGTACATTTCTTTTTACAGATCTTGCAGTATCTTTGGAAGATCTTCCAACAAATCCTTAATTTTAACATTTGCAAGCTCTATTTTATAGGGAATTGCTATAGGATCATCATACTTTTGTTTAATTTGGTCAATATCTTTCTTTATTATTTGTAACACACCCTCGCTTTGGGAGAATGGTAGTTTGGCCACAACACCATGTCGAGCTAAAGAGAACTTTTTAAATATTCCTCGTAAGTAGCTATTAAACGAGCCACATATTTCCTTCTTAACTTTAAATTTATTCCGAACATCCCCATCACAATCCGCAACATTGGTTATCTTAACTAACATCCGTTATAGATGTTAAGTTATTTAATTTTGGTTCACCCTCGCAATAGTTTATATTACCTATGTCTGTAAGAAGGTTATTATTACGTAGATTTTCTAATAAAAACCATATACCGAATCTTTCGTTAGTAGGTTTAATACAATTCCCCAATAAATGGCTAACAGAGCACATTTCTTTTATACAAAAAAGTAGCGGAAACATGTAAACAGGACAGATTACACTATAGGCATATAGAGGTTGTAAATATATATTGTATATAAACATAGGCGAGCGGTAAGTGTAACATGTAAGTGGACACCCACATGCAAATATGGAATACCCACAAATTCGACTAAATAAGTTTATAGTCTCAATATAATTAACACATTAACATTAGTACCCAAATTGTCAAAATTCTATAATTCTATTCTTAGTCCTTGTATTAGGTTTTGTACTATTAAACCCAACATCCTGTGCAGTAGAGTAATATATGTATTTAATACAGATACGCACATTCTACAAGACCCATACATCTGTTGTATAAGCAGCAGAATAGACGTCTCATTGTGTTGTTGTAAAGTAAAACATAAATGTAAATTGTGCTGGATACAACCGGCCAGATATTAGACAGGAAATGTGTTGGAAGTGTATTGCCAAATAGTAAGACAAACACCACATAGTGCAGCACGTAATCAATCCATTACTATTTAGACAAAGGTCAGTATTGGTACAACATCCGATATATTAGCCAAACCCACAATCAAACTTGGAAAACAAACAGTAAAAGATAAATATTATAGTAACAGAAATAGTAAGAGTATAAGGACATAGTAATATTTAAAGTTTATAAAACAACACAAATGCAGAGACACAATAAATAACACACTCCAACACATTTGGACACAGGCACAGATACTGGTTTACATCCATTTAACACAACTTTACACGTTCTGTCAACTGACACAAAAAATAGTTTGTAAATTGTGTGGACAATGTTATGATTGTGTTAAATTTGTTTATATTACATATATTTCTTACACAATTTACAAACTATTTTTTGTGTCAGTTGACAGAACGTGTAAAGTTGTGTTAAATGGATGTAAACCAGTATCTGTGCCTGTGTCCAAATGTGTTGGAGTGTGTTATTTATTGTGTCTCTGCATTTGTGTTGTTTTATAAACTTTAAATATTACTATGTCCTTATACTCTTACTATTTCTGTTACTATAATATTTATCTTTTACTGTTTGTTTTCCAAGTTTGATTGTGGGTTTGGCTAATATATCGGATGTTGTACCAATACTGACCTTTGTCTAAATAGTAATGGATTGATTACGTGCTGCACTATGTGGTGTTTGTCTTACTATTTGGCAATACACTTCCAACACATTTCCTGTCTAATATCTGGCCGGTTGTATCCAGCACAATTTACATTTATGTTTTACTTTACAACAACACAATGAGACGTCTATTCTGCTGCTTATACAACAGATGTATGGGTCTTGTAGAATGTGCGTATCTGTATTAAATACATATATTACTCTACTGCACAGGATGTTGGGTTTAATAGTACAAAACCTAATACAAGGACTAAGAATAGAATTATAGAATTTCGACAATTTGGGTACTAATGTTAATGTGTTAATTATATTGAGACTATAAACTTATTTAGTCGAATTTGTGGGTATTCCATATTTGCATGTGGGTGTCCACTTACATGTTACACTTACCGCTCGCCTATGTTTATATACAATATATATTTACAACCTCTATATGCCTATAGTGTAATCTGTCCTGTTTACATGTTTCCGCTACTTTTTTGTATAAAAGAAATGTGCTCTGTTAGCCATTTATTGGGGAATTGTATTAAACCTACTAACGAAAGATTCGGTATATGGTTTTTATTAGAAAATCTACGTAATAATAACCTTCTTACAGACATAGGTAATATAAACTAATGCGAGGGTGAACCAAAATTAAATAACTTAACATCTATAACGGATGTTAGTTAAGATAACCAATGTTGCGGATTGTGATGGGGATGTTCGGAATAAATTTAAAGTTAAGAAGGAAATATGTGGCTCGTTTAATAGCTACTTACGAGGAATATTTAAAAAGTTCTCTTTAGCTCGACATGGTGTTGTGGCCAAACTACCATTCTCCCAAAGCGAGGGTGTGTTACAAATAATAAAGAAAGATATTGACCAAATTAAACAAAAGTATGATGATCCTATAGCAATTCCCTATAAAATAGAGCTTGCAAATGTTAAAATTAAGGATTTGTTGGAAGATCTTCCAAAGATACTGCAAGATCTGTAAAAAGAAATGTACTATCTTATGGATTTCGATATAACACTAGATTTGGCTGGAATATTTAATAAAGAGGAAATGTGCCAATATCTTACAGAAACTTTTGCTACCAAGGGGCGAATGGATATAATGTTATTGTAGATAATGTTAGTAAAGACTGTTTAACATGGTTTAATAGCAGGGTAAAAATATATAATAAATTTATATGCCAGATTACAAGCCCTGGAGTAATTAAAAGTATAGGAAACCATATAATAAACTTTGTAAACTGTCTAGATGCGAGACTAAAAGAAACGTTCTCGTCTAAACTAGCTAGAGAGAATGGAATAACAAGGTTAGAGGCAACAATCTATAACTATTGTAGAGGTTTTGGTAAAGGGTTTGAACCTTTAAGAGATTGTTTAAGTCTAATAGAAGACAACAAACGGTACTTTCAAAATGCTCCATTCTATGCTGTACCTCTGCATAAGATGTGGGTGAAAGTTGCCAATCAATTACAAAACAGTTGTTGTTTAGTGTTTAACGATGCGTATTGGGGTAATAGTAATACGAAGAAGATAACTGGAGTACAACTAAAACCGCCAAAAGATAGTACACAAAGGGAAAAGTTAATAAAGTATGTTCTATCTGCATTTAGCTTTAACTGTTTACCAACTAACTATGTAGTGGTAATAGAGGAGTTTCCTGATGCCATAAGTGTAAAGCATAAGTGTTACATCAAATCTGGGGGCACATGTTTTACAAAATCAAATACACCTTTCTCCACTATACCTAAACACATCAATTTAGAAGAATTAGGCTTGGTGGAAAGTCCTAACCTTACTCCTTACGTTTTAAGAAGCCGGACCAATAAACTGTACCCATACACTATTAAAGAAATAGAGCCACTTTCCAAGCCTTTCTTAGAGAGTTGTTCCAAAAAGAGGAAATTGGAATTAGAAGACATTGACAGTAATAAGCGTAAATTGGAATATGTGGAAAATACTGTTGCAGAGGAATACAAAGCACAGTTGGCTAAAGAAAGAAGGGAAAGAGGATAAATTAAAAGATTACTTCCTGCGACGAGGATCTAGAGCATTATGGACATTATATAGTGTATGCGTTTGTAGTAAACAAGTTTGTGGGAGTGTTGGCAGAAAAGGATGGAGGGGTGTATACTATGTTAAAGGTGTCTGTAAAACTGTATTTATAGAGATAAATAAGAATAGGCAAGGTTATAGTGTGTTGCCATACAGTGGTGATTTGGACATTATTTATCTACCTACCAACGAGCCACTTGCAAGCTTTAACGGAACCACAACATTTTATGGCAATTCCAAAAATAGAAAGTTTCCGTAACAATGAGTGGGATGTTGGACAAGAAGACATAGAGATGCAAGATATTAAAGGCAGTGTTAAATTTAAAGAATGTAGTAGACTGGAGGATTTGGAATATGGTGCGCTATTAAACAAGTCCAACATAGGGGTAGATATATTGTACAGTTTGAAAATATTCGTAACCTTTATGTCTCCAACCACTGGCTGGAAAGGGAGCTAGAATGTGGGAAGTTTGATTTTAACTGCAAAATTAAGTTGGATAAAATAAAGACTACTCCAAACAAGCACAAAGAAAGATTGGTGTTTTGGGTTTTAAAAATTTATTTTTTGCATTGGCTTAAAACATATCCAAAATTTAGGCAGTTCTGACCATAAATGTGGATATATATTACTTATCAGCTGGATGTATATAATAAGCTTGTATTTATTTTTTTTAATCCAACCGTAATAGTGAATTTGGAAATGGGGTATTTACTTATGCAATGGCCAGTAATATATTGCAGCCATATCCAAAGTTTGGTTACGACAAAACAGCACTAAAAGGGAAAAAATATACGGTAAATTTAGATATAAGGGGATATAACAAGTCGAAAAGTAAATAAAGGAGTTATTGGTAGTAATTTACAAAATATAGTTTTGTAAAAACACAAATACCAATGTTAGTTTTAGGTTGCGGCAAAACAAACAACTGTATTATAGGTGGAAATAATATTGTAATTTTAGATATAATAGTTGGGGGGCTATAACATATCCAAAAATAAATCAGAAAATAAATGCTTAGGACAATATCCAAAGTGTAGGCAAATCGGACAATAAACAGCAAAGTCAGTTTTGGGATTACAGCAAAATAAACAAACAAAAAAGACAAAATACTGTATTGTAGGGGGTAATGGAATGTGTGGTAGTGTGGTCTTGTTACCTATATAAGAGCTATAACATATCCGAAAATAAATCAAATCAGACAGTAAATAAAGAAGTTTGAAATTGTTAGTATATTTTTCAAAATATTTTTAAATTTGACCATTATAGTTAATTTGTCAAATGTGGATGGTACATATACACTAGCCTAGAATAATGACATATATAAATTTTAAACAAATCAGACCATAAATAAAGAAGTTGCCAATTGGCAGTATTTTTCCAAATTTTTAAAAATTTAACCGCAATATTTGTAAAATGTGGATGGTGCATATACATTAGCCTATAACAATAACATATCTAAATTTTAAACAAATCGGACAGTAAATAAAGAAGTTGGCAATTGGCAGTATTTTTCAAAAATATTTCTTAATTTGACCGTAATAGTGAATTTGGGAAATGTAAGTGGAATTTATTAAAACACTTGCCTAGGACAATCACATATCCAAATTTTAAAGAAATCGGACAGTAAATAAAGAAGTTGGCAATTGGCAGTATTTTTCAAAAATATTTTTTAATTTGACCGTAATAGTGAATTTGGGATATGTAAGTGGAATTTATTAAAACACTTGCCTAGGACAATAACATATCTAAATTTTAAACAAATCGGACAGTAAATAAAGAAGTTGGCAATTGGCAGTATTTTTCAAAAATATTTTTTAATTTGACCGTAATAGTGAATTTGGGAAATGTAAGTGGAATTTATTAAAACACTTGCCTAGGACAACCACATATCCAAATTTTAAACAAATCTGACAGTAAATAAAGAAGTTGGCAATTGGCAGTATTTTTCAAAATATTTTTTAATTTGACCGTAATAGTGAATTTGGGATATGTAAGTGGAATTTATTAAAACACTTGCCTAGGACAATAACATATCCAAATTGCAGACAAATCGGACCATAAACACTAAAGATAGTTTTTTAGCCTGAATTTGAAAATTAATTTTAAAAAATATAGAGGAGGGATGGGGATTGGGAAAATACATTTAATATAGGCAAGGGTTGGACATTAGTACAGGCTAACAAGGAAACTTGTGTAAGGCGGGATCGGGTGTCGGCGCAAAAACTGATCCCCATAAGAATAACATGGGAAAAAAGCGCCGAATAGTATGCCTCTTTGTGGTTTCTCCACTACTTACATATATTGTAAAAAGGTTGTATGAAAAGCCTGTATAAACAATATTAAGCAATAAAAAACTGTCTTACTTGTCACTTGTCCATATTTTTGTATTCAATTATAGTAATTGGTACAAATAGTGGGTACAGAGTGTTTAGACATCATCGTCGCTACTTATCTCCATGTTATCATTTTTATTTGCACACTTCACACAAACAGCAGGTCCAGTGTGCTCCCTGCAAATGAAGAACTTGCACGTTGCACACCGTGTTTTGGAAGCACGGTTTTTACGCCAGTCACATGCGTAACATCCTCCCGAAGTAACGTCTTCAGCTGGAGGAGGTCATTGTTGCTCTGGAAGTTCAAGGAGTTCCCGCAACCTTTTTTTTAGCCCAAGACGGTGTAGCTTTTATGGGCAACCGTGACAACATCTGTTCCTTACATTGGTCCTGTGCTAAAGACTTCAAAAAGTTTCTTCATTTCATGTTGTCTTCGCTGTTATTCTTCCGCAGAATAACAAAACTGTTAACACCTGCGATGTTGAGAAGTCCATAGAAAATTGTCATGGTCCACCTGTTAGAGGTTCGTGGAATTGTAAAAAAGCACAATTTCTGGCTTACCGAAGGTTTTAGAGTTGGTATCAGTGGCTAAGTCATTACTTTTATGCATTGAAGAGAGCAAAAGAACTTGTTTGTTCTTCTTTGGTTGAAATGACACTAATGTGCAGCCACTGTTGAAACCAAAAACTGAGCCACCCACAGGCAATAGTTTTTTGTCTACAAAAGGAGGAGGAATCTCTCTTTTGTTCCTTCTCAGTGTCCCAACTAATGTAAGTCTGTGGTTTTGTAGAAGGCTAGCGCACAATGGAACTGAACAAAACCAATTGTCCACAGTGACATTTCGTCCAGATCCTGAAATCGGATCAACAATTCTCTCAACGACACTCTTGGCTAAATTATCCAACTTGTATGGCCCGTCTGGTTGACTCCCACAGTAAATTTCCAAATTGCAAGTGTTGAATGACCTGGTGCAGCACATTGCAAAAATTGTAATCCCATATCGACCAGGCTTGGATTTGGTAAATTGTCTGAAGAGACAGCGTCCACGAAATTTCTCAAGCATCTCGTCGACTGTAACAAACTCGCCAACTGTATAGTTATTCTGACAGTTCTCAACAAACCGCTCAAACATGTCTCGTATTGGAGCCAGTCTGTCTAACATTTTCCTTTGTTGCCTTGAGTGCATATCGTCAAATCGCAGTGCCCTCAGTAAAAACTTAAATCGATACAGGGGCATGACCAATGGGAAGAATTCAAAACCACATCCATCTCGAGACCAAACATCCTCTAAAATTCTGTGGGACAGTAGCATAACTCCAAGCATATACAAAATTCCTATCACTGCTTTAATTTCTGCTGGAGTTGTTGGTTTGCAATGATCTTCCCTTGAATAATCACTTTTCTTCTTCTCAATCCATTTATTAGTGTATTGAACAATGTCAAGAATCATATCATTAGTAAAAAAGTGTTTACAAACATCAATAGACGTTTTACTATCTTTTACTGGATTGTTTGCATGGCTTACCCTCATTCGTAACACATTTCTTGCCCCGGTTCTAGCTTGATGGGGAGGGGGTTGCAAGTCCCAAAGCATCTGTTTATGTTTGCTTATATATGCATTCCTTCCATCTCTTCGACTAACAATCTGACTGTTTACTCGGAGAAAAAGTGGAATTTCTTCTAAATCATCAATGTCATCGAAAATGTTATGACGAGCAATGTCTCGTTCTTCTGGTTGTTCATCTTCTCCTTCTGATATGTCTTCTTCAAATTCTTTGAGTACACCAAACCCATCATCGTCCGAATCACTTGCATCACTATACACACTATCTTCATCGAGTTCATCATGGAAAATGTTTCTAACAACAGAACCAGTTGGCCTTTCTCCTAATTCACGTTCCTCTCGTTCAACACTTGACATCAGTCTGTTTATTCTCTCTTCGTCATCCATAGTTCAATAATTATATGTGACAAATAAAATTAAAAAGGACGGAAAATAAAACAAAAATAATAAAACCATCGGTGACACACGGAACTAAACAATGTAACCGTAGTAGCATGATCGGTGACACAAGGTGGCGGCGTCCATGCTACGCGACTCTCGGGCTTCAACTGAATAAAAGGGGTAGGTAGGGGGGTTGGGAGAGCGAAATGAGGTCGAGCCGGTTCCTAGAAAGAGGCGCGTGACTCCTGCGACTGCCGACCGGCAACAACGCATATTTCTTTACAAAAATAAAAGCGCCCGGAGGAAAACTCCGTGTGTCATCGACAGAGGGTTAATCAATATTAAGTGGCCCGGTCGCCATGGTGCCGATTTTTGTATACTGTCATCATTTTTGGCCTTTATTATGTGATCCAGCCATCATTTTCGGCCGATTTTACACGATGCGATCGCCTTTCGTGGCTGTTACTATGCGATTTTGGCCGGTCGCAATCGTTAAGAAATCGGCAGGAAATACTCGCTCGAACTATAGAGTGTTTTTAAAAACTTCGATTCGAGTTCGAGTATTGAAGTACTCGGCCGAAAACTCGGAAGTTTCGGGTACTCGCACACCCCTAATTTTCAATATACATAACTGAGGAACATTTTCAGTTAAAAGCAAGGTTGTGCTCTTGTTGTTTTGCTGATGTGTATTTCAGGATTGCTATATTTATAAATAATACTCACTTTGGAGTTTTTATTAATTATAGTTAAACAAATGAATAAATACGGTAAGAATATTTGTTTTTATTTTGAACTGGTTGTTTTTTAACATAAATAATAGGCCTAAAGCAAGATTAAATACTTTGTTTTAAAGAAATGTTTGTTTTAGATTTTCTATTATCACTCATAGTATCAAAATGAGACACCCAGTCATTAAGTACATTACTTAGGGAGTTAAAAGTGTATTAATTTAAATATTGAATGGTTGTTCACAAAGTTTCAAAACTCAAAGAAATTGTCTTAAATAAAGTAAAATAAAAGTAGTTGGCTTATGAAATACCCCTAACCTACGTACTCAGAGAATTTCAAATGCATAATGAAGTACCCTCACAAGTGCATAAAGCCTTTAACAAAGTTTATCAAAATATATTAAAAAATAAACAAAATTAAATAATAACCTGGGCTTGGTTAACCAAGCTTTCTCTGTACCATTTGAAATATTGAATGTGAGTGGTGTGTTATTGTTGGACTGTTGGTATAGGAGATCGACGAGTACATCAGCAAAGCCAAGGAGCAGGGATACCACACTATGCTGCAGCTGGGGTCCAAGGGGGTCACCTACGCGACAAACGTCATCATGCAAACTGCTATCAAGGTCAGTTGTGTTCAGCATCTGGATTTTTTGCCTCGTAGTTTAGTCTGCCCTAGTGTTAACTTGGGAGCGCAAAAATTACACCTTCCCCCAAGATAGATACCTCAAGCTTACTAGGCCACTCTTAAATCCAAAGTTTTTTTAGCGAATTTCTGCTAAAGGGAAGAAGCTATTACCGTAGGTGGGTGGCATGGCAATACTTAAGCCTGAGACCATGATCAATTTTCGTTTTGAGGCCCCCAGATGCCAAAAACCATTCAAAATTCTTATACATGTTACAAGGTAACAAATGGTCAAAGTAACAAGTAGTAACCATGAATTTTGGTCATGCGTCGTCATGCTCAGGAACAGCGAATTTTATGGAGAAGTTGCCCCACTGGGAGAGGGATATCTGCAGACTGCGTCTTTCGCTTCTGGTCTGTAGTGTTAAAAAATGTTGGTCCTAGGCTGGGTGTTTCATGAATAGGGATCTCTGCTTCTCCTGCCCCTGCCCCTGGCATCATTAAAGGGTGGACCCATTCTAGCATACTTCTATGAGTTCATTTCTTCCTAATCCTTAAGATGTCGTGGTAGCAAGAAATATTGTTAGGTACTGTACTTCGCCGGGATTCCACATCTGCTTCTCAGAAGGGAGAGGAAGGAGCGGTACTTCTAGGGACTTGTGCATCTGGGGGTAAGATAGGGGTCTTTCTTACCAATTTGATAGATTTGAATTTCTTATCTGTACCAAGCGTTACCTACATAAAATGGGACCAGTTTTAAACGTTACCAAATTGAAGGCCTCCCGTTTCTTTTCTTGATTGAATGCCAAAAATCAAACACTCACTTCAGCCATTTCAGAATAAATGAGCCCAAGTGATAAGAAATAAAAACCAAGCAATTATGTTTAATTTAACTAACAGTGCTTCTAAATTACTTTTAACTATCAAAATCCAAGGTATTAAACTTCAATTTTTGTAGGTACTTGAATGGATGTTTCAGCTTTTCAAACATCATATACTAAGCCTTGGCGCAATGAAACGTTTGTATCCTTATTTTGGCATCCTGATAAAACAGTGTCGTTTCCTCCAGATTACATATTGTACTTCCTGTTAGTCACATTATATCTAAATTACTAAATACACCATATGGTTGGCTATTGCTGCAACCATTCAGCTGAGAAACATTTAAGAATTCAAAGCTGTCATGGTGTCTTGTACAGAACCAAAAAAAGTGTATAAGTAGATTTTTACAGCTAATAAAAAATATATGGCTTTAAAAATATACCAAAGTTAGGTATATATTATAATTTAAACACGAATAAATGTCTAGATAATAAAATACAATCAAGCCATAACTGTTATATGTTTAAAGAAACGTAGGTGCCGTATGGAACAGTTCCATGAGGGACATTCCTGTACCAAGCCTTAAGATGATATATTTGTAATGATTAGTAATATTTTTTGTCTAATACAGCAGTACCAAACCAATAGGCTACTACCTAAATTGCTTACAATAGCTTAAAATTATTGTATTTTTTTATCAATTTGCCTTTTAAAAGGTACGTTTTTGTGCAACTCACAAAGTTGCTCTATGTGTCGAACAATACTTTTTATTATGCTGCAGTTAAATGCCATTTTATAATTAAGAACAGATAATTTTAACAAACATTTAGTTATACATATTATGATTAAATAGGTTTCTTATAGGTCAATAGTCCAAAATGTTTGACTTACGGGTTATGCCAACATGTTTCGTTGCAAGTGCAACGTTTTCAAGACTTGCAAGTCGTCAAGATGTTAAAATTTAAACAATACACAACATATATAAAATGAATTACGATACGAACGAATAAACATTTAGATAGCGCCAACACGGTCACAGGCATTCCGACAAGTCCCGGCACTGGTAGCAGACTGGTGGTGGAGCGTTATGTCATCATCCCCTCCCCCTCCAATATCACCATTATCAATTTGGTGGTCAGCTGTTCTTGACTGGATTATTGTATTAAAGAGAGAATGGGGCCTGAAGTGCAACTTTTCTTTGAGGATTTTCTTTGTTTTGCTCTTCTTTATTTAACTTGTATATCTCATATTCCTCATACTTGTCCAGTTTATTACCTTTTACACAGATTTGCAGCATATAATTTGATGGTACATATAATGTTATCCATCTCATTAAACTCCGTAAATTACAATTAGGAGTGCAATACAATGAAATATGTTGCTTCAGCAAAAGGATACAAAAGTAACTTGGTGGACTACTAATAAGTAAACACAAGAACAGACAAGGTGCGAGAATTGAAGGGCAGGTGAAAAATACGTTTGCATTGAATACAGCACATCATTCATCACAGCTTAAAGAAAGAGTTACTAAAAGAAGGTATTCATGTAATGTTTCAGACCACTAATCTAACCATAAACGTTTTATCAAGCACTATTAGGACTGGTGATAAAACGCAAAAAACGGGCAAATATAAAGTCAGCTGCCCTGACTTCCAAAGCAAATATGTCGGTCAAACGGGTCGTGCCTTTGAAACCCGATAGAAAGCGTACCGACCAGACCCCAAAAGTATTAAGCGAAAGTCTGCATTCCCCCAACACCTTGTCGACTTCAATCATTCAATGGACAACAGGAAGGACAGCCTGGAAATTGTACACATCTGTTCAAAAGGTAATAAACTGGGCACGCTTGATGAATACGAGATATACAAGTTAAATGAAGAAGAGCAAAACAAAGAAAAAATCCTCAATGAAAAGTTGCAATTCAGGTCCCATTCTGTCTTTAATACAACAATCCAGTCAAGAACAGCTGACCACCGAATTGATAACGGAGATAACAGTGGGGGGAGGGGATGATGTGACATAACGCTCCATCTCCAGTCTGCTACTAGTGCTGGGACTTGCCGGAATACCCATGACTGTGATAGTGGTAGCGCTATCTAAATTTGTTCATGTCGTAATTCGTTTGTATGTGTATTGTGTTTTATAACATCTTAACGACTTACAAGCCTTGAAAATGTTGCACTTGCAACAAAACATGTTGGCATAACTTATATGTCAAACATTTTGACAGAGGTTAGAAAGAACCTATTTAGTCTTGAACACATTGTCCAGGGGCTAATACAAATTTATTTGAATATTATGATTGTCAAAGTATTTATCCTTATTGCTAGGATTATAAAGTCGGAAATGATTCTGCACAATATCCTCAAAGAAACGTCCCCTCTTGTCATATTATAGTAAAGTGTTCCCCAAAAATTATGATGTGCTCAGAGTTAAGAAAGTTCAGAATTAAGTGTACAAGATAACTTAGACTAGATTATTGTTGTAAAGTGGTTAGAGTAAGTGGGACTTGTGAATTTCACAATGTAGACCAGCTGTCTCTAAACAATCTTACTCATGGATCTTTCATTGAAGTTGAGTTAATGAAGGGGCTGAAGCATTCATATTTTGCAATCTACAAAGGAAAAGCTGAAAATGAAGATATATTAATAATACCCCCGTCGCAGCAAACCTGCGTACTCAGCGAATTTCCAATGCATAATATGGTAAGTGGGACTTGTGAATTTCACAATGTAGACCAGCTGTCTCTAAACAATCTTACTCATGGATCTTTCATTGAAGTTGAGTTAATGAAGGGGCTGAAGCATTCATATTTTGCAATCTACAAAGGAAAAGCTGAAAATGAAGATATATTAATAATACCCCCGTCGCAGCAAACCTGCGTACTCAGCGAATTTCCAATGCATAATATGTCTTAATACCACATAAAGCCGCATAACAAGTTTCATAAAAATATATTCACATATAAGCGATTTTAATTATTCTCCATAAGAATATCATTGGTAATGAGTACGTAGGTTTGCTGAAACAAGGAACACAAACAATTGGTTTTTATGCAAATTTAAATAGAATTTAACTAGGCGAAGCCACATACCAAGTTCCATCAATATTCAATCATAAATAAGCGCTTTATAACATTCTAGTTATTCTCCATAAGAATAACATGGGGGCTGAGAAAGCAGGTTTGCTGCAACAAGGAACAAAAATGGGTTTTTATATGATTATCGATATAACTCAACCAAGTGAAGCTACGTACCAAGTTTTATTAATTTATGTTCATAATTAAGGGAATCATTACATTTTACTTATTCTCCATAAGAATAACATGGGGCTGAGTACACAGGTTTGCTGCTACAGGAAAAATCAACTAAAAATAAATTTTTTGTGCAAATATCAATATACCAGTACTACGAGAAGCCACATACCAAATGTCATCAACATACATTCATAAATAATCGAGATATCAAATTTTATTTATTCTCCATAAGGATAACATTGGACAACGTAGTGTGTTTAGCACTTTGAATATCTCTGCAACGGTTGGGCGTAGAATCACAATTTAAACACCAAAATGATTGTTTTGTGAAACTGAACAGATTGGTAAAAGCATATGTGAAGTTTACATTAAAATAAACTAAGGAAAAGCCAAAAACCTTTTTCCCATAAGATTAACATGGGAGATTTTATGAGTAGGTTTTTTGGATTTTCTCCGCAACCACTTAACCTAGGTTAATAATTCAAAATACCATATTATTTGGTTTTTAAGCTCTATAACATGGTCAAAACCAAAATTAAGTTTTTTAAAAATTTTAGGGTGAAAAATGCAAAAACTTATTTTTGGAACATTTAAAACCCCCATAAACCCCCCTTCCCATGGTCCGAATTTTCTGGTTTTCGAACTTCAAGTCATGAATGTCATTTTACACATTTGAGCCAAATTTCATCGAATTCGGACGTTTTTTACTCAAGTTATCGCGTTAACGGAGACATATATATAATTTTGAACGAATAGTGTTTTTGGCATCTGGGGACCTCAAAACAAAAAATTATCATGGTCTCGGGCTTAAGTCTTACCATGAGACCTACGGTAATAGCTTCTTCCCTATAGGGGAAATTCGCTAAAATTGGCATTTTTTAAGGAATTTACAAAGAAAGGTGAACCATTCACACTTGATGAATCGTTTGATAGTAGCGTTGCAGGAGATCATATTGTACAAATCCTAATCCAGCCTGATAAGGAGGGGGTGCATTATAAATTTGTTTTATCTAATTTCTGGCTTAATCCAAAACACAACAAATTTAATAATTCTTACATTTTTTTTAATTGTACATAAGCCTCGTTTAACTTTAATAAGTACAATTTTATCTCTAATTTGACTATATTTGAACAGAAAATACTTCTCAATGCGCAAGGCAAAGAATCTGTATATTACTATGTGGCCAAATTTAAGTGTTATAAATTAAATGTTGCTTAATTTAAGCCCACAATCCACACGTCACATACGGAACTTTTTTATGACTCATACGGAACCAGAAAAACTTGTATATAACATTGAATCAGAGTATAATCAATCTTAACATTTTTTTCATTAGTGTCTTGGAAATATATTTCACATTGAATTGTAAAATTATGAACACACTAATATAAAAAGAATCAGAGAGTTTTACAAAAAAAGGTTGTCATTTCAATTGAGGTAACCGTGTGGTGTCCGTACGGAACCAGCTTTCAGTTGGATATTTTCAGAAAAATAAACACTGAAAAAATGTCTAAAGTTTAGCAAATCAAAAATTATATAAGTATTTTTTTTAACTCTGTACAATTACCGCATCAAAAACAAGGTTAAAATGTCCCATTCGGAACTTGGAATGGCTGACTTCTAAATTATGTTTTAACCTTCTTTACCATGGTTTTATTATTTTAGTGCCTTGGTTTTAAAGATTTGTTTGAAAATAATTTTGTTTTTGGCTCTTAAATTAACGCCATTTTTATCATTTCATTATTTTGTTATGAATGGTATAACTGATTTGTTTTTTTAAATAAAAACAATATCTCATTAGTATTCAATTTTATTGAAATTTCTATAGGTAAAATTCACAAGGTGATTTTTTATAAATGATTTTAGTTTTTTCTCGTTTACTATTACGTTAAGTAACACAAGAGCGTGGTGGGGGTATGCTCGAGTGTGTTATATGGTGGAGGGGGAGTTTACATGATGAAAGAGTGTGTTACACCACACACAATAATTCAACTTCTTTCTTGGAGCTGGTGGGGAGGGGGGTGTAAGACACCTTATTTGATAGTTAGGAATCATCATCGTCTACGTCCACCCTGTGAATTGAGTTTAATTGCTGAACGCAAATTGGAATTGACTCGCAGCTTTTGAAGTAATATTATAATCATCTATCAGACAGAACTGTAATTGATACCGTACTCAGTTAAATAAATAATTATCAAAAACCACTAGGCCTATGTCGCCACAAGATTGTGAAATTTTTCGAGTGCCTACTTTCAGAAATGTTTGCTATTCATCATGCCTATTTCCTAAACTGTATTCTTTTTCTTTTCGCACATTGATGTAAAATGCTTGGTCAGTAAGATATTTATTTTCAATTTCTGGCTTATTTCCAGGTATACAGTCTATCCGAATAATTCAGATTTACATTAAGCCTTATCGGTTATCAATCAAAGATTCACTTTGGGTTCAGATATTCAACCAAACCAAATTGTTGTGGGTATCTGCACACCTCTTTTTATTTCTTTTTTTCAAGTGTGCGTAAATGTAAATTGTCAATGCGGCTGAAGATATCACTTCTAGACACAAAACTGATTCTTTATAAACAAATATTTTTTTATAAGACTTTATTGATATCAAGAGTTTTGGTTGCAGTTGTCCAGTGTTAATAGTAAGAGGTCTGGAAGTACTTTTCAGGAGATTTTATAAGCTCGAATCGCGATAGTAGGTTACAGTTTATCCATTTTTAAGGGAGTCTTATTGCTCTCCAAGCCTGGTTTGTTATGCCCTCTTTATTTTATGCCATGATTTTATACAGCAAGTTCATCAGAAATACCAGAGATTTTTTCTGAACAAGTAGGAAATAAATGGGTATTTGTATGATATGATGTTAAGGGTACCCTGAGTTCCTAAAAAATAACATCATAAATGTTTTCATTTACTGTAACATTGCTGAGGTAATATTTAGCCTACCCACTTGGCATAATAATTGCCAGATTAAGTGATTATATCGTAAATATATTACTAACCAACTAAAACTTAATCACAGTATTTTACTTGGCTTAAAACCTTTCCTTTGTTTTGGCTGTGGTAGCTTACTTTTTTAAGAATCATACAATTTGTTTTTAGCCAATCAAAATTAGCAAAATTTCTCAGTTTTGAGAAACATTTTTCCTTGTAATAAATCAACTAAGGGTCTGAGCTCTCTCTACTTTCAGCTATCTTTTTTAGTTGTTGAATGGCACTTAGTGAAAGAGATACATTTAGGCACCAGGTTGTTCAGTAAACTTTATTTTTCTGTTTCATTAACTAATTATGATTTATCTGTTGTCAGTAACAAGTAAAAACAGATAAAACCTTATTATAAGCTAGTTAGCATGTTTTTTTTTAGATTAGCAGGCTGTAAAATGTCACAGACATCTCCTCCACTCAACTTATTGTATGGTTTTGTTTTGTTAGTTAGCTTTTATTTAGGCACATTTGTTTTGTTTTTGCATTGTTTGGTTGTTATTTTTTAATTAACACAGTTTTGTTTGTTTGGCTTGCTGTTGATGCACTGTGGTGGTGACTAACGCTTGTGTGGTGGTAGAACCTACCCATTGGTGACAGCCAGGACTTGAAACCACTAACTCAGGACGAGCATGACGCCCCCGCTCGCTTGTCTGTGCCCCCGCACGGGGACCACATGGACGTGGCGGAGACTAGTGACGACTCTCGTCCCCCTACCCCTCCCCCCGCCAACATCCCACCCCCCTCCTCCCCTGCTCACAATACCCGGAGTCGCAAAGGCCGGCCCCGCACTGTCAAGACCAAGTCGTTAGTTACTGTATGATCTCTGTTTTATCTATAGTGCCATTGCTATTTTTTTCAATTTTTCGTACTGTTAAAGAATTTTAGTTTGAGTTTTTAGCTTAATTTGAAGTGACTATAACCACCATAGTTGTCCTTAGTTTAAAATTCTGGTTTGCTTGTTGATATGTTATAGTGTGAAAGACCTGAGTGGTTTATGAGTCATTTATCATTGTAAATTGTTTCGTCAAACATGAAAGACATATATTTATACCAAAAACTGTTTATATTGTAGAAGTTCAATTTTGTGTTTACAAATTATTTATACTATTTAACAGTGTGAGTTTTATATCGATAAATTTTCAAATGTTAGAAACTTGTGTTTTTTTTTTTATTTTCAATCTACTACAACATTTATTTTGACGCCCATACAAGACTTAACTATTATTCCTAAGAAATTGCTTCAACATAGTTTTTAGGGGAAAAAGTCAAGCATAGTGTACAATCCCTGGTAATTGAAGAAAGTGTTATCTTATATTCTAAAATTTATTGTTATAATTGACTGAATCTCAGAACTTGAGATAAGCATATATTAGGTATAGATGCTAAACTTGTGATATATAATTAGGATTTCTCTAATTGTAGGCAAATATTTTTTACTGATAATAAAGTAGAAATTATTAACAAACAAGTGCATTTTTATTTAATGTTTTACTTTAAAATCATATCCTTTTTCAGTGAGCTCATTGAATTTTCTGTGCATTTCCGTACATTACTCGGGATGTATTCAATTATGTCATGCAGAACTGTGAAATATATGTGTACTTTTACTGCAGTTTTAGCGAATTTCCCCTATAGGGAAGAAGCTATTACCGTAGGTGGCATGGTAAGACTTAAGCCTGAGACCATGATAACTTTTTTTTGAGGTCCCCAGATGCCAAAAACACTATTCGTTCAAATTTATATATATGTATATATATATGTGTGTGTGTGTCCGTTACCGCCATAACTTTTGAAAGAAACACCCGATTTTGTTGAAATTTGGCACAAATGTGGAGAGTAGCATTTATGACTAAGTTCGAAAACCAGATCGATCGGTTTATGGGAAGGGGGTTTTATGGGGGTTTAAAATTTTCCAAAATTCAGTTTTTTGAACTTTTTACCCTAAAATTTTAAAAATACTAGCTTATGGTTATGGCCATTTTGTAGAGCTTAAAAACAAACAATTTAGTATTTTGAATCATTAAGCTAGGTTTAGTGGTTGTGGAGAAAAGTCAAAAAATGTGTCCATAAAATTTCCCATTAGCGAATTTCCCCCATAGGGAAGAAGCTATTACCGTAGGTGGCATGGTAAGACTTAAGCCCGAGACCATGATAACTTTTCGTTTTGAGGTCCCCAGATGCCAAAAACACTATTCGTTCAAATTTATATATATGTGTCCGTTACCGCGATAACTTTTGAAAGAAACTCCCGATTTTGATGAAATTTGGCACAAATGTGGAGAGTAGCATTTATGACTTTAAGTTCGAAAACCAGATTGATCGCACTATGGGAAGGGGGTTTTATGGGGGTTTACAATTTTCAAAAAATCGGTTTTTTGACAATTTTACCCCAAAATGTTAAAAACACTCAATTTTGGATGTAGCCATTTTATAGAGCTTAAAAAAACAAATAATTTAGTATTTTTAATCATCAACCTATGTTAACTGGTTGCGGAGAAAATCCAAAAAAAACGTGTCCCATGTTAATCTTATGGGAAAAAGGTTTTTAGATTTTTCTCAGATAGTTTTACTAAAAACTTTACATTTCTGTTTATTAATGTGTTTAGCTCAAAAAACAAACATTTTGGTGTTTTAATCGTTGTTCTACGTCCAACCGCTGCAGAGATATTCAAAGTGCTAAACACAGTACGTTGTCCAATGTTATCCTTATGGAGAATAAATAAAATTCTATATCTCGATTATTTATGAATGTATATTGGTGAAACTTGGTATGTGGCTTCAACTAGTTGTGGTATATTGATATTAGCACAAAAACAAGTTTTTTGTTGATAGTCCCCGTAGCAGCAAACCTGCATACTTAGTCCCATGCTATTCATATGGAGAATAAGTAAAGTTGTATATCTCCCTTAATTATGAACCTACATTAAGAGAACTTGGTATGTACCTTCACCTGGTTCAGTTGTATTGATAATTGCAAAAAAAGCACATTACTTATCTTCCTTGTTGCAGCAAACCTGCGTCCTCAACCCTAATGTTATTCTTATGGAGAAAAAATAAAATGCTATATATCACTTATTTATGGATGTATTTTTGTGAAACTTGGTAAATAGCTCTTATCTAGTAGTGAGTCACATATATGTGACACATATATGTGTGCATTGGAAATTCGCTGAGTACGCAGGTTTGCTGCGACGGGGGTATCCCATGTTAATCTTATGGGAATACGGTTTTTAGATTCTTCTCAGATAATTTCGCTAAAAACTCCACATTTCTTACTACCAATCAGTTTAGCTCTACAAAACAATCATTTTGGCGTTTTAATTGTTGTTTTACGTCCAACCGTTGCAGAGATATTCAAAGTGCTAAACACAGTACGTTGTCCAATGTTATCCTTATGGAGAATAAATAGAATGTTATATTTTGATTATTTATGTATGTATATTGATGAAACTTGGTATGTGGCTTCAACTAGTTGTGGTATATTGATAATAGCATAAACAAAGTTTTTTGTTGATTTTTCCTGGTAGCAGCAAACCTGCATACTCGGCCCCCATGTTATTCATATGGAGAATAAGTAAAGCTTTATATCTCCCTTAGTTATGAACCTATACAACTTGGTATGTAGCTTCACCTGGTTGAGTTATATTGATAATTGCAGAAAAAACACATATCTTATCTTCCTTGTTGCAGCAAACCTGTGTGCTCATTTATAATGTTATTCTTATGGAGAATAAATAAAATGCTATATATTACTTATTAATGAATGTATTTTTGTGAAACTTGGTAAGTGGCTCGAGGTAGTAGTGATACCCATATATTTGCATTGGAAATTCGCTGAGTACGCACGTTTGCTGCGACGGGGGTATTTAGTATATGATGTTGAATACACTTACAGTATGGTGTAAACAAATCAGCTTAAGCCAGTTAAGCGGGCCTGATCAGGCAAAATAAGAGAATGGTACTGATGATGATTGTCAGAGAAATAATGACAGGTCTGTTGTTTTATATTTTACACATACTTTTGCACGATAATGAAAACCAAATTTTGTTAATCAAAGAATTGTCTAAAATGTTTGGTGATATTTTGAAGGATTGTTACTGATAATTTGCCATTCTCATTTTTAAATGAATAATTAAAAAGTAGAGCTTTCATCCGTAAATGTATGGACAAACTTTTTGATGTAGTGTGGCAGTTATGCACTTAGGCTAGGAGGGCAAGCCTGTCGATTGGCTTAGACTGGAGTGATTGCAAATGTTTAAAGAATGTATTGTAAAATAAAAACCAAAAAAATTTAAAGAAATACCTCATGTTTAATCTTTTTACTGGAGAGGTAAAGAAAGGTGAAACATTATTGCTTGCGAAATTGAATAGTTAAAACTAGGATTTCTGATAATTTTTTAGTCTGTTCGCTCTAACCAACTCCTTGACCATTTGAGCCTTAACTGCCAATATATCGGCAGTTTATGTTGCTACTTATTAACATAGTCGATCACTTCCCAAGCAATGGAACCCTTGCCAAACACAACCGGGGCTCTGAATAGGGCCAATGTTGTTCCCTACTAAACTGGTTGTAGCAGACCTGCCACCCCCTGACTCATTTAGCGACTTCCTTTAACCATTTATCTAGGTTTTAGCGAATTTCCACTATAGGGAAGAACATTTTTACTAAGTCTGGCTTCATGATGCAGTTTGAAAACACAATGAGGATCAATTGTCATTTGAGGCATAATTTTTATAAAATGGTTGGCCTTCTCGATGGTTATGATGGGAAAACCAGTTGTCATTTATGACCTATATTTTATGGTGCGACTCGTCATTTGTGGCCGATATTATTCCGTGTGATTGTCTTTTCAGCCAGTGTTATCGCAATATGACCGGCTGATTTTACGCAATCTGCCCGGTGTTTAAATAAATAGTACTTTAGGCCTATCAGAAAACTCGGGTAGTCTTATGTAATTAGTTGGACAGTACGTTGTCTGATGTTAGTGATTCTCGTAACGAACGAATGAATAGTAATTTTATACAGTAAAGCCCCAATTAACCGGACCTCGGTAAATGGAAACCCTGGTTAACTGGAATAGCTTACAAGAAATGATAATCAATAATAGACAGGATTAGTCCAGCATATGACTTATTGCGCGGTGAGAGACTGCCCGTCGCGACAGTCTCTGAACTTAGGGGTTGTTTTGACGGGTTTTGCCACATACCTGATCCCCTGCGATGAGGGTGGGTTGACCCATACTGCATTTTCTGCATTCCCATACTAAGGGAATCACACTAAGAGATCAGTGGGTTATCCGGAACGGTCCCGCCCCCATCATTTTGGTTAAGCGGGGTTTTACTGTACTAGTACATCTATATATATATATATTAAATACACTTGTTATAAAAAACATTAAATTAACTTGGTCCAGGAAGTGTTTGCAGTAGTCCTGTAACTTTTGATACAGTTTCCATTGTCAACTGACAAAACCCATACCCAAGACATTGCAACATATAAACTCTCTGGTCATTGATGAATCATCGACTCTAATTTGAATTTTCAAAGTCATTCACACTCACAATGAAACTACTGGTGGTGGTAAGTAGTGATTTTGTTATACTTAATACCCCATAGCAGCAAACCTGCGTACTCAGCGAATTTCCAATGCATATATATGTATCTTAATACCACATAAAGCCACATATCAAGTTTCATCAATATACATTCATAAATAAACGATTTATGACATTTTAATTATTCTCCATAAGAGTAACATGGCGGCTGAGTATGCAGGTTTGCTGAAGCAAGGAACACAAAAAATGGGGTTTTATATAAATATCATTATATAAAACATCTAGGTAAAGCCACATACCAAATTTCATTAATTTATTTTCATAATGAAGGGAGATAACACTGTATTTATTCTCCATAAGAATAACATGGGGCTGAGTACGCAGGTTTGCTGCCTTTGGTAAAAAATAGTTTTTTTGAGCAAATATCAATGGTCCACAGCCAGATGAAGCCGTATACCAAGTTTCGTCAGTATACGTTCATAAATAAGCGAGATATAAAATTTTTATTTTCCTCCATAAGAATAAAATTAGACAACATACTGTGTTTAGCACTTTCAATATCTCAGTAACCAATTGACGTAGAGAAATGATCAAAATACCAAATTGTGTGTTTTTTTAAGCTGAATCCAATGGGAAAAACTAAAATTTGACTATTTCCAAAATTATATGTAAAAAATTCTAAAAACCCATTTTTGGGGTACAAAATACCCCTTCGGATAGAGCGATCTGGCTGGTTTTCGAACTTAAAGTCATAAATGTTGCTTTACACGCTTCTACCAAATTTCATCAAAATCGGATAATTTTTACGAGAGTTATCGTGCTCATGGACACATATATATATATATATATATATATATATATATATATATATATATATATATACAGTTTCGAACGAAAGGTGTTTTTGGGGTCTGTGGATCTCAAAACGAAAAGTTATCATGGTCCCGGGCCTAGGTCTTACCATGCCGACTACGGTAATAGCTTCTTCCCTATAGGGGAAATTCGCTAAAAATAAGTCTGTATTGGTTGGCAGTTGGCAGGGATGTCCTCGTGATGGTATATTGTGGATGCTGTCTCCCTCATATCGCTTGTCCTCTGCCTTTATGGAGACTCGGCAGTTTTAACACAAACACATATCAATAGATAGCTGTGAGAATTGTATTTGGTTTGAGTAAAAGAGAATCTTTTGCCAGGGTATAAAAACAAAACAAAAAATGTCATTCCCCCAGGTTTTGGCGAATTTCCCCTATAGGGAAAAAATATATACAGTTTCGAACGAATTGTGTTTTTGGGGTCTGGGGACCTCAAAACGAAAAGTTATCATGTAGCCTAGGCCTAGGTTTTACCATGCTGACTATATATATATGTGTCCGTGAGCACGATAACTCTCGTAAAAATTATCCGATTTTGATTAAATTTGGTATAATCGTGTAAAGCAACATTTATGACTTTTAAGTTCAAAAACCAGCCAGATCGCTCTTTCCGAAGGGGTATTTTGGGAGGGTTTTGTACCCCAAAAATGGGTTTTTAGAATTTGTTACATATAATTTTGGAAAAAGTCAAATTTTAGTTTTTCCCATTGGATTCAGCTTTAAAAAACACACAATTTGGTATTTTGATCATTTCTCTACGTCAATTGGTTACCGAGATATTGAAAGTGCTAAACACAGTACGTTGTCTAATGTTATTCTTATGGAGTTGTCTAATGTTATGGAGGAAAATAAAAATTTTATATCTCGCTTATTTATGAACGTATACTGACGAAACTTGGTATACGGCTTCATCTGGTTGTGGACCATTGATATTTGCTCAAAAAACATTTTTTTACCAAAGGCTCCCGTAGCAGCAAACCTGCGTACTCAGCCCCATGTTATTCTTATAGAGAATAAGTAACCGTGTTATCTGCCTTCATTATGAAAATAAATTAATGAAATTTGGTATGTGGCTTTACCTAGATTTTTTATATAATGATATTTGTATAAAACACCTTTTTTGTGTTCCTTGCTTCGGCAAACCTGCATACTCAGCTGCCATGTTATTCTTATGGAGAATAATTAAAATGTCATAAATCGTTTATTTATGAATGTATATTGATGAAACTTGGTATGTGGCTTTATGTGGTATTAAGATACATATATATGCATGGGAAATTCGCTGAGTACGCAGGTTTGCTGCTACGGGGGTATTATATCTTAGAGTCATTGATGATTGTCAAAAATAACCACGTTATGTTTTTGAAGACTACTCCGAGGTGTAGTCAGGAACCCAACTTTCACAGCACATCCTCGTCACAAAACCACTTTCTTCCAAAAACAGATTAAATTCCTATCGCAGCAAACCTGCATACACAGCGAATTTCCAATGAATATATAACATAACACATTAAAACACTTAACAGGATTCATAAGAAATGTATTCACAAACAAGCGATATTTAAAAGATTAATTATTCTCCATAAGAATAACATTGGGGATGAGTACGCAGGTTTGCTGCAACAAGGCACACAAAATAATGGGTTTTTATGCAAATATCAATAGAACTCATCTTAGTGAAGTCACATACCAAGTTTCATCCATATACATTCATAAATAAGCGATATATAACATTTTAAGTATTTTCCATAAGAATGACATGGGGATCAAGTACCTAGGTTCGCTGCTAAAGGAACCATAGGCGAAAAATCGTTTTTTTGTGCAAACAACAATAAACCACCATCAGATCAAGCCATATACCACATTTCGCCAGTTTATGTTCATAAATAAGCGAGATATACAATTTTTCTTTTTCTCCATAAGAATAACATTGGACAATTTACTGTGTTTAGCACTTTCAATATCTCGGTAACCAATTGACGTAGAGCAATGATCAAAATACTAAATTGTTTGTTTTTTTAAGCTGAATTAAATGGTATGAATTAAAATTTGATTTAAATTAAAATTACATGTGAAAACACCAAAAAACACATTTTTGGGGTACAAAACCCCCCAAAAACCCTCTTCGGATGGTGCGATTCTTCTGGTTTTCGAACTCGTTCAAATAAATGGTACTTTAAACATTTGTACCAAATTTCATTAATATCGGACCTTTTTTACGAGAGTTATCATGCTTACGGACACATACATATATATATATATATATATACACACACCCGTCGCAGCAAACCTGGATACTCAGCGAATTTCCAATGAATTATAACATAAAACATTAAGCCACTTAACAAGATTCATAAGAAATATATTCACAAACAAGCGATATTTAAAATATTAATTATATTCTCCATAAGAATAACATTGGGGATGAGTACGCAGGTTTGCTGCAACAAGGAATACAAAATAATGGGTTTTTATATAAATATCAATAGAACTCAGCTAAGTGAAGTCAAATACCAAGTTTCATCCATATACATTCATAAATAAGCGATATATAACATTTTAATTATTTTCCATAAGAATAACATGGGGACCGAGTACCTAGGTTTGCTGCTACGGGAACCATAGGCGAAAAATTTTTTTTGTGCAAACAACAATAAACCACAACCAGATGAAGCCATATACCAAATTTCCTTAGTTTATGTTCATAAATAAGCGAGATATACAATTTTTCTTTTCCTCCATAAGAATAACATTAGACAACGTACTGTGTTTAGCACTTTCAATATCTCAGTAACCAATTGACGTAGAGCAATTATCAAGATACCAAATTATTTGTTTTTTATGCTGGATTCAATGGTGAAAATTAAAATTTGATTTTAATAAAAGTTACATGTGGCAACCCCAAATAACCCATTTTTGGGGTACAAAACCACCCCAAAATGGATGGTGCGATTCGTCTGGTTTTCGAACTCGTTCAAATAAATGCTACTTTACACGTTTGTACCAAATTTCATTAAGATCGGGCCTTTTTTACAACAGTTATCGTGCTTACGGACACATATATATATATATATATATACATATATAAAAATTTGAACGAATGGTGTTTTTGGCATCTGGGGACCTCAAAATGAAAAGTTATCATGGTCTCGGGTTTAAGTCTTACCATGAGACCTACGGTAATAGCTTCTTCCCTATAGGGGAAATTCGCTAAAAGTATTATTGTAAATAAACTACCAGTTCACTTAAAGCACATTGACAGTACCAATGGGTTTAAGCGTCAGCTTAAGAGATTTCGCATAAAGAAAGAATTTTAAAGTGACAAAAGTTGTTAATTTGAATCTGTTAAATGTCTAATGACACGTTCCACTGTTTTTCTTTGGGATTTAATTACAGCCACACAAAAGGCAGGCGTATAGTTTTGTAAATAAAGAAATCTATTTTAGTTATAGAAGTAATTATCCGAAGACAGGTTTAAACAAGTAGCTATTAAGAACAAGTGGTCCCGGTGTACTTAGGAGCTAAGCGGCAGTGATTAGAAGATAAGCCTCACCAGGACAAAAAGGCCGAGATCTTCAGTACAAACTTAAATCCAGGTAGGCAAAGACATTGCTCCTGTTCAGGTCCCTTGTACTAGCGATAATAAGTTATCAAGCGATTACAATATTCTCATTGTGAATCTTAAATATATGTTTATCCAATCTGAAACAAGTGGTGACGAGGTTAGTAAGAATAATGTACGTGTTTAAGTCAGTAATAAGAGCTAAATTGCAAGTTTCCGTGTTGTGCAAAGTTTCATTCTCAATCATGAAAATCCGACGTTTTGTGCGTGACGTGGAACCGTTCCAAAGTACCAGTTATCCAGACGATGTGATTTGGTAACAGTTTCGGTGACAGACTGCTTAAAAGAAGATCTGCTCCGAAAGTAACAGGTTACAGTACACTGGTAACAGGAACGTATACTGGTTAAGGCCCCTGTAGACGGGGATAGTAGTAGCAGCCAGTACTGGCGTCCACAAGTGGCGGCCACTGTATTGTCAAGACAGTAGCCCTACACACGGGGACAGTACTGGCTACCACCGAATCTGTTCTAGTGGCGGCCAGTGTGGCATCAGGGTGTGTTGTGTTCTGCCTCAAAATGGACGAATTTGATGAGGAATACGAAAATGCAGTGGATGAAGTTATTGAAGAAGTTGTTGTTGAAGTAGTTCATTGTTTGAGTGAAGAATTGCAAGAGTTACTAAAAAGTAATAGGTCTTGTTGGGTCAAGGATTGGGTGGGACGTCGCAGTAACCTAGGAGCTTCATCAACGATTTTAAGAGAACTTGCCAATGAAGATCCTCAAGAATATAGAAAAATTATGAGGATGAGTGTGGACCAATTCAGTGAACTCTTATCGTTAATTGAAGGTCAAATTTCAAAAGCTGATACGGTAATGAGGAGCGCAATCCCTGCCCGTATCAAACTTGAGATTGCTTTACGATTTTTAGCAACTGGTGATTCCTATCAATCCCTCGCAATTTTTTTTCGAGTACCAGCAAACACAATTTCAAGTTTCATGCCAGATGTCCTCAAAGCAATAACGACAGCATTAAATGACTACATGAAGGTAAGTTAAATGAATGTGTCAAGCGTCTTTAATTTAGGTTACCAACTTAATAATAGGCCTAGATTGTACATTTAATTATTTTCATTCTCCGGCACTCACGTGGGCTACAGGTGTAGCCGGCTCATTTAAAAACTTTTATCTTTAGAGTAAAATTACGTTCTAAAAGGATGAAGAAAGTTTTTTCGCTGGATTTTATTATAAAACAAGTTTAATGTTTTCAAAATAGTGATAACACATTGTACTTTACTTTATAATTCTCGGTGGTTAGCTAGGTATAAAAACATAATCTTTTTTGAAAACATCTTTATTGAATCAATTCATAATGTTTATGTCAAATTTCTGTAGGTAAATTCATTTTCAGTGATGACATTGTCACAGCTCTCGTCATCTGAAACCTGACTGTAGTTGGAGTAGCTGCCAGAAATCATTGGAGATTCTCTAGATGGGCCTTCCAACAGCTTCAATCGTTCCCTTGAAATAAGAGTTTGTATTTTATCCTGAAGTTTAAGTCTGTGAACTAGTGGGAGGTCTTTTATTTGAGCTGAGACATATTTACCAAAAGCATCCACTTCGTCCATTGGGGCCCTCGAAGTTGAAGGTCTGTTCTCAGTTATTTTTTGTAGCTTTTCAATGGCCCCCTCAACCTTAGAAAGTTTGCTTAACCGCCTTTTTTTGTACGATGGCGTTGTCATTTGTGAGATGGTACTGCTAATTCTCGAGTTTGGGCCGTTTCTTGCCCTTCTTGCTGATCCTCTAAAGCATCAGGAAAGTCCAAGTCAAGTTGTGTATTATCCTGGTCTTCGATTTCAGCATCGTCATTTTTAGTCTCACCGGTTGCTGGACCATTCTGTAAAAACACAAGTGCTCATTAATATTCGGGTGTTAAACATTTGTCAGTGTACAAGGTTCCATGTTTTGTGTGTTTTAGGTGCCAAAAACAAAGGATGAATGGAAGGAGGTGCAGAAGAATTTTGAAACTAAATGGAATTTCCCGTCATGTGTAGGCGCAATTGATGGAAAACACGTGGCTATAAAACGTCCACCTGGAAGCTGCTCAGAGTTTTTTAACTACAAAGGGGGATACAGCATTATTCTTTTGGCGTTGGTAGATGCAGACTACAAATTTCTATATGTCGATGTGGGAACCAATGGAAGGGCGAATGACGGAAGCGTTTTCCGGTTGTCATCACTCAAAGTAGCAATGGATAACAAGACGTTAGAATTCCCTGAAGAACACTTCGTTTTGGGAGATGACGCGTTTCCATTGCGTGAAAACCTTATGAAGCCCTTTTCCAAAAAGAATTTGACATTAGTGGAACGAATATTTAATTACCGCTTATCACGAGCACGCCGAGTGGTAGAAAATGCCTTTGGTATAATGGCAGCAAGATTCAAAATTTTTGGAAGAGAAATTGAAGTCGATTTGAAAACAGTAGATTTGATAGTGTTGTGTGCATGTACCCTCCATAATTGGTTAAGAACAACGTCTCCAGCTACATACTTCGGAAGGGGTTGGATTGACCAAGAAGATACTGAAAGTTGCATTTTCGTCCCTGGACTATGGCGCTCAACAGGAACAGCACTGCCGTCATTGAAAACAGCTCGATCAACCAACTCACATACCAAGAGAGCTTCAGATACAAGAAGGAAATTAACAGAGTTCTTTAACGGAGAGGGACGTGTATCTTGGCAGATGAAGGCCATTGGCATGTAATCAATGGAAAGTATTAAGTTACTGTGTACGAAAATGTAAAATAAATGATTTACTATTAATAAATTACTTTTTTGTTCAATTGGTATTATTTAATAACCAAACAGCCAACCAAAATTATGTATTCTATTAATTACTAGTCTAGAGCTAACTTACCAAGTTGGTTTTTGGTTTCCTTGTGATAACTACATCCCTCATGAAAAGGTCTGCTGCTGCGAACCAGGGCAGTTTTGGTTTGTACACATCGTCGGTTCCTGCTCCACTAGTTTTAGATTCGCTTACTTTCAGCATTTCTGCTCTGTAAGTGGACTTGATAGCTTTGATTCTAGCTCTAAGAAATCCCATATCAGGTACTTGTAGTCCCAAAGAAACCAAATCATTCTGCAATTTCAACATCGCACTCTCTCTCTTACTCTTATTAACATAGTCTGGGTGACGGATATTCCACAGCAGTTCATAATTTTCGTAACACTCCAAAAACACTGTTATATTATCTGCACTCCACTTAACACTCAGTTTCTTCTGCTCATCACTTTTCACTGAACTCATTGCTGTAAAAATCACTCAACCACGGATCGACAACAGTTTCCTACAGCGTCTAGTGCTAGTGCTGTACTGGCGGCCAGAACCTTTTAAGACATGGACAGTAATGGCCGCCAGTAGGTCACGTGACCACGCTACTGTTCTCTGAGCGGCCAGTAAACTCAAACTATTTTGTCTTTACTGGCGGCCAGTAGCTACTGGCCGTTGAAGCGTCCAGTACCCCATCACACGTAGACAGTAGGCGGACAATTACTGGCCGCCATTAATGGCTAGGTCTACTGGACGCCACTACTGTCCCCGTCTGCAGGGGCCTTTACAGTGGAACTGTAAACTTCTGGGCAAAATAAACTAGGGGTCTGCGGTGCACCGAAAAATCTGTACCGGTTTGGTACAAAACGAATTACTGAATTCGGTTTGGTACCACTAACGGCGACGGTACGAAGTCGGTACGGTACAGCCTAGAACTAAAAAAATCAGTATTCCCTGTTTATCAACCACATTTTTCCTTCAGTTTTATAAATAACATCTTTTTCGTCTGTTGCCATTCTATTGACACGCCTTTGCTCACGACAGCAACTTTCAACTTTGACCGGCATTCGCGAGTTTATAGGTTCACAATCAGATCACGAATAATGACGAGATGCCTTTACAGCATTGATAAAGCCGCCTCCACAGACTGGCCGAATGTTTCGTCGAGCTACGTACGACTCGGCGAATAATGTAAAAATGTACATAAACATCGAGAGTAACAGAGGTTAATATCAAACTACTACGCATTTACACTGTCCCGCTCGTCTTTGCTCGCATAGAATTGGCTAGTGTATGGAGGCGGTATCAACGTAAACAAAAACCTACAACCGAATTTGTATGAAATTTAATCATTTTTAAATTAAACTGAGGGATAAACACATAAATATCTGTTTGTTTTTTATATAAACGAAATTATAACACCGTTTTGTGTTGTACATTGCCGATTGTTTAAGGCCCCTAACCTCAAATGAGTACTTGATACTACTTAAAATCGCCAAACATTTGGCAAACACATTCTGATCTACGATCGTGTGTTACAGAGTAATAACGTGCAGAAGGTTGACACTATTTTGATATGCAAACGTAATAACATGCACATCAATTCAAAAACACAAATCGGTCTTGTCATAACATTTTCCTAATAGGCATTATGACACTTCCTAACGTTTTATGGATAGAAATTAAACCAACCAAAAGAAACTGTTTGAATTCAATATTAAATATGCCGTGAACGGTTTAAAAGAATGTTTAGGTTAAATATTAGTTTCATTGCTAAAACTTTGATTAATAAAAAAAAAACGCTGTACACACACTACTGTTGTAACAAATAAAAAAGGTTAGCGTACATTGGTTCGTAATTCTATGGCGTATATCATAATTTTGGAAACTGCGTATTTATTTCTCTCTGATATTCACTTTCTAGGTACACTCTTTGTGTGACGATGACGGTGGACGTAATCATCACTTCCACTGATCGCGCGTCGTGTTTGTTGATAACATGTTTTGAACAAGCCTTGATAACAAGATTTGTGATAGCCTTTATAGTTAGACTATTTAAAACAAACAATGATTGATTGTGATGGATTCTTAATTCTTGATGAACCGCCATCGACTTCTGTTACAACGAGTAGGCTACAACTTTGACGTCTGCTGAGTATGTGTCATCTGATTGCAATACAAAAATCTTATTCTGTTGCGTTACTTGGTTATAGGATTTAAAATTTGTTGGAGGCTATAAGTTATAATTCATAAAACCTGTATTTAATTTGAAAACACACACATACATTCCTTTCTTTTATTATTATTTTATCGTCTTACTTGTGAATAAAAGTTTATAAAGAAATATATTTGTGTTTTATGTGACTGTTATTTGTCTTTTATGAGATCAATTTTGATTATCCATATATATGAGATGTATTTGAGATAGCTTTACAGTTCAAATTAACTAGGAAATTACCTAACATAACTAGTGAATATGGAGAAAATTGAATAAATGATATCTATGTGAAATTATTGCAAATACAAACAACAAAATCTTATAGATGAAATAAGCCTACATAAATAAATTAACATAATTATTTAACATAAAGGGAATTATTACTGTTGGGGTTATATATATGTATTGGGTTTTTTTCTTTATTGATGCGATTTAACACATTATTATTGTTAATTATTGTTATTAGGCCTATATAAATATTTGTGAACTATTACAAATTATAATCAAAAGCGTAATACATTTTTATGTCTGCTAGTACGTTTTTCTTTAACAATATTTTTTATATATTTGTTCTGTTTGGTTTACGAATACACTTAGGCTATGATAAATTAGGGCTATTTTATTACCGCGTACCGTACCGATTTTGTACCGAGAACCGAGGTACAAAAATATTTACCTTACCGATCTTAAATTTCTGGTACCGCAGACCCCTAAAATAAACTCAAGCCAAGCCTAACATGCAACAAAAGTATGCATCAATATTTTATAATATGATAGCAACCTTTTGGCTAATTGTAATTGTTTTGTAGTAACAAGGCTAATTGTAGTTACAAGGGTAAACCTCCTGCCGTAAAGGAAATTGTGAAACTTCTTCTTCATTGTATAAATGATCGCCAACGCCTCCTATTTCATCTGACTATATTTGTTCGCACATTTGGAAAGAGTTCGTGATGAGAAAGAGATCGGTCGCTCTGAACAGTTGGGCAGAGAGAGAGCAATTACAGATCCGACTCCTTAACTAGAGTTGCGGGATGTAATAAAAGACATCTTACAACACTTAAGAATATATTTACACTTACACTGATTCACATACAGACGGTAAACATATATAAAAGATGGTACAAGGTTATCAATTTTGACCAGTCACACCGGTCATCATCAGGCCAATGAGGGAACTGACAGAATCAAAATGGCGTCCCTGCTTATATCCTATTGGTTACCGGAAGTTCCGGATACAGGTTCCTAAATGTGCCACCAGAGTCGAAGTTAACTTGTTCATTCATCAATTTATGTCTATCTTTACACTTTTATTTAAATATAAACAATTCTTCCCATGCATTCATTTCATTTCCCTTTTTACAATTCTTCAGGATGCTGAGGTTTTCTTCTATTTTCCCTATGGTGTGGCCATTTTTTAAAAGATGTTTCGCTACGTTTAATCTTGTTCTTCCCAGCTGATACATGGTTCTTAAATCTTTTAACAAACTTAACAGTTTGACCAAATAAAAGTTATCACAGTTGTTACAATTAATTTTGTAAACACCGGGCATGTCGAATTTGTTACAATCTTCTATCTTGGGATTTAGTATTTTGTTCATGGTGTTTTGCATGTTGTAGGCTATATTAACTCCATATTTCTTAAATCGATTAGCGACCTTTTGTATCTTATTTCCTGTGAAGCAGAACGTTTCAAAATTGCTTGATGTTTCTTTTCTTCCGTCTAACGTTATTCTACGCAGTTTTTCTTAGTTCTTTATCTTCCTTTGGATTTT
Source organism: Allygus modestus (assembly GCA_963675035.1). NCBI lineage: Eukaryota > Metazoa > Arthropoda > Insecta > Hemiptera > Cicadellidae > Allygus > Allygus modestus. The sequence goes on from OY776111.1 coordinate 273,201,299, forward strand.
CGCCCCAATTTCGTCTATTATTGTCGGGTTGAATCCGTTGGCTCGAGCAATCACCTTTGTAGTTGTTATTTTTCTTCTTCTGTTATCTTCATTTAAAGGAATCTTGAAGGCTCTATATAACATCGTTCTGAATGCAGCGGTCTTTTAATTTTGTTAAAAGATTTAAGAACCATGGATCAGCTTGAATGAACAGGAAACCGGAAAGATCAAACGTAGCGAAACATCTTTTAGAAAATGGCCTCACCATAGGGAAAATATAAGAAAGCCTCAGCATCCTGAAGAATTGTAAAAAGGGAAATGAAATGAATGCATGGGAAGAATTGTTTATATTTAAATAAAAGTGTAAAGATAGACATAAATTGATAGATGAACCAGTTAACTTCGACTCTGGTGGCACATTTAGGAACCTGTATCAGGAACTTCCGGTAACCAATAGGATATAAGCAGCGACGCCATTTTGATTCTGTCAGTTCTTTCATTGGTCTGAAGATGACCGGTGTGACTGGTCGAAATCGATAGCCTTGTACCATCTTTTATATATGTTTACTCTCTGTATGAGAAAATATATTCTTAAGATGTAAGACGTCTTTTTTACATCCCATAAGTAATAACAACATGTAATATTCTAATCAAAAAGTCGTTTTAACTAGAGTTATCGGATGTAACGATTATGTCCAAGTTGGGATTATAGGGCATTAATCCTTAAAACCTAATCCTATATATTAATACGCTAGGGATTTTTTCTTTAGTCATAACTTCATAACGGCTGGGCGGATTTTAATGTTTGAGGTGTCAAATTCACCTCAAACAAATTAGTTTGAGGTTCATTGATTTGCTAATACGTTTCAGAATTTTAAGAAAAGGCATCACTTAAATACAGTAAAGGGCTGAATTTTCTAAACTGAGTAGAATTATCCGACGGTGAAGTCTAAAGTACGTGTTTATTGAAAGTAGGTTGTTAACACCCGTTTTAATATCAGATGTTTTGTTATTTGTTTACAACTGAAGTAAGCTTTCGTTGGGTACAAACTTGTTCGGATTCGAGCAACAGGACAACTAGTACTCTTTAAAAGAAGTTGTTTACACTGCATGAATGCAGTCTCACATTCATCACACCATATCCACTTTACGTCGTTATTTAAGAATCTGTAAAATGGGTGGAGTAACATCAACAGATTTGGCAAAAACTTTCTGTAGAAATTTACTAAACCTATAAATCTCAGCCAAATCTAGAAATGGTCTGAGCTTCAGGTCTTGCAGCTTCTGGCAACAACAGTGGCATCCTCCTTCAAAACTAAATCCACTAAGATGTCTGTGATTTCTCCGATCAAATAATCTTTATTTCAATATGTATGGGGGTGAAAGTTGCTAACATCCAAAACGCTCGGTAACATTTTTTGCTAACAAATGTTATCAACATTTGAAAAGATCAAAGAATGTTACCAGATTTTCGACACTCAGTGGATAGTGAAATTAGTTTTGCTAACTCGGTATTTTTGTTAATAACATGAAATGTTACCAACAAATTCAGAGGTGTTTTCCAAAATGTCAGCAACACGTGTTGCTAACTCCAGTGTAAAAACGGCTTAATCCAACCAAGTCCCGCATGACCTAATACATCCCATTTACACTACACGAACAAAACGCAGTAAAAAATCTACTTATATGTATTTCCAGGACGACTTATAATTGCCTTGCCGCGTTTGAAAACCTAGAAGCATCGGTCCACCCGTTATATGTATTTATCAGTGTTGGGGAATAGCGCGCTACAAGTAGCGGCGCTACAGTAGCGAGTTACTTTCATAGTAGCGTCAGCTGTAGCTTTGGAAAAAAGTAGCTTTGGCTGTAGCGCCCTACATTTTTAGAGTAGATGTGGCGGATTATTTAGCTACTTTTTTCGTTACTTTTACAATATTTATATTTTAATAATTATGAATTCTGTACATACTTTACTTCAATTAATAACAAACTGACCCAAGTACAAAAGTTTTGTTACCTACTCATCTTAGCTTTTATATTCAAACGGGTTTTTTCAATCCACTGCCATGAGGTGCTTCAAATTCAAATACAATAACATGTAGATGTAGGCTGCATTTACTATATATAAATCATACTTCACAGGGTACTTCGTTTTCAGTTTTTATTTTGCCTAATATATTATGGCAAGTAAAATCAAAATTGAAGATGACATTAATGTCTTGATACAGAAGCTGGTCCTTTTAAAAATACACAAAGCCCTACCGTGCCTGTACAAGAATATTTTATCAACCTCCTAAAGATAAATAAAAAAAATTTATTTTGTTGTGACATGTAAGTTATGTTTGAATTGCGACCTAACTTGATCTAGAAATTTAGGATAAAATATAAATCTATATATATCGAGGAAAATTCTTTTACAGTTTTTACCTAGGCCAAGGCCATTAGTTAATTAGGATTTGTGAGAATTTTCCAATACATTATTGCAAAGACCAATGTTTTAGCGAATTTCCCCTATAGGGAAGAAGCTATTACTGTAGGTGGCATGGTAAGACTTAAGCCCGAGACCATGATAACTTTTAGTTTTGAGGTCCCCAGATGCCAAAAACACTATTAGTTCAAATTTATATATATGTATATATATATATATATATATATATAGATATACATATATATATATATATGTGTGTCCGTTACCACAATAACTTTTGAAAGAAACACCTGATTTTGTTGAAATTTGGCACAAATGTGGAGAGTAGCATTTATGACTTTAAGTTCGAAAACCAGATCGATCGCACTATGGGAAGGGGGTTTTATGGGGGTTTGCAATTTTCCAAAAATCGGTTTTTTGCAAATTTGACCCCAAAATGTAAAAAACACTCAATTTTGATTAGAGCCAGTTTATAGAGCTTAAAAAAAAAATAATTTAGTATTTAGATTCATTAACCTAGTGGTTAAGTGGTTGCAGAGAAAATCCAAAAAAAGTTTCCCATGTTAATCTTACGGGAAAAAGGTTTCTAGATTTTTCTCAGATAGTTTTACTAAAAACTTCACATTTCTGTTTATTAATGTGTTTAGCTCAATAAAACAAATATTTTGGTGTTTTAATCGTTGTTCTACGTCCAACCGTTGCAGAGATATTCAAAGTGCTAAACACAGTACGTTGTCCAATGTTATCCTTATGGAGCATAAATAAAATTCTATATCTCAATTATTTATGAATGTATATTGATGAAACTTGGTATGTGGCTTCAACTAGTTGTGGTATATGGATATTAGCACAAAAAACAGGTTTTTTATTGATAGTCCCTGAAGCAGCAAACCTGCATACTTAGTCCCCATGTTATTCATATGGAGAATAAGTAAAGTTGTATATCTCCCTTAATTATGAACCTACATTAAGAGAACTTGGTATGTAGCTTCACCTGGTTCAGTTGTATTGATAATTGCAAAAAAACACATTACTTATCTTCCTCGTTGCAGCAAACCTGCGTACTCAACCCTATTGTTATTCTTATGGAGAATAAATAAAATGCTATATATCACTTATTTATGGATGTATTTTTGTGAAACTTGGTAAATAGCTCTATATAGTAGTGAGTCACATATATATGCATTGGAAATTCGCTGAGTACGCAGGTTTGCTGTGATGGGGGTATTTCAATAGGCTACCACCTTTGTTATATAGCAGTTATACATACAAGTAGGCCTATGGGCCTAGTATTTGTAAATTTTGAAATCAGTCTGATGTAACTTAAGACTCACCTAACCTTTGTTATATTTGACATGGTTTATTGATTATTTACCTAAATGATGTTTTATGCCTCACCTGTTTATTTCTTAAATGGATTATTTTAATTCATTTAAACATATTATATTTTCCGTTACTAATCTGTTTACGTTAACCATGGGTTTAAAAATAAATTTGTTAACATGTTCATACAAAACTAAGACTTAAAAACAACAAAATAAGGTATTCATTTATGAGAATTCATGACTAAAAAACTAGATATGGGTGTGTGGGACAATAATACACTGTCGAAGGAAGTAAGGACCAGACTGCGAAAGTAGCTAAAATTGTAGCTTAGTTACTTTTTACTGGGAGCTGTAGCTGTAGCTAGCTACTTTTTAAAAACTGTAGCTGTAGCGAAGCTACTATTTTATAAAAGTAGCTAGCTGTAGCTGTAGCTAGCTACTATAAAAAAGTAGCTTCCCCAACACTGGTATTTATTTGGTAATTTTTAAATCCCAGCCCAAAACCTACAATTATTGAGAGACAGAATAGCTGAGAGCACCTAGGCGTGTGCAAAGAAAGTTGAGGATTATGGGTTCAAGACACGGTCAGGTCAAGTCAGAATCTTTTTGTAATTTAAATCCTATCGAAAAAAATATTATTGGTCAATGAAGCATTTTAGGTGGAACATTCAGCTTTTTAACAAACAAAATTACAAATAATGTTATATCCACAGGGTGGTGGAGGCCTGGTGAATCATATCCGCCGCAGCTACAGTCTCAGTGATCTCTCTGATGACACGGATCTCAAGTCTGACCTGAACCGCAACAGTAAACTGCACGGTGACAATGTTGACTCTGCAGATGTTCCTAGAGGTATTTATTGTCTTCTTTTAACTGAATTTTCCACTGGGATGAAGAGGTTATTAGTAAGCAGAATGGGTAGACCCAGGCACGAACATATATATTTTCATTTTGTGGCCTCTACATGTAAAAAAGTATGATTTGTTAAAATTAGAATTCTTTAAGTATGTAAATCTATTTGCTCTTAAACCTGTACTTATTACATTTTTCCACTTAACCCATTCACTTCTGCTGGTCTGCCGGCGGACTACAGGAGTTGCCGCTTGTTTGCCGGCGGGGCAGCGCGCCATTTCGTGTTTGTTTACTCGGTATGGTTCAGCCACTCGGAGAGGAAGGTTGATCTGCTACCGCATTGTTCGTCTTAATATACAATTTTCCGCAGTGAATGTGTTAAAAATGGGCTGGATTTATTGCACAGGTTTGATGTAATGAGGGTATGGTTAGTCGACAGAAATTTCCAAAAGTAAATAGGACTTAGGATGAAATCACATATGAATTAATTCAATACCAAGTATTTCTAGTGAAAATAAGAGGATATTATGGTCTGACGAGAAGGAAGTGGTTGTATTTATTCCTATATGGTTATTTATTTATTATACAAAATAAAGTTCACTGAATCAAATGCCTGGGAAAAATCCAAATTAACAAGGACACTATTCATACTATTGTCTCTAGCCATCAACAATTCATCAGTGATGTTCAATAATGCCGAAGTAGTGGAAAATCCTCTCCTAAAACCAGATTGACATTTTGGTAGGATATCTTCACTTTCAATAAATGGCATTAGTTGACTAGCGACAACCTTCTCCAGTATTTTTGACAATGCTGTTACTATTGATATGGGCCTGAGATCAGAAATTGAAATTGGTGTTTTAATCTTAGGAAGTGGAACATCCTATGTTTGACAATGGTAACTTGACCTGCATATCAAGTTTTAATGATATTGTTCAGTAAATAAGAGAGAAATAGTAATTTTTGTATCCCCCTTAAGAATAACATTGGACAATGTGCTGTGTTTACTGAAAAATGAAAATTTAAATTTTTCACAGCCAGTAATTGTAGAATAATAATTCAAAATACTAAATTGTTTAGTTTTTTGGGCTCTTTTCAATGGTGAATAGTAATAGTTTTTATATTTGTTTTTTTTTATGAAAAATCTCAAAAACTAAATTTTTGATATTTTAATTAAGTTTTGTAATTTCTGAACCTGAATATTTACAGAAATGCGGGTGGTGTCATTTTGTTGGAAACGTGAAGTTCTACAAACCACTAAAGTTTAATTAAAATCGTTAGAGCCGATTTTGAGAAATTTGGATTTTTCATGTTTTTTGCGGTTTTTGGGGGTAATAACCCTTAAAAATCAAAAATTAAAAAAAACGCCTGGAGATATCGTGGATTAGTACATACATACCAAATTTCATCAAAATCGGTCCACTGGTGTCGTCTCTATCTCTGTACACATCCATACAGACAGACAGACAGACAAATAGACACTCAGACATCACGTTAAAATCACTTTTTTGGATTCATGGAACACCAAAACAAATATTTCCACTAACAACTCAAATTCGAAAATGTTGACGAAAACAATACTTTCTCCATATACTATGTATAAAAGGGGGGAAAGTAAAAGTAAAACGTTTTTATTAGTACTATGATTTTGCCCCCGCCCACAAATTAGGTATTTTGGGGGCAGTTCACAAGTTTTAAATGTAAAGCCCCTTCGAGTGACCCCTCATGTGAAAGGCTTTTGCAAAAGAAAATGAATGGTGAAAATTAGAGGTCTCTATCTTTATCTAGTTTAAAATGGCAGACGATTAAAACAATTAAATTCTATTAATGCATTTGAAAATGCTGCCATTTTAGACTGGATAGACCTCTAATTTTCACAGTTCATTTTCTTTTGCAAAGGCCTTTCATAATATGATGGGTCACTCGAAGGGGTTTTACATTTAAAATTTCTGAGCTGCCCCCAAAATACCCCATTTTGGGGGCGGGAGCAAAATCATGGTACTAATAAAAATGTTTATTTTAGCGAATTTCCCCTATAGGGAAGAAGCTATTACCGTAGTCGGCATGGTAAGACCTAGGGCCGGGACCATGATAACTTTTCGTTTTGAGGTCCCCAGACCCCAAAAACACCGTTTGTTCGAAACTGTATATATATATATATATATATATATATATATTTATATGTGTGTGTGTGTGTGTGTCCGTAGGCACGATAACTCTCGTAAAAATGATCTGATTTTCATGAAATTTGGTATAAACGTGTAAAGCAACATTTATGACTTTTAAGTTTGAAAACCAGCCAGATCGCTCTATCTAAAGGGGTATTTTGGGGGGGTTTTGTACCCCAAAAATGGGTTTTTGAATTTTTTACCTATAATTTTTGAAATAGTCAAATATTAGTTTTTACCATTGGATCCAGCTTAAAAAAACACACAATTTGGTATTTTGATCATTCCTCTATGTCAATTGGTTACCGAGATATTGAAAGTGCTAAACACAGTACGTTGTCTAATGTTATTCTTATGGAGGAAAAGAAAAATTTGATGTCTCTCTTATTTATGAACGTATATTGACGAAACTTGGTATAAGGCTTCATATGATTGTGGTTTATTGATATTTGCTCAAAACAATTTTTGCCGAAGGCTCCCGTAGCAGCAAACCTGCGTACTCAGCCCCATGTTATTCTTATGGAGAATAATTAAATGCTATGTCTCCCTTAATTCCGAACATAAATGAATAACAACTGGTATACGACTTCACCTTACTGAGATATATTGATAGTAGCATAAAAACACATTTGTTGTGCTCCTTGTTGCAGCAAACCTGCGTACTCAGCCCCAGTGTTATTCTTATGGAGAATAATTAAAATTGTATATACTGCTTATTTGTACGGCTATATTTTTATAAAACTTGGTAGGCTTTATGTAGTCTTAAGACATTTATATCTCCATTGGAAATTTGCTGAGTATGCAGGTTTGCTGCGACGGGGGTATTTTTACTTTTATGAAGGTACGCTGAGTCTAAATTTCCTATTGTAACCTGTTCAAAAGTTACGAGGGTGTAACTTTACGTCTCCAGCTAATTTAAAAAAAATTTTGGCTATCATTTCGGACAGGGTTAAGATACAGACCTCTAATTTTCGCCATTCTTCTTCTTTTACGGAGATCTTTAAAATGAGGTGTCACTCGAAGGGGGTTTACATTTAAAAATTATGAGTTGGCCCCCAAATCCCAATTTTGGAGGAGGTGGTTAAAATTTTACACACATAAAAACTTTCCTTTTTTTGTTACCGAAGACTTCCTGAAAAAATATCTCATTATCTGAAGCCGTTTAAAAAATAGCTGGGGGGGTGGGACTTTTGGGACACACAGTATATATATATATATATAAATGTGAGGCGGAAAGCAAAAAGGGACCTCTTGTCGGCAATTTCCAATTTTGAGCTGTTGATATTTTCAAATTAAGCTTTTAATCACAAACTGTGATAAGGGTGCTCTTTTTTAAAATTTGAAATAATTAATTATATTATATTGTAAAGCAATGACCACATGCATGAGCCGTTACCTGGTTATTACTTTTGAGATTCTACTAACCGGTAATCACTCTTATCTCAGGGTTCTATTTTAAAAAAGATGAATTTAAGACAGTGAAAATAAATAATAAGTCTTGAATGTTATAAACTGATTACTTTTACAGGGCAATAGAAAATTTATAAATTACAGCTCTTTTAATTTTAGGAATAAACAGTTATACTAATAAAAAATCCAATATATGGAAAATGTTAATGGTGATTGATTTATGACAACGACTTATCTGACGATTCCTCAAAGTGTAGTAGACAGACAGGTCCGATGCGGGTGTGGAGTCTGGTCGGTCCGGAGCGACAGCCACGGCAATTACGGCGAACCATCTGGCAAACGGATCGGCGATATACCATGACGAGTCTGACTGATCAGTTGATACCCCCCCGTATTTACAGTCCGACCCCTTAGTCCACAGTAACAGTTTATTATTAAAAACATCCGCGTAGTTTACAGTAAAGTTCAATTAGCATGAAAGGTTTATTCTCGAGTGTTAAGCGCAGTGATTGGAATTTATTATCACCGTGTCGCAATTATTGTACAAGTCTATCTAACGATAGTCACTGTAAAGTTTTAACTCAAATTAATTACCATCACGCACCAAATGTCCAAGTGGCTACCTCGTGTCACACTCACAACAACTGGTTATTCCCGCTCTCACAAACTAACTGCTTCCCTTTGTTCAGCGAGCCACTAACAGAATGACGACTCACGACACCCTGTCGCACTTAGGTCTCTCAATGGAATGAATAAAGCCCGACGCCTTTCTCCCTCAGGCAGCTGGATCATGTGACCGCTGGACCAATCCTAGCCCAGTCTTGCCGCTTTGTGATGCGCACATCGTCTGCTATCCCTGACCGTAACCGCCCAAATTCTGTTTCTGTAAATCTCGCACCCTGATTGGTGACATAACAGCCTCACGTACTGTACGCTTTTCCTGCCTCGTGGACAAGTCCTCCATGAATACCTTCTTTATTATAATCTTTCTAAGAAGAACACGTGTCCTCTCCATTTGTTTGTGTAACTACAGAACATTCTCAAAGCGATAAAGCTGTTAGGTTGTGCCTGAACACGTTGTTCGCCCATCTGCGTCCTATTAAATTATCTTAGCTTCCTTTATCCCACAGGAATATAATTTTGACTCGAATCTCACTGACAAAATATATTCTAACTGACCGATCATTTTAACTTATTTTTATTTTAACAAAATTATCAATATTTGATTTTCGCATTTACGACACAACAGTTTGTTAAATAAAATATGTCGCTACGATTTTTTTGTCCAAGTTACAGACGTTTGAGTTTTGTAAAATAAAAATTGGCTTTGTGAGAAAAACACATTTTAAAACTTTCAAACACTGCAAAATTTTTTTTTACATTTAAGGAATGAATTTAATATCAAAACAAAGCTTAAAATGTATTCTTTAAAATTATATAAGAAAGTTTTCTTAAGTCTTTTTTCTTTTTTCAAAATGATCGCTTGCGATGCTTTGCCGAAGGGCCAGGAACAGCTGGTGGGTCGTCAGGCGGAACCTCATCAGCATCATTCATTGGTAGAGGTTCAGGTTTGATAGCAGGTCCTGGTTTTGGGCAAATAATATCCTTAAATTTTTCTTCGCAACACTCTCGGATGTTTTTGAAGAGATAATCTTTTCGTTGCTTATTGTGTAATGGAACGACTGAGGACAGAGTGACTGTGATTCCGTGATTGCGACAACGTAAAGTTTTAGACGTGGGGTTCTGTAAATTACAGGTACCTAGGTAAGAACCATAAAACCAGCGTAATTATTGGCAGTATTAGCGGATGGTAAAGTGGGAGTAGATTCTCAGGAAGGAATGGAGGAACAACTGCTGTGATTGGCTCACTGATAATGCACGGCTGCAAACCTCCCTACTTACAAAATTAGATTTACAAACTTACCACGAATGCTGAATTAGTAATTATTGTGATTATTTATTAAGAAAAATGAATAATATTACTGTAATAGTAATAGCAATAACATTGATCGGCTTACAAACCTACGAAGGAAAAGGTACCTGATGTCGGAGCGGGCATTATTATAACCAGACAATGTTCTTCTCTTATGAGAAACCCGTAGTAGTTCCCTCAGTTACCACTAGAGTTCAGGGAAGACTGGTTTTTAAAGTAATGCGAAGTGGACTTTTGTGCTTGAGAAATGGGACCTCATGTCGGCCATGTTATTGCTGCATAAGCGACAAGAGGTACCTTTTCCGAGGCAGAACACAGTCTCCTTTATCGATTATTACGATTATTTTATCTATTCAAAACTGTTTTGTAATCGATTGTGTCTTGTAAACAACATTATAGAGAGTAGTAATATGCAAAAAACCTAAAATCAATATTTTATACCCGGATGACTTTATTACGACTGTACTGGAAAATCTACTTTGCCGACAAGAGGTCCTTTTTTGCTCTCCGCCTCACATATATAGATATGTATTTAAACATATACATAAATTTGAACAATTGGTGTTTTTGGCATCTGGGGACCTAAAAACAAAAAGTTATCATGGTCTCGGGCTTAAGTCTTACCATGCCACCTACGGTAATAGCTTCTTCCCAGTAAGGTAAATTCGCTAAAAAAGAATATTACTTTAGTTAGTAGGTAAAATTATATGCCATTCAAGAACTATTACCCAGAATTTGAGTGATACTTAACCCATTGCTCACAACCCCGAGTAGTATACTCGTGGCCGCCGTAAGTAGCCCGGACGTGCAACCCCGAGTATACTCGGGATTGCATGTTTTTTAAATTTTTATTTTTATTTTTTATTTGTTTTTATTTTTTGTTTGTATGTATTTTGTATGCATATGCCCATACTTGGGAAAACTTAGTCAAATTTCGTAAAAATTTGATTTTGGAAAATATGTTATATCTAGGTCAAATGTAAATGTATCACTAAAAGTTTTTATTTTTATGTAAAAAAATAAATAACCTACAAGTAAATAATAGTTGTTGGGCTGAAACATTATTTTTTGGTATTTTACATGTCAGCTCCTTTTACAGTTAATTTTTTTATAAACTATATATATATAATATTTACCATACATAAACCCTGTCAAAAGTATTTTCTTCTTGTAGATAATTTTTTTTCTCTAAAGATTAGTGCAAAAATTAAGTAAATTGAGCAATAATTGTTGCTATAATGACAGTTTTAGTAAAAGTCTTATGTAATTTTTCTTAGGAAACTGAACTGTTTGTCAGGTGGCAAATTTCAGGTAAGCCAATGGGTTAAGAGAAAAAAGAATTTTAGGGGAAATCAAATATAGCATAGAATTGAAGGCCGCAATGAGTAAAACACCTTTTACTTTCTCCCCTTATACATAGTATATGGAGAAAGTATTGTTTTCGTCAACATTTTTTAATTTTAGTTATTAGTGGAAATATTAGTTTTGGTGTTCCCTGAACCCAAAAAGTGATTTTTACGTGATATCTGTAAGGGTTTAGGTGGATATTTATGAAAATAACTTTTTTAGAAGATTTTCTGTATATTCTGCCGTACTTTATATTATATATTTAGTAAATAACAATAATTTCATTCGTTAAAGTTGGGCTAAAAGGGAGAAAGTATGTGTCAGTTTCCTGATACCGTTTATTTTTTCATCAGAACACAGATGAATTTGTACTATTTCAAAAATACATCAATTACCACCATCATGCTGCTAGCTAAGAATTTTCAGAATTATCAGGAAATTGTGTGAACTTTTTATATGACATCGTAACCAAAACCAGACCTAGTCAAACTGTTTTTTTTTTAATAATATTTTTCATGTTCTATTATATAACCATAATGGTACAGAATGGATATTTACCAAGTGTTCCGGACCTAGTCAGTTTTTTAAAAATAATATTTTTCATGTTCTATTATATAACCATTATGGTACAGATTGGATATTTACCAAGTGTAAAAGAGTAAAAGAGATATTTACCAAGTGTTTTGTTAATGTGCTATGTTGTATCAGATTCCAGAAGGACTCCACGCAAGGCTGTCGGCAGCCATGTTGATCTCTACTTTCCCGAGATGGATGTCGATATCCGATCTCACCCTCACGAGCTTCCTGTTTCCCTTGGGTATGTTGTTTTTTCCTATCTAGAAATTTTAACAGAAGTATATTCATGCTTTTACAAATCAGACAAAGCTTCCCAATAGTTTAGGGGCCTGGGCCAATAGTTCTAGCAGGTGGGCCTGGGATGTTTTACTGTATTGCTCTTGTGTTACAGTGATTTTGGGTACAATTATTTTTCTATGATTTTACAAAGGGAAATTTTGTAAGGTATCAGTGGATCACGTGGGGTGGTTGGCTACACTGGCCGGCGGCAGCTGCTGCACTATCAATTTGAAATCTGGTTGGCTATCTGTGTGTCGTGTCATGGAGTGATATGCTTTTCCCGCCTAATTTATGTTGCTGATATTTCAGTCGCCTTGCTCAGGTTTATTACAGTTACCAGTAACACCAATTTAAGACTCCAATTTACTTTGAAATTAAACATTAATTTTGTAAAATACAAAAAGGTTCTAATTACCTATTATATTCAGACAATTCTCAACCCAGTATTCCATCTGTACCTCAGACTCCTCGGATTTGGCCCACCCAAAAAAAATTTCTAAAAACATTTCTGCAATAGGCCTAGTTTTATTTTGTTTATCATTTTTTCCGATTGATGCATGGTGTTAGGTACGAAGTGGAGCATAATGTAATTTACTGTTACAATAACATAATGACATTTTAGTGCCATCAGGTGATAAGATAACGTTTTAAAGTAACTTCACATTAAATTATTTTGGAAAAAAACAAATTTGTTTAATATGAATTTCTGATGTGGCACACAATAGAGAATACTAAACACATTTGACGATAAAATTAGCTGATAAAATCAAGTTTAGTTTTGTATTCAACCCACAGGAATGTCTAGTCTGAATACTGATTGTCTTTTCAGCCAGATAAGATCCAGTGAGGACATCAGTTCCGGTTACTCCAGCAGTGGGGAGGGACAGGTGATGGAGGGAGGGAACCCCCTGATGAGGACGGCGTCGGTGGGGGCAGCGCGAGCCAGGGGACGGGGCGCTCGCACTGCTGCGCCATCTGCCAAGAAAGCGCTCACAACGGAGGTCAGTCTCAGAACTTTCTCTTCTTGTTGTACTGATATATAACTTTGAATCAGTCTCTGAATAGAAGTTTCATTTCTTTGAAGGATAATAGATAAAGTGATATAGTGAAAGTGACGTTATCGATATGTTATCACAAATTGATGAATATTGATAAATAATTAATTTTTGAGGAAGCATAAATACTACAGTCAACTCCCAATTATCCGGGGTAATGACTGGTTGGAGGGTCACAGTTACAAAGAGATTCAATAAATTGAATATTACGAATATAATAAAGGTTTATCAACATTTGTATACTACAATATTGTGTTTTAATGTCATTATTTGTGTAAATTAAATGCTTTTGAAAATATTTATCACAAATTGATGAATATTGATAAATAATTAATTTTTGAGGAAGCATAAATACTACAGTCAACTCCCGATTATCCGGGGTAATGACTGGTTGGAGGGTCACAGTTACAAAGAGATTCAATAAATTGAATATTACGAATATAATAAAGGTTTATCAACATTTGTATACTACAATATTGTGTTTTAATGTCATTATTTGTGTAAATTAAATGCTTTTGAAAATATTTAAATTGTGATAACATCTACAAACAATCAAGATAATAATAGTTAATACTAGCAATGGTTGATAGCAGTAAATACTATCCAAAACGCCTAATGATATTTAATAGGTTAAAAATCCCTAAACACTGAACAGAATGCTAATTAATTCGGCACTGGGGGCAAACCCCCATGAGGGTGAACAGCGGCGGGAAGGGTGATTGTTTTGAGATGTTTCTTTATTTAGACATCCGCGTCCGACGGACCATGCAGTGTCAAGGACATCGCTCCCCATCACGCGCCCACGGCTCATTAGCGAAATGACAGACTCTCAGATTATGTTGTGTTTACTAAATTGTTTGTATAATATTTATTCTGATAGACAAAGTAAATTAATACAATTCTGGAGATAATTTAACAAAATAAATTGTTATTATTGCTCTATTTATGTTTAGAAGGGGATAAATAAAAATAAACCTTTCATGACCCCGGTTAAACCCCAACCCGATCAACCCGCTCCCGGATAATCGGGAGTTGACTGTATTATGTAAGTGCCTAAAATAGAGGAATTATTGTCACCTTATTGCTAGATTATTTAAAAGATTTATATTTTCAAGATGTTGTTATAATATACTAAACGCTCAAACAAAACTCTTACAACTCATTGGGTCATAGTATGCAAATAAAGGGGTGTCCTACCTGAAGTCATTTGGCCAAGATTGTTATTTCAACACAGGGAATTTTGTAAGAGTGGAAGTGTGCGGAAACTTTCCGGTTATGATGCAGCAAGATGTAATTGCTTGAGTTGGAATTAAACAAAATGTTTTGCATTCTTTTAAGAATTATATGTCTTAACATAAGAAAAATGCAAAACTACTTTACAAAATTGTGTTTTATTTTAAATATAACAAAATTTTGAAACAGGTTTGTCTATATTTGATTCTGTTTCAAAACAAAAATTTAAATTTAAGAATAGGAGAAATTAGAGTTTAGAAATAAACTTTTTTGCCTGAACAACTATAGTACGGTGCAGAGATTGAAGAAAAGTGTGCAAAGACAAGGGGGCGGGAAAAATTACTCCCATCACTATTACTTTGATATAGCCAAATCTATCAAAACCACAAGAAAAGCAAATTACTTTATTTAGCAGCAATAAACATAAGCAAAGACTGTGGTGGAAGTAAATTCCCCTCAATTCCTTTTCTTTAACTCTGCAACCAGTCATCTCAGTAGAACTGGGTTTGTTTCCATTGTCATAATAATGATATTATTATTAGTTGTTATGCTATTAAAGTTTTTTTTATGTTTTTACAAAAAGAAATGTTAATTTAGAAAATAATTTATTAATTTTATTAATGATCCATGTTATCAATAAAGTATTTTGCTGTGTTGTCTGGAAACTTCTCAAAAATATTCTTCCTTTAAATAAAAAGTATTTCAGAATAGTGTTTATTAGCACCTAAATGGCAAGCAAGAGTATTCTTTGTGTAAAATGATGTTAGTGATAGTGAGTTTGTGTTATTTAAGAAATTATTGTGGAAATCCATGTATGAGATTATTTTTCCCCACAGTGATGACAAATGTCCGTAATATTTTCTTAAATAACAAGAAAGATTATTTACGTATATCCATATTTAGTGGATCTAAACAATTTAAATACCTTAAAAGATGTAAAAACAAATACTTCTTGTTTGTTTTGCTATTAAATAATAGTTCAAACAATTAAGTTTTCTATTCCCAGTATTTTGTGTAGAATATTTATTAAATGATGTAAACCATTTGTACAAAAATTACAAACAAATGACTGATATTACATTATGCCAGGTCCCGACTCAAAGCTGGGGACACCTACATTACTATGGTAAACTCTCTGCTGTCACACTAGATAAGTTTGTTTTCTGTGTGCCCCCACGTTACAGGAGAGGGGAGAAGACGTCATGGACGACTTTGGGTGGCAACACGCCCTTCCTCCTTTCCCAATCACCAGTTTATATCCTGAACTGCTCAACCTCGATCCATCAGTCCTTCCTCAACAGCTTCTTTCACCAGAAGCTTTACAAATAATTTTCACCAATTCACTCTATAGAGGTAATTTCCCTGCTAATATATATGAGACAGTTGAAGAAAAAATGGATGATGTTGCAAATTTAAAGGACGATTTTGTAGAAAATAAACATAAAACACACAACAAAATTCTTGAAACTATCACAGAACTAAAGGTATCAGAATTTAATAGTGGATCAGTTGAAAACAATGAAAATTTCAATCAAGTTAATGTCAAATCTGCTGACAGCGTTGACACAAATGCTAAGGACTTTGAAGTAACAAGTGTCGCAGAAGCTGATAAAATTTCAGTTACTGAAACAGAAGAATTAAAATTCAAGCAAGGCGACTTAAAGCCAGCACCAGCAGAACATATCCTAAAGGAAAAAGAACAGCACTCTCAAGGTGAACTCGAACAGAACGAATATTTCGAAGATGCTTGTGATGATTCGGTTTTACCACTTTTGGTACTAGGAGGAGTTTCAAACGAAAAAGGCTTAAAACTGTCAGTGTCTAATGAATCACTCGCTTCAAGTGGGGAGCAATGCTTTGAAGATTCTCTACCTGATATTGCGCTTTCAACAAACCCAGAAAGCCCAGACTTTCATGAACGAAAAGGTAAATACCATAAAGCACGAGCACCTGCCCCACCTGATTTTAAAGGTTCACTTGGAGAAATTCCAGTAACAGAAACTGAATCTTTAAATGACTCAATGGAACCAGATATTTCACTTCATCAAAGTTATGAGTCTACAAATCCAGATTCTGAAGTAAAAGACGACACATCTGAACACACAACCACTAAAAGGGCTATAAGCCCATCCCCGAGTCTGAAGAGCAAGAAAGATATTTCAAACTTTACACGATTTTTGCCAAAATCATCACTATTCAACTTATTTGGTGCTAAGGAAGACACCAGTAAGTTACCAACCAATCTTAGTAGAGCCCCGTCAAATGTCAGTGTTAACTCAGGCCAGATTTACTCATCAGGTACTCCTAGCCCAATTTCTACCAGAAACATTGAGTACTTACCAGATAGTAACGATCGAGTTTCAAGAAAGGATGAAAAAATGTCATCGCCAAAATTGAGATTACGCCAAATGTCTCAGTCGCCTTCTCGAAAAAGACTTCACGATTTTGAGTAGAAAACTGCTGCTGGTTAGGACAAGCTATTTTATGTACACAGATAATGAGCCTTACATCTTTTAAATGGTTATTGTGATGCTACTATTTCAGTATCTTGAAACAATTAGTGCACCCAAAGTTAAAAGTGCTTGAAATAAATACTTCTGATACCTTGAATTAAAAAAATCTATTACTTTTCCCAACTATTTACCCAGCATAAAAGCCAGCAGCAATTAGTGTTCCCTTCCAATATATTCCTCTTCTAGATTCCTGTACTAGATTAGATTAGCTAACTGCATGGTTTAGGTTAGGAATCAGTACTGTGTGATGATCCCCTGTCCCAAGGTCCCACTTTGGGCTGAATATTGTTACGACGGCGACAAACTCCTGGCACGAGTCACCATCTCACGTGAGCTTTAAAACGTTTTCCAAATTAACAAGACTTAACCTTTTTAACACCTTTTAGTGAAAACATTAGCGAAAGTTCAATAACAGGTTTGGGTTTTGCTGTGGGTTTTTGTTTTGTTTTGTGACTTTAGATTAACCACAATATTACAAAAACTAAACAATTCCTAATAGGATTTCATCATTTAGTTTTGAAAATATTTACTTTTTCTTAACAATTTTGTTAAGAGAGCTTATGGACTGGGTGAGTAGAATGGGGGTAAGGCCAACATGTTCACGTTCACAATGTAAATTAATAGTGAAGAATTCTGGCCGACAGCAGCTCACTGCCAACCCCCTCGTCTGTAGACCTACTCTGCTCTGCATTTAAAGTTACACTGCTTAAAATAAATACTTCTGATAGCTTAAATAAAAAAAGATGATTTTTTCCCATCTACTTAATTAGCAATAAGACCAGATTAATAGCTAAAGTTAAGATAATTAATTACATACAAGCTAGTTAATTATATACATAATTATATTTATATATACAAATATAAATTTAGTGGAAAGTTAAATTTTGCAACATTAAGAGTCTTCATCACCGGAAGTTGCTGGACACCATCTTGGAGTTTTGTTCCATAAGGCCAATGTTAACTTTGTGCCTCCATTACTCCTCACCTGATCGTCACATACAATTCATTTTGGTGTCAAATTAAAGGTTTTGTCGTCCTCTAGGGAAATACAATGTCGAATTTTTTAATTTGGGTATCGTAGTTTCATAATAAATAGTTTAATTTTAAACTGAAACACTGTACATGATATCATTAATTTGTAACAAAATCCAAATTCGACTATTGTATTTCCCTAGAGGACGACGAACCCTTTAATTTGAGACCAAAATTAATTGTTTGTGACGATCATGTGAGGAGTAACGGAGGCACAAAGTTAACATTGGCCTTATGGAACAAAACAACAAGTTGGCGTCCGGCAACTTCCGGTGATGAAGACTCTTAAGATGCTACACGTTTCAGTATTAATACACCTTCTTATTACTGCCACGTTTCTAAGAGAATAATGACACTGCATACATTATACAGATTTAAAATATTTTTTAATATCAGTATATTTAGCGCAATAAGTAATTAGTAAATAAAATACCCCCGTCGCAGCAAACCTGCATACTCAGCGAATTTCCAATGCATGCATTTGTTTCTCACTACCACATAAAGCCACTTACCAAGTTTCATAAAAATAAATAAATAAATAAGTGATCTATAGCATTTTATTTTTTAGGGCTGAGTACGCAGGTTTGCTACGGTAATAGCTTCTTCCCTATAGGGGAAATTCACTAAAACTATTAAAATTTCATAGTACACAACAGTACACCGTTATGTATCATCATATTATAATTCAAATTTCCACCTTTTTAATAATTAATCTTGGAACACAATTATTCAAATAAAATTGTTTTTAATGTGAAACATTTATTACTTAAAGATTATGAACCAGGACAAATTCATGAAAATATTAGCCCATAAACAGATACAGCTGTATCGTAAAAAGTCCTTTGTTTGCTGAGCTTATTTTGTTTCTTGTGATGAACGATAAGAGAGTAGCACATTCAGTTTATAGTTTTATACAGTCGGCAATATGAACAGGCCTCTACTCCCCTTACCTATAAGTGCTTTAAGAAATACTTAATTTCTGAATTGATTTTGGCCATTTAAGAATATAAGTAGGCCTAACTGTAGTTGTGTATAATATAAAATGTAATTTTGTTTTTTCTGAAGAGCACAATCCAGTTTTTTTGTCTATAAGATAATGACTGATTCTCATTAATTTTCATCTAGAAATAAAAATCTGTTGGCAATTAACAGCAATTTAATAAACTTACAACCAATACAACAAATGACTTAAATGGCACAATCTGCACGATTCCAAGGTCGTAAGCCAGGGTCAAGTCCCTCGGGGGCGAAGCTGGATTGCAACCATTGATTCATGAGGCCAATACCTGAATATGGAATACAGAAGGGTAACTACCATGTTAACGGTAGTTGCGTTCAAAACGGTTAGTTCGGTCACCGGCCGCTTTGAATGAAAGTGGCGCTAGGTCACTCAAAAGGTTACTCAAAAGGCATTACGGTACACCCACTGTCATCCCTATCGGAGACCTGACTTATTTCCCCCTCCACCCGCTGCCTCCCTCACGGCGACCTGACTAATGGCACCACTACGGGAGAGCAACCCTTCTCTTATTCCAATTGACCTTCTGCAGTATGTTATAGTTTTCTGTGGTGGAACACAGGCTTATATAATCCACCTGGTTACTATGGATGGTAGATTATGAAATTGTATAAAATAAATATAAATTCCTTTACCATATCTTTGCTTGTTTTCAAGTTTCTGATCCTCTATACAATGTGTCCCAAAACTGCCGGAATGGTTTAATAACTCTTAAAATGAAACCAGACAAAAGAAATATTTTACACACGTATTTGGGTAACAAAAAACTACTTTTAGATGTACATATATATTACCTTGCCCCCAAAATGTGATTTTTTAGAAGGGCCGGTTGGTGGCTTACCCCAAATTTTTAAATGTAAACGCCTATCGCGCGACCTATGACTTTAAAGGGCTTTTCAATAGAAACACAATGGTGCAAACCAGAGGTCGATATCACGCTCTTGTTTAAATTTAAAATGACGGGCATTTAAACATTTAAAAGTGATGTTAGTTCCTCAATACCTAAGAAAAGGAATTCTCAGGCCACTTGAATAACTTTTCAACTAAATAGATGATCACAAACATTTTTCACACGATATCCGACACTAAACAAATGTATATGGTTACATGTGTCATCGTCTCTGCCCCTACAATCAAATTTTAGGTTGTTGTCCAAAATCTTTAATTTAAACTTCAATCGTATGGCCATTCATTTTAAAGGGCTAATTAAGTAAAACATAACAATGCACATTTGAGGTCAATTTTTTTAAAGCTATTATTTAATTATTTAACCAATAAACCAGACTTATTATAACACGCCTTATTACTACATTATAACTTATGTTGAATGTCAAATAAAATATTTAAATTGCTATTTATGCACATAAATATTAACCTTTTTTTTCTTGTGTTTACAGTAAATTTTTGGTTAGTTAATTTTATTTTCAACATAAGTTTTTCAATGCCTTGTTACAATGAGTACCTAGGTTTTATTTGCAAAACAATAAAATAATATCCATTTCATAAGGCTGTACAGTAGACGCTCACTAATCTGGCATGTTCGGGACTTTGGCAGTGCCGGATTACCGAAAATTCTGGATTACTGAGCGGCGTCTAAATATAGCCGTTATTGCGAGAATAGCGGAAATACCGCTAAAAATAGACAGTCAAAAGGAAATCATTGGTTAGCGGGCCATTATTCCGTGTTTTATTGTGCTTTCTCCAAATTCGGTATTAATGAAAAATTTTAAAAACAAAACAACATTTCAACCAGAAAATAGATTTACAGTATTATATGCCGATTACCCGTGAACTCTGCCGATTGCGCCCTAACTCTACTGAAAGTGACCAAAAGGCTCATACAGTGTACAAACATTTTTTTTTAGAACCCCATAGACCGATCCTGGATTATTGAAAGTGCCGGACTATCGGATGCCGGATTAGCGGGCTTTTACTGTAATATTTTTAAAAGAGGAAAGTATTGACCTCAGGTAAGCATGGTTGTCTGTTTCTCATTTAGTCCTTAAAAATGAATGGACACTTGATTGAAGTTTAATCTTAAAAATGTCGGGCAACACCACAAAATATGATGGGCAAGACCATTAATGTCTTATGCAACCAAATGATTTTTTTCATTTCAGATATCATGGGGAAAATGGTGTGATCACCATTAACAAACTCAACAGCAATAACTGGCCTCAACTACAACTACTACTACTACTACTACTGGCAATAACTGGGGTTGTTTTAACTGGCCTCAGGATTGCTGGTATTGAGAGACAAACAACACTTTTTACATTTTTAAATGCTTACAATTTTGTACAGGAGCTGGATATCGTCCTTCGGTTTGCGTCATTGTGATTCTGTTGAAAAGCACTTTAAAATAATAGGTCTTGCATCAGGGATTTACATGAAAAAAATTGGAGCAACATCACATTTTGGAGTTTGTTGCAGATAGGCGCATTCAGAAGAGTAGTTTTTTGTTGACCAAATACGTGAATAAAATATATTTTCATTGTCAGGTTTGATTTTCAAGTTATTAAACCATTCTAGGACTTTTAGAACACACAGTATGTACTTATTCATTTATTGTAATTTGCAGTGTTGTCTTTTGTCATTAAATTAAGTGATGAAACAAATAATAATGTGTACAGAAATAACCAAAGTTGACTTTAATACAATGACTTTTATATCACATTTTAACCTACAATTATTAAAAATAGTTAACCTAATATGAGCTATAATCACTGAATCACTAAAATAATAATCCTTTAAAACTATAATGACTTTTTATAATCTAGGAGGAGAACCAATTTCATGAATATTACTTTAATATTGATGCAATATTGGCTAAGTGAACACAAATCCTGTATATTCCCAACTTTTCCTCAATTTCTGGTCTAAGGTCGTCATGGTCAAAGTATTAAAAAATTGTCCTTCTGTATTCTTGCCATTCAATTTTCTTGATGAGTTACATTTGATAATGTGGAATTAAACATAAACCTTTAAATATACATTAGATTATTACAGTAATGGAAAAAAGAGGACTCATGAGTGCAGTGTAACCCAAACTATTTCCACTTCTGCAACTGAGCTATATATCCAAATCTTATAAGGACAACTTTAGTAATAATAATAATAGTTTTTTTTTAATTAGGATGACACAGCTGATTGCGATAGACAATTCCCTGCCAAAAGTTTGATTTACACCATAGCTGTTATAACTGGATCGATTACAATTCATGTTGTGAGTGATTTTTCACCACCCCTTGCTTAATTAAAGATAAATAAACGGTATCAGGAAACTGACACATACTTTCTCCCTTTTAGCCCTACTTTAATGAATAAATTACTTTTTATTTACTAAATATAGAATACAAAGTATGGTCAAATGTACAGAAAATCTTGTAAACAAGTTGTTTTCAAAAACATCACCCAAATCCCTGTTTTGGAGGCACTACAGAATTCTTGCTACACACGTGGTTTTAAGAGGGGAAATGCTCCCTATTCGCCCCCTAGGGTTATTAAGGGGCAACATATTTCGAATTACCTCTGTTGGTCAATGCTAACTTGACAAACATATCAAGTTTGAACAAAATTGATCAGTAAATAAGAGAGAAATAGTAATTTTTGTATTCCCTATGAGAATAACATTGGGCAATGTACTGCGTTTACTGCAAATTGAAAATTTAAATTTTCTCCGCAACCAGCAATCTTAGAATAGTAATTCAAAATACTGAATTATTTAGTTTTTTGAGCTGTTTTTAATGGTGAATAGTAATGTTTTTTTATGAAAAATCCAAAATTTGAATTTTTCATGTTTTAAGTCCTGTAATTTCTGAACCTTAAATTTTACAGAAATGCGGGTGGTGTCATTTTGTTGCAAAACTAAAGCTCTACAAATGACTAAAGTTTAATCAAAATCGTTAGAGCCGTTTTTGAGAAATCTTGATTTTTCATGTTTTTTGGAGATTTTTGGGGGATAATTACCTTCATAAGGGGGAGAAAGTAAAAACCCATTAGGCAAAGGGACCCCTATACCTTTATGCTTATGCCTAATGCTTTATCCCCAATATTAAAGGGATACTGCATTAGGTTTATAATGTGATGGTGGCATAGCGCCTTTTCTAATTAATGAGTCTACATTGAGCTTTGAATACTGGATAAAATTGGATACCAGTACCGGTACCTATTCTGAAAAGATATTAACAAGTTTGCCACCGATCGGCTTAATGATTAAGATAAGACTGGCCCAAAAAATTAACATACAGAAAGGGCTATGATCAGTGGGTTAGTCAGTCCCCTGACCGATAGCCTATGATAATTCATGGACCACACTTTATTCGGTTAATGATTTCACTGACTTGCCCTGTCAAAATAAACGGTATCAGGAAACTGACACATACTTTCTTCCTTTTAGCCCAACTTTAATGATTAAATTTCTTTTTATTTACTAAATATAGAATACAAAGCATGGTCGAATGTACAGAAGATCTTGTAAACAAGTTGTTTTGAAATCCTTGTTTTGGAGGCACTACAGAATCCATTGCCACATGTGGTTTTAAGAGGGGAAATGCCCCCTATCCCCCCCAGGGTTGTTAAGGGGCAACATATTTCGGATTTCCTCTTTTGGTCAATGCTAACTTGTCAAGCACATCAAGTTTGAACGAAATTGATCAGTAAATAAGAGAGAAATAGTCATTGTTGTATTCCCCATAAGAATAACATTGGACAACGTACTGCGTTTACCGCAAAATGACAATTTAAATTTTCTCCGCAACCAGCAATCGTAGAATAGTAATTCAAAATACTAAATTATTTATTTTTTTGAGCTCTTTTTAATGGTGAGTATTAATATTTTTTTTTAATTTATGTTTTTTATGTAAAATCCAACAACTGATTTTGTTTTGTTTTAAGCCCTATAATTTCTGAACCCGAATTTTTACAGAAATGCGGGTGGTGTCATTTTGTTGGAAAACTAATGTTCTACAAAGGGCTTAAGTTTAATCAAAATCGTTAGAGCCGTTTGAGAAATTTTGATTTTTCATGTTTTTTTTGGCGGTTTTTGGGGGATAATTACCCTTGAAAATCAAAAATTAAAAAAAATGAAAACTCCTGGAGATATCGTGGATTAGTACCTAGATACCAAATTTCATAAAAATCGGACCATTGGTTTGGCCTCTAGCTCTGTACACATCCATACAGACAGACAGACAGACAGACTCAGACATCACGTAAAATCACTTTTTTGGGTTCAGGGAACACCAAAACGAATATTTCCACTAACAACTCAAATTCGAAAATTTTGACAAAAACAATACTTTCTCCATATACAGTAAAACCTCGATCAACCGTCACTCTTTAATCCGTCAGTCTCTGCTATCTGTCGTCCGTCTACGAGGATATTACTACTTATTAGACTCAGGATTTGTGCCGTAAGGCAGTGTGTGAGCGTCTGTATGAGCTATTATATTATTTCAAACAACATAAATATGTATGTAGTGGGAAGTATTATCCTCTTGTACACAGTTTATTTTAATTTTTCTGCCAAAAACTTTAAAATGTTGTTACTGTACACGTTTATATTATGATGTTTCTATTATCCGTCTATTCAGCTATCCGTCACAGTCCCGGTCCCGAAGGTGACGGTTAATAGAGGTTCCACTGTACTATGTATAAGGGGAGAAAGTAAAAAACAAGAAGATGGCAAGTATAAAAACATGACCTATCAAGGTTCAGAGTAAGTTAAGGATGCATCTTACATTTCAACTGTGTTTGTTTAAGTTTTGATTGATATGCTATATCCTATTGGTGCTGATTTGTTATTGTTTGTTTTTTTTTTAGTGAAATGCAAGGGTTTATAAATCACTACTAAGCTGATGTACCTGTTCTTCGCACGGGATAGACAAAAGAACAAATACTAATAACTGTGTTAAAGTTAGCTTGAAAAAGCTCTTGCTTCTGCTATTTAAGCTGCCAAATGAGTATCCACAGCTGTTCGCATTACAGTTTCTGAATATTTACTTTCTTCTGAAATGTAAACATTGACACTCAAGACTTCACGGGGCAAAACCCGAGGGGATTTTAAGGAAGTGAATATGCCTATGTGTTGCACGGGTTCAAGATATAACTTTGTGTAAAGTTTCAGCCCAGTCGGTTCAGTAGTTTTTGCGTTTACCCGGAACATCACACAGACACACAGAGACCACCTCTTCTTTATAATATTATAGATTTACCATAGCTGTACAATGTAATTTTAGTACTTGATGTTTGGGTAGCTATGTTTCAAATTATGAATATTTCCGTTAGGTTTTTCCCATGATATTGTGCAAATAGCACGTACAAATAACACTTTTTGAGACTAAATCATGCTAAACTTTCAAGATAGTTCAATTTCCAGCAGTGATTGTTGTTCCAGTGCCAGATTGGCACATCGTCGTAACGGTTGTTCACATCCCAGGGTTAACACAGATATTGTAACGAGTAACGGATGTTTTGTTTGTTTGACGCTTGGTGTTACATTGCTTGACTTGACCTTGTTGTGAGATTTTATTATTAATTTTCCTCAGATTACTTACACCCATCTATTGTGTTACACAACAGTTCTTTCATGAAGTAAATTATTTGTAATACTGTGTATACTTTAATAGGTAGTACCTAGCTTGCAACGTATTTATCTGATAAGTCTAGTGGTTTTATTTTTTTAAGGCTGTAATCCTCCGTTATTTTTGCCACAAGGCTTAGACGTGTTAATAATATTGTCATTCAGCTTGTTCTTAAAGGAGAATACATTACGCACAGTTTATGATGATTTTGATGGTTAACCATTATTGTAGAAATTACATAAAACATTCGGCACTACTTGTTAGCTTTCTAGTAACGCACTACAAACAGTTAAGACTAGTAGTAATATATTTCTTGTTTGTGACAGATCCCACCAAGCTATGCGACTCTCCCCAAGAGCAAGAGGGTAGCACGTAAAAAGACGCAATGAAGACTGGATTGTTGAACAAGTCACATAAATGTTAGCATACACTAGAATAAGTATAATTTATTATTGACAAACATAGACCACCAGTAAGTAACCATTTATAAAATATTTATTACATTTATTGTAGTCAGTTTTCCTTTAGGTTTTTAGCTTGGCAAGTCAGCCAACAAATTCCAGGCGGTTAATTCCCGGTGCCTGTTGAAAACTTTGATATCAAATAATATGCTTTTATGTTGTTTAATATTAAGTCAAATGTATCCATTTACTCTTTGTGATACATATTTCTTTTGAATTTTTCCAAGTTATATGAAAAAACATATTTTGTGTTCATTTTTGTACAGTTTGATATAAATAACTTTAATTATAAATGTGTTTGTTTAATAGTTAAGTCCTATGGCTTTAGTCTTTGCCCTAACACAATAGTTAGTTCTGTTCTTAATTTTATTTTGCTTGTGTTTTTATGTAACATGAATATACGCACACATTTTTGTTTTAATATAGCTTATTTTATGCATAAAAGTTTGATATTTATAGTTTGTAATTATTAAATTCAGAAGAACAATATAATTTAATTATGTAAGTTATTTATTTAAGAAGGAGGTTATTTGTAAATGGAAAAGCTAAAAGCCAATCCTGCAGACCCTGCAATGCACGGTATATTTCCGTTATTAACTTAATAGTTTGTTAATGCTATCTAGTCCCATGACTGTGCCTTTAGCTTATCATTTTAAGTAATATATTATCATCAGTTGTTACGATATTATAAATGTTATAGCATATTGTATACAATTTTAATGTGATAAAACACAACTATTAATGGATCAATGAATTGTCATTCAAATGTCCATGTTTGTAATTTGTTGTTGGAAAATGTACACTGAGGGAAAGTCAGTATTAAATGCATACAGGTGCTCTTCTTCGGAACGATTTTATAATGTGAGATGGTTAGATTATTTTCTTCAAGCCCAAATAAGTTACAAAGCCCATTAATTTAAATCTGTATCCGTTATTTAATTTGTGGTATTTTTATTTGACTGTGTTTTATTGAGTGAATTTGATTTTGTTAAATATTTGTTTTACCAAGTTGATCTCTGAACTGTCATATCAGTTTAGAATTTTCAATAAATGTCTTTTTTATGATTGTATTGTAGGTGAAGTTTAATTGTGTAAGAATACCTATCCTATTTTTATTAAGAATGAGTTGTTCTTTGGATTAAATTAGGATGTAAAAGTCTATTATGTTACATCTTTAAAAAAATGCTTCATATCATATTTTCATCGCCAAAATACTTTGGCAGTTTAAGGAAGATCCTGTTGCTTACCACAGTTATATGTGAGACTAAACCTTTCTGTGTAAATTTAGCACATGACTATGGTTTTATGTAAAACTAAAGACAACTTAGCTCTTTTCCTACAATCACCTATTCTCTGCTGAAATTGGCACTTTACCAGTGTTGGCTTCATGGAGTCAGGTGAATCAGAACAGACAACACATTCACCTGATTAAAATAGTCATACAAATAAAGACTTTGTCACTTTATAATTTAACAAACCAAGAGTATGATATGTTAACAAAGTGCATGGTAGGAAATAAAAACTGGAATAGTGCTTATAGTTTCAAATTAATATAGTAAGTATAAGAACTTTTAAAAATTGACTTATTTTCATTGAATACTACACTGAAATAAGACCAGGGATTCATTTTAGCGAATTTCCCCTATAGGGAAGAAGCTATTACCGTAGTCGGCATGGTAAGACCTAGGCCCGGGACCATGATAACTTTTTGTTTTGAGGTTCCCTTATGCCAAAAACATCATTCGCTCAAAACTGTATATATATTATATATATATACATGTGTGTGTGTGTGTGTGTGTGTGTGTGTCCGTGAGCACGATAACTCTCGTCAAAATAATCCGATTTCGACGAAATTTGGTATAAACGTGTAAAGCAGCATTTATGACTTTTAGTTTGAAAACCAGACAGATTGTCCTATCCGAATGGGTATTTTGGGGGGGGGTTGTACCCCAAAAATGGGTTTTTTGAATTTTTTACACATAATTTTTGAAAAAGTCAAATTTTAGTTGTTTCCATTGGAATCAGCTTAAAAAGACGCACAATTTGGTGTTTTGATCATTTCCCTACGTCAAATGGTTACAGACATATTGAAAGTGCTAACCACAGTACGTTGTCCAATGTTATTCTTATGGAGAATAAGAAAAATTGTGTATCTCACTTATTTATCAACTTATCCTGACGAAACTTGGTATATTGCTTCATATTGTTGTGGTCTATTGATATTTGCACTACAAAATTTGTTTTGCCTACAGTTCCTGTAGCAGCAAACCTGCATACTCAGCCCCATGTTATTTTTATGGAGATAAGTAATGTGTTATCTCCCTTAATTATGAACATAAATTAATAAAATTTGGTATGTGGCTTATCATACTTGAATTATATTGATATTTGTATAAAACCCCATTTTTCGTGTTCCTTGCTTCAGCAAACCTGCACACTCAGCCGCCATGTCTTATGGAGAATAATTAAAATGTCATAAATCGTTTATTTATAAATGTATATTGATGAAACTTGGTACTTGGTTTTATGTGGCATTAAGATACATATATATGCATTGGAAATTCGCTGCGTATGCAGGTTTGCTGCTACGGGGGTATTATTTGTTTAAGTCAAGATGCAGTGTCACTTCAATAAACTAGTTTTATCTTCTACCAGCACAAATTGTTAAGTATTAAAACTGTGTTGACTGTTTTGAAAAATGTTTCCAATCAGGCATAAGCAGGTTTGCAATGTCCAAAGCAACAAATAAAACACTTTTAAAATGTGTCTAAATCTGAATTAATGAAATTAGGGCACTTTTGGGGCTGCGTCTCTGTACAATGTCCCGATTTTATATCATATCCTCACACTGCAGGGTAATTTAGGATCTCTTAAGGTGTGAATACGTAGTCTTTTTAAGGTGTAGTGGGTATTGACATACCATAAATCAAATAATATATTACTATTTATCTTATGGCTTGGACAACAACAAAAGCAAACCTGTTATCTATGCATAATATTAAAACCGTACCAGAAATTTATAAGGCTGACACCTATTAACCATATACTTAAAGGTTTTGGTGTAAAAACCTGAGAAAAAGTTTTAGTTTTAGACTAAGTTTAGTTTCTACTAAGAAAGGTATGAAATAAAAGTTTCAAATAAAACATTTGAATATTTCAAGTGGACAATGTCTAGTTTAATTTTATTTCTAAACAGAAATCAGGTGAACGAGCGGCGGAGTTGTTAGACCCAGTTGGTTAATGATAAAACTTGCTCTTGACACATCTTATACTTGTGCCAATAAAACACTTATACTCTACAATAAAACCTAGCAGGTATGTTTTTCTTGTTATATTTAGAGATTTTATACAAGTTTATTTACCATTTTATTAGAACTACAAAGTAACAGAAAAAGAAAGTGTGTACTGTTTTCTGTTTTCACAAACAATCTTTTCTGTGTGTACTGTTTCCAAACTGTTTTCACTGTTTGTCTTAAGTATGTAAACTTTCCTTATTTAAAGACTTAAAACTTAATGTTTAGTGTTTTGTCGTCCCTCAATTGGATTTGAATTATTATTTTCTCACACTTTCATAACAAAGTTATAGTCCTTTACGCCCTTTGTCAAACTTCTCACTCATGCCTGCAATAACCTTTATATACTCCAATTATATTGTAGATCGCTGTATATCATAATGTTATTCCTAGTTTGCATGTTAATAATAAGCATGCATGTAGTTACTTGCTCAACAAGTTATCCTATTATGTTACCTAGCTGTTTTAGAACAACCACTGAGGCAGTGTTAATCATAATGCATTTCGTTAAACTTTCTGGTACTTGTGTATTATATAGGCTACCTGAATCAGTTCATGTGTTTATTTTTAAGAAAATCAAAATCAAATAGCAAACAATACATACTTTACTGTAATTAAATACGGTAACTGTCAAAAATCCTTATGAATTAACTTGTTTGATTTTTTCCCCGAAATCTACAATGCAGCATGCTCTTCCGTCGACTCTCATAGATGACAACGTAGTTGGGATAGGTATATTTAGTTTATTCTCTGAGGAACATTTAATATAATCTTGAATAATCAAAACTCGGGAGAAATAGAAAAGTCGAAATTATCAAGAGTTTCGAGGTAAGGAAGTTTGCCTTTGATAAATTTTCAATTGCCTTGTAAAAGTTTAAATCAACAAAATTGATGAGTCACTTAAAAATAAATTCCCTTCTCAATTTATATTTCCTAACTGATATTTTAAGTATGGAAAGCAATATGTTTTGTATTACCAATTTTAGTTTTTCCCTAAGATCATTTAAGAAAGGGCTCTAAGCCTGTTAAGTTTGAGAACAAGCTAACCTTAAAATAGATGCAATTCACTCAGACACAAAAAGATGAAAATACACAGTAATTTGAAAAATCAACTGTATCACCTTATTATACACTTATTTTTGTGAATATGAAATGGACTTCATATGTTTAAGGTAAGCCTGATCTCCCTATCAATTTGTTAGGGAGAACAAGTTGATAAGGATATAAAAGGTTAAAATATCTAAAACACCTGATTATATTATCTAGGTGCGTTCTAGGGGATTGGAAAATGTTTGATTTATCAAGGAATTAAATTTATTACGGTTTAAACTAACATGGATCCACTATTTGTTTTAATTTGTCTTCTTCTTAAAAATATAATATGCAATACTCCATCAAACAATATGCCAGTTAAGCTAGCAAAGGGTCAATTACACGGGATGATATTTTACTAGCTACTAGCCTACTAGTAAACTAGTACGAGTATTACTTACTAGTAGTATCAACTAACAAACTCAATAATTTACCCTTAAGATGTATAAAGTTTGGAAGGGGCTCTGACCTCAAGGTCTTGGTTGTAGAGGAAGGGTATTTGTAGGATTCATGCTGAGCGATGGAAGGAAACATTAAAACAGAAGTATGTTCATTGAAATTGTGGTCCAACTATTCCTAATTACTTCCATATGCTGCACGAAAATTGCCCATATAGTACACAAGTACCAATTTTACTAACACTTGGATGTGTTGCATGAAGAACTGTGATGGTCATTTTTATTTATTTAAAATTAATTTATGTATTATTGATATATTTGACAATAAAATAATTTAAATATGTTTAAAATTTATAAAGTTATTAAACCTTTTCCTAGGTAAAACTAAAAAATCCCAAGTTAAAAACTGAATTCATGTTCAGTTTAGGAAACGTTAAAACATTGCCTGACTTCACACACCTTAGCTAGAAAGTTTCAGGTATGTTTTGGATTTATTGTGGGATTTGAATGGTCATTAGGTTTTAACAATCTCCCCTACAGGGATGAAGCTATTTGTTTCATTATGCCCTATCCTTAATACTCTTGGTCCAATTAATTTGTATTATTGACTCTACAATACCGGGTGTCCAAAAGTCCCGGGATGGTTAAATATTTCTGAAAATATTTTAGATAGTGCTACAAAACGTTGTACAAAGTTCCTGGACATAAAAATATATTTTAACACATATTCCCGCCATCATTGAACGGCTGCCATTTCTGCCATTTCGGTTGTCCGTTTGAGGTCGGGTTGCGGAATTGTACTCTACTAATAAAGACCTTTAATTTGATTTGCATACCAACCAATGCTTACATTTACAATTTCCCTCTGACTCCTTGTCCACCAGGCCTCCCCCCCACCCACGTAAAACACATAAAAAAATATTTTTGTTCATTATCCTCATAGCAGCAAACCTGCAAACTCAGCCCTAATGTTATTCTTTTGGAGAATAAGTAAAGTTTTGTATCTCCCTTAATTATGAGGGGGGG
Organism: Allygus modestus; assembly: GCA_963675035.1. Classification (NCBI taxonomy): domain Eukaryota; kingdom Metazoa; phylum Arthropoda; class Insecta; order Hemiptera; family Cicadellidae; genus Allygus; species Allygus modestus. The sequence continues at coordinate 273,233,301 of OY776111.1, forward strand.
ATTTCCCTCTGACTCTTCCTTGCCAGTGACATGAGGAAGTAGCGGGTCACTGAATATGTTTTAAACTAGATTTGTATGTCCAGTAACTTTGTACCAAGTTTTGTAGCTCTATCTTAAATATTTTCAAAAATATTTAACTATAGAGATGACTTGATGGCTAGCTATAGTTACACCTGCCACAATCCTTCCTTACCAAGCCATTGGACAAAGTGACTTGATTTGTTTGTTATTGCGAGATTTTATCACAGCTGATTGTTAAACTCCATTACATCTCACTGATAGTTTCTCGGAGAAAAGTGTCAATAAACAGTGAATGAACAGTGGTGGGGTAACTTCCCCTCAATCCTTTGTTTACTAGCTGGCCATCGAGTCATATCCACACAGTATCTATTATCATTGAGTACAATTACTGAAGAAGACTTCCCATTGTCATTGTAAAAGCTGTCTCTAGTTTTGTGTGTGCCAGGGTTCAAAGAGGATGCAGTTACACTAATCACTAACAGAGTATAAGTCTGTCAACTATTACTTATCCTCTCAAGGAGGGGATAATACAATAGTTGGTGTGTCAGGAAGCAAACATAAGTCGATTATCACTTGCTTTCTGAGTTGGAGATAGTTTTTGGAGATAAGTTTTGGTAAATAACTAAAATAAATAGTTGACAACAGCACAATCTGTCGGTGACCTATTCAAACTACGTTTACGTCAAATTCTGGCTAACACTAAAAGTGGGACATCTGGTCCATAAAGATGGGATGTCTCCTTCAATATAGATAGCAGTGGCGTAGATAGACCTTTGTCAAGGGGGGGATATCTCATTAGGGAATACCAAACAAAAAACTGTGTTCGTGACTAGTGCGGATACCGGTATACAAAATGGAAGACATATCATTGGCGTGTCCCTTACATTCATAATTATTGATAGGCCTACATATCAAAGACATAAACCATTAATAACAATAGGGTTATAGGGTTCCAATAGCAGACCCTATAATCGAGGAGGTATTTTGAGTTTTTAAAACGGACCTTGACTTACATACTTTAGAATAGTGACCAGTTTTTCCACATCGACCACAGGTTGCCTCTCTGGCCGGACAATTATTTCTAGGATGGATTTTGTACCCACAATAGAAGCAATTCTGATCACGAAAGGCGGGGCGAGGAGTGGGACGAGAAGCTGCAGAAATAGCATTGTTTGAGTCTATTGACGGGCAGACATGAGCAGGAAGGGTTTCAATCCTATTAACCGGAGTATTACTCGGAGATGGGTCAGGAGGGGAAGTGACATTTGCCGTTAGAGTAGTGTAGCCAGGCTGTACGGAATACTGGTCTGCCTGTTTTCGGGCAGATTCTAGGGAAAGAGCCTGTTTTACAGCATCATCGAGCTCTAGAGTTTGATTTTCCAGCAGCCTTTGCCTGATTAGGGAGTTCTGAAACCCATTTATAAAGGCATCCCTGATATAAAGGTCCCTATGTTGAGCGGAAGTCACATTGGTAAAGTTACAGTCTTTACTCAGCAAAAGTAAGACGTTCAAATATTGTGTGATGGACTCTCCGCTTTGCTGTCTTCGGATAGCCAACTGATACCTAGCAAATAACTCACTTTTCTTTGGGACATACAACTTATCAAGTAAGGATATGGCCTCATCAAAGGTAGGGCATTCTTCGATCAGTCCATAAATATCGGATGATACGTTGCTCTCTAAGATCTTGAGCTTGTCAGAATCTTCTGTGAACTCAATGATGTCAAGAAAATTGTGAAAAACCTTCCTCCAATGTTTCCATTCCTTTTCTGCATTTGGTGAGTTGTGGTCAATGTCAAAACATTTAGGTTTAATATATTTATCCATTAAAGAAAGAAATTTAAGTTATTAAAATTGTGGTAAAATAAATAAAAATAATTACCTGAAAACGTAGGCTTTTAATAACTTAAAACACTCACATAGTAGAATTAGAAATGAACAATATTTTGTAAAAATATAAATTGCTTCAACTTAACAAACAGCTGTGTTTATACACATGATAAATCATCACAGTTGTCTTCTGTTCCTTTTTTGTAAATTAGTATTGTCCTTGCTAATTTTAAACTTTTTGGAACCCATCCTGTACTTAACATTTTGTTTGCTACTAAGGCTAATATTTCCGCTACAGTAATGTTCTTTATGGTTCTCATCAAAATTTTGTCTGGTCCCGGGGCAGTATCCATATTCATTTTCTTCATGGATCGCAAAACGTCTTCTTTGGTTATGATGTATTTATATTTTTCGTTCAATTCAGATCTTTCATTAATATCAATACTATCCTGATATTCATTTCTAATGCACTCATTTTTTATACCAAGTCGTTTGTAGAAATATTCATGTACTTTATCAACGGTCATTTTACATTGTTTTTTATTATCTGAGTTTAAAACTTTTTTTACTGCTTTCTTCCGTTGATTATAATATAAAAACTGTGTTAACTGAAAATCATATTTTAATTTTCGTCTTTCTTTTTCTCTTTTGGAATATCGAGAAGGATTGGACGTTTCCTGGTAAGTAGGGTTTCTTGGTCTATGATCTCCTCTTTTTCTAGCTTCGTAGAATGACTTGGCTGGATGTTTTGGTCCAGGAAGCATATGTATCGCATTCGTCAGCCAATCTAAGAACTCTTTTGTTAAAGTTTTCCAATCCTCAATTTCAGTCATATTTCTATTTTTGAATTTTGCCAACCATTTATTTACAGAAGAATTATATTCATTCATCTCGGTATTGGTTAGGGAAGATTTAAAACAGTTTTTATTCTGATTTGATTCAATTTCATCTCCAGAATGAGGTTTGGATTGTTTTTCATGAATATTGGCGATTTGCTTTCTTCTGTGACTTGGATGGGCTTTTGACATATGAATGTTAATTCCATTTTGTTTAAAATTACCTCCACAGATTGAACATTTTGTCAGTAAGAGTTTTTCTCCTGTATTAAATGTCTCTTCTGAGTTATAAAGAGATTGACTAGACTTAATTGGATTGTTTATTTCAGACATGCTCTCTAATTCAATATTTGAGTGGTTGTGTTCATTGAAATGAGGTAATATACAATTTCTTGAATGAGTATTGTTGTTTGAATTGTTTTTAACGTCTTGTATTTCATCATCACTACTGTCTGAGGTATTTAAACATGGTCTCATATAGCGTGGATCTCTATTTGGTGGGAAGACTATTCGACACGGATTGTCTGTTGACGGTCCAGGTTGATTGTTTACAATGTTGTCGCATAAAATATTCTCTACATGCTTAGCTAAAGTGTTCTTGGTCTTTACTTTTTCCAACATCAATGTAGAATTGGTATTAGATATATTTAAAAGGTTTGAATAATTTTTTAAGTTTTCTATTTCTTTATGGGTTCCTTTAATGTGAGATTCAAGTCTTTTAACGTTTTTATGACAAAACGGACATTTAAGGCAGTTTTGTTGTTGGGTCTGATTTGAGGGCCCGGGGTTCAATTCTACATCTCCACTGAGTAAAATTAAAATAATCAATATGTTGTTCATATATTTTCTGCATAGATACTCAACATTTTGTGAAATATTTTTATGATATCTATTTTTTATATGACTCTTAAAACATTTCAAATAGATTTCATTTATAAGATTAGATACATTATAATATACTAATTTTAAATTATCTTCATATGTGTGTAAATGTTCTGGTCGTAATTTTACTTCTGTGGTCTCCTGGGAAGAAATCATCAAGATTAACCTTAAAGAGATTAATAATTTCAGTATAGTTAAGATTGTTTTGATTCTCATTTCAGAAGTCTTAGTTATCAACCTAATTTTAGTAAACAAAACATTAACCTAAAAAGTTCATCATTCTATTAAGGATTAAAATGTCACTAAAAATACCTCATTTTCAAAGTGAACTTGTGAAAATAGTCCATTGTGGATTAAGTTGGTTTTAAAGTAATTATCTTAAGCACAATATTGAAAATTAAGTTAGATTTAAAAAAAAATATGTAGAACAAATAAAAAAGACCTTACTCACAGCTCTTATGTGGCAACCGTAAGTTAAGCACATCACTAAGACCGTCTAGCCGTCAAGGTCAAGGTCAGGTGCGCTAATTGACGAACTGGCTGCTAGGGGGTGAGGGTAGACTGTTCGGTGACTCATATCCCACTTGTGGCGCGCAAATACCATGCCGTGCGCCGGTGCAGTTCATCTGCTACTATTTATTGCACGCGAACAATATCCGTAATATATAAATATTTTGGAAATATTTCACACATATTTGTTTTTGTTTTTCAGTAACAGCATTTCTTTTTAATCAAAAGGCATAAGCTTGATTTCAGGAGGATATAAAATTTAATTTTTCCAAGTTACAAGGGGGGGATATATCCCCCTGATCCCCCCCCCCGTACCTACGCCACTGATATATAGGCAATGTCATAAATGTCAATGTCAGATATAACAGCGGATTTTAACTCAAAGTCTATCACTCAAAAATATTTTAAAGAACGAAGTGACTGCGTCCAATGTAAGGGCAAATTCACTTCGCTACCGCTTAGGTTAGGTTGGGTTAGGTTACGTTACGTTATGTTACGTTAGGTTAGGATAGGTTAGGTTACGTTAGGTTAGGTTAGGAGGTTTTCTGGCTCTCAATTTGTTTTAAAAATCACAGGAAAAGTAACGTACGGTGCATAATTTGGAACGGACGTGAACAGTAGCGGCTCACGTCGGACGTGTACGTAGCCACTGCCTTTAAAGAAATAAAAGACCTGACATCCAAGTTAATATCTGTTAAAAATGAACTGAAACAAATAACTATTTTGAATCAGATTGGGGAGATGTTTTGGGCTTAAATAAATGGCTGTCTGATGAACCAATCCACAGGTATTTTGAATTGCTAAGTGAACAAATTATACCCAACACAAATTATTTCTACCTAAGCCCAACAATCAGTCATGCAATCAAAATGTTACAAGACTACCATCATTGGATAGCTGGAATATCAAAGAAAAAAGTGCCTTGTTATTCCAGTAAATGACAGTGAGGACTGTCTAAATGCTGACAAAGGGAGTCATTGGAGTTTGCTCCTGTACACAAAATGTAATAATGAATTCTTCAATTATGACTCATTAGGTGGAGTTAACAATACAGCAGCAAAATTATTTTTTAACAAACTAAGTAATTATTTCCAACTGAAGACACAACCAAAATTTCACAAGCTTGTATTTAAACTAATGGCTCTGACTGTGGGATACATCTTATATTGGCAGTTGAATAAGAACCTAGGAAATGTAACTGCTAACAAAGCAATACCCAAGTTTAATCATAGTGATTGCCTAACAAAAAGAGCAGTCCTTGCGCTTGTGCTACAAAACAGAAACACAATCACAACCAATTTGGATCGTTCTTATCTGTATAAAGCAGTTGTAAACGTTGTAAATGAAACTAATATCATTATAGTCAATGCTAATATTAAGATACTTGATGATGAAAACTTATAGAAGATTAAAAAAACGGACTGCTGTAAAATAAAAAATACCAAGGAGGAACAAAATGTGAACAATATTTCACGAATTATGATACATGCAGCCATGCTAAGGAGTGTGTGAGAAATCTATAACGTGTTGTAGTAGTTGCACTGGTGCTACTGTATCTGGGTACATAAATCCAGGAGCGCCATTAACTTAAATATATATCAATATAATGAAAGATAAGGTGTTAAAAAATTGTAGTAATTGATCTAAATTAAATTGATTAAATTGTTTTAAATAAATTTAATTAATTTGTTTTTAAATTGTTGATTGATTGATTTGATTAAATTGTTGTAATTGATTGTAGTAATTGATTGTGAATTGTTGTAATTGATTTGTAGTTGTGGTTATTGGTGGGACTAACAGCATCAATGTTGACAGTTTAAGCACTTGTAAAATGAAGATAAATATAATATCATAGAACTTAAACACACAAATGTAGTGCTAACTACAGTGCCCTACAGATATGACCAGCCTCAAGATAATATTAAAATAAGTGGCATGAATAAAAAAATTTATGAACTTGTAAAAAAACACAGTGAAGTATCCTTTATCCCGATAAACAACCTTTTAACAAGAGAACACTTTCCCCATCACGGCCTCCATTTGAACAAAAAAGGAAAAGTCTTCTTTGTAATATCATTGCTCTTCATGTTACAATCAAACTAAGAAACAAATCCAAAAGTACCCCAGATGTGACCTGCACCAGTGTTGGACAACCAGTGACTACAGATGTAACTAGGGACAACGGGACAGATGCTGAGACGGTGTTGATGACTCGGACCGAGGACTGTGACAGCTTCACCAGCCCTTCCAAGGACTAGCAGTCGGCGGCTCTCCGTTTCCAAGCTTCTCCACTCCAAACATCAAGACAAGTAAAAACACTGAGAAAAACTTCAACAACCAACTATTCCTAAAAATAACCTAAGTTTAAATGAGGCCAAACAACATTTTAATGTTTGCATTAGAATGTTCTCAAGGCTTAGGGAGTAAAATTGATGAATTGGAGCAATTAAAACAGTAAAATGATCTGAATGTAATCTGTGTAGTTGAACATTGGCTAAAACATGATGAAATCAAAATGTTAAAGATCAGTAATTTTAATCTTGTTAGTTCTTATGGTAGATCCACAATACTTAGATGTGGCAGTGCAATATTTTCAAAAAGAAACTAAAATGTCAAAACATTAGAGAATATAAATAAATTATCATTAGAACATGTATGTGAAGTGTCTATTGCTTATTTTCTTGCTCGTAAAGCTGTATGCATTTGCATTTATAGACCAAATAAACAAAATTTTCCTCTGTTTTTAAATACTTTGTTTGAAATTTTAGTCTTAGTTTCTGAACTCAATGCTTATATTATTTTATGTGCTGATTTTAATTTAGATTTTCTTGATTGCAATTGCCCTCAAAAAACAGAAATCAGAAATGTGTTCTTTGCTTTTAATCTCAACCTAGTTACTTTAGAAATAATATGAACAAATATAAACAAATATGAACAAAGCCAGAGCTGTTAAAAAGGGGACCTGCGTAGACAATATTGTCACTAATATTCATAAAGATATTATGGTCAGGTAGTGTTATGGTCAGGTAGATTTGTATGTCCAGTAACTTTGTACCAAGTTTTGTAGCTCTATCTTAAATATTTTCAAAAATATTTAACTATACAGAGATGAATTGATGGCTAGCTAGTTACACCTGCCACAATCCTTCCTTACCAAGCCATTGGACAAAGTGACTTGATTAGTTTGTTATTGCGAGATTTTATCACAGCTGATTGTTAAACTCCATTACATCTCACTGATAGTTTCTCGGAGAAAAGTGTCAATAAACAGTGAATGAACAGTGGTGGGGTAACTTCCCCTCAATCCTTTGTTTACTACCTGGCCATCGAGTCATATCCACACAGTATCTATTATCATTGAGTACAATTACTGAAGAAGACTTCCCATTGTCATTGTAAAAGCTGTCTCTAGTTTTGTGTGTGCCAGGGTTCAAAGAGGATGCAGTTACACTAATCACTAACAGAGTATACGTCTGTCAACTATTACTTATCCTCTCAAGGAGGGGATAATACAATAGTTGGTGTGTCAGGAAGCAAACATAAGTCGATTATCACTTGCTTTCTTGGTTGGAGATAGTTTACAAGTTTTGGTAAATAACTAAAATAAATAGTTGACAACAGCACAATCTGTCGGTGACCTATTCAAACTACGTTTACGTCAAATTCTGGCTAACACTAAAAGTGGGACAACTGGTCCATATAGATGGGATGTCTCCTTCAATATACGAGGGTCATCCAGAAAATAAAGAACGTTTGCTTACTGCACCTAGCGCAGCTCCCCCATTACCGCCATTGCATGTGTGGCAGTCCACTCACCTCCCCACCAAAGTATGAGCCGAGTCTTGTTGCTATGCGGTCACCTGTCTTATTTCTACAGCTATTCAAAATGGAGGCTGCAATCGAAAATCCCGCCAAATATGAAATACGCAGTATTATTAAGTTTCTGAATTTAAAAATGTTCGGGAATATATAATTTTTTTAGAAAAACACCAAAGAAAGTTTATCGTAAAAGTGCAAACAAGTCTTCAAGTCGAATATTCAGGAGAAACAATGATGCAATCGGTTTAATGAAAGAGAATCCATCGTGAACGATGAGGATCGGCGTGGCAGGTCATTGCTCGTTAAAGATGATTTGAAAGAAAGACTTGAGGAAAATGTGAGGAAAACAGCTGCTAAAATCTTAGCACATTACATCAATTTAAGATCTTGTTTTTTTGCTCTTTCACCATAAAATTTCTTTGGTGTTTTCAAAAAATGTCTAGGTCTGGGCATTTCTTAACTCAGAAACAGAATAACACTGCGTATCTCATATTTGGCGGGATTTTCGTTTACTGCCGCTAATTTAAATCGCTGTAGAAATAAAACGTGTGACCGCACAGCAACGAGACTCGGCTCATACTTTGGTGGGGAGGTGAGTGGACTGCCACACTCGCAATCGTGGTGATGGGAGAGCTGCGCTAGGTGCAGTAAGAAAACGTTCTTTACTTTTTGCAGTGGCGTAGATAGACCTTTGTCAAGGGGGGATATCTCATTAGGGAATACCAAACAAAACATTGTGTTCGTGACTAGCGCGGATACCGGTATACAAAATTGAAGACATATCATTGGCGTGTCCCTTACATTCATAATTATTGATAGGCCTACATATCCAAGACATAAACCATTAATACAAAGTAATCAGTATTTGTTACAGGACAAAAACGTACTTGTATCAGTTGTAATCAGTACTGGAAAGTAATCGTTAAGCTAGAGTTGCCAAATCACCGGATTTCCCCGGAGATTATCGGAGTTTTAAGATAAAAATATTGCTCCAGGGAGTTTCCTTGAAAAATTAAAAATCTCCCCTTTTTGAAATTGTTCCCAAAAATGTGTTGAATAATGTAAATATTTGTTGAAATCCTATATCTGTGAACAAAAATGTAGTGACGTTTGTAACTTCATCGTCATGCAACGATTGACAAATAAGCTAAACCCTTATTTCCCTGTTCACTCTAATCTCTATTATTTGTTACTCTTTAGCTGTATTTCGTTGGGAAATATCGTTGACTTTTACATATACCTACTTGCGGTTATAAAACGCTGAAAATCAGTATGAATATTTATGGCTTCCTATAGTTAATTAAATTACAAATCTTATGTGGCAACCGTAAGTTAAGCACATCACTAAGACCGTCTACACATCAAGGTCAAGGTCAGGTGGGCTAATTGACGAACTGGCTGCTAGGGGGTGAGGGTAGACTGTTCGGTGACTCACATCCCACTTGTGGCGCACAAATACCGTGCCGTGTGCCGGTGCAGTTCATCTGCTACTATTTATCGTACGCGAACAATATCCATAATATATAAATAAGATATTTTGGAAATATTTCACACATATTTGTTTTTGTTTTTCATTAGCAGCATTTCTTTTTAATCAAAAGGCATAAGCTTGATATCAGGAGGATATAACATTTAATTTTTCCAAGTTACAAGGTGGGGATATATCCCCCTGATCCCCCCCCCGTACCTACGCCACTGATATATAGGCAATGTCATAAATGTCAATGTCAGATATAACAATGGATTTTAACTCAAAGTCTATCACTCAAAAATATTTTAAAGAAATAAAATACGACATCCAAGTGAATATCTGTTAAAAATGAACTGAAACAAATAACTATTTTGAATCAGATTGGGGAGATGTTTTGGGCTTAAATAAATGGCTGTCTGATGAACCAATCCACAGGTATTTTGAATTGCTAAGTGAACAAATTATACCCAACACAAATTATTTCTACCTAAGCCCAACAATCAGTCATGCAATCAAAATGTTACAAGACTACCATCATTGGATAGCTGGAATATCAAAGAAAAAAGTGCCTTGTTATTCCAGTAAATGACAGTGAGGACTGTCTAAATGCTGACAAAGGGAGTCATTGGAGTTTGCTCCTGTACACAAAATGTAATAATGAATTCTTCAATTATGACTCATTAGGTGGAGTTAACAATACAGCAGCAAAATTAATTTTTGACAAACTAAGTAATTATTTCCAACTGAAGACACAACCCAAATTTCACAAGCTTGTATTTAAACTAATGGCTTTGACTGTGGGATACATCTTATATTGGCAGTTGAATTAATTATTCAGACCCTAGGAAATGTAACTGCAAACAAAGCAATACCCAAAGTTTAATCATAGTGATTGCCTAACAAAAAGAGCAGTCCTTGCGCTTGTGCTACAAAACAGAAACACAATCACAACCAATTTGGATCGTTCTTATCTGTATAAAGCAGTTGTAAACGTTGTAAATGAAACTAATATCATTATAGTCAATGCTAATATTAAGATACTTGATGATGAAAACTTATAGAAGATTAAAAAAACGGACTGCTGTAAAATAAAAAATACCAAGGAGGAACAAAATTTGAACAATATTTCATGAATTATGATACATGCAGCCATGCTAAGGAGTGTGTGAGAAATCTATAACGTGTTGTAGTAGTTGCACTGGTGCTACTGTATCTGAGTACATAAATCCAGGAGCGCCATTAACTTAAATATATATCAATATAATGAAAGATAAGGTGTTAAAAAATGATGTAGTTGTGGTTATTGGTGGGACTAACAGCATCAATGTTGACAGTTTAAGCACTTGTAAAATGAAGATAAATATAATATCATAGAACTTAAACGCACAAATGTAGTGCTAACTACAGTGCCCTACAGATATGACCAGCCTCAAGATAATATTAAAATAAGTGGCATGAATAAAAAAATGTATGAACTTGTAAAAAACCCAGTGAAGTATCCTTTATCCCGATAAACAACCTTTTAACAAGAGAACACTTTCCCCATAACGGCCTCCATTTGAACAAAAAAGGAAAAGTCTTCTTTGTAATATGATTGCTCTTCATGTTACAATCAAACTAAGAAACAAATCCAAAAGTACCCCAGATGTGACCTGCACCAGTGTTGGACAACCAGTGACTACAGATGTAACTAGGGACAACGGGACAGATGCTGAGACGGTGTTGATGACTCGGACCGAGGACTGTGACAGCTTCACCAGCCCTTCCAAGGACTAGCAGTCGGCGGCTCTCCGTTTCCAAGCTTCTCCACTCCAAACATCAAGACAAGTAAAAACACTGAGAAAAACTTCAACAACCAACTATTCCTAAAAATAACCTAAGTTTAAATGAGGCCAAACAACATTTTAATGTTTGCATTAGAATGTTCTCAAGGCTTAGGGAGTAAAATTGATGAATTGGAGCAATTAAAACAGTAAAATGATCTGAATGTAATCTGTGTAGTTGAACATTGGCTAAAACATGATGAAATCAAAATGTTAAAGATCAGTAATTTTAATCTTGTTAGTTCTTATGGTAGATCCACAATACTTAGATGTGGCAGTGCAATATTTTCAAAAAGAAACTAAAATGTCAAAACATTAGAGAATATAAATAAATTATCATTAGAACATGTATGTGAAGTGTCTATTGCTTATTTTCTTGCTCGTAAAGCTGTATGCATTTGCATTTATAGACCAAATAAACAAAATTTTCCTCTGTTTTTAAATACTTTGTTTGAAATTTTAGTCTTAGTTTCTGAACTCAATGCTTATATTATTTTATGTGCTGATTTTAATTTAGATTTTCTTGATTGCAATTGCCCTCAAAAAACAGAAATCAGAAATGTGTTCTTTGCTTTTAATCTCAACCTAGTTACTTTAGAAATAATATGAACAAATATAAACAAATATGAACAAAGCCAGAGCTGTTAAAAAGGGGACCTGCGTAGACAATATTGTCACTAATATTCATAAAGATATTATGGTCAGGTAGTGTTATGGTCAGGTAGATTTGTATGTCCAGTAACTTTGTACCAAGTTTTGTAGCTCTATCTTAAATATTTTCAAAAATATTTAACTATACAGAGATGAATTGATGGCTAGCTAGTTACACCTGCCACAATCCTTCCTTACCAAGCCATTGGACAAAGTGACTTGATTAGTTTGTTATTGCGAGATTTTATCACAGCTGATTGTTAAACTCCATTACATCTCACTGATAGTTTCTCGGAGAAAAGTGTCAATAAACAGTGAATGAACAGTGGTGGGGTAACTTCCCCTCAATCCTTTGTTTACTACCTGGCCATCGAGTCATATCCACACAGTATCTATTATCATTGAGTACAATTACTGAAGAAGACTTCCCATTGTCATTGTAAAAGCTGTCTCTAGTTTTGTGTGTGCCAGGGTTCAAAGAGGATGCAGTTACACTAATCACTAACAGAGTATACGTCTGTCAACTATTACTTATCCTCTCAAGGAGGGGATAATACAATAGTTGGTGTGTCAGGAAGCAAACATAAGTCGATTATCACTTGCTTTCTTGGTTGGAGATAGTTTACAAGTTTTGGTAAATAACTAAAATAAATAGTTGACAACAGCACAATCTGTCGGTGACCTATTCAAACTACGTTTACGTCAAATTCTGGCTAACACTAAAAGTGGGACAACTGGTCCATATAGATGGGATGTCTCCTTCAATATACGAGGGTCATCCAGAAAATAAAGAACGTTTGCTTACTGCACCTAGCGCAGCTCCCCCATTACCGCCATTGCATGTGTGGCAGTCCACTCACCTCCCCACCAAAGTATGAGCCGAGTCTTGTTGCTATGCGGTCACCTGTCTTATTTCTACAGCTATTCAAAATGGAGGCTGCAATCGAAAATCCCGCCAAATATGAAATACGCAGTATTATTAAGTTTCTGAATTTAAAAATGTTCGGGAATATATAATTTTTTTAGAAAAACACCAAAGAAAGTTTATCGTAAAAGTGCAAACAAGTCTTCAAGTCGAATATTCAGGAGAAACAATGATGCAATCGGTTTAATGAAAGAGAATCCATCGTGAACGATGAGGATCGGCGTGGCAGGTCATTGCTCGTTAAAGATGATTTGAAAGAAAGACTTGAGGAAAATGTGAGGAAAACAGCTGCTAAAATCTTAGCACATTACATCAATTTAAGATCTTGTTTTTTTGCTCTTTCACCATAAAATTTCTTTGGTGTTTTCAAAAAATGTCTAGGTCTGGGCATTTCTTAACTCAGAAACAGAATAACACTGCGTATCTCATATTTGGCGGGATTTTCGTTTACTGCCGCTAATTTAAATCGCTGTAGAAATAAAACGTGTGACCGCACAGCAACGAGACTCGGCTCATACTTTGGTGGGGAGGTGAGTGGACTGCCACACTCGCAATCGTGGTGATGGGAGAGCTGCGCTAGGTGCAGTAAGAAAACGTTCTTTACTTTTTGCAGTGGCGTAGATAGACCTTTGTCAAGGGGGGATATCTCATTAGGGAATACCAAACAAAACATTGTGTTCGTGACTAGCGCGGATACCGGTATACAAAATTGAAGACATATCATTGGCGTGTCCCTTACATTCATAATTATTGATAGGCCTACATATCCAAGACATAAACCATTAATACAAAGTAATCAGTATTTGTTACAGGACAAAAACGTACTTGTATCAGTTGTAATCAGTACTGGAAAGTAATCGTTAAGCTAGAGTTGCCAAATCACCGGATTTCCCCGGAGATTATCGGAGTTTTAAGATAAAAATATTGCTCCAGGGAGTTTCCTTGAAAAATTAAAAATCTCCCCTTTTTGAAATTGTTCCCAAAAATGTGTTGAATAATGTAAATATTTGTTGAAATCCTATATCTGTGAACAAAAATGTAGTGACGTTTGTAACTTCATCGTCATGCAACGATTGACAAATAAGCTAAACCCTTATTTCCCTGTTCACTCTAATCTCTATTATTTGTTACTCTTTAGCTGTATTTCGTCGGGAAATATCGTTGACTTTTACATATACCTACTTGCGGTTATAAAACGCTGAAAATCAGTATGAATATTTATGGCTTCCTATAGTTAATTAAATTACAAATCTTATGTGGCAACCGTAAGTTAAGCACATCACTAAGACCGTCTACACATCAAGGTCAAGGTCAGGTGGGCTAATTGACGAACTGGCTGCTAGGGGGTGAGGGTAGACTGTTCGGTGACTCACATCCCACTTGTGGCGCACAAATACCGTGCCGTGTGCCGGTGCAGTTCATCTGCTACTATTTATCGTACGCGAACAATATCCATAATATATAAATAAGATATTTTGGAAATATTTCACACATATTTGTTTTTGTTTTTCATTAGCAGCATTTCTTTTTAATCAAAAGGCATAAGCTTGATATCAGGAGGATATAACATTTAATTTTTCCAAGTTACAAGGTGGGGATATATCCCCCTGATCCCCCCCCCGTACCTACGCCACTGATATATAGGCAATGTCATAAATGTCAATGTCAGATATAACAATGGATTTTAACTCAAAGTCTATCACTCAAAAATATTTTAAAGAAATAAAATACGACATCCAAGTGAATATCTGTTAAAAATGAACTGAAACAAATAACTATTTTGAATCAGATTGGGGAGATGTTTTGGGCTTAAATAAATGGCTGTCTGATGAACCAATCCACAGGTATTTTGAATTGCTAAGTGAACAAATTATACCCAACACAAATTATTTCTACCTAAGCCCAACAATCAGTCATGCAATCAAAATGTTACAAGACTACCATCATTGGATAGCTGGAATATCAAAGAAAAAAGTGCCTTGTTATTCCAGTAAATGACAGTGAGGACTGTCTAAATGCTGACAAAGGGAGTCATTGGAGTTTGCTCCTGTACACAAAATGTAATAATGAATTCTTCAATTATGACTCATTAGGTGGAGTTAACAATACAGCAGCAAAATTAATTTTTGACAAACTAAGTAATTATTTCCAACTGAAGACACAACCCAAATTTCACAAGCTTGTATTTAAACTAATGGCTTTGACTGTGGGATACATCTTATATTGGCAGTTGAATTAATTATTCAGACCCTAGGAAATGTAACTGCAAACAAAGCAATACCCAAAGTTTAATCATAGTGATTGCCTAACAAAAAGAGCAGTCCTTGCGCTTGTGCTACAAAACAGAAACACAATCACAACCAATTTGGATCGTTCTTATCTGTATAAAGCAGTTGTAAACGTTGTAAATGAAACTAATATCATTATAGTCAATGCTAATATTAAGATACTTGATGATGAAAACTTATAGAAGATTAAAAAAACGGACTGCTGTAAAATAAAAAATACCAAGGAGGAACAAAATTTGAACAATATTTCATGAATTATGATACATGCAGCCATGCTAAGGAGTGTGTGAGAAATCTATAACGTGTTGTAGTAGTTGCACTGGTGCTACTGTATCTGAGTACATAAATCCAGGAGCGCCATTAACTTAAATATATATCAATATAATGAAAGATAAGGTGTTAAAAAATGATGTAGTTGTGGTTATTGGTGGGACTAACAGCATCAATGTTGACAGTTTAAGCACTTGTAAAATGAAGATAAATATAATATCATAGAACTTAAACGCACAAATGTAGTGCTAACTACAGTGCCCTACAGATATGACCAGCCTCAAGATAATATTAAAATAAGTGGCATGAATAAAAAAATGTATGAACTTGTAAAAAACCCAGTGAAGTATCCTTTATCCCGATAAACAACCTTTTAACAAGAGAACACTTTCCCCATAACGGCCTCCATTTGAACAAAAAAGGAAAAGTCTTCTTTGTAATATGATTGCTCTTCATGTTACAATCAAACTAAGAAACAAATCCAAAAGTACCCCAGATGTGACCTGCACCAGTGTTGGACAACCAGTGACTACAGATGTAACTAGGGACAACGGGACAGATGCTGAGACGGTGTTGATGACTCGGACCGAGGACTGTGACAGCTTCACCAGCCCTTCCAAGGACTAGCAGTCGGCGGCTCTCCGTTTCCAAGCTTCTCCACTCCAAACATCAAGACAAGTAAAAACACTGAGAAAAACTTCAACAACCAACTATTCCTAAAAATAACCTAAGTTTAAATGAGGCCAAACAACATTTTAATGTTTGCATTAGAATGTTCTCAAGGCTTAGGGAGTAAAATTGATGAATTGGAGCAATTAAAACAGTAAAATGATCTGAATGTAATCTGTGTAGTTGAACATTGGCTAAAACATGATGAAATCAAAATGTTAAAGATCAGTAATTTTAATCTTGTTAGTTCTTATGGTAGATCCACAATACTTAGATGTGGCAGTGCAATATTTTCAAAAAGAAACTAAAATGTCAAAACATTAGAGAATATAAATAAATTATCATTAGAACATGTATGTGAAGTGTCTATTGCTTATTTTCTTGCTCGTAAAGCTGTATGCATTTGCATTTATAGACCAAATAAACAAAATTTTCCTCTGTTTTTAAATACTTTGTTTGAAATTTTAGTCTTAGTTTCTGAACTCAATGCTTATATTATTTTATGTGCTGATTTTAATTTAGATTTTCTTGATTGCAATTGCCCTCAAAAAACAGAAATCAGAAATGTGTTCTTTGCTTTTAATCTCAACCTAGTTACTTTAGAAATAATATGAACAAATATAAACAAATATGAACAAAGCCAGAGCTGTTAAAAAGGGGACCTGCGTAGACAATATTGTCACTAATATTCATAAAGATATTATGGTCAGGTAGTGTTATGGTCAGGTAGATTTGTATGTCCAGTAACTTTGTACCAAGTTTTGTAGCTCTATCTTAAATATTTTCAAAAATATTTAACTATACAGAGATGAATTGATGGCTAGCTAGTTACACCTGCCACAATCCTTCCTTACCAAGCCATTGGACAAAGTGACTTGATTAGTTTGTTATTGCGAGATTTTATCACAGCTGATTGTTAAACTCCATTACATCTCACTGATAGTTTCTCGGAGAAAAGTGTCAATAAACAGTGAATGAACAGTGGTGGGGTAACTTCCCCTCAATCCTTTGTTTACTACCTGGCCATCGAGTCATATCCACACAGTATCTATTATCATTGAGTACAATTACTGAAGAAGACTTCCCATTGTCATTGTAAAAGCTGTCTCTAGTTTTGTGTGTGCCAGGGTTCAAAGAGGATGCAGTTACACTAATCACTAACAGAGTATACGTCTGTCAACTATTACTTATCCTCTCAAGGAGGGGATAATACAATAGTTGGTGTGTCAGGAAGCAAACATAAGTCGATTATCACTTGCTTTCTTGGTTGGAGATAGTTTACAAGTTTTGGTAAATAACTAAAATAAATAGTTGACAACAGCACAATCTGTCGGTGACCTATTCAAACTACGTTTACGTCAAATTCTGGCTAACACTAAAAGTGGGACAACTGGTCCATATAGATGGGATGTCTCCTTCAATATACGAGGGTCATCCAGAAAATAAAGAACGTTTGCTTACTGCACCTAGCGCAGCTCCCCCATTACCGCCATTGCATGTGTGGCAGTCCACTCACCTCCCCACCAAAGTATGAGCCGAGTCTTGTTGCTATGCGGTCACCTGTCTTATTTCTACAGCTATTCAAAATGGAGGCTGCAATCGAAAATCCCGCCAAATATGAAATACGCAGTATTATTAAGTTTCTGAATTTAAAAATGTTCGGGAATATATAATTTTTTTAGAAAAACACCAAAGAAAGTTTATCGTAAAAGTGCAAACAAGTCTTCAAGTCGAATATTCAGGAGAAACAATGATGCAATCGGTTTAATGAAAGAGAATCAATCGTGAACGATGAGGATCGGCGTGGCAGGTCATTGCTCGTTAAAGATGATTTGAAAGAAAGACTTGAGGAAAATGTGAGGAAAACAGCTGCTAAAATCTTAGCACATTACATCAATTTAAGATCTTGTTTTTTTGCTCTTTCACCATAAAATTTCTTTGGTGTTTTCAAAAAATGTCTAGGTCTGGGCATTTCTTAACTCAGAAACAGAATAACACTGCGTATCTCATATTTGGCGGGATTTTCGTTTACTGCCGCTAATTTAAATCGCTGTAGAAATAAAACGTGTGACCGCACAGCAACGAGACTCGGCTCATACTTTGGTGAGGAGGTGAGTGGACTGCCACACTCGCAATCGTGGTGATGGGAGAGCTGCGCTAGGTGCAGTAAGAAAACGTTCTTTACTTTTTGGATGGCCCTCGTAGATAGCAGTGGCGTAGATAGACCTTTGTCAAGGGGGGATATCTCATTAGGGAATACCAAACAAAACATTGTGTTCGTGACTAGCGCGGATACCGGTATACAAAATTGAAGACATATCATTGGCGTGTCCCTTACATTCATAATTATTGATAGGCCTACATATCCAAGACATAAACCATTAATACAAAGTAATCAGTATTTGTTACAGGACAAAAACGTACTTGTATCAGTTGTAATCAGTACTGGAAAGTAATCGTTAAGCTAGAGTTGCCAAATCACCGGATTTCCCCGGAGATTATCGGAGTTTTAAGATAAAAATATTGCTCCAGGGAGTTTCCTTGAAAAATTAAAAATCTCCCCTTTTTGAAATTGTTCCCAAAAATGTGTTGAATAATGTAAATATTTGTTGAAATCCTATATCTGTGAACAAAAATGTAGTGACGTTTGTAACTTCATCGTCATGCAACGATTGACAAATAAGCTAAACCCTTATTTCCCTGTTCACTCTAATCTCTATTATTTGTTACTCTTTAGCTGTATTTCGTCGGGAAATATCGTTGACTTTTACATATACCTACTTGCGGTTATAAAACGCTGAAAATCAGTATGAATATTTATGGCTTCCTATAGTTAATTAAATTACAAATCTTATGTGGCAACCGTAAGTTAAGCACATCACTAAGACCGTCTACACATCAAGGTCAAGGTCAGGTGGGCTAATTGACGAACTGGCTGCTAGGGGGTGAGGGTAGACTGTTCGGTGACTCACATCCCACTTGTGGCGCGCAAATACCGTGCCGTGTGCCGGTGCAGTTCATCTGCTACTATTTATCGTACGCGAACAATATCCATAATATATAAATAAGATATTTTGGAAATATTTCACACATATTTGTTTTTGTTTTTCATTAGCAGCATTTCTTTTTAATCAAAAGGCATAAGCTTGATATCAGGAGGATATAACATTTAATTTTTCCAAGTTACAAGGTGGGGATATATCCCCCTGATCCCCCCCCCCCCCGTACCTACGCCACTGATATATAGGCAATGTCATAAATGTCAATGTCAGATATAACAATGGATTTTAACTCAAAGTCTATCACTCAAAAATATTTTAAAGAAATAAAATACGACATCCAAGTGAATATCTGTTAAAAATGAACTGAAACAAATAACTATTTTGAATCAGATTGGGGAGATGTTTTGGGCTTAAATAAATGGCTGTCTGATGAACCAATCCACAGGTATTTTGAATTGCTAAGTGAACAAATTATACCCAACACAAATTATTTCTACCTAAGCCCAACAATCAGTCATGCAATCAAAATGTTACAAGACTACCATCATTGGATAGCTGGAATATCAAAGAAAAAAGTGCCTTGTTATTCCAGTAAATGACAGTGAGGACTGTCTAAATGCTGACAAAGGGAGTCATTGGAGTTTGCTCCTGTACACAAAATGTAATAATGAATTCTTCAATTATGACTCATTAGGTGGAGTTAACAATACAGCAGCAAAATTAATTTTTGACAAACTAAGTAATTATTTCCAACTGAAGACACAACCCAAATTTCACAAGCTTGTATTTAAACTAATGGCTCTGACTGTGGGATACATCTTATATTGGCAGTTGAATTAATTATTCAGACCCTAGGAAATGTAACTGCAAACAAAGCAATACCCAAAGTTTAATCATAGTGATTGCCTAACAAAAAGAGCAGTCCTTGCGCTTGTGCTACAAAACAGAAACACAATCACAACCAATTTGGATCGTTCTTATCTGTATAAAGCAGTTGTAAACGTTGTAAATGAAACTAATATCATTATAGTCAATGCTAATATTAAGATACTTGATGATGAAAACTTATAGAAGATTAAAAAAACGGACTGCTGTAAAATAAAA
This sequence comes from Allygus modestus, assembly GCA_963675035.1. Taxonomy (NCBI): domain Eukaryota; kingdom Metazoa; phylum Arthropoda; class Insecta; order Hemiptera; family Cicadellidae; genus Allygus; species Allygus modestus. The sequence continues at coordinate 273,253,402 of OY776111.1, forward strand.
AATACCAAGGAGGAACAAAATTTGAACAATATTTCATGAATTATGATACATGCAGCCATGCTAAGGAGTGTGTGAGAAATCTATAACGTGTTGTAGTAGTTGCACTGGTGCTACTGTATCTGAGTACATAAATCCAGGAGCGCCATTAACTTAAATATATATCAATATAATGAAAGATAAGGTGTTAAAAAATGATGTAGTTGTGGTTATTGGTGGGACTAACAGCATCAATGTTGACAGTTTAAGCACTTGTAAAATGAAGATAAATATAATATCATAGAACTTAAACGCACAAATGTAGTGCTAACTACAGTGCCCTACAGATATGACCAGCCTCAAGATAATATTAAAATAAGTGGCATGAATAAAAAAATGTATGAACTTGTAAAAAAACACAGTGAAGTATCCTTTATCCCGATAAACAACCTTTTAACAAGAGAACACTTTCCCCATCACGGCCTCCATTTGAACAAAAAAGGAAAAGTCTTCTTTGTAATATCATTGCTCTTCATGTTACAATCAAACTAAGAAACAAATCCAAAAGTACCCCAGATGTGACCTGCACCAGTGTTGGACAACCAGTGACTACAGATGTAACTAGGGACAACGGGACAGATGCTGAGACGGTGTTGATGACTCGGACCGAGGACTGTGACAGCTTCACCAGCCCTTCCAAGGACTAGCAGTCGGCGGCTCTCCGTTTCCAAGCTTCTCCACTCCAAACATCAAGACAAGTAAAAACACTGAGAAAAACTTCAACAACCAACTATTCCTAAAAATAACCTAAGTTTAAATGAGGCCAAACAACATTTTAATGTTTGCATTAGAATGTTCTCAAGGCTTAGGGAGTAAAATTGATGAATTGGAGCAATTAAAACAGTAAAATGATCTGAATGTAATCTGTGTAGTTGAACATTGGCTAAAACATGATGAAATCAAAATGTTAAAGATCAGTAATTTTAATCTTGTTAGTTCTTATGGTAGATCCACAATACTTAGATGTGGCAGTGCAATATTTTCAAAAAGAAACTAAAATGTCAAAACATTAGAGAATATAAATAAATTATCATTAGAACATGTATGTGAAGTGTCTATTGCTTATTTTCTTGCTCGTAAAGTTGTATGCATTTGCATTTATAGACCAAATAAACAAAATTTTCCTCTGTTTTTAAATACTTTGAAATTGTATTCTTAGTTTCTAAACTCAATGCTGATATTATTTAATGTGCTGATTTTAATGTAGATTTTGTTGATTGCAATTGCCCTCAAAAAACAGAAATCAGAAATGTGTTCTTTGCTTTTAATCTCAACCTAGTTACTTTAGAAATAATATGAACAAATATAAACAAATATGAACAAAGCCAGAGCTGTTAAAAAGGGGACCTGCGTAGACAATATTGTCACTAATATTCATAAAGATATTATGGTCAGGTAGTGTTATGGTCAGGTAAATTTGTATGTCCAGTAACTTTGTACCAAGTTTTGTAGCTCTATCTTAAATGTTTTCAAAAATATTTAACTATACAGAGATGAATTGATGGCTAGCTAGTTACACCTGCCACAATCCTTCCTTACCAAGCCATTGGACAAAGTGACTTGATTAGTTTGTTATTGCGAGATTTTATCACAGCTGATTGTTAAACTCCATTACATCTCACTGATAGTTTCTCGGAGAAAAGTGTCAATAAACAGTGAATGAACAGTGGTGGGGTAACTTCCCCTCAATCCTTTGTTTACTAGCTGGCCATCGAGTCATATCCACACAGTATCTATTATCATTGAGTACAATTACTGAAGAAGACTTCCCATTGTCATTGTAAAAGCTGTCTCTAGTTTTGTGTGTGCCAGGGTTCAAAGAGGATGCAGTTACACTAATCACTAACAGAGTATACGTCTGTCAACTATTACTTATCCTCTCAAGGAGGGGAGAATACAATAGTTGGTGTGTCAGGAAGCAAACATAAGTCGATTATCACTTGCTTTCTGGGTTGGAGATAGTTTACAAGTTTTGGTAAATAACTAAAATAAATAGTTGACAACAGCACAATCTGTCGGTGACCTATTCAAACTACGTTTACGTCAAATTCTGGCTAACACTAAAAGTGGGACAACTGGTCCATATAGATGGGATGTCTCCTTCAATATACGAGGGTCATCCAGAAAATAAAGAACGTTTGCTTACTGCACCTAGCGCAGCTCCCCCATTACCGCCATTGCATGTGTGGCAGTCCACTCACCTCCCCACCAAAGTATGAGCCGAGTCTTGTTGCTATGCGGTCACCTGTCTTATTTCTACAGCTATTCAAAATGGAGGCTGCAATCGAAAATCCCGCCAAATATGAAATACGCAGTATTATTAAGTTTCTGAATTTAAAAATGTTCGGGAATATATAATTTTTTTAGAAAAACACCAAAGAAAGTTTATCGTAAAAGTGCAAACAAGTCTTCAAGTCGAATATTCAGGAGAAACAATGATGCAATCGGTTTAATGAAAGAGAATCAATCGTGAACGATGAGGATCGGCGTGGCAGGTCATTGCTCGTTAAAGATGATTTGAAAGAAAGACTTGAGGAAAATGTGAGGAAAACAGCTGCTAAAATCTTAGCACATTACATCAATTTAAGATCTTGTTTTTTTGCTCTTTCACCATAAAATTTCTTTGGTGTTTTCAAAAAATGTCTAGGTCTGGGCATTTCTTAACTCAGAAACAGAATAACACTGCGTATCTCATATTTGGCGGGATTTTCGTTTACTGCCGCTAATTTAAATCGCTGTAGAAATAAAACGTGTGACCGCACAGCAACGAGACTCGGCTCATACTTTGGTGGGGAGGTGAGTGGACTGCCACACTCGCAATCGTGGTGATGGGAGAGCTGCGCTAGGTGCAGTAAGAAAACGTTCTTTACTTTTTGGATGGCCCTTGTAGATAGCAGTGGCGTAGATAGACCTTTGTCAAGGGGGGATATCTCATTAGGGAATACCAAACAAAACATTGTGTTCGTGACTAGCGCGGATACCGGTATACAAAATTGAAGACATATCATTGGCGTGTCCCTTACATTCATAATTATTGATAGGCCTACATATCCAAGACATAAACCATTAATACAAAGTAATCAGCATTTGTAACAGGACAAAAACGTACTTGTATCAGTTGTAATCAGTACTGGAAAGTAATCGTTAAGCGAGAGTTGCCAAATCACCGGATTTCCCCGGAGATTACCGGAGTTTTAAGATAAAAATATTGCTCCAGGGAGTTTCCTTGGAAAATTAAAAATCTCCCCTTTTTGAAATTGTTCCCAAAAATGTGTTGAATAATGTAAATATTTGTTGAAATCCTATATCTGTGAACAAAAATGTAGTGACGTTTGTAACTTCATCGTCATGCAACGATTGACAAATAAGCTAAACCCTTATTTCCATGTTCACTCTAATCTCTATTATTTGTTACTCTTTGGCTGTATTTCGTCGGGAAATATCGTTGACTTTTACATATACCTACTTGCGGTTATAAAACACTGAAAATCAGTATGAATATTTATGGCTTCCTATAGTTAATTAAATTACAAATCTTATGTGGCAACCGTAAGTTAAGCACATCACTAAGACCGTCTACACATCAAGGTCAAGGTTAGGTGGGCTAATTGAAGAACTGGCTGCTAGGGGGTGAGGGTAGACTGTTCGGTGACTCACATCCCACTTGTGGCGCGCAAATACCGTGCCGTGTGCCGGTGCAGTTCATCTGCTACTATTTATCGTACGCGAACAATATCCATAATATATAAATAAGATATTTTGGAAATATTTCACACATATTTGTTTTTGTTTTTCATTAGCAGCATTTCTTTTTAATCAAAAGGCATAAGCTTGATATCAGGAGGATATAACATTTAATTTTTCCAAGTTACAAGGTGGGGATATATCCCCCTGATCCCCCCCCCGTACCTACGCCACTGATATATAGGCAATGTCATAAATGTCAATGTCAGATATAACAATGGATTTTAACTCAAAGTCTATCACTCAAAAATATTTTAAAGAAATAAAAGACGACATCCAAGTTAATATCTGTTAAAAATGAACTGAAACAAATAACTATTTTGAATCAGATTGGGGAGATGTTTTGGGCTTAAATAAATGGCTGTCTGATGAACCAATCCACAGGTATTTTGAATTGCTAAGTGAACAAATTATACCCAACACAAATTATTTCTACCTAAGCCCAACAATCAGTCATGCAATCAAAATGTTACAAGACTACCATCATTGGATAGCTGGAATATCAAAGAAAAAAGTGCCTTGTTATTCCAGTAAATGACAGTGAGGACTGTCTAAATGCTGACAAAGGGAGTCATTGGAGTTTGCTCCTGTACACAAAATGTAATAATGAATTCTTCAATTATGACTCATTAGGTGGAGTTAACAATACAGCAGCAAAATTAATTTTTGACAAACTAAGTAATTATTTCCAACTGAAGACACAACCCAAATTTCACAAGCTTGTATTTAAACTAATGGCTCTGACTGTGGGATACATCTTATATTGGCAGTTGAATTAATTATTCAGACCCTAGGAAATGTAACTGCAAACAAAGCAATACCCAAAGTTTAATCATAGTGATTGCCTAACAAAAAGAGCAGTCCTTGCGCTTGTGCTACAAAACAGAAACACAATCACAACCAATTTGGATCGTTCTTATCTGTATAAAGCAGTTGTAAACGTTGTAAATGAAACTAATATCATTATAGTCAATGCTAATATTAAGATACTTGATGATGAAAACTTATAGAAGATTAAAAAAACGGACTGCTGTAAAATAAAAAATACCAAGGAGGAACAAAATTTGAACAATATTTCACGAATTATGATACATGCAGCCATGCTAAGGAGTGTGTGAGAAATCTATAACGTGTTGTAGTAGTTGCACTGGTGCTACTGTATCTGGGTACATAAATCCAGGAGCGCCATTAACTTAAATATATATCAATATAATGAAAGATAAGGTGTTAAAAAATGATGTAGTTGTGGTTATTGGTGGGACTAACAGCATCAATGTTGACAGTTTAAGCACTTGTAAAATGAAGATAAATATAATATCATAGAACTTAAACGCACAAATGTAGTGCTAACTACAGTGCCCTACAGATATGACCAGCCTCAAGATAATATTAAAATAAGTGGCATGAATAAAAAAATGTATGAACTTGTAAAAAAACACAGTGAAGTATCCTTTATCCCGATAAACAACCTTTTAACAAGAGAACACTTTCCCCATAACGGCCTCCATTTGAACAAAAAAGGAAAAGTCTTCTTTGTAATATGATTGCTCTTCATGTTACAATCAAACTAAGAAACAAATCCAAAAGTACCCCAGATGTGACCTGCACCAGTGTTGGACAACCAGTGACTACAGATGTAACTAGGGACAACGGGACAGATGCTGAGACGGTGTTGATGACTCGGACCGAGGACTGTGACAGCTTCACCAGCCCTTCCAAGGACTAGCAGTCGGCGGCTCTCCGTTTCCAAGCTTCTCCACTCCAAACATCAAGACAAGTAAAAACACTGAGAAAAACTTCAACAACCAACTATTCCTAAAAATAACCTAAGTTTAAATGAGGCCAAACAACATTTTAATGTTTGCATTAGAATGTTCTCAAGGCTTAGGGAGTAAAATTGATGAATTGGAGCAATTAAAACAGTAAAATGATCTGAATGTAATCTGTGTAGTTGAACATTGGCTAAAACATGATGAAATCAAAATGTTAAAGATCAGTAATTTTAATCTTGTTAGTTCTTATGGTAGATCCACAATACTTAGATGTGGCAGTGCAATATTTTCAAAAAGAAACTAAAATGTCAAAACATTAGAGAATATAAATAAATTATCATTAGAACATGTATGTGAAGTGTCTATTGCTTATTTTCTTGCTCGTAAAGCTGTATGCATTTGCATTTATAGACCAAATAAACAAAATTTTCCTCTGTTTTTAAATACTTTGTTTGAAATTTTAGTCTTAGTTTCTGAACTCAATGCTTATATTATTTTATGTGCTGATTTTAATGTAGATTTTCTTGATTGCAATTGCCCTCAAAAAACAGAAATCAGAAATGTGTTCTTTGCTTTTAATCTCAACCTAGTTACTTTAGAAATAATATGAACAAATATAAACAAATATGAACAAAGCCAGAGCTGTTAAAAAGGGGACCTGCGTAGACAATATTGTCACTAATATTCATAAAGATATTATGGTCAGGTAGTGTTATGGTCAGGTAGATTTGTATGTCCAGTAACTTTGTACCAAGTTTTGTAGCTCTATCTTAAATATTTTCAAAAATATTTAACTATACAGAGATGAATTGATGGCTAGCTAGTTACACCTGCCACAATCCTTCCTTACCAAGCCATTGGACAAAGACTTGATTAGTTTGTTATTGCGAGATTTTATCACAGCTGATTGTTAAACTCCATTACATCTCACTGATAGTTTCTCGGAGAAAAGTGTCAATAAACAGTGAATGAACAGTGGTGGGGTAACTTCCCCTCAATCCTTTGTTTACTACCTGGCCATCGAGTCATATCCACACAGTATCTATTATCATTGAGTACAATTACTGAAGAAGACTTCCCATTGTCATTGTAAAAGCTGTCTCTAGTTTTGTGTGTGCCAGGGTTCAAAGAGGATGCAGTTACACTAATCACTAACAGAGTATACGTCTGTCAACTATTACTTATCCTCTCAAGGAGGGGATAATACAATAGTTGGTGTGTCAGGAAGCAAACATAAGTCGATTATCACTTGCTTTCTTGGTTGGAGATAGTTTACAAGTTTTGGTAAATAACTAAAATAAATAGTTGACAACAGCACAATCTGTCGGTGACCTATTCAAACTACGTTTACGTCAAATTCTGGCTAACACTAAAAGTGGGACAACTGGTCCATATAGATGGGATGTCTCCTTCAATATACGAGGGTCATCCAGAAAATAAAGAACGTTTGCTTACTGCACCTAGCGCAGCTCCCCCATTACCGCCATTGCATGTGTGGCAGTCCACTCACCTCCCCACCAAAGTATGAGCCGAGTCTTGTTGCTATGCGGTCACCTGTCTTATTTCTAAAGCTATTCAAAATGGAGGCTGCAATCGAAAATCCCGCCAAATATGAAATACGCAGTATTATTAAGTTTCTGAATTTAAAAATGTTCGGGAATATATAATTTTTTTAGAAAAACACCAAACAAAGTTTATCGTAAAAGTGCAAACAAGTCTTCAAGTCGAATATTCAGGAGAAACAATGATGCAATCGGTTTAATGAAAGAGAATCCATCGTGAACGATGAGGATCGGCGTGGCAGGTCATTGCTCGTTAAAGATGATTTGAAAGAAAGACTTGAGGAAAATGTGAGGAAAACAGCTGCTAAAATCTTAGCACATTACATCAATTTAAGATCTTGTTTTTTTGCTCTTTCACCATAAAATTTCTTTGGTGTTTTCAAAAAATGTCTAGGTCTGGGCATTTCTTAACTCAGAAACAGAATAACACTGCGTATCTCATATTTGGCGGGATTTTCGTTTACTGCCGCTAATTTAAATCGCTGTAGAAATAAAACGTGTGACCGCACAGCAACGAGACTCGGCTCATACTTTGGTGGGGAGGTGAGTGGACTGCCACACTCGCAATCGTGGTGATGGGAGAGCTGCGCTAGGTGCAGTAAGAAAACGTTCTTTACTTTTTGGATGGCCCTCGTAGATAGCAGTGGCGTAGATAGACCTTTGTCAAGGGGGGATATCTCATTAGGGAATACCAAACAAAACATTGTGTTCGTGACTAGCGCGGATACCGGTATACAAAATTGAAGACATATCATTGGCGTGTCCCTTACATTCATAATTATTGATAGGCCTACATATCCAAGACATAAACCATTAATACAAAGTAATCAGTATTTGTTACAGGACAAAAACGTACTTGTATCAGTTGTAATCAGTACTGGAAAGTAATCGTTAAGCTAGAGTTGCCAAATCACCGGATTTCCCCGGAGATTATCGGAGTTTTAAGATAAAAATATTGCTCCAGGGAGTTTCCTTGAAAAATTAAAAATCTCCCCTTTTTGAAATTGTTCCCAAAAATGTGTTGAATAATGTAAATATTTGTTGAAATCCTATATCTGTGAACAAAAATGTAGTGACGTTTGTAACTTCATCGTCATGCAACGATTGACAAATAAGCTAAACCCTTATTTCCCTGTTCACTCTAATCTCTATTATTTGTTACTCTTTAGCTGTATTTCGTCGGGAAATATCGTTGACTTTTACATATACCTACTTGCGGTTATAAAACACTGAAAATCAGTATGAATATTTATGGCTTCCTATAGTTAATTAAATTACAAATCTTATGTGGCAACCGTAAGTTAAGCACATCACTAAGACCGTCTACACATCAAGGTCAAGGTCAGGTGGGCTAATTGACGAACTGGCTGCTAGGGGGTGAGGGTAGACTGTTCGGTGACTCACATCCCACTTGTGGCGCGCAAATACCGTGCCGTGTGCCGGTGCAGTTCATCTGCTACTATTTATCGTACGCGAACAATATCCATAATATATAAATAAGATATTTTGGAAATATTTCACACATATTTGTTTTTGTTTTTCATTAGCAGCATTTCTTTTTAATCAAAAGGCATAAGCTTGATATCAGGAGGATATAACATTTAATTTTTCCAAGTTACAAGGTGGGGATATATCCCCCTGATCCCCCCCCCCCGTACCTACGCCACTGATATATAGGCAATGTCATAAATGTCAATGTCAGATATAACAATGGATTTTAACTCAAAGTCTATCACTCAAAAATATTTTAAAGAAATAAAAGACGACATCCAAGTTAATATCTGTTAAAAATGAACTGAAACAAATAACTATTTTGAATCAGATTGGGGAGATGTTTTGGGCTTAAATAAATGGCTGTCTGATGAACCAATCCACAGGTATTTTGAATTGCTAAGTGAACAAATTATACCCAACACAAATTATGTCTACCTAAGCCCAACAATCAGTCATGCAATCAAAATGTTACAAGACTACCATCATTGGATAGCTGGAATATCAAAGAAAAAAGTGCCTTGTTATTCCAGTAAATGACAGTGAGGACTGTCTAAATGCTGACAAAGGGAGTCATTGGAGTTTGCTACTGTACACAAAATGTAATAATGAATTCTTCAATTATGACTCATTAGGTGGAGTTAACAATACAGCAGCAAAATTAATTTTTGACAAACTAAGTAATTATTTCCAACTGAAGACACAACCAAAATTTCACAAGCTTGTATTTAAACTAATGGCTCTGACTGTGGGATACATCTTATATTGGCAGTTGAATTAATTATTCAGACCCTAGGAAATGTAACTGCAAACAAAGCAATACCCAAAGTTTAATCATAGTGATTGCCTAACAAAAAGAGCAGTCCTTGCGCTTGTGCTACAAAACAGAAACACAATCACAACCAATTTGGATCGTTCTTATCTGTATAAAGCAGTTGTAAACGTTGTAAATGAAACTAATATCATTATAGTCAATGCTAATATTAAGATACTTGATGATGAAAACTTATAGAAGATTAAAAAAACGGACTGCTGTAAAATAAAAAATACCAAGGAGGAACAAAATTTGAACAATATTTCACGAATTATGATACATGCAGCCATGCTAAGGAGTGTGTGAGAAATCTATAACGTGTTGTAGTAGTTGCACTGGTGCTACTGTATCTGGGTACATAAATCCAGGAGCGCCATTAACTTAAATATATATCAATATAATGAAAGATAAGGTGTTAAAAAATGATGTAGTTGTGGTTATTGGTGGGACTAACAGCATCAATGTTGACAGTTTAAGCACTTGTAAAATGAAGATAAATATAATATCATAGAACTTAAACGCACAAATGTAGTGCTAACTACAGTGCCCTACAGATATGACCAGCCTCAAGATAATATTAAAATAAGTGGCATGAATAAAAAAATGTATGAACTTGTAAAAAAACACAGTGAAGTATCCTTTATCCCGATAAACAACCTTTTAACAAGAGAACACTTTCCCCATCACGGCCTCCATTTGAACAAAAAAGGAAAAGTCTTCTTTGTAATATGATTGCTCTTCATGTTACAATCAAACTAAGAAACAAATCCAAAAGTACCCCAGATGTGACCTGCACCAGTGTTGGACAACCAGTGACTACAGATGTAACTAGGGACAACGGGACAGATGCTGAGACGGTGTTGATGACTCGGACCGAGGACTGTGACAGCTTCACCAGCCCTTCCAAGGACCAGCAGTCGGCGGCTCTCCGTTTCCAAGCTTCTCCACTCCAAACATCAAGACAAGTAAAAACACTGAGAAAAACTTCAACAACCAACTATTCCTAAAAATAACCTAAGTTTAAATGAGGCCAAACAACATTTTAATGTTTGCATTAGAATGTTCTCAAGGCTTAGGGAGTAAAATTGATGAATTGGAGCAATTAAAACAGTAAAATGATCTGAATGTAATCTGTGTAGTTGAACATTGGCTAAAACATGATGAAATCAAAATGTTAAAGATCAGTAATTTTAATCTTGTTGGTTCTTATGGTAGATCCACAATACTTAGATGTGGCAGTGCAATATTTTCAAAAAGAAACGAAAATGTCAAAACATTAGAGAATATTAATAAATTATCATTAGAACATGTATGTGAAGTGTCTATTGCTTATTTTCTTGCTCATAAAGTTGTATGCATTTGCATTTATAGACCAAATAAACAAAATTTTCCTCTGTTTTTAAATACTTTGTTTGAAATTTTAGTCTTAGTTTCTAAACTCAATGCTGATATTATTTTATGTGCTGATTTTAATGTAGATTTTCTTGATTGCAATTGCCCTCATCAAACAGAAATCAGAAATGTGTTCTTTGCTTTTAATCTCAACCTAGTTACTTTAGAAAAAACAAGGCCTAATATGAACAAAGCCAGAGCTGTTAAAAAGGGGACCTGCGTAGACAATATTGTCACTAATATTCATAAAGATAAATGGTCAGGTAGTGTTATCCCCACTCCCGAATCTGATCATCATGCTGATCTTTTATCAGCTAGACTAATACTTAAAATTACTGAACACTGTTGTAGAATTAAAAGCTGTAGGATTGTAAGACCTGTAAATAAGTTCTGTTATATGTTAAGTAAAGTATACTGGGCAAATATTTATTCATTAGATGGCATAAATAATATGTTTGATTATTTTGTTTAAGTATTATTAAATATTTTAGACTTAACTATTCCTGTCAAAGTAATTACTGATAAGAGGAAGAATGAGAAATATGACAATCGTACACAGCGGAATTGCATGGTATGAAACAGGAATGTATAGATTTGTTAGATAAATATAAAATATCTGGAAATGAGGTGCATCGAAATGAGTATAAAAACAGGAAAAAGTTGTATAGAAACCTTATAAAACAAGCTAAGGTTTTATTTTATTATAATTACAATTATTATAAAATTAAAACTGCAAATAATAAGTCAAAAGAAATGTGGAATATAATTAATAAGAAAGTTAGTATTAACTAGTGGCTTGAAGGGGCCATAGCCCCTAACCTTGCTTTAAGTAGAACACATGTCAGTTCATACTTATCACATGTTTTAATGTAAACAAAGCAGACGTTTTTCAATCCCCATGCTTTTCTTACGGGGGATGTTTTACGTCATTTCTCGTTTGCTGGTAACTTTTTAGAAATACTGCTATTTTTTCCGAGTACCTGGGATCAAGACCTTTAATTTGAGCCCTCTCCCATCATCGTGCGACTTAACTCCCACAATTTTGACTTGAAAATTTTGCTTATAGAATTATACATAAAGATTAAAAAAGCTCAATTGAAGTTAATTTGGATCCTCAGTTTTTAGATTTAAATTTGTTGGATAGAGTAGATCACCTGATAGATGGTTTGCCTATATCAAAAAACTCTTCTAAAAATTATACCAGTGTGAGTCACAGATGTTGTTTGCAAGATATGCATTTTGAATTAAAAGGTTTTGGCGTAGAACAAGTTAATGAAAAAATATTTAAATTAAGTAATAGTAAATGTTTAGATGTTTATGGTATAAACTCTGAGATTATTAAAACTGCATCACTGTATATAGTTGAAGTTATCACTCACTTGTTTAATCTCTGTGTATCTGAAGGAACATATCCTGAATGTTTAAAATGTGTTAACCCTCCAGTACACGCGCCGCGGACTCAGAGTCCGCACATTTGAAAAAGCGCGCCGAAATAAGTGAATCCGCGAGCGAATGACATGACGCGCCATCTACCTTCCCCCACTACCTTTCCAAGGACAATGGCGGTGTTTTGACCATCTTAGCGTCAGTTGGCCCTGAGCTACGAGGGTGTAAAGTTAGGCGCAGACTCACACTCCGCAGGCGTTCTTTTTTGCCTTGCGAAGCGCGGAGTCTCACTCCGCAGGCGTTCGTTCGTGTTCTGTGAAGAGCGGACTATTATTCCGCAGGCGTCACTTTGTCAACACACATTGCTGACTACTTCTGATGGATTACTTGCATTTGAGGGCTCAAAAGGAGAACATTCCGGTCACAATCAAGTTGAGACTGAGGGAAATTGTCGGGTTGCCCATGAGAGTAGCTCCAGCACCTGCTCCAGGCAACGAAGAAGCACGAGGGCGATGTCACCTCTGTGACAGGAAAAAGAACAGGCCTACCCGATTTCAGTGCAAGGGATGTAGGTTCTTTGTGTGTCTTCAGCATGTGAATTCATATCTGTGTGCCACATGTGACCAAAAAGGTCATGTTTCAAGAGGATGAAGAACAGGCCATCGATTGACTGATTGGTTTTCAACAGGACATTTTCAATTTGAAATATTTGTAATTATTTTGAAATTTATCTACATCTATTTACCTATATTTGGATTATTTGAAATTTTGATGCTATATGAACTTTATTAGGTATATAAAAGAGTGTTTCTACACCATCTCTTTATATAAACTCAAAAAATTATGTATACATTGACTTAACTTCTAACAAATTTATGTTCTTTTTTTATAAAATTAGTATACATATAAAAAAAAAGTTCAAATAAATGTCATTGTTTAGTACTTGGTGTTTTTTAAGTTAATATCAAACTGATTAATTTTAAGTTATTCACGAAGAAGTAAGATGCGGACTGTCAGTCCGCGCGCGTGTACTGGTGTTACTATTAACCGCGCGTGTACTGGAGGGTTAAGGTAATCCCTGTGTATAAGAAGGGCAGTAAATTAGATTTAAGTAGTTATAGACCAATTAGTATTATTCCTGTTATAAGTAAAATTTTAAGAGTTTGGTAAATGATCAGATTGTATAATACTTTGAAGGAAATAACCTTTTTAATCATTGCCTATTTGGATACAAAGCGAAAAGAGGAACCAATGATGCTGTTCAAAAATTGACTTGGTTGAGTTTAAAAGAGCTGGAAAATCAAAACAAAGTTCTCATGAGATTTTATGATACGAAGAGAGCCTTTGATACTGTGTCTCATGAAATATTGTTACAGAAATTTGCTTTTAGCGAATTTCCCCTATAGGGAAGAAGCTATTACCGTAGGTCTCATGGTAAGATTTAAGCCCGAGACCATGACAAATTTTTTTTTTAGGTCCCCAGATGACTAAAACAATATTTGTTCAAATTTATATATATGTATATATATCTATATATATCTATATTTATCTATATATGTGTCCGTGAATGCGATAACTTGAGTAAAAAAGTCCGATTTCGATGAAATTTGGCTCAAATGTGTCAAGTGACATTTATGACTTTAAGTTCGAAAACCAGAAAAATCGGGCCATGGGAAGAGGGGTTTATGGGGGTTTTAAATTTTCCAAAAATCATTTTTTTGCATTTTTTACCCTAAAATTTTTAAAACACTTAATTTTGGTTTATTCCATGTTATAGAGCTTAAAAAAACAAATAATATGGTATTTTGAATTATTAAGCTAGGTTAAGTGGTTGCGGATAAAATCCAAAAAAACCTGCTCATAAAATCTCCTATGTTAATCTTATGGGAAAAAGGTTTTTGGCTCTTCCTAAGTTAATTTTAATGTAAACTTCACATTTGCTTTTACCAATCAACTCAGCTCCACAAAAAAATCATTTTGGTGTTTAAATTGTGATTCTACGTCCAACCGTTGCAGAGATATTCAAAGTGCTAAACACAGTACGTTGTCCAATGTTATCCTTATGGAGAATAAATAAAATTTGATATCTCCATTATTAATGAATGTATATTGATGAAACTTGGCACGTGGGGTCACGTAGTACTGGTATATTGATATTTGCACAAAAAATTGATTTTTTGTTGATTATGCCCATAGCAGCGAACCTGCGTACTCAGCCCCCATGTTATTCTTATGGAGAATAAGTAAAATGTAATGACTCCCTTAATTATGAACATAAATTAATAAAACTTGGTATGTGGCTTCACCTTGTTGAGTTATATTGATATTTGCATAAAAACCCATTTTTTTAGTTCCTTGTTGCAGCAAACCTGCTTACTCATCTCCCATGTTATTCTTATGGAGAATAATTAAAATGTTATATAGTGCTTACTTATGATTGAATATTGATTAAACTTGGTATGTGGCTTCACCTAGTTAAATTATATTTATATTTGCATAAAAACCAATTGTTTTAGGTGTTCCTTGTTTCAGCAAACCTATGTACTCATCACCAATGCTATTCTTATGGAGAATTAAAATTGTATATATCGCTTATATATGAATATATTTTTATGAAACTTGGTATGCGGCTTTATATGGTATTAAGACATATATTATGCATTGGAAATTCGCTGAGTACGCAGGTTTGCTGCGACGGGGGTATTTATAAATTTAAGCAAAACACATTACATTTTTTGGAGTCTTATTTAGACAGAAGGTATCAAAGTGTCTACTGTAATAATGTATTTTCTTAATTTAAAAGAGTAAGTCATGGTGTCCCTCAAGGCTCTATTTTAGGTCCTGTTCGTTTTATTATCTATGTTAATGATCTACCAGTAAATTTACAAATCAATGATAAGAAAGCTTATTTATTTGCTGATAACCTGGCTGTACAAATGAAATGTGAAGACTTGCCATCATCATTAGTCTTGAACAAAACAAATAGTTTAGTCAAAGATTTGTCAAAAGTTAGTCAAATAAGTTGTTTTTAAATTTTTACAAAACCCAAGACTTGAATTTGAGCTTAAGTATTAGGCCCAAAACAAACCATGTTAAGTTTTTAGGTATTTTTATTGATGCTAATTTGAAGTCGAATGTTCATATAGATTTCTTTGCAAAAAACTAGCCAAAGGTATATTTATGTTAAATAGATTAAAAAATTACTTAGATTTTAACTCACTGAAATGTGTATATTTTGCTCAAAATACATACTCATTTAAGTTATGGTATTGTTCTCTGGAGTGGTATCAATTACATAAAAACACTTTTTGTTTTGCAAAAAAGAGCTATTAGAATAATGTAAAATGCCAATTTCAGAACCCATTGTAAACCATTATTTTTATAGAAGCTAATATTTTAACTTTACCAGCTATGTATATTTTAAACAGTTTAGTGTTTGCTAAAAATAAGTTTGATCAGCTTGACACAAATTCACATGTTCATAATTGTAATACCAGAAATAGATTTAATATAAGGTCAAGTCATTGTTTAACACGTTCAATGCTAAGTTTCAATGTTAATAAGTTTCAATAACACATAAGTTCCACTGTTACATAAGTCACATAAGTTTCATTGTTAATTAGAGGGCGGGAATTATCGTCCTCCGCATCCAACATGTTAAATAGTTTTATTGAGCGGTCAAAAAGATTTTATAATAAGATACCTTATGAAACAAGATGTTTAAATGATGCTAAATTTAAGAAAACTATTACAAATTATCAATTGAAATTATGCCCTTACTATCTAAACGAATTTTTTACTGATGTTAAATTATCCTTTTAGACTTTGTAGTTTTAAGAAATTATGTGACAATGTTGAACTTGTAACGGCAAAAAGTATTCTGATTCTAATGCCATTATTTATTTGGGTGTTTTTTTTTTGTCAGTAGGCCTTAACTTTAATACTTCATCAAATCTAATAATCGAGCTATCATTTTAGCAAATTTACCCTGTGGAGAAATTATTATATATTAATTTCCCCTATTATCGTAGGTGGCATGGTAAGACGATAACATTTTTTCTAGGACTTAGGTGCCCAAAACACCATTCATTCAAATTTATATATATGTACAAAATAATAGTCATATATATATATATATATATATATGTGTGTGTGTGTGTGTGTCCATTACCTAGTTCATTTTTGACAGAAATACCCGATTTTGATGAAATTTGGGACAAATGTGGAAAGTAATTTATGACTAACTTCGAAAACCAGAACGATCAGACCATGGGAAGGGGGTTTTATGGGGGATTAAAACTATCCAAAGATCTTTTTTTGAATTTTTTTACCCTAACATTTTAAAAACACTCAATTTTGGTTATGACCATTTTATAGAGCTTAAAAAAAAAATTTAGTATTTTGAATCATTAACCCAAGTTAAGTGATTGCAGAGGAAGCCCTAGACGGCTCTCTGACTGGTCTGTACTAGTACAGAGGTCTAGATTGGGTTCAGCAAAATGAAGCTCTCACAGTATTGGTGAGTCTTTTGGCTATCTAGTGTGACCGACTTCCCTTCCTTGGTTCCTCCTTGTCTCTTCTGGGTGCTTGACTCCCAGTTGAGCCTGGATACCCAGTCTAGTCCAAGTCCTTGGAGGGAGTAGTGGATCTTCCTTGCAGCCTGGGACGGGTGCCTGGGAGGAAGGGCCCTTACCTGACGGTCTCCGGTCTGCCGGGCTGGGGGACGAACCGTTCTGGGGCCAGCCGACCCCTGAGAGGTTGGAGGCTCTGTGCGATGGCGGTCCCTCTCTGGTGGACTTAAGGGGATGTCGGGTTAGAGGGAAGGGGATGTCGGGTTAGAGGGCGAATCGTCCTGGGGTTATGTCACCCACAGAGCCCGGGAGCTAGGTAAAGTTCTCTCTCCCTTTCTGGAGCGAGGCAGACTGACCCCAACCTACCACCTTTCCCATCCCTTTTTTCCATCTTTCCGGTGGCTGCACAATATCCCAAGAGAGACGTGCCTAGCCGGCTATGCCAGGGCCTCCTAATCCCTCCAGAAACAAACAAAATAACAAGTGGTTTCAGAGAAAATCCAAAAACGTATTAAACAAATTTCCCATGTTAATCTTATGGGAAAAAAGGTTACTAGCTTTTCCTCAGTTAATTTCACTGAAAACTGCACTTTAGTTTTTGCCAATAACTTCAACTCTAAAAAACTATTGTTTTGGTGTTTAAATTGTGATTCTACGTCCAACAGTTGCAGAGATATATTCAAAGTGCTAAACAATAAAGTACGTTGCCCAACAATGTTATCCTTACAGAGAATAAAACAAATTTTATAACTCGATTATTTATAAATATACTGATGAAACTTGGTATGTGTCGTCACCTAGTAGTAGGGTTGCCATCCATACGTCCATATTTTATATGGACAGTTTGTATTTTACAGTCTGTGTCTGTGCCCGTACTGTACAAAGGAAAAAGGGATAAATGTTTGTACTTAATTTTCCTTTTTGTTACTGATTTATAATATTTTCATTCTATATAAAATTCGGGAGGATTATTAAGAACATTATGAAACTTAAAATGTTCTATTATTACTTTAGGAAATTTTTTCAGTTTTGCCGACTTCATGACATTTTTGTTTTTCAGTAAAAATAAATGCTTTTTTGTAAATATTGTATTATTCTGAAATATTACTTTAATATACAGTTATAATATTATACGACCTCAAAGGTATTAATATTGGTTTTACCCACTCTTACAACACTGCAGTACCTTATGGTTTAGATTACTTAACCTAACCTAATTAATTAATTTAAAGTACTAAACCACCAAAATACACACATATATATATATATATATATATATATATATATATTCTTTAAGCTACTGAAACTGAATACACTTCAATGTGGTTGGAATTTCAAATTATTACACAGAAATTGTGCAGGTTTTTATAATGATTTTCACTTAAAAGTGGCATAGGTATCTTTAAAGGTAGTTTTTAAACAATTTTCCATGGTGGACCCCCTCTTACTTTTACTGAGGGGTATTCCATACTCCCGGCACCCTTGGTATACGTGGTGTCCGTATTTTACTCTGACAAGTTATGGCAATACCCTATCTAGAGGGGTATACTTCGGTTAGGGCTTTTTGCCAATTTATCAGGAAAGTATGGATTGGACAAGCAGGCTTACCTTGGAAAGTATAGGCATCCCCTACTGATAGCACATTGACACTACAAAACACACATCAAGAATATTTCGAGGCCACTGGCCTCTTTGTCAACTGGGAGAAGAATCTTGGTGATAGTCACAGTAAAATGTTATATCTCGCTTATTAATGAACATATATTAATGAAACTTGGTATGTAGCTTCATATGGTTGGAGTTTACTGATATTTACATAAAAAGCCAATTTTTTAGTCCCCATGGCAGCAAACAGCATTGTTTTAGTTCATAGCTATGAATTCAAACAAATCCTGTCAAATGATAAAGAGGCCAGAGGCCTCGAAATATTCTTTTATGTGTGTTTTGTAGTGTCATTGTGCTATCAGTAGGGGATGCCTATACTTTCCAAGGTAAGCCTGCTTGTCCTATCCATATTTTCCTGATATATGGGTATACTGATATTTGCAAATAAAAATATAATTTTTTGTTGATTGTCCTCATAGCAGCAAACCTGCATTCTGAGCCCTAATGTTATTCTTGTGGAGAATAAGTAAAGTTTTCTATCTCCCTTAATTATGAACACAAATTAATAAAACTTGTTATGTAGCTTTACTTTATGGATTTATATTGATAATTCCATAAAAACACATTTATTTTCCATCTTTTTGCAGCAAACCTGCGTACTCAGCCCTAATGTTATTCTTATGGAACATAAATAAAAAGTTATACAGTTATATCACTTATTTATTCATGTATTTTTATAAAACATGGTAAATAGCTTTATGTGGTAGTGAAAAACATGTACATAGATTAGAAATTTGCCAAGTTTGCAGGTTAGCTGCGACAGGGGTATTTGAAGATACCTTCACCGCTAATTGCAAAAATAAGCAAATAATTCAAAACTATACAAAAAACAATAAAATTATAATTTTTTGGTTAGTTTTGCTCGTGGATTGTTTCAATGTGCAAGTTGCTCAAGGGTTTTTAGTCATATTTATTTTAAAAATAAATTGTAGTAGTAAACAATTATTTTTATAACTTGGAAATGACAAACTTGCGTATGAATTTTAAGACAAACTAAAGATAATTTTATTGGATGGGAACCTAATTTACAATTAAATATTTCTTAAACACAGTATTAAATATACTCCCATAATTCAAAAAGTTGATATCTGTGGCAGTATTATATTTTGTTGCATTATAAACCAGATATAATACAGTTTTACATTGATGCAATTATTGTTATTGAGTAAAATAATTATTTTTGTACAGCAAAATAAGTTTAAAATTAAGATGTTGCCTCGGTATAGAGAAAATATGAAGTTTAACATCTAAAACAAGGGATGATAATAGATAGTACACCCTTGAAAAGAAAAAGTAACTTTATTTCTAACTAGGCTTACATTGATCGTCTTTGATGGCAGCTACAGTTTTTAACTCTTCCATTATTTGTTGTTCCATTTCCAAAACTTGTGGTGGCTTTTTGTACTGGAACAGTAAATATTCAGTGAAATGAGTTATTATTGGCTTATAAATGTTTATATTATAAAAGAAGATACAAAATATATATATTATGTACCCATTCTTGCTCAATGCCCATAGCAATTTAGAGTTATATTAAGTAAATTTAAAGTACAATGAATATAAATTAGTTCATCATGCTATAATCAACCTGAGGCAATTTGGACGTCAAAACATCTAAATCCAAACATGAAATCAAATGTAAGAAAAATTGGTTTACCATCACATAACATGATTTTTGTATATTTGCATGCTATGTTGATATAGCAAGATGTTTAACTGTATTTAGTTATACAAATCAGTGTTATAAAATTTAAAGAAAACCGTGAACTTCTTTAAATTTGATCATAAGGGACAAAAACAGTATCAAACTGCACTAAACCTGGGCAAACTTAATTAAAAAGTGATTTGCTCAAACCCAGTCCTTTTTTCCGTTAATAAAATAAAGTGGTTCCTTTATTTTAACCTTATTTAATAAACTTTTCTCCTCAGTGAGAGGAGTTAACGTTATGTTCTGTTGCAGGTTAGTAGCAGGTAGAAAAATGATTATGAACTAAGGTAGATTCTATGGGACCATGATAACTTTTCGTTTTGATGCCTACAGATGCCAAAAACACCATTTGTTCAAATTAATATATATGTGTCCATAAGCACAATAACTTTCGGAAGAAAAGTGTGATCTCGATGAAATTTAGTATACACTTGCAAGTTAGCATCTATTTCCATGAGTTTGAAAACCAGACAGATCGCACCATTATAAGGGGGGTTTTGTACCCCAAAATTGGATTTTTTGACCTTTTTACATATATTTTTTTTTAAACCAAACTTTAGTTTGCACTATTAAATTAGGCATAAAAACCAAAAACTTTGGTATTTTGATCATCGCTCTACGTCGATTGGTTACAAAGATATTGAAAGTGCTAAACACAGTACATTGTCCAATGTTAATGTTATGGAGGATAAATAAAATGTTATATCTCGTTTATTAATGAACATATATATTAATGAAACTTGGTAAGTGGCTTCATTTGGTTGGGGTTTACTGATATTTACATAAAAAGCCAATTTTTGTAGTCCCCATGGCAACTAACAGCATTGTTGTAATTCATAGCTTTGAATTATTAATGTTGCTGGATTTCTATATGAAGCATTTATATACTTCTGAAAGTTGATAGGCTAATTACCCAAAATCACAGCTTCAACTAAATTCGGAAGACAACACTCGTCAATGAATTTGTGTAGGCTGCTGATCAATTCGATCAAATTGAACGAATGAATAAATGTTATCGTGTTCCAATTATATCGTATCAGTAAGCTTCTACTGGTTTGTTAATATTTCAACATATAGTAAAGTTCAAATAGACATGAAAATCAAACATGAAAATATTTTAATTCTTTTTGGTCGAATGGTTCAAATGAATCGGTTCACCTAGAAGATTCAAACAGCTCGTCACTGAAGCAGAAAGAAAACTAAATCATCCTCCGTAAGAATAAATTTAAAGCTTTAGACCTTCCTCAGCTCTACTTGAGGAAAACTGACTTCTCACTCAATAGTAAGGAACTATCCTTAGTAGTGCTGCACATTTGGCAGATAGTGGTATTGTGCACACGGTGAAAACTTGACTAAAACATAATCAAAACATACTCACCACTATTATTAGAGTGTTGTACTTGTGTGAAAAGGAAACATTTTCTTGAACTGGTGGTAAACAAACTCTCTCTAGTTCGGGTACAGAAAGCTTCTTGAAATATTTTTTATTTGTTGTTCTAACAACTAAACACCTGTCTTGAGAATCTGCAGTTACGGAGTATATTTCTACTGGATAAGGCAGGTTACGAATTCTCCATTCCAAACTTGTTTTCGTAATTCTTCTAGTCACATAAGGCTAGAAAATTTTACAAATAAAACACATGACCTTAAATATTGAATATCCACAAGACAACTCTGTCTTGTTTTATTTTGAGAAAGGTGCAGTAGCCATAATTAGTTTTTCTTTTCTTGCAGAGTTGATTTTCAAACCTTATTAATATTCATTCTTATCACCCCTTTACATTCATTAAGGAATTTCCTTTGGAAAGTGAACTATTAGCATGACCCGCACGGTAAAACTTAAGCCCGGGACCACCATAGAAGTTCCTAACGTGATCCCCTAAACACGTTTTTGGGGTCTTTCAAAATTTTATATATATATATATATATATATATATATTTTTTTTTACTCTAGCGGTCACATTTTTTGTCCGATTTACTTCAAATTTGGTAGGGACGTTCCTTTCCGTAATCAATTGGACAAGTTCGTTGGGCAAAACAATCGGAGAACTCTAAACCCCTTTTTTGGGGATTAATCTTTCAAATTTCGAGTTTTTAGGCCCAAAAAGGGTCAGAAAAGCCCCAGGTGTAAAATCAATGCACGTAAAAAGATGGGAATTAGAGAGGCAAAAGTTTTAAGCCCTCTCTCGCCATTCTAGCATAAATATTTACCGAGTTATTAAAGAAAATGTGTGTCGACTAAATACAGTACGTTGTCTTATGGGGGTTTTACAATAGAAATGCCTATTATTCCTTGTTAGAGTACTTTTATCATCCCCAGCAACCTCACGCCTACTATCAAGCCTGTCTGGACCTTCTCCTTACCTTATAATGCGCAAAGTTGTATTCCCAGCTTTGCAAGTAAATGAAACCAGGAGAATCAGAACTGCCAAAAAATCAATGTTTTCAGATTTCAATAAAAATTGGACAAATGTATGTTTTTACACTGATTTTGAGTTTTAAAAGTTTTTATGTGGAAATTCACTTCCCTCACGTCAGCATGCTGCGTGCGAACTCGTTTCCTATTACTTACTTCCTTATCTATAATCAAACATTACTGAATTCTCGAATGTAGCAGTTAGACTTGTTTCCAAACAAAGCAAATTAAATCACCACCACAGCACAGAATAGAGTAGACCAGCGTGACAAAATCCTTACTAATAAGGCCTCCTAAATAGGAGAAAATTGTGAATGACAATATGCATTGCAGTGTGTCAAATCTCATTTATGAAAACGTGAGTGACAATATGCATTGCAGAGTGTCAAATCTCACTAATGAAAATGTGAGTGGGAATATACCAACGATCATATAAGACCAGTAGATAGAGTGCGCCAGGCACGACGAGACGCAAGAGTATTTCACAAGCCTACGACAAGATGGTGGCTACCGGACATGACTCACCGTAGTGGCGAGCGCTAGACCAGCGTCCCCAGCGTTGTCAGCCGTTCCCTTTCCTTGCAAGGAGCACTACCGCTGATTTGTATTGAAATTCATGCATGTTGCGCGGTGTGCTATGTTGAAATATTGTATTATAGTTTTTATTTTATCATAGATTGTAATATTTTTACATTTCATTCTTCACCGTGGCATGCCTCCTTCGTGTGTTGCTTACGGGTGTGTCAACAGAGGAAAAAAGAGGAATTACTTATCATGGGTGAGTTTATTTGACGTAGCTATTATATTTTAGCCTTAACCCTTTCAGTGCTATGGTCCGATATATCGTCTTTTGAATCTGTTATCAATAAACACTGTTACTGCTTCATAAGCGATTGTACCGTTAGGCGCTCAGTCTGCAGTCTGAGTCTGACATGTGGTGAAACCTAGTAGACACGAATTGAACTACCTCGTCCAGCGCCTAGTCTCTATAATACCAACTGATCCACTGCAGCTGCTAGCCTGACCAGTGGCTGTGCGGTCTAAGGCGTTACCTTCCCGGCCGGGGGTAACACTTGGATCGAGGGTTCGAATCCCGTCACAGTCGGTGGTTTTTATGTGCAACTCATGGAGAGTTCACCTGTCTGTGGCAGAGTTGAAGGGGAGGGCGGACCTTAAGCAAACGGTGGACGGCTCGGGTCCAAGCTGACGGGATGGGTGGATTCTTTGTGAGTTGCACAACTGATCAGGTGTTTTGCTACTTTTTACCTATCCTTTACTGTGTGTGTCCAGCGGAAGCACGTTTTTATTAATTTTAACTGTTCAGGCGTTCAATATATTAAAAAAATCAACAAAACATCACGGATTTAACTACTCCTTTCAGAAGCTTAGCACTCAAAGGGTTAAAACATAATATAAATTGATGACATAATGAAAATTAGTAAACCTATACGGCTGAATCCGCTGCAACCATCGTTAAATTAAATGATTTGTTTTGTTATGTTTTGTTGCCATTTATAATTTTTAAATTTATATGATGCTCCTTTTAACAGCTGTTCTTGCTTTTTCACTGTTTTAGCGAATTTCCCCTATAGGGAAGAAGTTATTACCGTCGTAATGGTAAGACCTAGGCCCGGGACCATGATAACTTTTCGTTTTGAGGTCCCCAGACCCCAAAAACACCATTCGTTCGAAACTGTATATATATATATATATATACTGTATATATGTGTCCGTGAGCACGATAACTCTCATAAAAATGATCCGATTTTGATGAAACTTGGTATAAACGTGTAAAGCAACATTTATGACTTTAAGTTCGAAAACCAGCCAGATCGCTCTATCCGAAGGGGTATTTTGGGGGGGTTTTGTACCCCAAAAATGGTTTTTTAAAATTTTTTACATATAATTTTTTTAAAATAGTCAAATTTTAGTTTTCACCATTAGATTCTGCTTAAAAAAACACACAATTTGGTATTTTGATCATTTCTCTACGTAAATGGGTTACCGAGATATTGAAAGTGCTAAACATAGTACGTTGTCTAATGTTATTCTTATGGAGAGAAAGAAAATTTTTATATCTCGCTTATTTACGAACGTATACTGACGATACTTGGTATACAGCTTCATCTTGTTATGATCCTTTGATTTTTCTAAAAAAAAACATTTTTTGCCAAAGGCTCCCGTAGCAGCTCCCTGCGTACTCAGCCCCCATGTTATTCTTATGGAGAATAATTAAATGCTCTGTCTCCCTTAATTATGACCATAAATTAATAAAACTGGTATACGACTTCACCTAGTTGAGTTATATGGATATTAGCATAAAAACCCATTTTTTGTGTTCCTTGTTGCAGCAAACCTACGTACTCAGCCCTAATTTTATTCTTATGGAGAATAATTAAAATTGTATATATCGCTTATTTGTGAATATATTGTTATGAAACTTGGTAAGTGGCTTTATATAGTATTAAGACATATATCTCCATTGGAAATTCACTGAGTATGCAGGTTTGCTGCGACGGGGGTATTTAATGTATCAACAGATATGCATTTATGAAAATCAGTGAAAATGCCCTTCATGGTAATTACATCGGAAATGGAAAACCTTTATGCACAAACACTCATAATGGTGTAATGCAATTACCTGATAACTGACAGTTTTACTACAGAGAACCACTGCTTTAACCCTTTGCGCTCGAATAGGCTTTAGAAATGGTCCCCTAGGGTCGTCTGTCCACACTCTGTGGCCGCAGCCATTTTTGCGCCAGCCAGGATTTTTTTCTGTCACACTTATGCTCAGTGCTCACATGTCCACACCCAGTGGACAGAGTTAAATGGCGCAAGCGATCGCGAATGCTCGCTGTCCACTGTGTGTGGACAGTGACAACGCATACTTTTACAACAATTAATATCCTTTCTACAGTATTGTGCTGAAATCTGACAGTGGATTTCGAAACTAGATGAATCCCAGAATGCAAAGGGCATAAATGTCGGCTGTTGCATTCTAATGTAAACAGTAAACAACAACAGTTAGTCAAGCGCTTTTTTCTTACACTGTGTAGTCTTCGGCTTATATACCTGATAATTATTATTATACATAATATTTCAAGTTTTCTTATTTTTTAATATGGAGAAGACATTACGTTCTGATGAAATTCGTACCGCGCTTGAAGGTAAAAGTGAGTGAGGCAGTGATTCAGACCATGAAAGTTACATTGACATCTTGTTCTATTTATGTTATAAGCAGTTTTTTAAATTATTTCTTAAAATTTTCTTAAATATAATTAACAATAAGTAAATTATGTTATTTTCGATGGTAAATAAATAAGTTCCTAAGTATACAACGAGTTTTCCTTAGACCTTGAATGTACGCTTCAACTTGACGTTTCAGTCTAGAGTGAAGAAAATAATTCCGAGCTGGCAGAAGCAGACGACCGACAATTGCTGCCGAGCTGGCGAGGAAATCTAGCGCGGCCACTGAGTGTGGACATGCGAGCTCTGGGCGCTGAGCGTCAGAAAATAATTCCCAGCTGACGCAGACTCCATCCTGTCCACTGAGTGTGGACATATGAGCGCAAAGAGTTAAGAAAAAAGTTGAGTTACATCTTTAACAAAATTTTACATCATTAAGTTGGCACTATTTTTAGTCGGCGCATGGTGGAAGAAGATCATGTTAGTTAATGTGTTAAGAACGAGGATGCTTGAAGAAAGATTGAGCGGTTTTTACTTACATCATTCGCAAGTAGTTTGTTATACATCTGGACATTAGAGACTTAACTTAATTCAACAAAGTATTAACTTAAGTTTTAATAAATTTGTTTAGATATAAAATTATTTATCTTACAGATTTACAGAATTTTAGGCATACAGATTTAAAAGTACATGCGGACAAAGTTATTAACAGATTTGCCAACTCTGGTCACTGAAGACTAAATTTTGTTAGAGTATTTAGGGTTTTTGAAATTGTACAGTGACTTAAGTACTTCCAACCAGTCAATGTCCTCTCCCTCCCCCACCCCAAAAACCTGTTCTGGAGCCGCCACTGACTAAAGAAAAGCTTATCTAAAACAAAATTAAACTCAATCTTTGCAGGAGATATAGGTTTGTAAATTGTTCTGTAAATTTCAGACTTTCCTAATCATATTTTAAACATTCATCTTGAAGTAAATAGGTCAGCCCACTCTCATTGACTTCGCTCATAAATCTAAATTGGATCTTCCCATCCTGTAGCAGGGTGCCTTGTAAAGGGCACCATTTGATCATGTACCATCTTTCAGTGTAGGAACATATCTGATGGTAAAAAGTAGGACCTAAGCAGAAAGATCTAAAGAAACTTTATCTTGCTATAAAATATGACAGTTACTTAACTAGTATAATATTGCAGACTACTTTTTTTATATACATATATATTTATATAACAATTGCATGTTTTACAATTATCTGAATAGGAGGGGTGGGGCGAGTAGTGATTTTTTAAATCGAGTCTAGTCAAGTACTTCTTTAAAAAGTAAAAAACTAATTTCTTTTGTATTGAAATTAAACTTTAATTATAAAATAACATTTTATTGAATTATTAATGTTATTATTTATTTTATTTTAACCTTTATTTTACCATGAACTAATAATGATTTAAATGAGAAAAAAATATATAAATATATAAATGTCACTTCCTTATACACAAATATTTTGCACTCAGAGGGAATAAAAAGTGCCGAACATTACCTAGAGAAACGAACAGTGAAATCTCCTTCTACGACATTTCTGTCTACACTAATTAATTTAATACTGACCATGAATTGTTTCCGATGCCAGGATTCATTCTACCTATAGCAAAAAGGTACTGCAATGGGAACAAGAATGGCGCCTTCTTATGCTAACCTGTTTATGGGTAAGATGGAAGAGGATTTCTTAGCCTCCCAGTCTCACAAACCTATATTCTGGAAACGATATATCGATGATATATTCATGATATGGACATATGGTCGTGATAAACTGGAAAACTTCTTACTGTCCCTGAATACTTTTAGTAATCTAAAATTTACATGGACCATATCCATATCATCTGTTACGTTTCTAGATGTGAACATGTATATAGATAAAGGAATTTTAAAAAATAACATAAATGTGAAAAGTACCAACACGTTCCAATATCTACATTATGAAAGCTGTCATCCTCCACACATAAAAAAGTCTATCCCAAAAGGTCTGAAAAAAGAGCAATGAATTTATGTAGCGAGAGAAAACACATAGAAAATTATGTTGACAACCTACTAATAGCTTTCACTAAAAGAGGTTATCCACGGAAGCTTCTTAACTCTAAACTTAACACTAGGACTATAAAAGTAAAGAATAAACCATCTTTTGAGAAAGAAGATCCAAAATTTATAACCACTTACCACCCTGGGTTATACAAACTTAATAACATAATGCGAATAGCTTATAATGTATTACAGCAATCCTCTTCTACAAATGTAATATTTAAAAAGATTCCTAGAATAATATTTCGAAGACCTCCTGTACTAAAAGAAATATTATCAAAACCTAAACTTCCTTCTAAAAACGAACAAATGAAAACAGAACAAAAGAATAAAGTACAACCCTGCAAGAAACCAAGATGTCTCGTTTGTAAAATGATGCCATGTTCATCGACATTCTCGAGTAGTATAACAAACCAAACATACCCCATTACAAAAAACATGTCCTGTGACTCATCAAACATCGTGTATCAAGTTAAATGCAGTAAGTGCCCTAAGGATTATATAGGATCAACCATAAACACATTAAGAACAAGAGTTACAGGTCATAGGTATGCCTTCAATCATAGGAAGATGGAGCAGCCACTGGTCAAACATGCCGATCATCACAAGGAATCTTTTGAAGAACTATATACAATTGTACCGATTCGGCAATTAAGGAAAGACTCCAAGACACAACAGCTGAGATATATGGAACAAGCTCACCAAATGGTTTTAAAATCTAAGTTCCCCCATGGACTGAATTTAAGATAGATTGTGCCACAGATGTTATTTAATGGCCAATTTACATGTGATCTTTATTTATATTTATATTTTCGTTCTTTAATTTTGTTAGATGTTATAGTTTTTTATTTATACTTATTATACTTTTATTTTATTTTATACACCTGAAGAAGCGAAATGCGAAATATAGTGTAATGTATTGAATTTTTCAGTTCCTTATTGAATTGTAGCTATATATATATTAGGCTATACTGTTTTCAACAATTATAACAAATAAAAAACGAGTGCGCACACAACACGCTGCGGTGATGGAAGTGAATTTCCACATAAAAACTTTTAAAACTAAAAATCAGTGTAAAACAAACATTTATTCCAATTTTTATTGAAATCTGAAAACACTGATTTTTTTGGCTGTTCTGATGCTCCTGGTTTCATTTACCTGCAAAGCTAGGAATAAAATTTTGCGCATTATAATGTTAGGAGAAGATCCAGACAGGCTTGAAAGTAGGCGTGAGTTGCTGGGGATGATAAAAGTACTCTAACAAAGGAATAACAGGCTTTTCTAGTGTAAAACCCCCATAAGACAACGTACTGTATTTAGTCGAAACACATTTTCTTTAATAACTCGGTAAATATTTATGCTAGAATGACGAGAGAGGGCTTAAAACTTTCGCCTCACTAATTCCCATCTTTTCACATGCATTAATTTTACATCTGGGGCTTTTCTAAACCTTTTTGGGCCCAAAAACCCGAAATTTGAAAGATTAATCCCTAAAAAAGGGGTTTGGAGTTGTCTGATTGTTTTGCCCAACAAACTTGTCCAACTGCTGATTACAGAAAGGAACGTCCCTACCAAATTTGAAGTAAATCGGACAAAAAATGTGACCGCTAGAGTGCAAACACACACACATATATATTATGTCCCGAACAAGAAAGTGATTTTTTGACCCCGACCCAACACTCCCCATGCCCCTCTCTTACTTATCTAACTCACAGGTATCCATAAATAACCTACCTGTCAATGTCTCCTTTCACATGAGCTAAAAATACATTTTAAGCTTATTTTGTTAAACATTTGTTAGCGGCGTAAACATGGGTAAACGGCGGGGGTAACTACGCATTTTCAACTATTTGGGGTAAAGGGCGGGAGTAATCAACTACTCGACTCGAATTTTTTAGTCTCTAATACTCGCTTGGCCTTCGAGTATTTTGGAATAATCACCACCACAGGCTAGGGAGCATGTGCAAGGGTATGGCACGAGTATTTTAACAAACTATTCAACCAGCCTATTTCATTTACAATCAAAATTTATATTGAAAAATGTTTGTCTTGATCCCCTATACAACATATGTAAGCTTAGCAATGTTTCTATACGTTCTTAATGTGCTTCTGTTGAGTTCAGAAAGTAATGTAACCCTAGTTCAATTAGATACTTTCAACAGGGTTTATAAATTGTAGGCTAGGATAAAAAAGAAGAATTAGGCTTAGGTGTAGGTATTTCAGAAAAAAAACAACTTACAGTACTACTATTTTCCTTAATCCCTATGTCATCAAGAGCGCCAAATTGTGGCTCTGGATCTCCAACTTCCACCTCCCAGTCCCCAGATCCACGGATTGGATTTTTCTTTTTCCATGCTCTGCGGAGTAAAACATTAGTTTCTATGCTATATTCTTCGGCCATTTCCTGTCCATCAGAAAATTTATAGTGAAATTTTCTTTTTCCTGTTAAAAAAATTATATTAATAAATATAATGTCATTATGCAGCTAGATACTGTCTTAGACTAAAAACTGTTCTACATCTCTACTTCTTCCATAATGCGAATGTTAACTTTCAAAGTCCGTCCCTCCTCAAATATGGAAAGTCTTGAGTGGTTTAATTAAATAAAACTACATTTTAGTTAAAACAGAAACCCGATTGACAACATGTTGGTGGTTAGAAGGTTCTCAGGGAACTGGTCAAGAAAGGACATTCGGACCGAGGGCAGATGTGGAGATGTGTTATGATGGGTTGTAGCCAATCCTGGAGCTTTACTAAAGTCGTACGATGGCATATGTCACGATCGCCTGATCACAGTCGGGCCACATTTACAAAACATATTGCCAACATAAATTATATCAAACATTAAATCATCGTATACATTACAAAATGGATTACCTAAAATTGTTGATAGGCCTATACGGTCAATTATAAAGAACAAAACCGTACTTAGCGATTTCAATGAGCAGAGTTTCAACATCACAACTAGTTTTTCCAAAAATAAATCATTGGTAGGCCTATTGATAATTTTGAAATTTTATTGAACGATTCACTTAGGTAACTTGTTATTTATGATAAAAAAAGTTTTGCTCACTGATATTGTAAGGTAGGTATTGTTTTTGCTCTTTAAAATGAGCCATAAATCAACAATATCGAATAATCCTGGTTTACTTTGAAAGTTAACATTGGTCTTACGAAGAAAGCAGTTGAAGTGCCAAATGTTTTTTGGTGACTGAACAAAAAAAATAGAAATAGGCCTTCAAATGCTTTTTAACACTTTCCAAGTGTTGGACAAACATTATATATACGCTAACGGTAATTTTCGTTTGCGAGCGTTGGACGTATATATACGCAACTGAATTTGAAACCTGCAAGCGTATGACAAAAATATACGACAGACATGTAAATTTAATTTAAGTATGTATTGTATGGTCGTTTCTGTGTTTATTTACAGTTATTTTATCTCGGGATGAGTCGATTCTCGATACCTTTGATACTTGGACATTGGTATCGGTATCGAGATTCATTCGTACAATGTCGATACCCCCGCCGTTTACCTGCGCTACAAAGTGCACGGGAAGAGATAGTCCCGCTGTTTACCCGCTCTACAAAGGCACGAGGAGTGTTTGGGTCGGTGGCAAAAATCTTACCTTGGAGATAAGGAAGGAAGAGGGATGTGAGGGGTCTGTTTGAAAGCAATAAACCAGTCGGCTGACCAACATTATTTCTTTGAGTCAATATCTTACAACCAAGATTTTCCCTATTATGAATTTATATTAAATAGTTTTTAGCGAATTTCCCCTATAGGGAAGAAGCTATTACCGTAGGTCTCATGGTAAGACTTAAGCCCGAGACCATGATAACTTTTTGTTTTGAGGTCCCCAGATGCCAAAAACACTATTCGTTCAAATTTATATATATATATCTATATATATATATATATATATATGTATGTGTCCGTTACCGCGATAACTTGAGTAAAAAACGTCCGATTTCGATGAAATTTGGCTCAAATGTGTAAAGTGACATTCATGACTTTAAGTTCGAAAACCAGAAATATCGGACCACGGGAAGGGGGGTTTATGGGGGTTTTAAATTTTCCAAAAATCAGTTTTTTGCATTTTTCACCCTAAAATTTAAAAAAAACTTAATTTTGATTTTTACCATGTTATAGAGCTTAAAAAAACAAATAATTTAGTATTTTGAATTATTAACCTAGGTTAAGTGGTTGCGGAGAAAATCCAAAAAAACCTGCTCATAAAATCTCCCATGTTAATCTTATGGGAAAATGGTTTTTGGCTTTTCCTCAGTTCATTTCTATGTAAACTTCACATTTGCTTTTACCAATCAGTTTAGCTCTACAAAACAATCATTTTGGTGTTTAAATTGTGATTCTACGTCCAACCGTTGCCGTGATATTCAAAGTGCTAAACACAGTATGTTGTACAATGTTATCCTTATGGAGAATATTTAAAATTTGATATCTCGATTATTTATGAACGTATATTGATGAAACTTGGTAGGTGGCTTCACCTAGTACTGGTATATTGATATTTCCACAAAAAATTTATTTTTTGTTGATTATCCTCTTAGCAGCAAACCTGCATTCTCATCCCTAATGTTATTCTTATGGAGAATACGGAAAGCTTTATATATCCCTTAATTATGAACATAAATCATTAAAACTTGGTATATAGCTTCACCTGGTTGAGTTATATTGATAAATGCAAAAAACCCGCATTTTTATCTTCCTCTTTGCAGCAAACCTGCGTTCCCAGCCCTAATGTTATTCTTATAGAGAATAAATAAAATGCTATATATCACTTATTTATTTAAGTATTTTTATGAAACTTGGTAAGTGGCTTTATGTGGTAGTAAGAAATATATTCATTCATAGGAAATTTGCTGAGGACGCAGGTTTGCTGCGACCGGGGTATTGTTTTTCTACATTACTATAGTATACTAGTGAAATTAACATTAAATTATGTAAAAAATTACGTTAAAAATTGGTTTGATAATTAAATACAAATTACTACTAATTAATTTTAAATGGTATTATAAATTTGTATCTGTTTTTAACTATAGTTTTAACATCTATAGGTACTGAATAATCATAGGTATCGATGGTATCGGTATCGAGAATCGATTTTTCTGGTATCGGTATCGAGAATCGTTAAAATTTCGGTATCGACTCATCCCTCATTTTATCCCATTAATCTATTTTAGCGAATTTCCCCTATATGGAAGAAGCTATTACCGCAGGTCTCATAGTAAGAATTAAGACCGAGACCATGATAATTTTTTGATTTAAGGTCCCCAGATTACAAAAACACTATTCGTTCAAATTTATATATATATATATATATATGTGTCCGTGAATGCGATAACTTGAGTAAAAAACGTCCGATTTCGATGAAATTTGGCTCAAATGTGTAAAATGACATTCATGACTTTAAGTTCGAAAACCAGAAAAATCGGACCATGGGAAGGGGGGTTTATGGGGGTTTTAAATTTTTCAAAAATCAGTTTTTTGCATTTTTCACCCTCAAATTTTTAAAAATCTCATTTTTGGTTTTGACCATGTTATAGAGCTTAAAAAAACAAATAATATAGTATTTTGAATTATTAACCTAGGTTAAGTGGTTGCGGAGAAAATCCAAAAAACCTACTCATAAAATCTCCCATGTTAATATTATGGGTAAAAGGTTTTTGGCTTTTCCTCAGTTTAATTTAATGTAAACTTCACATTTGCTTTTACCAATCTGTTCAGTTTCACAAAGCAATCATTTTGGTGTTTAAATTGTGATTCTACGCCCAACCGTTGCTGAGATATTCAAAGTGCTAAACACAGTACGTTGTCCAATGTTATCCTTATGGAGAATAAATAAAATTTGATATTTCGATTATTTATGAATGTATGTTGATGAAACTTGGTTTGTGGCTTCACGTAGTCCTGGTATATTGATATTTGCACAAAAAATTGATTTTTTGTTGATTATTCCCGTAGCAGCAAACCTGCGTACTCAGCCCCATATTATTCTTATGGAGAATAAGTAAAATGTAATGACTCCCTTAATTATGAACATAAATTAATAAAACTTGGTATGTAGCTTCACTTGGTTGAGTTATATTGATCATTCCATAAAAACCCATTTTTTTGTTCCTTGTTGCAGCAAACCTGCTTACTCAGCCCCCATGATATTCTTATGGAGAATAACTAAAATGTTATATAGTGCTTATTAATGATTGAATATTGATGAAACTTGGTATGTGGCTTCGCCTAGTTAAATTATATTTATATTAGCATAAAAATCAATTGTTTGTGTTCCTTGTTTCAGCAAACCTACATACTCATTACCAATGTTATTCATATGGATAATAATTAAAATCGCTTATATGTGAATATATTTTTATGAAACGAGTATGCGGGTTTGCTGCTACCGGTAAAATCAATAAAATACCCCCGTCGCAGCAAACCTGCGTACTCAGCGAATTTCCAATGAATATATATGGGTATCACTACTACCTAGAGCCACTTACCAAGTTTCATAAAAATACATTCATTAATAAGTGATATATAGCATTTTATTTATTATCCATAAGAATAACATTAGGGCTGAGTACGAAGGTTTGCTGCAACAAGGAAGATAAGAAATGTGTTTTTTTTTAGAATTATCAATATAACTCAACCAGGTGAAGCTACATACCAAGTTTTATTAATTTAGGTTCCCAACTAAGGGAGATATAAAACTTTACTTATTCTCCATATGAATAACATGGGGGCCGAGTGTGCAGGTTTGCTGCTACCGGGAAAAATCAACAAACAACTTTTTTATGCTATTATCAATATACCACAACTAGTTGAAGCCACATACCAAGTTTCATTAATATACATACATAAATAATCAAAATATAACACTTTATTTATTCTCCATAAGGATAACATTGGACAACGTACTGTGTTTAGCACTTTGAATATCACTGCAACGGTTGGACGTAAAACAACAATTAAAACGCCAAAATAATTGTTTTGTAGAGCTAAACTGATTGGTAGAAAGAAATGTGGAGTTTTTAGTGAAATCATCCGAGGAAAATCTAAAAACCTTATTCCTATAAGATTAACATGGGAAATTTTATGGACACATTTTTTGACTTTTCTACACAACCACTAAACCTAGCTTAATGATTCAAAATACAAAATTGTTTGTTTTTTAAGCTCTATAAATGGCTATAACCAAAATCTAGTGTTTTTAAAATTTTAGGGTAAAAAGTTAAAAAAATAATTTTTGGAAAATTTAAAACCCCCATAAAACCCCTTTCCCATAGACCAATCGATCTGGATTTCGAACTTAAAGTCATAAATGTTACTCTCCACATTTGAGCCAAATTTCATCAAAATCGGGCGCTTCTTTCAAAAGTTATCGCGGTAACGGACACACACACACATATATATATATATATATATATATATATATATATATATATATACCCCCGACGCAGCAAACCTGCGTACTCAGCGAATTTCCAATGCATATATATGTGACTCACTACTACATAGAGCTACTTACCAAGTTTCACAAAAATACATCCATAAATAAGTGACATATAGCATTTTATTTATTCTCCATAAGAATAACATTAGGGTTGAGGACGCAGGTTTGCTGCAACAAGGAAGATAAGTAATATGGTTTTTTTACAATTATCAATATAACTGAACCGGGTGAAGCTATATACCAAGTTTTATTAATTTAGGTTCATAATTAAGGGATATATACAACTTTACTTATTCTCCATATGAATAACATGGGGCCGAGTATGCAGGTTTGCTGCTACGGGGACTATCAACAAAAAACTTTTTTTTTGTGCTAATATCAATATACTACAACTAGTTGAAGCCACATACCAAGTTTTATCAATGTACATTCAAAAATAATCGAGATATAGAATTTTATTTATTCTCCATAAGGATAACATTGGACAACGTACTGTGTTTAGCACTTTGAATAGCTTTGCAACGGTTGGACGTAGAACAACGATTAAAACACCAAAATGTTTGTTTTGTTGAGCTAAACACATTAATAAACAGAAATATGTAGTTTTTAGTACAACTATCTGAGAAAAATCTAAAAACCTTTTCCCATAAGATTAACATGGGACACGTTTTTTTGGATTTTCTCCGCAACCACTTAACCTAGGTTAATGATTCAAAGTACTAAATTATTTGTTTTTTTTAAGCTCTATAAAATGGCTATAACCAAAAGTGAGTGTTTTTAACATTTTGGGGTCAAATTTGCAAAAAACAGATTTTTGGAAAATTGTAAACCCCCATAAAACCCCCTTCCCATAGTGCGATCGATCTGGTTTTCGAACTTAGTCATAAATGCTACTCTCCACATTTGTGCCAAATTTCATCAAAATCGGGTGTTTCTTTCAAAAGTTATCGCGGTAACGGACATATATATATATATATATATATAAATTTGTACGAATAGTGTTTTTGGCATCTAGGGACCTTAAAACAAAAAGTTATCATGGTCTCGGGCTTAAGTCTTACCATGCCACCTACGGTAATAGCTTCTTCCCTATAGGGGAAATTCGCTAAAAACCATTTTTTTGTGCTACTATAAATATACCACAACTATTTGAAGCCACATACCAATTTTCATCACTATACATACATAAATAATCAAAATATAACATTTTATTTATTCTCCATAAGGATAACATTGGACAACGTACTGTGTTTAGCACTTTGAATATCACTGCAACGGTTGGGCGTAAAAAAACAATTATAACGCCAAAATGATTATTTTGTAGAGCTAAACTGATAGGTAGAAAAAAATGTGGAGTCTTTAGTGAAATTATCTGAGGAAAATCAAAAAATACCGTATTCCCATAAGAAACACATGGCATACATGGGAAATTTTATGGACACATTTTTTGACTTTTCTACACAACCACTAAACCTAGCTTAATGATTCAAAATACAAAATTGTTTGTTTTTAAGCTCTATAAAATGGCTATAACCAAAATCTAGTGTTTTAAAATTTTAGGCTAAAAAGTTCAAAAAACTGATTTTTGGACAATTTTAAACCCCCATAAAACCCCCTTCCCATAGACCGATCCATCTGGTTTTCGAACTTAAAGTCATAAATGTTACTCTCCACATTTGTGCCAAATTTCATCAAAATCGGGCGCTTCTTTCAAAAGTTATCGCAGTAACGGACACACACACACACACACACACACACACACACACACACACACACACACACACACACACACACACACACACACATATATATACACATATATATAAATTTGAACGAATAGTGTTTTTGGCATCTGGGGACCTCAAAACAAAAAGTTATCGTGGTCTCGGGCTTAAGTCTTACCATGCCACCTACGGTAATAGCTTCTTCCCTATAAGGGAACTTCGCTAAAACTTGGTATGTAGCTTCACTTGGTTGAGTTGTATTGATAATTGCATAAAAACCCATTTTTTCCCTTGTTGCAGCAAACCTGCTTACTCAGCCTCCATGTTATTCTTATGGAGAATAACTAAAATGTTATATAGTGCTTATTTATGATTGAATATTGATGAAACTTGGTATGTGGCTTCGCCTAGTTAAATTATATTTATATTTGCATAAAAACCGATTGTTTGTGTTCCTTGTTTCACCAAACCTACGTACTCATTACCAATGTTATTCTTATGGAGAATAATTAAAATCGCTTATATGTGAATATATTTTTATGAAACTTGGTATGTGGCTTTATGTGGTATTAAGACAAATAATATGCATTGGAAATTCGCTGAGTACGCAGGTTTGCTGCAACGGGGGTATTTTGGTCGTACATTTTCATTCGGTGAGTTGGCAACACTGTTGTCGCAACAGATGTTATAGACTGGCCGGCTGATGTAATCCTTTTGTTAACACGTTCGCTACCGAGCGTCATGTATGTGTGACGCATGAGTGTTCGTAGCGTACCAACTGTAAATGATATACTTCCAGACTAGGCCAATGCAAAAATAAAATACCCCCGTCGCAGCAAACCTGCAAACTCAGCGAATTTCCGATGGAGATATAATAGTCTTAATACTACATAAAGCCACTTACCAAGTTTCATAAAAATATATTCACAAATTAGCGATATATACGATTTTAATTATTCTCCCTAAGAATAACATTGGGGCGGAGTACGCAGGTTTGCTGCAATAAGGACCACAAAAAATGGGTTTTTATGCTAATATCAATATAACTTAACTAAGTGAAGTCGTATAGGCCTACCAGTTTTTATTAATTTATATTCATAATTAAGGGAGACAGAGCATTTAATTATTCTCAATAAGAATAACATGGGGACTGAGAACGCAGGTTTGCTGCTACGGGAGAATTTGGCAAAACATTTTTTTTTAGCAAATATTAATAGACCACAACGAGATAATACCAAGTTTCATCAGTATACGTTCATAAATAAGCGAGATATATTAAAATTTTATTTTCCTCCATAAGAATAACATTAGACAACGTAGGCCTGCTGTGTTTAGCACTTTCAATATCTCGGTAACCAATTAATGTAGAATGATCGAAATATCAAGTTGTGTGTTTTTTTAAGCTGAATCGAATGGTGAAAACTAAAATTTGACTATTTCAAAAATTATATATAAAAAATTTAAAAAAAAACAATTTTTGGGGTACAAAACCCCCCAAAAATACCCCTTTGGATAGAGCGACCTGGCTGGTTTTCGAACTTAAAGTCACAAATGTTGCTTTACACGTTTATACCAAGTTTCATCAAAATCGGATCAGTTGTATGAGAGTTATCGTGCTCACACACATATATACAGTTTCGAATGAATGGTGTTTTTGGGGTCTGGGGGACCTCAAAACGAAAAGTTATCATGGTCCCAGGCCTAGGTCTTACCATGCCGACTACGGTTATAGCTTCTTCCCTATATAGGAAATTCGCTAAAAACATGCTTCCTGACCAAATTTTTGATGTAAGTTTCAACTGTTATTATGGTTCAAAATACCAATAAACAACATCTGACTCATTTATAAACAACAATTGTACATTTTAATAGATTTTAGCGAATTCCCCCTATAGGAAAGAAGCTATTACCGTAGTCGGCATGGTAAGACCTACGACCGGGACCATGATAACTTTTCGTTTTGAGGTCCCCAGACCCCAAAAACACCATTTGTTCGAAACTGTATATATATATATATATATATATATGTGTGTGTCCGTGAGCACGATAACTCTCGTAAAAATGATCTGATTTTGATGAGACTTGGTATAAACGTGTAAAGCAACATTTATGATAAAGTTCGAAAACCAGCTAGATCGCTCCATCCAAAGGGGTATTTTTGGGGTATTTTGGTATTTTTGTACCCCAAAAATGTTTTTTGAATTTTTTATATATATTTTTTGAAATAGTCAAATTTTAGATTTTACCATTGGATTCAGCTTAAAAAAACACACAATTTGGTATTTTGATCATTCCTCTACGTCAATTGGTTACCGAGATATTGAATGTGCTAAACACAGTACGTTGTCTAATGCTATTCTTATGGAGGAAAAGAACAATTTTATATCT
Source organism: Allygus modestus (assembly GCA_963675035.1). Lineage (NCBI taxonomy): Eukaryota > Metazoa > Arthropoda > Insecta > Hemiptera > Cicadellidae > Allygus > Allygus modestus. Next base: position 273,292,798 of record OY776111.1, read on the forward strand.
CGCTTATTTATGAACGTATACTGACGATACTTGGTATACGGCTTCATCTCGTTGTGGTCTATTGATATTTGCTCAAAAAAACAATTTTTTGCCAAAGGCTCCCGTAGCAGCAAACCTGCGTACTCAGCTCCCATGCTATTCTTATGGAGAATAATTAAATGCTGTCTCCCTTAATTATGAACATAAATGAATAAAAACTGGTGTATGACTTCACCTAGTTGAGTTATATTGATATTAACATAAAAAACAATTTTTGGTGTTCCTTATTGCAGCAAACCTGCGTACTCAGCCCCAATGTTATTCTTATATAGAATAATTAAAATTGTATAAGTTATATCGCTTATTTGTGAATATATTTTTATGAAACTTGGGAAGGCTTTTTGTAGTATTAAGACATTGTATCTCCATTGGAAATTCGCTGAGTATGCAGGTTTGCTGCGACGGGGGTATTTATTTTATATCACATAGATGTGACGTCGGTCTATAGCATTGTTTTACTAATGAAAATATATATGAATTGTACTGCTGATCGACTGTCATACATGTGTGACTCAAAAATAAAATATATTTTATCAAATTGTATTGGTAAGAAAATAAAGAAACACTGTTCAGTTAAAAAACTTATGCTTATTCAGAACTAAATAAAGTCCCCTCACTAAAATCATCGTCTACCACAAGATCAATTTCACCTAAAGTCATGACATCTCTCCTCTTCCTTACTTTTTGCGTTTTACCGTCTTCATCTATCACTCAACAGCACAGAAACAGCAGTTTATTATAACATAAACAAACTAATAACACGAGGGTTATTGTAGAAGTACATGAATCTCAACCGTGGTTCATCGTAATGTAACCGGTTGGCCAACACACCCCTGGAGTCAAAACGAAATATCCCAAGCTCGGACCAAGCGACCTTACATGTGATAGACATTCCTATAGCCCAATATTCAGTTAAAAAGACAATCAAATACACTGACAGGCAGCCAAAGCGTATTTAGTAACAATAGGCTCGAGTCACAAATACCAAGACTTTTAGTTTTAGCTCGTCGGGCTGTAGTTAGCGCTCCACTCATCACACATATGTGACGTCGGTCTATAGCGAAAACCGGAGCATCACAAATACGTGATGTCGGTCTATATTGAAAGTCCAAATTTTGAGTCAGTAGCGAACGTGTTAAGTTACTGTCTCGTTCGCAGACAGTTTATTTACATTCGGTCAGTTATTTACAAGTTTTTGTGTGAAGTACAAGCTAATGATGTGTTGCAAAGTTTTCTACTGTGTCATGGTTTTTTTCAAAATGACATCCAGAGTGAGTGATTGCTGTATACTTATACAACACGCTAATTTTGGTCATAAAACATGAAAAAAAAATATTTTTACTGTAAAAGTAAACATAATTTACTTTAACCATAAGTGGAAAAAATAAATATTTCAAAATCTATTTTTTGACCACGCCCAAAAAATATATAACTTAGCGTACAGAATAGGGCTTCGCTCCAGAGTCACCGCTTGAGAAGGGTTATAATCAAACTCAAGTACCGGTACTTAACTACTAAGGCATAGGTAAGTTTTAATTTGAAAGGGAAAGTTAGAAAAAAATATTTTTCTATTACTAAACGATCAGATAGTCCAGATTTCCAGTTAAAGTAAATTTATATGATAAATCTGGGCTAACACTGTTCAAATTCATTTGACCTTACTTAAAACATTCACTGACAACAGGATAAAAAAATGTCATTAGCCCTATTTTTGACAAGTGTCAAACATAAGTGACATCCCAATCTTCGCCAGAGACTAGCATCAACCAACTAACTATAGTTTATGGGTGACTCATAATAAGCAAAGCTAGGTTATAGTTTCTTTCATAGAACTAAATACTTCCAACAGTTCATTTTTTATACAAATTTATAGTGACCATGTGAATATCTGTAAAAGTGGTTTTAATTTGATCAAAATAACATACCAGCCTAATACGCCAACTTCTTAGTTTTTTACAGAACCATCATGAACAAGGGAATAATCACTTTTTGTATGTAATGTTGTACCGTGGGTACCGTACTCAAATTGTATACAGAATTTTATCCTGAACAGAAAGATGAAGTTTTTTTTTATCTGAACAATTACTAAGTTAGTTATAGTAAAAACAAGTTTTACTAGCCTCCAGCCTCCAGCCAACATGGGAGGATGGATGAGATTTGGGGATAATTGTAATTTCTTTGAAGATAGCAAAATTGATTTGGTATCTACTGAGAAAATATTTAAAAAATCTGAAATAAAGGGAATTTTTCAAAGGGTATGAAACTATCATCAAACTTTTCAAAATCGAACTAGGACTTCAACACCTGGTGTAGACTAAATTACCCCACCACTTTTGACCACTCTCCCCAACTTCAAATATTTTACTGGTAACCATCTTGAGTTTTTTTTAAACCACTGCATTTATAATATTGAGTTGAATTGCAGTACCTTTGGCGGAATAAAGCCAACTTGACTACATTCACTAATGGTAGATTGGTAGGCCCAATAAGGCCTAATCTATGTCCATTCTTAAGGCAGACTGTGTACATACATAACCTACTCACCATCTTGAAATATGGAAGTCTTTTCTGCACTTTTTATTTTACAATACCAGACATTATTTTCCATTTTCTAAATTATTATTAACCCTAATGTGAAATCTCAAACTTTGACTTCAGTTTCCTAACACAAACACTTGTAAATTGTAAATAGGCCTAACTTCAACTTCAAACAGTGTAAACAATTTTTTTTGTATAGTTTTATCACTACACTTGCATTTTGAGTTGCCAGGTGCAGTACCAACATTTTATAAAGTAAAAGATTATGAACTTGGTTACACACTAATAAATAACAATAAATTAATGTTAATGTTATTAAAACTAAACCTGAGTAGATAATCTTATCTCACTCTATTGAGTCACTAAGTCAAAATATACTAACTTAACTGCTAAGCTTACTATTTTCTAATACTTTTTTTATAGAATGGCGGTGAACTATATTTAATTATTTGTATTGAGAGTGCTGATATAAAACTTTAACTACTTAGTTGGGTTCCAAGTTTTTTTATCCCACGGTTTTGAATGCCTCCAAAATATCTGCTCAATGATTCCTATTCATTCTCTGATTCTCCTAAGAATACAAACACACAGGACGCGGCGCGGCGCAGCACGGCACGGCGCGTCAAAAACAAATACATGTTGAGTTTGATTTTTTGAAGCGTCAACACGCGTCTTGCGATGGATGGTGAATGCCTAAATATTTAATTCGAGGCTAAAAAGTGAATATTTACACTATTTTTCCACTTTACCGTCATCACCATTCGTCTATAACCTATGGTAAACAGGAAACTGTATCTGGAGTAGCCAATAAACAAGCAAAAACTAACCTAGTAATCATATATCAAGAAACTAAACCGCACAAAAGACAAAAGGCGGTGCGACGAGTGGAAGTGAGGCCGGTCTATACTTAACTCCCGCCCGGTCGCGGTTGTTGGCAGTCGTCATTCGTCTTCTACAAAATTTGGATGTGTATGGTTGACGTCATGAGGTGACGTAAAGAGGTATGACGTGTTCTTGTGACGTCATGACGCGTTTTGGTCATGTTGGGACATGTTTTTGCGAGGTGGTATGTAGGGCATAGGTATACATATGCAGTGTTTTTGCGATATTATTAGGTGTTTTAGCGATATTAGGACAACTTCCATACAATTTGAATATTAGCGCTAGCGGTTGTCAGCCTAGGTTGGATGACGTCATGGTCTATGACTTCACGATCAATGACGCAGTACGTATGACGTCATCACCTATGCTTGGGCTCTCAGCCCAGGTTCGAAAAGGCGCCATGTTCATGACGTAGTGGTCTATGAAGTCACGATCAATGACGCATCACGTATGACGTCATCACCTGTCCTTGGGCCCAGGTTGGAAGACGTGTATGACGTCATGACCAAACGGATATCAGGACACGGCGAAAACAACTCCTGTAAAATTCGGATTTTAGCTAATTATATTTGGGTCAAGGCAACCATAATTTGTTTTTAGCGAATTTCCCCTATAGGGAAGAAGCTATTACCGTAGTCGGCATGGTAAAACCTAGGCCCGGGACTATGATAACTTTTCGTTTTGAGGTCCCCCAGACCCCAAAAACACCATTCGTTCGAAACTGTATATATATAACAGTATACATATATATAATATTATATATATATATATATGTATATATGTATATATATATATACTGTATATATGTGTCCGTGAGCACGATAACTCTTGTAAAAATGATCCGATTTTGATGAAACTTGGTATAAACGTGTAAAGCAACATTTATGACTTTAAGTTCGAAAACCAGCCACATCGCTCTATCCAAAGGGGTATTTTGGGGGGGGTTTCGTACCCCAAAAATTGGTTATTAGAAATTTTTACTTGTAATTTTTGAAATAGTAAAATTTTAGTATTCACCATTGGATTCAGCTTAAAAAAAACACAACTTGGTATTTTGATCATTCCTCTACATTAATTGGTTACCGAGATATTGGAAGTGCTAAACACAGTACGTTGTCTAATGTCATTCTTATGGAGGAAAAGAAAATGTTTATATCTTGCTTATTTATGAACGTATACTGACGATACTTGGCATACAGCTTCATCTCGTTGTGATATTTTAATATTTGCTAAAAAATCTTTTTTGCCAAATTCTCCCGTAGCAGCAAACCTGCGTACTCAGCCCACATGTTATTCTTATGGAGAGTAATTAAATGCTCTGTCTCCCTTAATTATGAACATAAATGAATTTAAACTGGTATACGACTTCACCTAGTTGAGTTATATTGATATTAGCATAAAAACCCATTTTGTGTTCCTTGTTGCAGCAAACCTGCGTACTCAGCCTAAATGTTATTCTTATGGAGAATAATTAAAATTGTATAAATCGCTTATTTGTGAATATATTGTTATAAAACTTGGTAAGTGGCTTTATGTAGTATTAAGACATTTATATATCCATTGGAAATTCGCTGAGTATGTAGGTTTGCTGCGACGGGGGTATTTAAACATATCTTGCACTTCAAAGTTTCAGTGAAATACATGGTTTTTATTATTCTTACTTATTTCATTTTACAAATAGTATATGTTACAAACGCACAGAGAACCTTTCTCAGTGCAACACAATAATTTTGTATTTTGAAAAAATAAAACTAACTATATCGAACAGTTCGCAGCTTAAAATTTACAAAACTACTTAATACTTACAGTTTGAAGATTCATGTTTTGTTGCCTCTGTAGATCTGTAGTGAGTAAAAGGTTCACGTTATCCATAATCATATTTTTTTCTCGACGTCGTCTCTGATTCCGTAGAGCTGTTTACATTGTAACAGTTAAGAGGTTCATAATCTCCAAAATCACATTTCTTTCTCGGCATATGTGGAAGTGTACTGATGGCGGATCCTCCCCAGTGTTCTTTCGCTAAATAGTTTGTTGCAGAAATACTAAACGTTACGCTGTATCCGTTTACAATCTAAACTTTCAATTCTTCCGAATAAAGTTGCAAATCGTGAACTGTAGAAATATGAACATTATCGTAGTTGTCACAACTAATTCTGAGAGCCATGATATTTTCTTGCGTATACGCCTACTCGCCGGGTGTGCCTCCCAGCTCTGTTCCTTCCCTTTATACAATAATCCCATTACCACCACTTTGTTTCCACATTTAAGTTATGAATATCTTCATCAGTAAAGTTATAGGAGTTCTGCATACACACACATTAGTCCGCAAGCACTGCATGTACTAAGTCTATACAACAAATACTATTTTGTATTTCTTAAGGGTTCGGTTAACCGAACGAGGTTTATATATTCTGACGGTTGTTCACAAAAATTCTTTAATCGGACTAGACAACGACCTGTCCCAAGGCCGCCAGCGCCGGCAGCCGGTGAACACTGAGCTGCAAAAGAACAGCATTTCTGACATGCAAACCTTCATTTCCAAGAAAATAATTTTAACGCAAACTCAGTCTTAGTGAAATTGAATACTGTAAATAAAACTAGGATTGTTTAATTACCACATCTCAGAACACTATAAAGTATATTTACCTTCTTGTAAGTGTACGCTATATAGATTTTTGCAAGTGTTAATAAGCGTTAAAAAAGATGTAATAACTCGTTTACCACAAGTCTATATCTGTAGTCTAGTCTATATCACAAGTTACTATAACCATAGACTAACTACAACACACTGAGCTCTATGTTATACCTGGAGTCACCACTCCAAGGGGAAAAAGCGTGCCGCTGTGTTTTATGGCCGTTATGTTGGCCAGATGTGTTTTTGACATTTTGGTGGTATAGTTATTTTATTTCCTATTGGTTGTAATTTTGACATCGTCCACACAATTCATTCTGATTGGTCCATTTAACATCAAAGTGGCAACACAATAGAGCAAAATGTCTGTGATGATGGCACTTTTTTGGAAAATATTTAGCAAGAGAGTAGTGACTCCAGATATAACATAGAGCTCAGTACTATAACCATGATAACTAGGTTAACAAACATAACAAACGCTTGAACATTACAACGAAATTTAAAGTGTGTTTATTTATTTTTAGTCTATTCTTAAGTGTAACAGTTCTGCTTTATTCAAATGTGCAATCAACCCTTCATTTTACATATGATACGTTTAACAAACATCAGTTAAGATTACAACGAAATTATTTTCTACTTTGATAATACAGTTCCATTTAAAGTAAGGATAATTTGTTCGACTAACGTGTAGCAAGAAAATGGAGAGTAGTGGTCTTTAGCCGATTCTGCCCGTGAAGGATGTGGAGGGTTGCCCCCTTCCTCCACGCCGGGTGCGGTGGCGGGTGAGCCCCTCCCAACGGGTGCGGTCACGGGTGAACCCCCGGGTGCGGAGGTGGGTGAGCCCCCACCCCCGGGTGGGGTGGTGGGTGAGCCCGCCCTCCGGGTGTGGTGGCGGGTGAATCCCCCTCCGGTGCAGTGGCGGGTGAGCCCCCCCCGGGTGTGGTGGCGAGTGAGCCCCCCCCGGGTGTGGTGGCGAGTGAGCCCCCCCGGGTGCGGTGGCGGGTGAGCCCCCCTCCCCCTTGACAATGACTGATCATAATGATATACCGACAAAGGAGCCACCCCAACATTCCCAGACATGGGGTTGTTTTATTTATATATTAATTAAACAAGGGTGGTGGTTGTGCCAACACCTGCGCTGCTGCTGTGCATCCACATTTCCAGACAGAGAGTGATTTTTTGCCCGGAGACGGTCATTAACAATAGCCACTTCTCCGAATTAATTAGACAAGGCGCTGCAGCTGCACCAGCCCATGGTTAAAGCTGCGTACAGAGCTTCACAGCCCACAACTCTCATTATGTTTTCGGAAAAATAGGGGTGAGTGAATCCCGCACCCGAATTGTCGAACACCCACGATCTCATTCTTGGTCTATACCTCACAGTGTGTGGTTGGCGATAGTGTTGACGTGCTTCCGTGTGTGCTGTCAGAGGTGCCTGCGCTTTTTGACGTAAACTGTAAAAATATCTCACTTAACCTCTTATATACTTAATGATCACCCCGTTGATGTACTGTTTGACAGCATTAACAATCCTTGATCGGGCCCCCTTTGAATTAGCAATCTCATACAGTTTACATCAATGAATCTGGTTTTTACAAGTCCTACAAATGCATGTAAGTGAACAAATGAAGTCAATTCGACAGAGAAAATACAAGTCTACTCAACCGGATGAATGGAGTCCTGATTCGGGACTTCCTTTGAATTAGAAATTTCATACAGTTTAAATCAACGAATTTGGTTTTTATAAGTCCTACAAATGCATCTAAGTGAAAAAATACAAGTCACCTAAACAGGAAGTAGTCGTGCCCCAAAGTGGGGCACACCCCAATTATAATGATTCTAAAGTAACATTCATATATGAACCTGGTTTATACGAATTAATATTTTCCTGATGTGAATTGATTTAATAATTATGAATTTAATTCATTTATGGACTATGTAACAAAAGGTGAATTTAATTCATCTAATAAAATTTAAATATATAACAAAACTAAGTGTAATAAAATTAATAAAATATATAACAAAATCAACTATAAACACACAAGCGCACTCTGTTTACGGTTCCCAACCATCACACTCATGCGACACCGCGAAAAGATCCACTAATCTACGTCGTAATCAATTTCCATCGGTGGCGGAAGGAAGGGTGCTATTGGTACCGATGGCGCCCTTGGGGGTTTCCCATAATGTACCCATGGAAGTGTGTTGATTCCATCTTCTGGCAGCACGTATCGTTTGTGATCAAACGGCGCCAGAGAGCGTTTCCTTACCACAACGGTGTACATTAAGTGGTAACGACTTTGGAAACGCATATTGTCTGTTGACTTGATTGTATATCTAAACAGACAATCTTCATAGTCTTGAACATACAGATCATTCTGAACAACGGTGCGTTTGATACCTTTCGACTTTTTTTACAGGCGGAGGTAAATCCCAATCGTCGTCATATCCGTTACCTATTATAGCACATGTTCTACCACCGAATACTACGCAGTACAGTTTTGCCATCAAGCTTACAAACTTCTTAATGCCCACCCCACCAGCTCCGTCCTTAAACTTCCCCAAAACCCTAGCGTTGCGACCGACATAGCAGATGTGGTTCTGGAGGTAGTTGCTGGTGTAGAAGTCGTCCAGGTTCTGTATCATGTTGCAGTAGACGTCTCTGGTACGGATCGCGTACATGATACCGTCTGTATCCATGTAGGCCATTCTGATCCTATCCAATCCGTATCGTTCTACCATGTCATAGTGGAAACCAAATATCCATCGTTTTCTATGGCCCAGAATGGTTATTCCAGCATACACTGGTTTGTTCAGGACCACTCGCACCTTTGCCATATTAAATAGGGCCAAGCTTTCATTATACCAAACGCGGCTATTGAAATTTGCCTTGGCCACGTACTTTGGATGGATTTTCTGCAAGGCTGCGTTTCAGATTTTGGTGTTTTCTGACGTTCTGGAGACTCATACCATAGATAGCATTGATAATTAGTTTAAACATCTCAACTTCGAACTTGTTTCTGGCCTGCTGTCCAAGTTCGGTATTCATAGTCACGTACAGCTTCAACCATAGCGACTGTTTAAAACGAAGTACCCGGTGGATGCATTGAACATGTAATCCGTTATCCTTCGCTTGCTGAAGATAGCGGTAGTGGATTACATAGTCCTGTTTATCCATTAGGATGCCATTAGTTTCTTCGATCTTCCTGCTCCGCTGTCGATGATGACCACTGATGAGTACGGCAGTTGGTATGCTGGTGCTCTCACTTCCTGACAAAACGGTAAGTCGCGATGTTTGTCATGGAGGGCCTGATCTCTGGGATATTCCAGGTCCACCTCTAAAACGTAACCATACTCACCGTGTGCTGGAAGGTTTGCGATGTCCAAGTCGTCGCATTCCGAAGTGATAACCGCTGAAATTTAGCATATGGGAGTGGCTCGGCCATTGCCCAACCATATAGGTTATTAGGGTCGTAGTACATTAAGTAAGTATCATCATCATTCTCGACGCTACTCGTTGAAGCGCTCTGACCGTTTCGGTCGCCACCATCTTCTCTTGTAAATTTATTATTGGCAACGACGTGTTGAACGTGTCGAGAACGCACTGGGTTAGTCCGCCTCGAATACCCTTCTCGAGAAACAAATATTGGTCAACGTCTTGCAGGGTATCGAGGACCACGCCGGTCTTGAACAGCATTAAGTCCCAAGCGTATGATGGAAGCGTAAGGTAATGTGCTGGATCCAAGTTGTAATGTGTCAGACACATTTCCCTTGAACACATCTGCCAACAGTAGGACGTCTGTCTGAAGGTATATGTCGGAATATTGTCCGAGGGTTGTACAACCGAACTTGGTTCAGACGCGTTGGGTGTGTGAGCATAATCCTCATCTTCGACAGCATCTCCAAAAACTATCTTTGGTGGTAAAGAATCTTCATCACGTACTTCCATCGACGTGATGTGCTCGTTAGGAAAAATTCCTTTCCGGCGCAACAGGTCAAACTCTTCCTGGACAACGTATCGGCCCGTGTGATGTTCATTTTATGGGCCGGTAGAATAGATGTTAATGTTGCCAACGACTTACCCATCAGCCTATATGAGTCGACAAATTGTAATTTAATACTATTCCACCAACCTGCGCTGGGATACTGAACGCGTTTGGAGAAGGTAATGTACTTCTCAGTATTAGTGAGCACATCAATGTCTCCTTTGTAAACTGCGAGCTCTCTCACGATGAAGGGAGCATCGTAATTAGACAAATTGTGGAGGAACATGTTGACAGCTTAAATAGGAGATTCAGGATCGATGTGCAGCTCCTCTGTACTTGTACGAAGGACTTGTCCTCACCTTGACATCATTGTCACCAACATTTGGGATGAAGTCCTTTTCGCATATGTGACATGCTGTGGCTTTGTTAGAATGACAACTCCTCTTGTTCTGTCAACTGTGGGGGACCACTTTGTATACGTCGACCATATAACATTTCTCCAATATTCTGCACGACATCCCGTACTGAATTGATAAAATGCTGCGCAGCATCCTCGCCTCTGAACAAGCGAAGTTGTGAGAAGGTGTTGGTTGTTGCATCATCGTCGTCACAGAATCCGTCGTCGGTTTTTTGTGATCATCGCGAACGTAGTAAGCGTATGCGTATGGTACGTGGATATCCCTGACGTTGTTCGGGTTACCCACATTATACTGTCGTCCTATCCTGGCGGTAGCTGGGTCCCAGGTTAGTGGTTGGACTGTAGGAGTCTGGTTGAGAGGTTGGTTGGCCTCATGTGGCACAAGGGTCCACTCAAAATCTTCATAAATGTTAAATCACGTTATTAGAATGCGCTCAAAGCGTTGAAAACGGATCTCCTTCTCTTCTGCTACATCCGTTCTCAAAGGAGCATGGTCTGAACAGTAGCGTTGATATTCTTCCAGAAGCTCAGCTCCCCTGAAGCCTAACCTAGTCGGTTGGTTGTCGAAATATGCAAAGCTTCTCTTGTATATGAATAATTGATGTCCTCGGCGAGTCAACTGACTAGATACCAACGTCTCAAAATTCGTTATCAGGGCATTGTGGGATGTCCTCTCATTGGTTAGGAACAGAATTTCGAAGTGGTTGTGTAGCTCTTGATCCACGACGCAAAGTGGATAGACAATGTGTTCATCTTCTTGCTTGGCGTCATTCCTCTTCTTCTTTTTATCTAGACCATACACAATTACGCTTACGCCGTGGTGGTTGCGCTCGAACGTGCGGATTTGCAATAAAGTGACTGGAAAAGTGAGATTGTAAAAACTTAAATTGGCTTGTGTTCGGAGCTCTGCAGAGCAGTTATTTGCTCTGAGCTGGTGTTTTAAAGGATCATTAATAAATTGAGAGAGAATCGCATATTCAAAACAACGTTCATCCGCATCGTTCTGCACATTAACCACGGCTTTTTTCTTGGCGATATCTTGCGGCAACGGGATGAATGAGCTACCTCTGAGAGGGTTATAGACATCAACTCTCACTTCTGTTTCTAACACCCTAACAAAGCTCCATCCCGATCCCTTCATTTTACACGTCTCATTTTTCCAACATAATTGTCTGGAGGAAATGCTGGAATATTTCCTCAATATTCGATGTTTGGACAAGGGAGACGTACTTTGTTTTAAAGTTCAGCTCACCAAGTACGTTCGCGAATTGGCAGACTTCCCACAACTGGACCTTGATGGCTTTTACCTGCTGCAATACGCGTCACATGAGTGTGATTATCGGCATTCAAATGTACTGAGGAATTCCATCAAAGAGACGGTATGATCCACGGGCTCAATCAGATGGTAGGATTTCAATTGCCCCCAGAATCCCGTCTGGAACTCCTCAAAGCCGGCGGGAGCCAAGTCTCCAGGGATCATTGGCGGTGCAGCTTCATCGCTGCTGTCAGCTGATGATGACGAAGGCGCAGGTGATGGTGGCTGCAGTCCACTGGGACCAGTGGCTGCTGGATCCACTGGGACCGTTCTTTCCTCACGCCCTCGACAAGCATACCGCATGTGCCGAGCCAGTGCGTCCTTAATCGAAAAGGATTTGTATCACCGAACACATGGGAACCCTGAAAATAGAGACAAAAACCACTATTAGCTATGTTGTTTAGGAAAAAACTAAAGATTATTTACATAAAGGAGATTCATTTTAGATATTCCATGTAGTAACAACACCTGGTTCAAAACTAAGGAGGTGGCTCAAATCTCAAGGAGGTAGCCTTTTGGGTTAAGCTAACCCTAAAGAATCAATCAGAGGCCATGTTAGAGAAAAATATCACAAAACTATACCGGAAGTACTAGGCGAACTCCCCTTCACCAACCTGCACCAAGGGTGTCCTGATTCGGGACTCCCTTTGAATTATCAATCTCATACAGTTTACATAAACTAGCCTGGATTATAATAATTACTTATGAAATCTAAAATGCCCATTGCTGAGATGTTTCAAGATTGGGTCTTTATAGTACTGAATTTGCTTTAATCTGAGACAAGTTATAAATAAATAAAGTTTTTGAAAATACTACTACTATTTCTAATAAATAATTCTTACCTCTTGGGACCTCGTCGGGTGCCTGGGCGGTAATTGGGTCTGGAGCGTTGGCGGGGTCGGCTCTCGGTGGTGCAGTAATATCTGAAAAACCAACGTTGATTGTTAGTAAATCTAATATAACCCGTTTCAATACATATATTTATTTTAAAAATCATATTATTTGAACATTTATAGTCGGGGTCGACTCTCAGCACTGCATCAACATCTAAATCACCAACATGGATTATTAGTACAACTATTATATAAACCTTTTAATGTGTATATTGATTTGAAGAATCATATAGTTTGAGTATTTATATAATTATAATTATAATTAAAATACTAATATACAGAAATGATTATTTATTACCAACCAGGTCGAAAAGCAGGATTCTGAGGTTGTGGAGACATGGGGCGGTAAATGGCCTCAATGTGTCCTCGAAAATTGTCGACTCTGCCGAACCGTAGTCCACATTCTGGCTCAGGACAGATGAACTGATCGCCACCGTGTGCCGTACGCCCGTAACGAATGAGATGTTGTTTTAGGCTATACGCCAATCCACATACGGCGCATGAAAACGGACGGTCGACGTTCATGATCTGAAACAGAACACACCAAATCATGAAGTTTTGTAAATAAAAAAAAAATAAGGAAAGGAAGTTAAGGAGATTATGCAAATTACACCCAAAATAGGAATTGGAATTATAGAGGGTGTTGTTTGGAGCGCAGAATAAGAGAGTACAATCCAGATTCATTATTGAATGTAGACTGATATTGGAAGTTAAAGGGGGGTGCGTCGACACACCCCCCTTTAATGATTATGCTCAAAGCTATATATCTCAAATCCTAAACTATTATGATAAAAAAACTAGCAGTGAATAGCAAAGGAGACTAACCAATGATAGTGGCTCTAGCATGATAATGCTATATTAAGATAATAGAAAATTATTTGAGTTTGTATAATGAAATCTAAAACAATATTAATTAAAACTCATTTAGATATTTACTCTTTAGATCATTATTGATATATAATCCTCATTAGTGCTTATTGAGACGTTCTTTCGTGCTTGAGATATTATTTCAGATCAAAGCCATAATTGTTAATAAGTGATTTTATATATATATATATATATATATAGGTCAAGGTCACTCAGTTACGTTTTTAAAAAACTTGCAAATACTTATTAATTCTACTCTTCCAACTCAAATCTTAAACGTCTACAAATGTTACTTTTGTACTTTAGTGTAATACAAATACGTGTTCTTCCAATATCTTAATCGTCAACATTCCAATTAGTTTTTGGTGTTTCCACATTATTCAAACCTTTTTATTCATTCAAACCTTCTTCTTCATTCAAGCCTTCCTCTTGATTCAAACTTTCCTCTTCATAAAATTCGCTTTCAAAACTTACTTCAAATTCAATTTTATAAAACATTTAATTCTCATCTTCAGTCTGGCAGTTTACTACTGTGCAATGGTTATTTTGGTCTGTATGATCTGCGGAGCCATAATGCTCTTCTGACAACACACGTTCTGTTTGTCTATATAACCTCCTCTTGTCAGGTGGTGTTGTTGGGGGGGGGGGGAGCGTTCAATGGTCCTTCTAAGAGCAAGATATGTTTTTAAAATTGCATTTGACCTCATCGACAACTTCATATTGTTAGTTTAAACACTTTAATGTATTAACTTGTAATGTATTCAATTTTAAACTTGAACTGTATTCAATAAAATTAAAAAAAATAAAATATCGGTATTTATTCCAAGTACTGATGTTTTATCTTTTTAGCGAATTTCCCCTATAGAGAAGAAGCTATTACCGTAGTCAGCATGGTAAGACCTAGACTTGGGACTATGATAACTTTTCGTTTTGAGGTCCCCAGACCCCAAAAAACCATTCGTTAAAAACTGTAGCTATATACCCACACAGCACACAACGTCCCCAGGATATCCCATTTGTGTCCCACACATCCCATTGCAATCCCAGGATAAACAAGATATCCTTGGGATATCCTGCTATGTCCCGGGATATTTTGGACGTCCCAGGGATGTCCACGATCTCCCGGGATAACGTGGATATCTTGGGGACATCCCATGGACATCCTTTATATCCCAGAATAATTTTATTATGATTAATTGCAAGTTGTATTCATAGTTTTAGTATTTCAAACAAATTAAATAACAAGTATAATGATCAGATAGCAACAAAAAAACATGGATAAAGGAAGTATAAATTTACAGTTTATATATCGATGAAATGCATTGAATTCTGACAATTTATAAGAAAATAAAATAAAAATGCATTTCTTTTTACCGGTACACCAATAAAATTAACGGCCAATCCCATCAACAATAATCCCCTTTTAAGAAAAGATAAACAAAATCTGGCGCGGCGCCTGCGGAGCACCAGCACCCCCACCCCAGCAACAGGTCAACAGACGACGACATACAAAGTCATTAATTTCCACTTAACCAAGTTTTGTTTTACATGCTTCCACCCATGCAGACCTTTTCCCTTGGCTTAAATTGTTTTATTATAGTTCAATATGCTGTTAAAACTATGTTATATTATCAACTTATGTTAACCCTCATGACATATTGTTATGTATAATTTACCTCATTAGTTATTGTTTGTAAATTTGTTGGGTATAAAAAATCTTTTTATTTCTTTTCTTTTTAGCGAATTTCCCCTATAGGGAAGAAGCTATTACCGTAGGTCTCATGGTAAGACTTAAGCCCGAGACCATGATAACTTTTCATTTTGAGGTCCCCAGATGCCAAAAACACCATTCGTTCAAATTGTTATATATGTATATATATATATATATATATATATATATATATATATATATATATATGTGTGTCCGTAAGCACGATAACTCTCGTAAAAAAGGTCCGATCTTAATGAAATTTGGTACAAATGTGTAAAGTACCATTTATTTGAACAAGTTCGAAAACCAGATGAATCGCACCATCCGAAGGGGGGTTTTTGGGGGGTTTTGTACCCCAAAAATGTGTTTTTTGGGGTTTTCACATGTAATTTTAATTTAAATCAAATTTTAATTTATACCATTGAATTCAGCTTAAAAAAACAAACAATTTGGTATTTTGATCATTGCTCTACGTCAATTGGTTACCGAGATATTGAAAGTGCTAAACACAGTACGTTGTCTAATGTTATTCTTATGGAGAAAAAGAAAAATTGTATATCTCGCTTATTTATGAACATAAACTGGCAAAATTTGGCATATGGCTTGATCTGGTTATGGTTTATTGTTGTTTGCACAAAAAAAAATTTTTCGCCTATGGTTCCTGTAGCAGCAAACCTAGGTACTTGGTCCCCATGTTATTCTTATGTAAAATACTTAAAATGTTATATATCGCTTATTTATGAATGTATATGGATGAAACTTGGTATGTGACTTCACTAAGATGAGTTCTATTGATATTTGCATAAAAACCCTTTATTTTGCGTGCCTTGTTGCAGCAAACCTGCGTACTCATCCCCAATGTTATTCTTATGGAGAATAATTAATATTTTAAATATCGCTTGTTTGTGAATACATTTCTTATGAATCCTGTTAAGTGTTATGTCATATATTCATTGGAAATTCGCTGAGTATGCAGGTTTGCTGCGACAGGTGTATTATTTCATTTCATTCATGCCTAATATTAAACGCCTTATCAATCGTATTCTAATATAATACAACGATCATTAAATAAATTCAAATGTACACATTTAGAAATAATTTATAAGAGTGAAGGTGAAAAATAAAATTTTGTTGGCTTATCCAGAAAATTGGAAATGTTCACATGTATTAAAACCACTAGCAAATCTAGCGGATAAGGTCTTAACTATCATTTGTTTACACTACTGTTTAAATGTCGATGAGATACTTAAGCTAAAACACCTGATAATTATTAATTTTCTACTACTATTTAGAAACCAGCTTAGTGTGACCACTAAAACCTTTCTAGAACCATTGACTATAACTACTGAAGGAGACATCCCATCCATATGGCCCAGCTGTCCCACTTTTGTGTATGCTAGAATTTAAAATTGAAGTACGGTAGTTTGATTAGGTCACCGACAGATTGTGCTGCTGTCAACTATTTATTTTAGTTATTTACGTTAACTTTTAAAAAATATCTCCACCCCAGAAAGCAAGTAATAATCAACTTATGTTTGCTTCCTGACACACCAACTGTTGTATTATCCCCTTCTTGAGAGGATAGGATAAGTAATAGTTTACAACAGTATATCTGTTGGTGATTGGTGTAAACTACGACCTCTTTCAATCCTGGCATACAAAAAACTAGGGACACATTTTATAATGGCAATGAGAAGTCTACTTCTGTATTTATAGTCGATGCTAGCAGCTAACAACTAGCAGCTGGTAACCAGCGTAGTGTGACCCGGCCTTTAAGTCAATTGTTTACGGTGACGGTGATAGGGTCTATCAACATAAAAGTTATGGTGTAATTATTTCAAGCCATTTAAAAATGGTGGCCCTTTTCAATTTATATATTAAATGGCTTGAAAACCAGCTATTTACAAAACAATTTTAGAAGAAACCTTCTTTTAGATAATTTTATCTAACGATACTTATATTATTGAAATCCAGTAATAATTAACCGTGCTATAGTAATTGTTGTTTGTTCTATTGTTGTATTGCGGAGAAACCAAAGATGGCCTATATCTGGTTGTATGCAAATTATATCAGCTCGATTATTTATTATATGATTTCAATCATTTAAGTACCGTATATACCGTGGATTTAATACTGAGGATAGATTGAATCATTGAATAAGATGGCCAATTTTTTCACTCAGAAAACGAAATTAAACTGTAAAGGAAATTTAGTTTTAACTAACACCATAATTAATAATTATTCTATGGTTGTAGTAATACCAAAAATGTATTAATATCATTCAAACTCATATTATAATGATGGTACTCTTTGACACTTTACTCTTTGTTTGGCTCGCTTCTTACTTCTGCTCTTGTCTCTTGTCTTGTTTGTACTTTGAGTCTGTAGAGGTGGAATGTTGAGTGTTGAGTTGATGGTTGATGGCATGTTGATGTTGATGGCGTTGATTCGAATCATTTAATCAAAAACTTAGGTTATGCTTAGCTAAAATATAATTTTCTTCAATCTTAAAATTCTGTAATAGTTAAATTTACGGTGATTAAAATGGGAAAGAATGGAATACCTGACAGGTAATCAGATTAATAATTTAAGCAAAGAGTCTTATAATATTCCTTCATTATAAATGTCGGTTGTAATTATTTAGGGTTAAGCCAATTCCAAAATCTAAATCGTGTATGTTTGATTAATTCGTACATTTTTTAATATTCTTGGATTTAAAAATATTTGGCATAGGCTATTCCCTGTTATAGGCCTACATTAGCTTGCCAAAAATTAACTTGGCTGGTGGTACATTGTTACTTGCAGCCTATTCTGCTGCCTGATGTTATGGCCATGAACCATGTTTGGGGTCGAAGCCAAACAAATTATGGATAGCCTTGCCATAATTTCCAAGGGTCAAACCGGGACAACGATTTTACTAGGGGGTTTGGTTTTGGGGGTATGGATTCCCACTCCTCTTCCAATAACGAGAGGTCTGGTGGTCTACATTTTGAAATCTAGGCTTTTAAAAAGGATTTGGACTAATCTTTAGTTATTTTAAGTTATTTTATTTATTCATTTTAACCCTAGGACTGCCCTTCCCCGAACATTCGGGGAATGCATGTCGTGGCCTAGTGTCCTTTCCCCGATATTCGGGGAATGGGGTCATTTTTTTAACTGCTTATAATGCATTGAAGATGACCGATAAACGTAGTAATATTGATACCATTTTAAAGAGGAGATTCTAAACTTTCATTTTCATATATAAACGAACCTTGTAGCACTAACGGATCAATACAATTGCTATTTTAAGTTGAACGAAAGTTTGCGCACGGAACATTTTCGACTCGCAATCGGCGAAATCTCGTAAAACAGCTGTTCTTCAAAAAAATCGTAGTGTTTCTATTGTGGCCCAAACAGAAAGTAGTTGGTAGGCCTACCATTAGAAAGAAAATGAGTTATTCTTTCTTTTCGTGAAATGACATTTAGCTTACGATTTCAGAAAGTCTAAGAAATAACTTATGAAATCAGCTGTTATGTCAGGTCCTTGATTATTCCTATTCCCCGACAATCGCGGAATTATAAATCATTCTTACTTATAAAATTGATTTAGTGTGATGTAAATCATATCACTTTGAAGCCAGGAAAACGTTCTTCCTCTTTGTAGCGGTGCCAAGTGTATGGAGTGTCAAGTTACTCTTATTACGTAGCAGGAAATACGAGTTGTTTATTCTTTCTGCTAGCCAGAGCCGATGTGCGTTTGTTAGTGTCGGTAGGTTATTAGGTTATTACTCGTATTTTACAATCAAATCTGAGTGTTTTAGTTAAAAACAAGTGTATTGTCGGTTAGTATGTGAGTTAGTAGTAATATTTATCCATATTACTATGGGTAAATATTATTATTTATGTTCAAATATGCGTTATTGAAAATGTGAGTGTTTTCTAGGCTAGGCCTACAATGAATTTGGAAATTTTTACTTTTTTTACTTTATCTCAAATTCTACCTAATCACGTTTGATTTATTTTATTCTATTGAAATTCTCTGTTCTTTTATGACCAAAAAGAGTATGCATATGATAGGGTTATCTTTTATTGTTTGTAGTAACCTCTGCAGATTTTGCTTGAATACGGCAAGGCCTAACTTATGCTACAAATTTGTTCAAAAATCAATATGTGCTTATAATGGAACCTTTATTTGTTCATATTTCTGTATACATATATATATATATATATATATATATATATATATATTCTTGTTCAGAAGTGTGTTTACTATAAACATAAGTATCATTTATTATATTATAATAAAGTACAAAAATTAGATCTAGCTTCGAATAACTAATTTTGGCTTTCGGCGAAACTCAAATTATGTTTTTCAACTCATATAAAGTCATAAAAACAGTTATTACTTTGTACAAAAGTGCATTATTTCCAATAACTGTATTGTTACCTTTAGTAATATAACAGTTTTAGTATATTACTTTTATACTTTTTATTTTATTTTATTTTTCAAATGTACAGCGTAAGTCTGTCGATTTTCCACGGTTTCCGTATTTCTTTCCATAATTTGCGTAACAAAATGTTTTAAAACAATTCAAACACATTTCCACGTAGGGAAATAAATTGCCTGAATTGTGTATATCTTTGATTGTCTGTCAAAAAATTAGTGTAAAAATGCTAGGACTCTATTTTTGAAAATTATTTCAAAAATTGTTATAAAATTTTGGTTTTTCACATTTTGCAAAAAAACTACCAACAGGGATTACTTTTATTTTATTTTATTCAAAATCTCCTTCCTTTTATGAACAAAATGAGTATACATATGACTAGGTTATCAACAGTAGTTTAGGCACTGCGAATTGGTAAAAAAACCTCTGCAAAATGGCCAAAATTGCCAGGGTACCGAGCAATTAAGCATAAATCAGCCCAGGGCAGTCCTAGGGTTAAGCAAGTAAGGCCTGTGTATATTTAACGGTGTTTTCTCGTATTTAAAAACTTAAAAGGAATGGCCTTTGATTCGTAAAATCTAGCCAGTAGGCTACTATTTTTTAGTTTGAAAGTTTTTAAAGATGTATCTACTTCGAACAAGAAGAATTAATAAAATAAAATTCTAAAAATTTACAACAAATTCAGTTTTATTATTTGTACGATATGCGATATGCTTACTATTTTAACAAATTCAATTGCTGTCCCAAACCATTCATACTTATGACTGGAATGACATTTTTTCATAATGTCCTTATTCTTGAAAATTTAGTCAAATTTACGCAGTTTTATCCCCTGACCGGGACATAAGCGAAACTGGCCGGGACACCAGGACAAGAGCAAAATACCGGGAATGTCCCAGTCAAACCGGGACGTATGGCAAGCCCGGAGATTATCATGGAGCATGGAGATTATCCTTCATGTGCATCAAGTACATAAGAGTATAATGGCCAAAGACAGTGGTTATTCCGAGTCAAGCGAACAAAGGCTGGAGATGGGCTCAACTATCGCGGAAGGTCATACCGGTGTATGAGTTATTCACTTTATTGCTGCTCGTCATATTATAGGGGTTACCTATTATGATCCCCTTAACACGTTCACTGCGTCACGAGTAACCGGTTACTCGCGCCAGCCATTCATGCTGTGCGGCGGCCGAAATCGGCGATCATTACCTGGGTGAGTTTTGCATATCTCGGTTATTTGTGATGTGATCGCTATAAAAGTTATATTACCGAATTTGTAATTTTTCAGAGAATACAATTTTATTATTAACTCTGAACGAGTAACCGGTTACTCGTGCCGCATAGTGGTTATTTAATTTATATTATTACTGAATGAAACGTTTAATAAATAATATTCAATTTTTTTTGCTATTATTCCATAAAAAAAATAACTTATACACATTTTTATACATTTGTAATAATCATGTTATTAGCATTTCACGTCTCACTTACTTTTGAACTCGTCAAATATTTTTATTTTACTCAAACAAATACGTTTATTAGTTTCTTCATGGTTTAAAATAGTTCCAATTTACAATTACAATCCTATCCCCATTAGTTATTGTTTTCCTTTCAAAGCATTGCATAATATGTAATATTATTGTCCTTCATGTTATTCGTAGGCCTACTCATTAAATAAAATATATACATGTTTTATATTCATACGATTGAAATTATGCTCTTAACATTTATTACTCTAGAATTTGTTAGTTTAATTCTTCAACTTTTCTTCGTAACAATAAATATGATAATTACTACGATTGTTATTGTCTTTGATATTCCCTTTCTTATTCAACCTATTCCACCTCAATACAAAAATATTTTTCATTATTATTTCAAAGATATGCATTTGTGATATTATTTAAAGAAAAACTAATTGATTTAACCGTTTAATACAATTAAAAAGAGTTAAAATGTAGGATAATTGTTTCATTATAAAGTACATCATCAACTCAGTGCGGCACGAGTAACGGGTTCTTTATGCGATGACATCAGACACGTATTCTGAGCTGCAATATGATAAAACAAGGTCGTCTTAGTTTCTGTGATGGCAACTAGAGTGCTCTAGCTTCGCCCTCAGCTGAGATATCACGCGAGAAATGTCAGCTGTGCCGCGAGTAACTGGTTACTCGTGACGCACACAGGTTATAACAGGCACGAAGAACCTGTTACTCGTGACGCACTAGAGTAACTTCAAGAGTTTCAAGTTTCAAGAGTTCTGAAAGACTTAACAATAATACACGACTCATGTCATATTCAACAGGAAAATAGTGTGAATTTCTTAGGTTTGAGAATAGAGCAGCATTTGAATTGGGATGATCATGTACAACAAATTTTAGGAAAAATTAACTTGGGAATTTATGCTTTATCAAAAATGTCATTTTACTGTGATTTAAAAACTTAAAAAAATATCTATTTTGCCCATGTTCATTCCCACATCTCCTATGGCATAGGCCTGTATGGCTCTGCAAAAAAGATAAACATGGATTACCATCCATGTTTTTCTTTTTTACCTTGAATCACAACCTTGAAGATACCTTGAAGCAACAAAAATGAGCCTTTCGAATTATCCTTAAATTAAAACATGATGAATGAGTTAAGGAATACTTCAAGAATTTGCAAATATTTAGTTTATGCACAGTACATCTACGAGTGCATTCTTCTCGCAAAAACAACTAAATTAAAGGTAACACCACATACTTATAATACAGTGGAACCTCGATAACTCGAACCTCAGGGGGAACGGGAAAGCGAATTTCCCCTATAGGGAAGAAGCTATTACCGTAGGTCTCATGGTAAGACTTAAGCCCGAGACCATGATAACTTTTCATTTTGAGGTCCCCAGATGCCAAAAACACCATTCGTTCAAATTGTTATATATGTATATATATATATATATTTATTTATATACATATTTATATATATATTTATATATATATGTGTCCGTAAGCACGATAACTCTCGTAAAAAAGGTCCGATCTTAATGAAATTTGGTACAAATGCGTAAAGTACCATTTATTTGAACAAGTTCGAAAACCAGATGAATCGCACCATCCGAAGGGGGGTTTTTGGGGGGTTTTGTACCCCAAAAATGTGTTTTCGGGGTTTTCACATGTAATTTTAATTTAAATCAAATTTTAATTTATACCATTGAATTTAGCTTAAAAAAACAAACAATTTGGTATTTTGATCATTGCTCTACGTGTCAATTGGTTACCGAGATATTGAAAGTGCTAAACACAGTACGTTGTCTAATGTTATTCTTATGGAGAAAAAGAAAAATTTTATATCTCGCTTATTTATGAACATAAACTGGCAAAATTTGGTATATGGTTTAATCTGGTTATGGTTTATTGTTGTTTGCACAAAAAAAAATTTTTCGCCTATGGTTCCTGTAGCAGCAAACCTAGGTACTTGGTCCCCATGTTATTCTTATGGAAAATACTTAAAATGTTATATATCGCTTATTTATGAATGTATATGGATGAAACTTGGTATGTGACTTCACTAAGATGAGTTCTATTGATATTTGCATAAAAACCCATTATTTTGCGTGCCTTGTTGCAGCAAACCTGCGTACTCATCCCCAATGTTATTCTTAGGGAGAATAATTAATATTTTAAATATCGCTTGTTTGTGAATACATTTCTTAGAATCCTGTTAAGTGTTTTAATGTGTTATGTTATATATTCATTGGAAATTCGCTGAGTATGCAGGTTTGCTGCGACGGGTGTATTTAGTATAAAAGTAGTTGTTTGAATTATTTTGTCATGTTTGTTTATATATATATATGTGTCCGTGAGCACGATAACTGTCGTAAAAACTATCCGATTTTGATGAAATTTGGTATAAACGTGTAAAGCAACATTTATGACGTTAAGTTCGAAAACCAGCCAGATCGCTTCATCCGAAGTGGTATTTTGGGGGGTTATTGTACCCCTAAAATGGGTTTTTTGAATTTTGTACATGTAATTTTTGAAAAAATCAAATTTTAGTTTTAATCATTGGATTCAGCTTAAAAAAACACACAATTTGGTATTTTGATAATTTCTCTACGTCAATTGGTTACCGAGATATTGAAAGTGCTAAACACAGTACGTTGTCTAATGTTATTCTTATGGAGGAAAAGAAAATTTTTATATCTCGCTTATTTATGAATGTATACTGACGAAACTTGGTATATGGCTTAATCTGGTTGTGGTCTATTGATATTTGCTCAAAAAAATTATTTTTTGCCAAAGGCACCCGTAGCAGCAAACCTGCGTACTCAGCCCCATGTTATTCTTATGGATAATAATTAAATGCTATGTCTCCCTTAATTATGAGCATAAATGAAAAAAACTGGTATATGACTTCACCTACTTGAGTTATATTGATATTAGCATAAAAACCCATTTATTGTGTTTGTTGATGCAACAAACCTGCGTACTCAGCCCCCAATGTTATTCTTATGGAGAATAATCAAAATTGTATATATCGCTTATTTGTGAATATATTTTTATGAAACTTGGAAAGTGGCTTTATGTAATATTAAGACCTTTATATATCCATTGGAAATTTGCTGAGTACGCAGGTTTGCTGCTACGGGGGTATTTTGTATTATTTTTGTTCTTTCTGTCTTTCATTCGACACTGTTCATTGTACAAAAATACCCCCGTAGCAGCAAACCTGCGTACTCAGCGAATTTCCAATGCATATATACGTATCTTAATACCACATAAAGCCACATACCAAGTTTCATCAATATACATTCATAAATAAACGATTTATGACATTTTAATTATTCTCCATAAGAATAACATGGCAGCTGAGTATGCAGGTTTGCTGAAGAAAGGAACACAAATACCCCCGTCGCAGCAAACCTGCGGACTCAGCGAATTTCCAATGCATAATATATGTCTTAATACCACATAAAGCCGCAAACCAAGTTTCATAAAAATACATTCACATATAAGCGATTTTAATTATTCTCCATAAGAATAACATTGGTAATGAGTATGTAGGTTTGCTGAAACAAGGAACAGAAACAATTGGTTTTTATGCAAATATAAATAGAATTTAACTAGGCGAAGCCACATACTAAGTTTCATCGATATTCAATCATAAATAAGCGATATATAACATTCTAGTTATTCTCCATAAGAATAACATGGGGGCTGAGAAAGCAGGTTTGCTGCAACAAGGAACAGAAAAATGGGTTTTTATATAATTATCAATATAACTCAACCAAGTGAAGCTACATACCAAGTTTTATTAATTTATGTTCATAATTAAGGGAGTCATTACATTTTACATATTCTCCATAAGAATAACATGGGGCTGAGTACGCAGGTTTGCTGCTACGGGAATAATCAACAAAAAATCAATTTTTTGTGCAAATATCAATATATCAGTACTACGTGAAGCCACATACCAAGTTTCATCAACATACATTCATAAATAATCGAGATATCAAATTTTATTTATTCTCCATAAGGATAATATTGGACAACGTACTGTGTTTAGCACTTTGAATATCTCAGCAACGGTTGGGCGTAGAATCACAATTTAAACACCAAAATGATTGTTTTGTGAAACTGAACAGATTGGTAAAAGCAAATGTGATGTTTACATTAAAATAAACTGAGGAAAAGCAAAAAACCTTTTTCCCATAAGATTAACATGGGAGATTTTATGAGCAAGTTTTTTTGGATTTTCTCCGCAACCACTTGACCTAGGTTAATAATTCAAAATACTAAATTATTTGTTTTTTAAGCTCTATAACATGGCCAAACCCAAAATTAAGTTTTTTAAAAATTTTAGGGTGAAAAGTGCAAAAAACTGATTTTTGGAAAATTTAAAACCCCCATAAACCCCCCTTCCCATAGTCCGATTTTTCTGGTTTTCGAACTTAAAGTCATGAAAGTCATTTTGCACATTTGAGCCAAATTTCATCAAAATCGGAAGTTTTTTACTCAAGTTATCGTGTTATATATATATATATATATATATATATATATACATATATATAAATTTGAACGAATAGTGTTTTTGGCATCTGGGGACCTCAAAACAAAAAGTTATCATGGTCTCGGGCTTAAGTCTTACCATGAGACCTACGGTAATAGCTTCTTCCCTATAGGGGAAATTCGCTAAAAATGGGGTTTTATACAAATATCAATATAACTCATGTTGGGAAAGCCACATACCAAATTTCATTAATCAATATATATTATAAATGTAAGTGTGGTTTGTGGGTATGTTCCGGAAAAACTCCAAAACCAACCACTGCATCCCCGTGAAAGTTATATGGTAGGGTAGCCCTACATTCCCCATCTATGAAGAAGGTTTTATTTTTTAACTGCAAGGGTTGGGCTTGGAGAAAAATCAATATATATTATAAATGTAAGTGTGGTTTGTGGGTATGTTCCGGAAAAACTCCAAAACCAACCACCGCATCCCCGTGAAAGTTATATAGTAGGGTAGCCCTACATTCCCCATCTATGAAGAAGGTTTTATTTTTTAACTGCAAGGGTTGGGCTTGGAGAAAAATCAATATATATGTTATAAATGTAAGTGTGGTTTGTGGGTATGTTCCGGAAAAACTCCAAAACCAACCACCGCATCCCCGTGAAAGTTATATGGTAGGATAGCCCTACATTCCCCATCTATGAAGAAGGTTTTATTTTTTAACTGCAAGGGTTGGGCTTGGAGAAAAATCAATATATATTATAAATGTAAGTGTGGTTTGTGGGTATGTTCCGGAAAAACTCCAAAACCAACCACCGCATCCCCGTGAAAGTTATATGGTAGGGTAGCCCTACATTCCCCATCTATGAAGAAGGTTTTATTTTTTAACTGCAAGGGTTGGGCTTGGAGAAAAATGAACAGCACCCGAGATCGCGCGCAACTCTCTTTGTCTAACAAACGGAAGTCTCAATTAGTTATCTTTGTCTGCAATGGGAAATTGAAATTTTCAGTGATTTGAGGTTGCAAGAGAGAGTCAATCACAAAAATATTTTAAAATAAATCGTCAGAATGTTCTAGAATCTAAATATAGGATAATTTCAAGAAATTACATCCTAAACATCTGTTCTCTAAAGATCCATTTCTCTAAAGGTCCAGAAAATTTGTTCTCAACAATTTTATTCTAGCGAAAGACCCTCAAAATTCAATCTTAGAAAGTTCCATTCTAGAAAGTTCCATTCTCATCATTTTCATTCTAGAAAATTCCAATCCAGAAAGTTTCTTTCTAGAATGTTCTATTTAAAAAAAATGTCATTCTAAAAAGGTCTATTCTAGAAAGTTCTATTCTAAAAAGTTCTATTCTCAAAATTTTCATTCTAGAAAGTTCCATTTCAGAAAGTTCCTTTCTAGAATGTTCCATATTGAAAACTTTTGTTCTAGAAAGTTCTATTCACAACATTCTTATTCCAGAAAGTTCCTTTCTAGAATGTTCCATATTGAAAATTTTTGTTCTAGAAAGTTCCATTCTAGAAATGAAATTTTAATTTCACTATTGTTCCCACTATGGATACTAACCCCCGTGTCAACTGTCGACTGACGGTTGACAGTTGTCAAATGAATAAAATTAGAGTTTTGTCTGTACATTGCTTGGAATTATGAAATTTTTGCATATTTTCACGTTTTACACCCTAGGGAAACCAAAACAAATCTCATCTCAATTTATGTCTGTCTGTCTGCCGGTGACGCTCAAGGACGGGTTTTTGTTCGCTTTTCACTGGAAAACGGGTGCACTGACATTAATGAAACTTTGTTTCTTTTTTAGCGAATTTCCCCTATAGGGAAGAAGCTATTACCGTAGTCGGCATGGTAAGACCTAGGCCCGGGACCATGATAACTTTTCGTTTTGAGGTCCCCAGACCCCAAAAACACCATTCGTTCGATACTGTATATATATATATATATATATATATCTATATATATATATATATATATATATATATATGTGTCCGTGAGCACGATAACTCTCGTAAAAATTATCCGATTTTGATGAAATTTGGTATAAACGTGTAAAGCAACATTTATGACTTTAAGTTCGAAAACCAGCCAGATCGCTCTATCCGAAGGGGTATTTTGGGGGGGTTTTGTACCCCAAAAATGGGTTTTTCGAATTTTTTACATATAATTTTGGAAATAGTCAAATTTTATTTATTCCCATTGGATTCAGCTTAAAAAAACACACAATTTGGTATTTTGATCATTTCTCTACGTCAATTAGTTACCGAGATATTAAAAGTGCTAAACACAGTACGTTGTCTAATGTTATTCTTATGGAGGAAAATAAAAATTTTATATCTCGCTTATTTATGAACGTATACTGACGAAACTTGGTATACGGCTTCATCTGGTTGTGGACCATTGATATTTGCTCAAAAAAACAATTTTTTAACCAAGGCTCCCGTAGCAGCAAACCTGCGTACTCAGCCCCATGTTATTCTTATGGAGAATAAGTAACGTGTTATCTGCCTTCATTATGAAAATAAATTAATGAAATTTGGTATGTGGCTTTACCTACATGAGTTATATTGATATTTGTATAAAACCCCATTTTTTGTGTTCCTTACTTCAGCAAACCTGCATACTCAGTTGCCATGTTATTCTTATGGAGAATAATTAAAATGTCATAAATCGTTTATTTATGAATGTATATTGATGGAACTTGGTATGTGGCTTTATTTGGTATTAAGATACATATATATGCATTGGAAATTCGCTGAGTACGCAGGTTTGCTGCTACGGGGGTATTCTACATATGCGTGAGAAGGTTTTAGGGCACTATAAACTGGCATACGCCTTTTAAAAAAATAATGGCGGCCGCTCAAAAACGTGATTTTGTGCGGTTTTGGTCATGTTTTGTTAGCTTTTCACGGGAAAACGGGTAGACCAATTTTTATGCAACTTTTTTCTATGTTCTATATGTGCGTTAGAAGGTTTTAGGGTAATTGGATTGTTTTAAATTACCTTAGGACACTGCTCCATAGGGTTTTAAAGATCCTATGCTATTCTTATGGACAAAGCATTTATTTATATTGAACCAGATGATGGCATAGTTATTCTATAAATAGGTGTTGTAGTTCTTTTTAAAACGTTGAGTGAAGATTGGTAATAAATAACATAAGTGGATATATGATCTAAATCTATATTTGTCAGACTCATGCACTCGTGATCACTTTATCTAAGAAACGACAATGTCTATTGAAGATAAAATTTTGGATGGTGGTTCCCCTTATGCTGCAGATTCACAATAAGAATATGTTTTAAAAAATCCTATAAGATTCTTCGCTAATTTACTTTTATGGCAATTTTATGAGTATTAGTATTTACTGAACCTTGGTAAGTTACATTTCGGTAGGAACATAACTAACACATCAGAACAAAACGCAAGCCTATTCCTGTTACGAAAATGTTTAAGGGCTTCGCCCCCCGGAATTTTAAAATACAATATTTTAAAAATCTTGCACATACTCTTGGACTGATGGATCTGAAATTCGGTAGGAATGTAGCTGATAGGTCAGTGCAGACATTTACCTACTCCAGACACAAATATACTCAAGGACTCTGGCCCAATGGTCTTTAATATAAGCGTGTTAGTCATAACACACCAACTACTCAACCAGTAGAGCTGAAATTTGATGCTTTAAAGGAAATATGAAACAACATCATGGGGAGTCACGGTGTTGTTCTCTGGAGATTTCACATAGACCCTTTGTCGTAAGTGAGACATGAGTGGAGGAGTCTACACCTCTCTAAAATTATATTTTATGTAGCCGACCACTGAGAGTCTGAACTTAACAGTAAATATGAACATGTATTTTTGAGAAGATTAAGGGGTTGAGCAGTTTTCTTATGCGCTTTTAAAAGTTGAGATTGGGACATTGAAAAACAAATTAAGTCTCAGAAACATCTATCCTTCACTCGGCACTATCGATGAATCACAGGATTTATTGATTGACAGTTTGTTACACCGAGGTTCATAAACAGTTTAATCTGGAAAGTGGCCTGGCTCTGTGATTGTGCCATCCTCACGTCCACCAATGAACAAGCAGCGTAGATCAACACAAATGTAGGTCTATTCCAAAGGGAGGAACGAACATATACAATATTTAATACTGTTCATTTAACCATGACCACTGTTAGAACAGTTCTTATATATTGATTTACATTTATTTAAATAAAATCAAAGTAGTCATATGTTTTTAAAACATATGATTTTTCCAAGTTTAAATTGTTTATTTACAATTATAATGAAAACAGGACCTGGCAAGAATGGTGATTTTAAAAGTGGTTTGTCAATGTTTTTAAAGTTTAATGTTTCGTTACATTACTATTTGTTTATTGGAATGTAAAGATTAATGTATCAAAGTATTTAAAATGTTAAATTAAACAGGGTTAATATTTTGTTGTACTTGAGTTCTTTTATTTCTAAAATCGAATCCAAAGTGTTACGTGTACCGATTTGGAGTCGCAAAAACCGCACCGTTCATTACCCGACAGAGTTCCTCGACTTGACAACAGTAGCCTAACTATCTGCCCATAGTATATTTCATTAACTTTAATTCTACTTTAAAAGTGTAAAATGTAATTTTCGATTTGGAGTCGCAAAAACCGCACCGTTCATTACCCGACAGAGTTCCTCGACTTGACAACAGTAGCCTAACTATCTGCCCGTAGTATATTTCATTAACTTTAATTCTACTTTAAAAGTGTAAAATGTAATTTTAATATTGTAAAATTACGTGGGTTGTTAGTTTTTTTATATACAACATTTATATACAACCCGTACGAAGGGCGGATACACAGCTAGTTGATTTTCATAATGAAGGCAGATAACACGTTACTTATTCTCCATAAGAATAACATGGGGCTGAGTACGCAGGTTTGATGCTACGGGAGCCTTGGCTAAAAAAGTGTCTTTTTGAGCAAATACCAATGGTCTACAACCAGATGAAGCCGTATACCAAGTTTCGTCAGTATAGGTTCATAAATAAGCGAGATATAAAATTTTTATTTTTCTCCATAAGAATAACATTAGACAACGTACTGTGTTTAGCACTTTCAATATCTCGGTAACCAATTGACGTACAGAAATGATCAAAATACCAAATTGTGTGTTTTTTTAAGCTGAATCCAATGGGAAAAAATAAAATTTGACTATTTCCAAAATTATATATAAAAAATTCGAAAAACCCATTTTTGGGGTACAAAACCCCCCCAAAATACCCCTTCGGATAGAGCGATCTTGCTGGTTTTCGAACTTAAGTCATAAATGTTGCTTTACACGTTTATACCAAATTTCATCAAAATCGGATAATTTTTACGAGAGTTATCGTGCTCACGGACACACTTATATATATATATATATATATATACACATATATATATACATATACCCCCGTAGCAGCAAACCTGCATACTCAGCAAATTTCCAATGCATATTAATTTATCTTAATACCACATAAAGCCACATACCAAGTTTCATCAATATACATTAATAAATAAACGATTTATGACATTTTAATTATTCTCCATAAGAATAACATGGCGGCTGAGTATGCAGGTTTGCTGAAATAAGGAAGACTAAAAATGGGGTTTTATACAAATATCAATATAACTCAACTAGGTAAAGCCACATACCAAGTTCTATTAATTAATGTTCATAATTAAGGGAGATAACACGTTAATTATTCTCCATAAGAATAACATGGGGCTGAGTATGCAGGTTTGCTGCTACGGGAACTATCGGGCAAAAAATGGGTTTTTGTTCAAATATTAATAGACCACAGTGAAATGAAGCAATATACCAAGTTTCGTCAGGATAAGTTGATAAATAAGCGAGATATACAATTTTTCTTATCCTCCATAAGAATAACATTGGACAACGTACTGTGTTTAGCACTCAGTAACCAATTGATGTAGAGCAATGATTAAAACACCAAATTTTGCGTCTTTTTAAGCTGATTCCAATGGAAAAAAATAAAATTTTACTTTTTCAAAAATTATATGTAAAAAACTCAAAAAACCCATTTTTGGGGTACAAAAGCCCCCCAAAATACCCCTTCGGATAGGTCGATCTGTCTGGTTTTCGAACTTAAAGTCATAAATGCCGCTTTACACGTTTGTACCAAATTTCGTCAAAATCGGACTTTTTTTACGAGAGTTATCGCACCCACGGACACATATATATATGGTCCCGGGCCTAGGTCTTACCATGTCGACTACGGTAATAGCTTCTTCCCTATAGGGGAAATTCGCTAAAAGTTCATATTACGAATAAAGATCTTTGATTATTGACTATTGACTATTTCTATACTGGTCTACAGAAACACTGTAAATTACTTTTTCAAATATAGTTTCATTATTAATTTAAAATGGTTTGCAACCACCAATATGCATAATTTTACGGGGCCAATCAGCAGGAATCAAAACAGTTTTTAGAGTACAAAAAATAATCATTCAAATTATAACTCACTCTCACCCAAGAAGTTCTGTAAAGATCATTTTAAGAACTGAAAGATTCATGCACTTACAGGTTATACATCTCTGAATTATTAAATTACGTTAATTCTATTAAACGTGATCTCCCAGATACCCTTTAAGATTTAATCACAGGCCTAAATACAATACCGGTACTAGAAATTAAAACCTTTTTAGATTCCCAAAACATCATTTATAACTCTTTTTGAAAAAGTCCTTTGTATGCTGGGTTGAGGCAGTATCATGAACCTCCTACCGGTTTTAAAACTTAGAATTAGTCAGTTTAAAAAATGGTTAAAAATGCAATGCCTTCTACTCTTTGCAAGATTTTTACAATAACCCTATATAACGTAATATATATATATATTTTTTTGTATTGTACCTACGCTTAATTTTTGGTTTTGTTTATTAATAAGTTTGTTTTATATATTATTATTGACAATGCACCTATTCTGTATATCCTCTAATGTAAGGAATGTGAACATAAAATAGGCTACCAGTTATGTCTGTGTCTTAGGCCTTATTTAATTTTTAAATAAAAGTTGGCCCTATTAGGCCTAATCAGTTCAGTGTTGTTACAGATGGCTTCCATATTCACCGATGGGAAGTGTCATTCCTGGGACTCGTTTCATTGCTTGTAAAGTACCTCTAAAAGATGTAAGTATTTCAAGACTATTAAAAATTAGTTTGATGGCAGAAGTAAACTTTTCTAATCATTAAAGTACGATAATGCAATAATAATGCTTTTCTAATCATGTATTTGTTTCCTTGTTAAGCAACTGCCGGAAATCCTGCACGCCACTCTGAACGCTTAAAAAGCTGATAATGAACACATAAAACAGGGTGTCCATTCAAGGAAAATTAGGAATTATACCGGAATATTTTTCATACTGGGGAAATGCAAGGAATATACGGGAATTTCAGCAAAAATCTGGGAATTTAATTTAAAATGCCTTTTTCGGCCTTTTTTTTATGCGGCTCGGTTGTCGTTTCCAACAATTAAAATACGTTCTGGTTGTCGTTGAGGCCTAAAAAACATGAAACCCAGTGCCAGTGAAAAACATTTTTCACTGGGCAAATGCGGTCCGATTTCCAATTTTTCACAATTAATCACAGATTGATTGTGATTTTCAGCTTGTATTGTGGCTCGGCAGTCAGTTTTGTCTGATAAAACTTGGTGTGGTTGTCGTTTTTGGACTTTAAAATGCGGGGAATAGTTGTTTTTGGCAAATAAAATTCTGTTAAACTTATTTTATTTTATAAAACTTGTTTTATTTAGTATCAGTAAATTTGTCCTGTTAACAAGTTCGCTACCGAGCGTCACGTAGCCTATGTGTGACACATGGGTGTTCTTATCGTACCAACTGTAAATTATATACTTCCAGAATAGACCAATGCAAAAATAAAAAAAAACATACCTCCAGACCAAATTTTCAACTGTTTGTAAGTTTCAACTGTTATTATGGTTCAAAATACCAATAAACAACATCTGACTCATTTTTAAACAACAATTGTATATTTGCATGGATTTTTATTCCTATTTTTTATATGTATATGACTATATGTCTATATATACTTTTTGTGAATTTTACCAATCCACAAAAAGAATGACAGAGAGAATCCTTCAAATTTCCGTCCCATAGCCTTGCTTCCTGTGATCTCAAAAATATATGAAAAAATAGTTTATAACCAGCTTATAGAATATTTAGAAAATTACTATCTAATAGATAATACTAAACATGGTTTTCGTTCCAAAAAATCTGTAATCACTGCCGCAGTGAGCTTCATTGAATCAATAATCAAATTGGTTGACAAAGGGGAAATATGCAAAGGCATTTTTATGGATCTGACCAAAACATTTGACACAGTTCACCATCCTACTCCCTTGAAAAAACTTAAAATGCTTGGTATAGAGAAGATTGCTTTTGAGTGGTTCGAATCATACCTTTCGTTCACAGTTCGTTGAATTAACACATGTTAATAACGACAGAGTTTATAAAGTAAAGTCAAATTTAAGAGCTGTAATGTATGGAGTGCCTCAAGGTTCAGTATTGGGCCCCCTCCTCTTCATTTGTTATGTAACGATTATTGCTCAGTCCTTATCAAAATTGCCACAAAATAAACTATTTACCATGCTCATATTCATTTCCATATATCATTTGGCCTTGCTTTGTATGGATCAACAAAAAAGGAAAACTTAAATGAAATTTTGAAGAAACAGAAAAAGACGGTGAGAATTATTCTAAAATTGAAACCTGTTCAGTCTGTTAAAAAATTTTTCAAAACATTAAAAATATTAACTGTTTTTGCTCAATATATATATGACACAATTTGAATAGCAATTAACGATCCCTTGAACAGAGAGCATGTTCAACCTCACCCATATAGTACACAAAATAAAAATATCATACCCGCTCATAGACTGGCATTTTATGACAAAAAACCTTCCTATATTGGAACAAAATTTTTAAGCCAGATACCCACTTCCTAACAACAAGAAAAAGATCCAAATAGATTTAAAAAACTGCTGAAAGAATATTTATTTTCTAGGTCTTTATACTCATTTGAGGAATTGCATGAGAATTGTAATTAGGCCTAAGCTTTAATTGTATAGTTTATCAAGTGCATTGACACTATTTACATGTATCATGTGTACTTATGCCAAATAAAGATATTTTGAGTTGAGTTGAGTCTATAGCATTGTTCTAGTGATGAAAATATATATGAATTGTACTGTTGACCGACTGTCACACATGTGTGACTCAAAGATAAAATAAATTTGATCAAATTGTATTGGTAAGAAAAATAAATACTGTTCAGTTAAAAAAACTTGTGTAGGAAAAACTATATTGTTTTAAATACAAGTAAAAATGTGTTGATAAACATGAACAATTATGACAAAAAGATAAAGAGGACAAGAAAACAATATTTGTCATTACTCCTTGTTTGCAAAATATGGTATAATGTGATAGGTCTGTTGCTTTGAAAATTACGCTAAAAGGTGTTAATACACTTATAAAGTTGTGTCGCTAAGATATAGGCTAAACAACAAATAAACACAATTTTACACTTCTATTTTTGCCAATTCATAAAATATGATACCGGTACTGAAAAAGCTAATTGTCCTGGAAAATATAAAAATAAAGTTAAAACAAAAATAAATATTAGTATTAGTAGGATAAAAAAATAAAAAAAAACAACTGAAGAAGACTCAAGATTACTCCTTGTGCAAACTGCAAAATATAGTAATAGGCATAGGCCTATTACTTTTAAAATATGCCTAAAAATGTTAATAAACAATATAACATTGTGTCGATAATATATATAGGCTAAACCACAACAAATTTCATTATACGATTTACAATTACTCCTACTGAAATACATGGTATCAGTACTGGGAAAAAGCTAAAGCCAACACACCCCTGGAGTCAAAACGAAATATCCCACGCTCGGACCAAGCGACCCTTATATGTGGCAGACATTCCTATAGCCCGATATGCAGTTAAAAATACGTTCAAATACACTGACAGGCAACCAAAGTGTATTTAGTAACAATAGGTTTGACAAATACGTGACGTCGGGCTGTGGTTAGTGCTCCGTGCAAGTCCAAATTTTGAGTCGGCAGCGTACATGTTAAACGCAGTCTGGCAATCTTTTTTGGGCCAGAAAAATGCAGCCCGAAACTTAATTGTGGTCAAGGTTTTTGCTCTTCAATTCACAGTGTTGGTTTTTCGGACAATTGCCTTTTTCGGATATTAAAACAAGGTTATATTGGTATTTCCGGGGATAATATGCTCATTTGTTGTTTTAGGCCAATAACGTTGAATTTTACTTTCCTACTTTAATGCAAAGCAATGAATGGCTCATAAATTAAATAGTTTAACATTTATTTACCTTTTATAAGAATACACTCATATTTAATTCTTAACTTTAACTATTTTACAAACACTTATGTCTTCCTATATCTCCTTCACTTTATCTTCTGTATACATTGTTTATTTATTTTTTTGAAACAAATTAAAACATCTGATTGAATGACATTTGCCAAACTTCCATAGAGTATAAATAACATAAAATAAAATAATTATATTCCTCAACACCTTCCCCTAATTTTTATTTTATGTTCTCTCTTCTAAAAGTAACAAATTTTCTTTCTTCAAGAACGATAATAAACTTTCATAAGCAGAAAACACTTGAACATAAAATTATTATTGATTATTGATTCACCCAACTAATTGAGTTTTGAAAAACTTAAATTGCCAAGAAGCCTCTATAAAGCCTTATATTTTAATAAATAATTACTTAACATACAGTTCATCTCATTTACTTAACATGACAGAAGGTGGTGGCAGCGGTGATCTTATGAACAATAAATCAACACTATGCATGTTTAATCCACCAAATCAGTTTGATTTCAAGAAGCCCTCCACTTGGGAAAAATGGATACAAAGATTTGAAAGGTACAGAACTGTATCAGGACTAAATAAGACTTCAGATGAAAACCAAGTAACAACACTGATCTACTGCATGGGAGAGGAAGCTGAGGACATCCTGGCAGCTAGCAGATTAACTTATTCCGAGAAGGAAGACTACATGCTTGTTAAATCCATGTTTGAAGAGGTCTTCATTGGTAAACGGAATACAATATTCGAGAGGGCTAAATTCAACTCGGCAATCCAAGAGGTAGGCGAATCTGCTGATAAATATATAACAAGGTTCCATAATTTAGCTGAATACTGCCAATATGGTATTTTAAAACATGAAATGATTAGGGATAGGATTGTAATTGGAATTTTGGACAAACAGCTTTCCGAATCACTGCAGCTTGATTCCAAACTTACCCTGGAAACAGTCATAACTAAAGTAAAGCACAAAGAGTCCATCACAAAACAACAAGAACTTCTGAAACAGATAAACAGCTATCATGACTCAGATCATGCAGTTAATTCACAGATTATTGACAGGGCTAATAAATTCACTAAGACAGCCAATTCAAAAAACACGTTAGTTAATCAATCGATAAACAGTAACCTCACTAAACAAGGTAATTCTTATTGGAACTGTGGACAATACCGACATTCAAAATTGTCATGTCCAGCAAAAAATGTTAGGTGTAAATTGTGTTTCAAAATAGGACATTTTGCAAATTTCTGTAGATCTGTTAACAAAAATAAGGTAAACTATATTCAAGAGGAAATTGAAAACAATGAGCAATCTTTCGTCTTTCTTGGACAGGTAAAACAGTCAACCAATAATGAAAACTACCACATTAAACTTACTTTGAATAACAGCCCTATTGATTTTAAAATTGATTGCGGAGCTGATGTAACCGTAATTCCGAGACTTAGCCTACCACAAAACGCTCAACTGCTGAAAACAAATAAAATATTGGTTAGCGCTGGTAAGAATAAACTGAATGTCTTAATGAAATTTGATGCAGATTTACGTTTCAAAAATAAATGTGTTGGGGAAACAGTTTACGTAATTGAAGACTTAGAAGAAGCATTGCTAGGAAAACCTGCAATACAAAGTTTAGATCTAATCAAACTAAATATTCTAAACGTGAGCCAATCTTTAAATTTAAATGAAAAAATGACTCAATACAAACATCTGTTCAGTGGACTGGGTAGCATTTCTGGTGAGTATAAAATAGATTTAGAGGATAATGTACATCCAGTAGCACTTTCTACCCCTAGAAATGTACCACTACCATTACGTGATAAAGTCAAACAAGAACTTGAACGCATGGTTAAATTATATGTAATCAGTCCTGTTGAAGAACCAACAGCTTGGTGCTCACCGATGGTAGTGGTACCAAAACCCAACGGTGATGTAAGATTCTGTGTTGATTTAACATATCTAAATAAGAGTGTAAAAAGGCAACATTTTTTATTGCCAGACATTGAGGAAACGCTTGGTCAAATTGGGAGTTCTAGTGTGTTTAACAAATTAGATGCCAACTCGGGGTTCTGGCAAATCAGATTAGATCCTGAATCAGCTAAGTTGACAACATTTATTACACCTTTCAGAAGATTTTTTTTCAAAAGATTACCATTCGGAATCTCATCCGCTAGTAAATATTTCCAGTGACGTATGATTCAACTTCTCAATGGCTTAGACGGCGTGTTATGTCACATGGATGACATAATTGTCCATGGGGTTACTCAATCTGAACATGACAAGAACTTACACAAGGTACTTAGATGTCTTCAACAATCAGGCATGACTTTAAGTAGCAGAAAATGTGAATTATCAAAAGACAAAATAAAATTCCTTGGCCATATCATACACGATGGCGAAGTAAAACCGGACCCAGAATGTGTCGATGCTTTGGTTAAACTATCACCTCCTTCTACTACCAAGGGTAGCAGACAATTTCTAGGAATGGTCAATCAGTTTGGAAAATTTATTCCTAATATAGCAGACAAAACTAAACCTTTAAGAGATTTGCTAAGAACAAACAATGTATTTTGCTGGGATCACTCTCAGAAAAATGCATTGATCAGATAATAAGTGCTATAAGAGATGCCGTACGTTTAAATTTATACAATCAAATTGGGAAACCATCGTATCAGTTGATGCATCATCTTATGGAATTAGAGCGTTAATCCTCCAAAGAGCCCCTAACGATACAACATTCAAACCGGTAAGTTTTGCGTCCAAGAGTTTGAGTGAAACTGAAATGCGCTATGCACAAATAGAAAAAGAAACTTTAGCTATAACATGGGCATGTGAGCGTTTCAGCAGATTTTTGATAGGCAAATCATTTCACATTGAGACTGACCACAAGCCACTAGTCCCACTATTGAGCAAAAAAGATTTGTCAGATATCCCTCTTCGTATTCAAGGTTTCAAGATGAGATTAATGAGGTTTGATTTCACCATATCACACTCAGCTGGCAAGGATTTGTATGCAGCAGACTTACTTTCACGATCGCAAGTCGAAAAATCATCGTTGGAAAGCGAATTAGAAGTTGAAGCATATGTAAATTATGTTTGGAACAGTCTACCAGCAACAAATCAGCGTTTGAAATAAATTTTAGAAGAGCAAAAGAAATGTAGAGAATGCAAGTTGTTGTTCAAGTTTGTAAAATATAGCTGGCTCAGTATAAGGAAGATATTCCTCCTGAGGTAGCAAAGTGGTGATCGATACAGGGGGAACTAACAATAGTCAAAGAAATCCTTTGTAAAGGAGATCGAACTATCATTCCCTACTCCCTTCACAAAGACAAGCTCAACCAAATCCATGATTGGAAAAATGTGAGAAATGCACAATTCATAGCAATACAAGAAAATATCATGTGATTCCAACAGAAACACTTCTCAGGCCTTGGCAGAAGGTTGGTATGGATCTGATGGAATGGAAAAAACAACAATACTTGGTAATTGTCGACTACTTTTCAAGATATATTGAGCTCGCAAAATTAAGCAACATAACTTCTAATCAAGTTATTCAACATACCAAATCGATTTTCGCTAGACATGGAATACCAGAAGTTGTATTCTCCGACTCTGGAACGCAGTTTGTGAAATCTACAGAATTGGCCCAGTTTGCAAACACTTGGGGATTTTTACAAATATCCAGCAGCCCTTATTACCACCAAAGCAATGGGGAAGCAGAAGGAGCTGTCCAAACAATGAAAAACATTTTGAACAAATGTGATGATCCTTATCTTGGGTAGTTGACCTACAGAGCAACACCAGATCCTTATCTTGGGTTGTTGACCTACAGAGCAACACCAAACAGTTCAGGATACAGCCCTGCTGAATTGCTTATGGGAAGAAAAGTTCAGACAAGACTTCCTATATTAGGAAAATGTTTAGAACCAAAAAAGGTAAATGTTCATATATTTAGATACCAGGACATGAAACAAAAATAAATGCAATGGAGAAATTATAATTCAAGATTTTGAACAAAGGATGACAATGAGCTAAATAAAGATGACAATGACTATGTAACAGACAGAAACACATTTGGAAAGGTTAAACAGAAAGTTGCCCCTTGGTCGTACATTGTTCAAACACGATCAGGAAGTTTTCGTCGGAATGCAACTATGCTCCGCCAAACACAACCAGGAAATTAAAAACTTCAAACTGAAGTCCCCCCACTAGATGGGAACTGTGATAGAGAAATGGAGAAGGCAAATCAATCTGAACGGAGAAGCGAAGAAAATTATCAATCTGAACGAGAAGCCACAGCGAAAACCTTGATAAACTCAAAAGATCAAGATATGGAAGATCAATTAAGCCTCCAGAAAGATTTGATTTGTAAATGCAAGAAAGAGAAAAGAAAGAGAGATTTTGTGTAATTATTTTTTAAAAAACATGGTTTTTGTTTACTAGATATTTTGTTATAGTTTTTCTTGATTATCCTAAAAAATGTTTCTAACACTTCACTGTTTATATCTTAATAAATAATTACTTAACATACTGTTCATCTCATTTACTTAAGATGACAGAAGAGAACATGTTCGTAGTTAATGAAAACCTAAATGGGTTTTAACATTTTTACAATATAGTTAACTTATATATTATATACTAGCAGTTTCCCGGCGCGCGTTGCTGCACCCAAATTAAGTTGTTTACTAATTACAGCTGTTAATTTTGTAAACACTAAATTTCTAAAACCTGACACTGCACCCTTGTATGCCCTCTGGGTCGGAGCCCTTTGGACAGATTTGCATCAAACTTCACACAAACCATCCTTGAATAATGCTTAATAATGCCTGAAAGTTTCATTACAATCTGTCGAGCGGTTTCGGAGTCCATAGGCACACACATATACACACACACACACACACACATATATATATATATATATATGCATACATACTTCCTCTTTTATATATTTAGATATATATAAGTTAACTATATTGAAGTTATAATTACTAATAATAACGCTTTTGGCAGTTTCATTCTTACTTATGTTTTTTATTTTTACATAACCTTCCTACCGATGAAGATGTCCAAAGTGGCATCGAAACGTGTAGGTAAAAATAAAAAACATAAGTAAGAATGAAACTGCCAAAAGCGTTATTATTAGTAATTATAACAATGGCTTACTTAAGTTTAAGAATTGAAATAACAAACCGATATATTGAAGTTATATATATAGTTAATGAAGAGCACTATCAACACACACTCCTCACCGATACACCTCGTCACACTACTAAAACTGAAAAACATGGCAACAGCGCAATCTTGGGCCACATTTTGTGGTATTTTGCTACCCCGAATGTGGCCCTCAATTGTGGCCCACATGGCCCATGGGGCCTAGAAAACTATATATATAAATTTGAACAAATAGTGTTTTTGGCATCTGGGGACCTCAAAACAAAAAGTTACCATGGTCTCGGGCTTAAGACTTACTATGAGACATATGGTAATAGCTTCTTCCCTATAGGGGAAATTCGCTAAAACACAAACAGACAGAGAAACTGAAACAAAGCGAGATACAACCTATGTTCAAAGGAACATTTTTGCTTGTTTTTACCCGAATAACTATATTATGAAGTTTGGTGATTAACTTTACAGCTGCCCTGTGTATATTGTTAGTTAAATAGGGTAGTAATTGAAAAATCGACGAGGTCACAAAATTTAATGAAACGTATTTATAAATTCACATTTACGGTATCACTACAGGCAATGGCAGTAATTTTTCCCCGCGAGTAAATTTACTGTAAAGTAATGAACCTTACATTTAGTGTCATGGGTATAGGCACAGTTCCCCAGGTAGAGCAACCTATCCGAATCCTTTGTTGACAAACCAACGCTTTTGTTGGGAGCGCCCACCCAGCACAGCCGGCATCCCCCTACTCATTCCAAGAAATTTTATGTCCTATTAGAATTTCTAATAAATTTAAATCCCCTGTTATGTCAGTAACGGAATATCGTAGAACTGTGATTCAAATTTTAACTTATTCTTCTACTTTTGACAGAAAAATAAGCCATCACTTTGTGCTGTAGGCCTAATGGATAAATTTATGAGGAATTCTAGTAGGACATTGAATATCTTGGAAAGAGCACGGGGATGCCGGCCTTGCCAGGTGGCCGCTTCCAACAAAAGCGCAGGTTTGACAACAAAGGATTAGGACGGGATGCTCTACATGGGGAACTGTGCCTGTACCTGGGGAATGACACTGACTAGGCAAATAAAATTACCAAAATTTAAGTTAATAAAAAATAGACTATGTTATACCGTAATTTGTATTATACTTTTAGAAAAGTCTACACAAAAGTTGTTTTTAATGTAAACTTTACATTTACTATTGTGCTTTTCGAGTTAACCATATAAGACTAAGAGCACACCGAAAATTTTAAATTCTTCCTGGAAGCCTCTAAAAATAGTTGCAAAGGTTAGATAACAAAAAAGAACCTAGTTAATTTATCTTTACAAAATTAAAAGACAACATTTTTCTTTTTAATGGGACAGCAACTGTCCCACGCAACGGTCGGGGACTAGAGCTGTCCCACACGTGA
Source organism: Allygus modestus (assembly GCA_963675035.1). Classification (NCBI taxonomy): domain Eukaryota; kingdom Metazoa; phylum Arthropoda; class Insecta; order Hemiptera; family Cicadellidae; genus Allygus; species Allygus modestus. The sequence continues at coordinate 273,335,501 of OY776111.1, forward strand.
GTGACTAGGGCCCTAATCTCATCTGGACCGACCGAGTCCTGGCTGACCTCAAAAGGGTTCTAATACATTTACTGTTGCTAACTACGAAAAGTTTTATTTTATTATATGTTTTTTTATCATTTATCAATGAAATCAACATCATTAGCAAAAATATAATTTAAATGTTAAAATATGTAATTTTTGTTACTACATTACAAAAACTTGATTTTAGGGTGTGTAAAATAAACCTTTTTGATTGATTATTTTTTATCCAGAGGCTTATCTATCATGACCATCTTTAGATTTAGGTTTTAAACCCCCAATCAATTGCTTGCTTGTCTAAATGACTAGGCCAGGTTTGTACTAACTTAGTTTGTATAAAACTGAGCCAATATTTGTTGGTTATGAAAATGATTTAATACTTAATGCTCAATTTATTGCTAACACAAATCATTTATCTACATCACCCAGCTATACGGTCAATTAGATATGAAAAAGTATGAACCTGACCCAGTCATTTAGATAGGTAGGCTATGCAATTCACTGGGGATTAAAAACTTCAACCTGTAGATGGTGACTAGACACTGAGGAGAAACAGTAAACAGTTCTTACAAGATTGGTGTAAACTTGATTCATTAAAAACTATTAGGCTAGCCTATATGTTTTTGTTTGTTTTTTTAATTGCCTATCTAGTCTTAGAAGACTTTTGTTCTATGTCTTATGAATCTTTTGTAAGGGTATCCATAAAAACAGTTTTTCAAATTGTCTGTATATATCCCACTGGTAGATATTGTACCCTGCTATCAGCTACGGTTGTTACGAAAACAATATTTTACCTTTTAACGACGTTATATGGTATCACGTTTTAAATGGTGAGTTAACCATGTTTTGTCGATCGATAACGGTGATTTGATTTTGTTTCATTAGCTGAAAAGACAATCAAAATGTGATTAACTAACCGTAAATTAAGGGTGTGCAAGTTCTCGAAAATTAGAATATTTTGACCAAGGATTCCAATACTCGACTATTCGACAATGTATTAAAAATACTCTAATCTTTAAGCAAGTATTTCCTGGCGATTTCCAGAACATTGCAAACTGCCACATCCCGTAGTAACGACCAGAAAATAAGACTGAAACATGTTAAATTGGCCTAAAATGACAACAAGAAACATGGTTCGGTCATAAACAACAACCGAACGTGTGTAAATGACAACCGGAATTCGTAATTTTTGCCTTACACTCTGTGCAACTCTAAAATAAATACGTGGCAATATGTCCCAGTACAACCTTAAAACTAGTCTATACCAGTTTTGAGGCTGATATTGGGTACAGCAAATTAAGTTGTCATTACATATGGTTAGTCTTTTGGCTGTCTATTATGACACGCTTCCCTTCATTTGCAGCACCCAAATGGGGACAGAAACTCAGGGTTTGGTCTCCAACCTGAGAATGTGGTCCCTGGCTGTTGTACATGGATACCGTAACAGTGGAGTTGGCCAGTTGGAGGGTAGAGCGGGCTCAATGCCTGTTTGAGTCTGATCACAGCTATCACAGGAGCACAGGAGCATTGGCCCTCTAAAGGTCACTTTGGTTTTTGGAGGAAACAGCTCACAAAGAAGAGAATAAAATCAGCTCAGAGAAACAAAACAGAAAAATACAAATCCATGATGAGGAAGAAGACCAAAGCACAACTGAGCCAGAAAACAATGTATGTAGGCCAGACGATGGTTTAGAATTGGCAGAAGACGAAGTCAGTCCTAATAACTGTATTGCAGGCATAGACCTTCCAAATAGTGAAAGACGACCAATACACAATAAAAAGTTACCAAACAGATTCTATGACTATGCGATGCTTACTTAACAGGAGGCTGTCACTGGACCAGATAATGACAAGTGGGAAGTTGCAATTGCAGAAGGAAAATAATCACTGATATTAAATGACACTTGGAAAGAAGTAGACAAAGCAGAAGCTAAAGACAAGAAAATATTAAGTAATAAATGGGTTTTTACCATTAAAGATGATGGACGATACAAAGCAAGACTTGTGATTAAAGGTTATATGCAAGAACAAGGTATCGATTACGAGGAAAACATTTAGTCCAGTTGTAAGTGCAACGGCTTTGAGATTGATGTTTGCCCTTGCAGCAAAAGAACATTATCAGATGATGAAATTTGATGTCAAAACAGCATTTTTATATGGAAATATTGATAAAGAATTGTACGTGGAAGTACCAGAAGGGTTTGAGTTGAAGAACAAAGTTTTAAAATTGGAAAAGAGTCTCTACAGACTGAAACAAGCACCATTTATTTGGAATCAGCACTTTACTAATTTTTTGACAAGCAGAGGATTAAATCAGATTGTTTCTGAGCGTTGTGTTAAGAATGAAGATTTCTCAATGTTATTGGCAATTTTTGTCGATGATGGACTCTTGATTGGAAACAGAGATGAAGCATTTGTTAGTGGACATTTCAAAAACATTCCAAATTAACGTTGAGGAAGAATTAAATACTTTTTTGGGAATGGAAGTTATAAGATCCGAAGAAGGCATCAAGCTAAAGCAAGAAAGATATACAGAGCATGTGTTGGGAGAGATATAATATGGAAGAATGCAAACCAACTACTACTCCCAATAGCACTGTCAGTTGAATCTGTAAAAGAAAGTGATCAGACCAAGTTTCCGTCCAGGGAAGCAGTAGGGAATCTACTAGCCTATATTTATCAAATAAGACAAGGCCAGATATAACACTTGCTGTTGGCTTGGAAAGAAGAAGTGTCGAGCAGCCGAATAAACAAGATGACGCTAATGTGAGAAGAACCTTAAGATACTTGAAAGATACTCAGGACTTAGGCATCCTGTATACACCTAAAACAAGTCCAACTTCATTTGAGAAGATAAATGCTTACTGCGATGCAGACTATGCAGGAGATGAAAAAACTAGGCAAAGCATAACCGGTTATGTTATTATGTTGGGCGAAAAACCGATTAGTTGGTGTACAAGAAGGCAACCAATAGTAGTATTATCAAGCACTGAAGCAGAGTATATAGCAGCAGCTGATTGTGTAAAAGAACTTATTTATCTTAAAACTATTGTGGAAGATTTAACAAATAAAACAGTGGAAGTAAATTTGTTTGTAGACAACAAAAGTTAAATTAAGCTAATGAAGAAGCAAGCACATTGATGTAAGATATCATTTTTTGACAGAGAATATCCAATCAGGTAAAAACATATCTTACATAAGCACATCGGACAATGTAGCAGACATATTTACAAAGCCTCTTAGGAACAACGATAGTAGTATCCCACATACTATTATGGAATCTTAAGTTTTCTATTTTCGGAAAAGAATAACCGTAAAACGTTGCAGTTCCAATAGTGTTAAAGCTTGCAAGAGGCTCGTTGGTAGATAGGTAAATAATGTCCAAATTGACTGTATATGGTAATACCATATAACCTTCTCTGTTCCTATTTATCTCTATAAACACAGTTTTATAGACACCTTTAACCCAGTACACACCACTTTGTCCATCTTTCTCTGCCAACACCTCCACACAGGTAAACTTACTTTCGTCGTTTACAACAAACGCATGTACCATGTAATGTCCATAAGGCTCTAGATCCTCCCAACGTCATAGGAAATAATCTTTAAATTATCTTCTCTTTCCCTTACTTCTTGTTCCCTAGCCAACTGCGCTTTGTAATCCTCTTTAACCGCAATGGTATTTTCCACATAATCCAATTTATGCTTATTGGTGTCTTATGTTTTCTAATTCCAATTTCCTCTTTTTGGAACACCTCTCTTAAAAAAGTCTGGAAAGCAGTTCTATTTCTTTAATAGTGTATGGGTACGGTTTATTTGCAATATTGGTCTGAATTATTAAGATGGAGGGAGCAAGGTTAGGACTTTCCACTAAGCCTAATTCTTCTATATTTATGTGTTTAGGTATAGTAGATAAAGGTATATCTGATTTTTTAAAACATGTGTGTCCAGATTTAATGTAACACTTATGCTTTACACTTATAATATCTGGAAATTCTTCTGTTACCTCCTCATAGGTAGTTGGTAAACAGTTAAAGCTAAATGCCGATAGAGCATACTTTATTAACTTATCCTTCTGTATACTATCTTCTGGCAGTTTTAGTTGTACTCCAGTTATCTTCTTTGCATTACTATTACCCCAGTATGCGTATTGTAATAAATCGTTAAATTCAACAACTGTTTTGTAATTGATTGGCAACTTTCGTCCTCATCTTATGCAGGAGTACAGTATAAAAAGGAGAATTTTTGGAGTACCTTTTGTTGTCTTCTATAAGGCTTAAACAATCTCTTAAAGGTTTGAACTCTTCACTAAAGCCTCTACAATAGTTATAGATTGTTGCCTCTAACCTTGTTATTCCATTCTCTCTAGCTAGTTTAGACGAAAATGTTTCTTTTAGTCTTCTGGACAGTTTTCAAAGTTTGTTATATGGTTTCCTATATTTTTTACTACTCCAGGGCTTGTAATCTGGTATGTTAATTTGTTACATATTTTTACCCTGCTATTTTCGTTAAACCAAGTTAAACTGTCTTTACTAACATGGAAGTTATTACCTACAATAACGCTACAACCATCCTTGTACTCCCCTTGGTAATAAAAGTCAAAGTTTTCTGTTATATATTGGTACATTTCCTCTTTATTAAATATTCCAGCTAAATCTAGTGTTGTATCAAAATCTGTATGATAGTCATTTCTTTTTCCAGATCTTGCAGTATTTTGGGAAGGTCTTCCAACAAATCCTTATTTTTAACATTTGCAAGTTCCATTGAAGGAACTGCTATGGGATCTTTGTGCTTTTGTCTAATTTGGTCAATATCTTTCTTTATTATTTGTAACACACCCTCGATTTGGACCTCAGAGGACTTCTCCAAGGAGAATGGTTGTTTGGCCACAACACCGTGTCGAGCTAAAGAGAACTTTTTAAATATCCCTTGTAGCTATTAACCCTCTAGGAGCCGCCCGCCCAAATTTGGGCGGGCTTTTGTTTACGTACAAGTGCCACCCGTCCGAATTCGGGCGACTTTGCAGACGTTCAGTTACAACGGTCTGAATACACTCTAGTTGTACTGAACTGCATTGAATTTGGTATCACTGTAAACGGCAGATTTCAAGCTTTACTCCAATGTCTGTCTCGAGAGGTTCTACTCTATGTTGGAAAGAAAACATCTGCGCCAAGATTTGTTACGTCACTGTTGTTTTCTGCCTTCTGTTTTGTTTACGTTTTCGTCATTTATTATTGCTTTTTAGGTTATATTCAATTGAAAATGTTGTTTATTATCATTAAAGTGCATTTATTATTGCCAAATAAAGTGTTTGAACAAGGTTATTAGTAAAAATATAAGCGATAAGTGATATTGTGTGTCTTGGTTGGTTTTACATGCATCTTTATGGGATTTAGGTTAGTACCATGGTGATCATATTTGGTTTTATCGTCATAGATATTTATCTTATGTATTTTACTAATAATGAGTATATATATTCTTGTTCCTAATTACATTTTGAACAAAATGTATATCTTGAATTTTGTACCTGGTGCACAACGTTTTTGTACATATGTGGATACATAAGGAAAGTAAATTTTATTTTCTGGATTTGGTCCTATACTGGATTTTTAGCGAATTTCCCCTATAGGGAAGAAGCTATTACCGTAGGTGGCATGGTAAGACTTAAGCCCGAGACCATGATAACTTTTCGTTTTGAGGTCCCCAGATGCCAAAAACACCATTCGTTAAAATTTATATATATGTACATATATATGTATATATATAATATATATATGTGTCCGTTACCGCGATAACTTTTGAAAGAAACACCCGATTTTTATGAAATTTGGCACAAATGTGGAGAGTAGCATATATGACTTAAGTTCGAAAACCAGATCGATCGCACTATGGGAAGGGAGTTTTATGGGGGTTTACAATTTTCCAAAAATCGGTTTTTTGCAAATTTGACCCCAAAATGTTAAAACCACTCAATTTTGGTTATAGCCATTTTATAGAGCTTAAAAAAACAAATTTAGTATTTTGAATCATTTCCCTAGGTTAAGTGGTTCCGGAGAAAATTCAAAAAAATGTGTCCCATATTAATCTTATGGGTAAAAGGTTTTAGATTTTTCTCAGATAGTTTTACTAAAAACTTCACATTTCTGGTTATTAATGTGTTTAGCTCAACAAAACAAACATTTTGGTGTTTTAATCGTTGTTCTACGTCCAACCGTTGCAGAGATATTCAAAGTGCTAAACACAGTACGTTGTCCAATGTTATCCTTATGGAGAATAAATAAAATTCTATGTCTCGATTATTTATGAATGTATATTGATGAAACTTGGTATGTGGCTTCAACTAGTTGTGGTATATTGATATTAGCACAAAAAACAAGTTTTTTGTTGATAGTCCCCGTAGCAGCAAACCTGCATACTCGGCCCCCATTATTCATATGGAGAATAAGTAAAGTTGTATATCTCCCTTAATTATGAACCTACATTAAGAGAACTTAGTATGTAGCTTCACCTGGTTCAGATGTATTGATAATTGCAAAAAAAACACATTACTTATCTTCCTCGTTGCAGGAAACCTGCGTCCTCAACCCTAATGTTATTCTTATGGAGAATAAATAAAATGCTATATATCACTTATTTATGAATGTATTTTTGTGAAACTTGGTAAATAGCTCTATGTAGTGGTGAGTCACATATATATGCATTGGAAATTCGCTGAGTACGCAGGTTTGCTGCGACGGGGGTATTTGTATATAAATTAAGCACATAAAGTTATACTGTAAGAGAGTCAATTTTATCTAGTTTACAAAAATGTACAACAATATACCATTTAGTGATAATTTAAATTTGTTGTTAATTTTCAAATAAAACCCTGTAAGAGAGCTAAAAATCACGTGACATTTAAGACAATTATGACAAGACACCTAGGGGGTTAAACGAGCCACATATTTCCTTCTTAATTTTAAACTTATTCTGAACATCTCCATCGCAATCCGTAAAATTGGTTATCTTAACTAACATTATATTATTGTAAAACGCATCCGTTATCGGTGTTAAGTTGTTTAATTTTTGTTCGCCTTCCCAATAGCTTATATAACTAAAATCTGTAAGAAGGTTATTATTAAAGAGATTTTCTAATAAAAACCATATACCAAATCTCTCATTAGTAGGTTTAATTCTATTTCCCAATAAATGGGCAGAGAAAATGTATTTTCTTTTATGTATAGAAAAAGTTGCGGAAACATGTAAACAAGACACATGGAATAGTTTTAAAACAGTATAGAGTGTTTTGACACACTCGAGGTGTAGGGGTATTAATATGTATGATATAATAAACACATCCGGAGTATAGCCTATAACCTGTAACATTTGGAGTACAGCATCTTAAACTATGGTTCTAACACATTTAAATCTAAATACATTATATAAATAAACAAAAGTTAGGTATAAGGAAAATAGTAAGGCAGGGCATATAACCTTTTCGTTATATGTGTTGTAAAGTATTACAAAATTAACAAATTAGCATGTACCATTTGTTTATCCTCCTAAACAACCACATATTTGGACGCAGCCATAAATATAAGATGTAATTGGGATTACCTATACAGTTAGGACACTAACTCCTAATGGATAAAGTTTGGACCATAAAATAAATTAACATTTGCACATTAATGTACATAATTATGTACACATTAACTTAATGTACATAAATTGGGGAGTACAAATTATATAGTCAGATTATAGTAAGAAATTTATTAAATGCTTATTCTGTAAATGTATTGGAAGTGTAGTGTAAAATAAATGTCATGGAAAGACTGCTGCAAGATGGTTTTAAAAAACTATATAATTGGCTACATAAGCAATTAAAATAAATGTTATACTTAGATCTATTACCATATTACCGCGGCCAGCTCCTGTGTTTAACATTCTAATATTATTTAAAGGATAAGTCTGTTATCAATTAATAGATATAGTACTGGGTTTTAATATTGCAAGTTTATAAAAATACGCGAGACACTAAAAAATATGCACTCCAAAGCACAACATCAAGGATACTACAATGTCAGTCGAATAATAACCTTTAAGCGTTATAGTATCGTAATAGATGACAGTCAAACAGTGTCCTTGTCCTCCAAATTTTTTTTAATATATTAGATACTAAATCTATTAGGCCTATATTAAAAATTAACACAATTTATAAAACTATTATTGTGTCAATTGACAGAAACTATAAAATTTGTGTAAAATAGCTGTAAAAGGATAGGAAAAGGTATATTATACATTTTTTAAATATTCGTAACCTTTATGTCTCCAATTACTGGCTGGAAAGGGAGCTAGAAAGTGGAAAGTTTGATTTTAACTATAACATTAAAACTAAGCTCGATAAAATAAAGACTACCCCGAACAAGCACAAAGAAAGGTTAATATTTTGTGTGTAGTTGTTTAACATATATTTTGGGTTTGCAAATTTATTTATTTTTTGTAATGCATATTAGCAGTTTTATAGTATTGTGGTTTTCTTGGCTATGGACTGTAACTGTTTGGCACTATAGTATTTCTTAATTTAGGATAAGACACTAATTAATATGCATTTACACATGTGCTAGTATAGCACTTAAACGTATCCAATTATCTATTAAATCGAGTAATAAACACCAAGTTAGCAGTATTTTGCAAAAATATATATATACAGGTTATGTTGGCATTTAAAACTATTGTTTAAATTTAATTTGAGGGTTGCGTGTGGTATTTACTTAGGCATTAGTTTAGGACAATAACATATCCAAATCACAATTGGATCGGACCATAAACACCAAACTTAGTATTTTATGGTTAGTGTGTGTATATATACAAATTATACAAAGTATTAGATTTGCAAATAGTATATAGTAATTATACATAAAATAGTCGAGGGCTATAACATATCCGAGTTTAAAACAAATCGGACCATAAACACCAAAGTTAGTTTTTGCCTGATTTTAAAAATTATCTGTTAAATATAAATTGGTAGCGGTTTAAGTTCTAATCTAAAGTCGTGTGCTTTAAATCAGACGTGTATAATGATAAAGACGTGATTATATCAGTGGACAGAATATTTTTAAAAGTGGCTAAAAAATGGCCACCATGTTATTCTTATGGGCAAAACCTGCTAAATCTTATGTATATTAATACGCTAAGCCGATTTTTGTCAAGACATCTCCTCCGTTATATCTGAACCGATTTTAATGATTGAGGTACTAAAATATTCAGCCTGATTCATAGTTGTACATAAAGGTTTTAATTTTTCGATATTTTTTACATGAAGGGCGCGGGCCGCCCTCAAAGTTCGTTTATTGCCCATAAGATTAACATGGGGAATAATTTTATTTGAATTGCAGCTGTTAATACATTATGGACAGGTTATTAGCAATACCAGATGTTACAGGTAAGAATTATATTTATCTATATAAATAGTACTATTTTTTTTCTACATCGCTTTGAGCAGTGAATGTTAAATGCAGAGGATATATTTAAATTTGTCTTAACAATTTTTATCTGTCTGTTTGTTTATAAGCCAGATTTGTTCTGCGTTGCACAAAAAATGCTGTACTGAATATAAAATATTTTGCCCATTTTCGTGTGGTGGAGGAAACCTTTTGGCTGTTATGACCCTTTGCCCGGTACTGCTATAAAGTCGATCTTAAGTGTAAAGGTTACTCGACCTTTCACTACAGAATACACCATATTTGTTCTAATGAGCATTTAGTTAGCTAATTATATTTGAACAAAGAACGGAGGAAACACGTCTGTTTTACTAATCTAAAAAGGTATACCAAACCGTAGAAAATAACGGCACGGTAATGAATGAGCGTACAGAACACATAATCCCTTGCAACATGGTATTTAAAGCTCAGTTTGTCTAGGTAATCTTTCTGATTATACTATTGAATATTTGATGTGTTTTTAAGTCCACCATCCATAAGTCCAACAACAGGACGGGAGTTATTGAGCAGATATTTGGAAAAAGATAGGTCCATTCCAAAAAACAGTTATGGCCATTTCCGTTCCAATGAGGCTCGGCCCTAACAACCTTCAACATTTCTATGTCAATACTTACTATATAGATTGACAAATAATTGGTAGAAAGGCAGCAGGCAATGCACTAAAGTCAGAAACAGGCCTATACTTTCCATCCTGCGTGTCCTTTAGAACTTATCTGCTCCGTCAGCTTTTAAAATTTTAATTTATTCATCACTGATGTTAGGAATTATCTGAACCGATTTGAGCGTACATTTGTTATAAGAAGATAGTTAATACATCAGAATAAAACATTTTCCTATTCCTCTGTTCCAAAAATGCTTTACCAAATGTTGGATCTATTGAATTTATGGGTTAATAAATGTATTCTAATCAGGCCACATGCATGGAGAAATATAGTATTATATAGAAAGATAATCGAAAAGAACTAATGTTGGGGTTAGGGTAAAGATTTTTAGATAAAAACAAAAGAATCATAAAAGCAGTTCAAAATCAACCATTCGATTATAAAAATAACACTCACTTGGTAAAGTATCATGTGATTTTTGTGAGAATAGTGATTAGAACCAATGTGTATATAACTTTAAACATACATGATTATGTTGTGTAAAAATTGCGAGAACCATTCAAACTGAAGATTGAATATAAAACAGACATGCCCAAAATGAAAGGAAACGAGCAAATAACCAAAGCAATTATGCTCGCCTTCGAGGGGAACCGTGAATATAAGCACTCTAGGCATTTTTAACAAACTGACTGGATTTTTGAGCAAAGCTCGGTCCCCAGGTGCTTTAACGAATGTGATTAACTTCTCAAACATAACATTGTACTGTGATCGCGAGCGAAGCTGCGACGGCTCCTAGTACCGTGTTAAACCCGTATATTTCCACTACTTAAGTTCATTTTTTTGCAGTATTAGCCAGTGCTTTACCGATTTCTTGCAGGGTTTTGGTCAAATTCTGGATATTACTGGCCAGTTGTTTGCCAAGTTCTTGAAAGTGATTGATCAAGCTCTAGTCGGTACTAAAAGTTTTTTTACAAATGTTTGGCCAGTTATTGCTTAGTTCTAATCAGTACACACAACCAAACACATAGTCAGAAAATCAGGCAGACAGACAGACAGACAGCCAAACACACAGTCAGACACACAGATAGACAGACAGGTACACAGACAAACAGACAGATAAACAGACAGACAGTCAGTCAGTCAGTCAGTCAGTCAGACAGATAGACAGATAGACAGACAATCAGACATCAGTCAGACAGATAAACAGCTAGCTAGACAGACAATACGTGTACATCAGTCAGACAATACGTCATACAGTCAGACACACAGATATACTGACTGACAGACAGACTGATAGTTAGACAGTCAGACCCACAGGCATATAGTTAGACACACCATCAGATAGACAAACAGATAGACAGACATAAATATAGACAGATATACAGAAATATAGACAGATAGATAGACAGACAGAAATATAGACAGATAGATAGACAGACAGTCAGTCAGCCAATCAATCACACAGTCAGACAGACAGACATTCAGACTCATAGACAAACACTCAGACAGACAGTCAGTCAGATATACAGTCATAGTATCCGATTATGTTATGTCACATTTTGGCTACATCCTGCTAGTTTTAGCGAATTTCCCCTATAGGGAAGAAGTTTTTACCAAAGCCTCAAAAACACAGGAAAAGAATTCCTGTATAGGAAAAGGTATATTATACATTTTTTAAATATTTGTAACCTTTATGTCTCCAATTACTGGCTGAAAAGGGAGCTAGAAAGTGGAAAGTTTGATTTTAACTACATTAAAACTAAGCTCGATAAAATAAAGACTACCCCGAACAAGCACAAAGACAGGTGCCATAAAATAAATTAAAATTTGCACATTAATGTACATAATTATGTACACATTAACTTAATGTACATAAATTGGAAAAACAATTAAATGCTTATTCTGTAAATGTATTGGAAGTGTAGTGCAATATATTAATAGGAAAAGCTATTAATATAAGCCAGCTATTAATATATTAATATAACCAATCCTTGCAAGTAAGCAACTGTAGCTTATATTGTCTAAGCTTAATATGTTTTGTGTACAGGTTCTTTATCCTGTTTGTTAGGATTGTCTTTGTCATGGGTGTAAGTCCCATGGTAAGACTTAAACCCGAGACCATGATAACTTTTCGTTTTGAGGCCCCCAGATGCCAAAAACACCATTTCTTCAAATTAATATATATGTATACAATATCTGTCGTACAAAAATATGGCCAACATTTATCTGTTTGTGAGTCGTGAGTTGTGGTAAGGCGATCGCAACGGGTGCGCGACCGTGACGCTAGGGTTATCCTTGATAACGCCGCACGTTAACACCGTGGTGTGGCGAAACGTCGGACTGCTGAACTATTCGGTTATTTGTAAATAGTGTATTTTTTTAAGTTTTGTGACGCCAACTTTGTAGGTGTATTTTGTGTGCATTCCTGACAAGACCGGATATGTTCCAGTTTATAATAAGGTGAGTAGATTGCCCAAAAGAAAAGTTTCAGTGATAAATAATACCTCACCTAAAAACCATGTCTTTCAAGAACAGGTTTATTTTGTATGTGGTGTTAAACGAATAAGATAAGGCTGTCACTATTTCAGTAGCCACTGACATTTTTTATTTACATTATTCCTGAAATATCTATTATTGCTGTTGTGCTAGCATGTTGTTATTATATCAACTTTCAAATATGCAATTCAACTAATTACTGTTCTTACATAAGATTAACATTGAAATTATGAAGTCCTGTGGGGCGTAGCCCTGAGGGCTGGTGTAAATTATAAGGTGTTTCTGCACATTTACAACAATACCTTTCTATTAACAGTATGATTGAATTTCTTCTACATTGCACACACGTTGAGAAAAAAGGGGTACAATTGTGTGTTTTAATGTTAACGTTCAAATTGGATAAAGCCTATGCTACCATTCTATGATTAGCTTTACAAGCTAACCTCTACTTTCCATTACTATCAGTGCCTGTTGCAAAAAGACGATCACCTTGTAACCTTTTCAGATGAAAAACAAACATAATACACCTTTTAAATACCCTAGGAGAATCTCCACAAATGTATTTAGTAAAAACACTAACCATTTAATTAATTTTTCACGATTAAAATACCAAAAAAAGGCAATAACCTTTACGTAATAAGGTGATCGAAAAAATAATCTGTAAGGTACCTGATTTGATATGAATAGCTATGAATGCGAATGTAACAAATCTATATCTATAAATACGAAAAACCGATCATTTCCCAGGCCAAACCTCTACACCTACAACTACGAAATTTGGCACATGTACTCTTTCCATAACGTAGGTAACCACTGAGAAAGGATTAAAAAAAATTGTCATAGGGATCCGCCCCATGGTCAGTCAAAGTTCTAATCCTGTGTTATTTTTATGGACAATTAAATAAATATGTAAAACCGATTATTCCCAGGCCAAAGTTCTACACCTACTACCACGAAATTTGGCACGTGTACTCTTTCCATACTGTAGGTAACCACTAAGAAAGGATTTTAAGAAATCCCCAAAGGGCTCCGCCCCACGGGGAGTCAAAGTTCCAATCCTGTGTTATTCTTATAGACATTCACTTTAGTTTGAGCTCTTGAGAATTAAAACAGCTGATCATTTTTCGTAGTAGTTCCACGGGTTAACCACAGAATGCAGCTCACACAACTGTTGTATGTATTCCTGGGTGAAACCGGGTACAATAGCAGCTAGTAGAATATAAAATGTTAATTGTTGTATTATAATTTCTCTTTTAATTACCTATTTCAAGAAACATATATTGCTCAGCCATTGTTAATTGTTACTATTTCTGTTTATTTATTTTTGTGTGAATAAAATTACATTTTGGAGTTCTGTAAAATTACAGAGTGACCTTTCAAGATTTATAAGACGCATAACTTATAAATAAAATTGATGGAATTTATAAGCTTCAAAGACTTCCTTGATATAATGCCACACATATTATCAGTGAAATATACTTTATCGCTTTAATTAAACAACATATAAGCAAACATATATTTGAGGGTGTAACTGACTGGCTTCCCAGTGCAGATTTTCAGTGGCTGTCATACCGGGCACTTAAGTTCAATATATTGTGACTGGCTTAGCAGTACAAACTTTACGTGACTGGCCTTCCCAGCAAAAACGCCGGTGACTGGCTTAGCACAGAAATTTTTACGTTTAAAAAGTTTTTATTTTTTATATATATACGACATATATATAATCGGAAATGGCCAACAACAATATTTGAGCAAATACAAAAATATATATCGCATATTTCCCAAATATATGTGGGGGTGTTACTGACTGCATTCCCCGGGTATATTTTCAGTGACTGGCTCTCCGGGCGTAGCAGCTCCCAAATATATGTGGGGGTGTTACTGACTGCATTCCCCGGGTATATTTTCAGTGACTGGCTCTCCGGGCGTAGCAGCTCCCAAATTCCCAAATGTCGTATATCCCAAATTTCCAAGTGGTATATATACAGGGTGTTTCACGATAACCCTGACAAACTTCGGAAAATTAATCTTTTAGTAAAAAAAAGAAAAAAATTTTATATAAACATAGGTCCTAAACGCATTCGTTTAATTGCTACAGCCAAAAATAAAGTTTTTTAGTTTTTAAATGTAATTAACTTATATTTGGACTTATAGACAAACTATTAGTGATCATATTTTTATAAAACTTTTACAACCAGTAAGAGGAGGAAATTCTTAATAAGAATCATTCATTTTTCAAGCAAAAGTCTTGACTGGCATTCGGTAATAGTCCTTAAAAGAAAAATTTGTTATAAAAAAAACTGTTCCTAAAATATTTTGTTCACATTTAACAGGCATCCATAGAAAAACTAACCAACCAATTGAGCTGCAAATTTATCAAAAGTTTTAAAATTTTATTCAGAGTAAGGTAACATCCATATCTTTCACTTTTATTAGTATAATTTACTGGATAATACTGCAATACACTTAAGGATTCACAAATTACAAAGGAAAGTTAAATTGCTGTAAGCTTAGCCTTTGCTTTCTTACAATTCTTTTTAAATTGGTTTATTTACAGTATTTGATTTTGTTACAACCAACAACCATCTAAAAATGATCTTTCTTATGAGAAGACATTTTTATACGTTATGTAAATTATGTATGCTTATGTATGTTCACCAAATATTCACCATTTTTATCATCCATCTAATTTAGGGTAATAATTACCATTAAAATTAGATGTATGTTCACCAAATATTCACTATTTTTATCATCCATCTAATTTAGGGTAATAATTACCATTACAATTAGTTAAAAAGGGATGCTTGATTTAAAAATGTATACTATTTACATTTAAAATTGTACATACAAAACAAATAAAACCTTGAGAAACCTTGAGAGTTAGTTCTTCGACAAAGAGTACAATACTTAAATTAGCTTATGAGATTTTCTAAATGCAACCCATTTTGATCTCGGCAAATCCTCGCTCGCTTTATAATGGATGATGTCGCAGCTCTTGTATGTTAGGATTGTCTTTGATTGTTTCAACATTTAACTACATTTAAGATTCTTTCTAGAAGCTCCTATCTGGTTTGGGGTTTTGTTTTATACACTTCCGCTTTCATGTACTCCCACAGGAAGTAGTCCATTGGAGTCAAATCTGGTGACCTGGGCGGCCAATTCACAGGTCCTTGGTGGGCGATCACTTTGTCTCTATGACGCTCACTTAGTATCTGAACCACGTTGCCTGTCCTGTGCGGAGGTGCTCCATCATGTTGGTAATACATTGATGTCCTGGTTTGGATGAGTAGTTCCTCATGAAGCTCTGGTAAACTATCCTGTAGAAAGTGTAAATACGTCGTACTGTTAAATGTCCCATCCAAAATGTAAGGCCCGATTAGTTTATCATTAATGAGTCCGCACCACACGATCACTGAAAATCTTCGCTGCAAGTTCGTTTCCACTGTGGCGTGTGGATTTTCTTCAGCCCATATGTGGCAGTTCTTGGAATTATTAATACCATTTCTTGTAAACTGAGACTCGTCTGTAAAGAGTATGTACTTAACCACCCTACGATTTGCTAATATCCACCGACAAAACTCAGATCTCTCAACATTATTGCCCGGGCGAAGAACCTGTACTTTCTGCACATGGTAAGGGTACAAACCTTCTTTCTTTACAATTCTCCATGTCTGTAAAGAAGATACCAAATGCTGGCGTGAAAGTCTTCTTATACTAGTCCCTGGGCTTTGTTGAACCGAAACTATGATGTTCTCTTCCACATTAATTGGAGTTTGAATAATACCGTCACGTTTACCTTTATCAAATGAACCTGTCCCTCTCAACCGATTGTGTAGGTCCGTAAATACTTGCTATTAGGTACAGTTCTGTTGGGGTATCTTCTACCGTACTCACCTGCAGCTGCTCGTGAATTTCCATTACAAAATTCATACACAAAGTGCATATCAGCATATTCACTATTAGTAAACATGCTAAACTGATTGTCGTAACACATGACCTTATTGTTTCATATTTTTAATAAAAATGTTAGTCAGCAATGAGTTTAGCCAGCTGTTTTAATACCATAGCTGATCATTGGGCTTTCCGCTGTTGCCAACATGATTAAACAGAGTGCAATGGCATAATAGGTGTATTTGGACTGGTTATAATACAAGTGGGGATAAAAAAAGTCGGTAAACTATTTAGAAGATTATTTATTATTCGTCTGTCGGTCTGAGTGATATTTTAAAACCTTTAATAAGATTGCAGCCAGTTGGTCCGGAATCAGAATAGTTATTATAATGATAATATTAAATATTGAAATTTGTTAAACAAAGTATAAGTAGAAATACATAATTTACATAATTTAGAAAAATTTGTTTACACAAGAAAGGTCATTTTTAGATGGTTGTTGGTTGTAACAAAATCAAATAAATAAACCAATTTAAAAAGAATTGTAAGAAAGCAAAGTCTAAGCTTACAGCAATTTAACTTTCCTTTGTAATTTGTGTATCCTTAAGTGTATTGCAGTATTATCCAGTAAATTATATTAATAAAAGTGAAAGATATGGATGTTACCTTACTATGAATAAAATTTTAGAACTTTTGATAAATTTGCAGCCCAATTGGTTGGTTAGCTTTTCTGTGAATGCCTGTTAAATGTGAACAACATATTTTAGGCACAGTGTTTTTAATAACAAATTTATCTTTGAAGGACTATTACCGAATGCCAGTCAACACTTTTGCTTGAAAAACGAATATTCTTATTAAGAATTTCCTCCTCTTACTGACTGTGTAAGTTTTATAAAAATATGATCACTAATAGTTTGTATATAAGTCCAAATATAAGTTAATTACATGTAAAACCTAAAAACTTTATTTTTGGCTGTAGCAATGAAACGAATGAGTTTAGGATCTATGTTTATATAACATTTTCTTCTTGTTTTGACCCAAGGATTAATTTCCCGAAGTTTGTCAGGGTTATCGTGAAACACCCTGTATAGCTATATATATGTGTTTGTAGGCACGATAACTTTCGTAAAAATGGTCCGATCTTGATGAAATTTGGTACAAACATGTAAGGCAGGATCTATTTTCATGAGTTCGAGAACCAGTCTGGTGGCTCTATTTTAAAAGGGGTTTTGTACCCCAAAAAATTGTTTTTTTGAACTTTTTACATGTAATTATTTTTAAACCCAAACTTTTGTTTAGACCATTAAATTTAGTTTAAAAAACAAAAATTTGGTATTTTGGCCATCACTCTACATCAATTGCTTACTGAGTTATTAAAAGTGCTAAACAAAGTACGTTGTCCAATGTTAATGTTATGGAGAATAAGTAAAATTTTATATCTCGCTTATTAATGAACAAATATTAATGAAACTTGGTATGTGGCTTCATCTGGTTGTGGTCTATTGTTATTTGCTCAAAAAACAATTTTTACTGATACTTCCTGTAGCAGCAAACCTGCATACTCAGCCCCCATGTTATTCTTATGGAGAATAAGTCAAATCTTATGTCTCCCTTAATTATGACATAAATTAATCAAATTTGGTATGTAGTTTCACCTCTTGTTGAGTTATACTGATACTTGCATAAAAACCCATTTGTTGTGCTCCTTGTTGTAGCAAACCTGCATACTCATCCCCCATATTATTCTTACGGAGAATAATTAAAATATGGTATACATCGCTTATTTATGAATGTAGATTGATGAAACTTGGTATATGGCTTACCTAGTTGAGTTATATTGATATTTGAATGAAAACCCATATTTTGCGTTCCTTTTGCAGCAAACCTGCTTACTCAGCCCCCATGTTATTCTTATGGAGAATGATTCAAACGTTATATATCGCTTATTCATGAATGAATTGATATTTGTATCAAAATTGTGACAGCAAACCTACATACTCATCCCCAATGTTATTCTTATGTAGATTAATTAAAATATCGCTCATTTTTTAATATATTTTTATGAAACTTGGTAAGCGGCTTTATGTATTATTAAGACAAAAATGTGTATCAGAAATTTGCTGAGTACGCAGGTTTGCTGGGACAGGGGTATTTTTACTATGTTCTAGCTATTTCTTAGTCCTATTTTAGACAGTACCAATCAGTTGTTGATCATCTTTTGGCAAATACTGGCCAATGGCCATTTCTTGAACAAGTCGTGTTCAGTATTTGACCTAGTTCTGGCAAGTTACTTATTAAATTCTGGAGAGCACTGGCCAGTATTTTGCTAAATTATGGCTATATTTTGGTAAAGATCTGGAAAGTAAAGTACTGGCTCGAGTTGTACCAAGTTTTTCTGATTATTGGCCAGTGCTTGACCGAATTCTAGTGAATTCTTTTTCAAGTTCTGTCCACCTCTTGATAAAATTCTAGACAGTATTGGGCGGTTCATTACCTGCTGCTGCAAATTGATTATCAAGTTTTAGACAGTAATGGACAGTTTTGAAATATTTTGGCCAGTTGTTAGCCAAGATAAAGTTCCTTTGTACTGGCTTGTTTTTGACCAAATTGTTGCAATTTCAACAATTAAATATACAAATTTATTACGTATAATTGTTTGATGTATTTACAATTATACATAATACCATTGTACATTTAATAATTTTGTTAATAAATTACTATATTATTTAAATGTTAACAATAAATGAAAGAAATCATTTTGGCCTTCAATGTTCAGTTTAGTAAAATCAGACCAGCTAGTTTCCAGCCTTGGAGAATAGTAGTTGGGTTATAAGAAGAAAAGTAAATCTGGCAACACCGCAATTGGGCTACAATTGGTGGATTTTGTAACTTGGGCCACAATCGAATGTAAAATGATACACGTGTGGGGTCACAATAGGGGGGTTTAGATACTTTAGTATAAATGGGCCACAATTGAATGTGAATTAGCGCACTTTATAGTAGCTAAATCACTGTATGTATGTACATTTAAAAATAAAATATTGTTACGAAAACCAATTTGGAGTGTGTACACAAAATTTCACAAGCATTGATTGTCTATAAAGGAAAATACATCGGTTTTTAGTGGGCCACAAATGATGGTTATTTGTCACCCAGGCCACAATCAAGGGATCGAGGTGAATATATATATATATATATATATATATACATTTATATATATACATACACACATATGTATATATATATACACACATTATATATATATATATATATATATATATATATATATATACAGGGTGTTTAAAAAAAACCTTTAGGACTTCGGGATATGATTACTTAAAAATAACCAAGGTAAAAGTTCCCATTAACACATGACCTAAAATGCTCGGTTTTCCGTATATCCGTCTGTATGTGTTTTTTACATGACCAATTATATCACACGAACCACTAAACGTATAAACTTCAAACTTGGTAAGTGGATGACTATTAACAAGACCTATTTAGGTATGTAGTATCAAGTTTCTACTTTGTACCATTTCAAAATGGCGGCCATTTTTAGATTTTAAAGCTTAATATCTTAAAAACCGTAAATTTTACAAAAACTTTTACAAGAGACAAAAAAGTTTTCAAATTTTATCTTGGTATGAAGATTATTAAGATCGGGCCATAAATAACTGATTTATTGCAATTTGTTTAATAGAATACATGCTTTTTTGCTATAATTGCTACAAAATAAGCATGTATTCTATTAAACAAATTGCAATAAATCAGTTATTTATGGCCCGATCTTAATAATTTTTATACCATTTTTTAGAGGATAAAAATGCACAACTTTTTGTGTCTTGTAAATCTTTTCGTAAAATTTACGGTTTTTAAGATATTAAGCTTTAAAATCTAAAAATGGCCGCCATTTTGAAATGGTACAAAGTATAAACTTGATATACCTAACTAGGCCTTGTTAATGGTCATCCACGTACCAATTTTGAAGTTTATACGTTTGGTGGTTCGTGAGATATAATTGGTCATGTAAAAAACACATACAGACGGATATACGGAAAACCGAGCATTTTAGGACATGTGTTAATAGGAACTTTTTTCTTAGTTTTTATGCAAGTGATCATATCTCGAAGTCTTAAAGGTTTTTTTCAACACCCTGTATATGCCCGTGAATGCGATAACTTGAGGAAAAAGTCCGATTTTGATGAAATTTGGCTCAAATGTGTCAAGTGACATTCATGACTTTAAGTTCAAAAACCGGAAAAATCGGTTCATGGGAAGGGGGGTCTATGGGGTTTCAAAATTGTCCAAAAATCAGTTTTTTGCACTTTTCACCCTGACATTTTTAAAACATACACTTTTTGTTTTGACAGTTTTATAGAGCTTAAAAAACAAATAATATAGTATTTTGAATCATTAACCTAGGTTAAGTGGTTGCGGAGAAAATCCAAAAAAGTTTTCAAAAAATCTCTTATGTAATCTTATGGGAAAATGGTTTTTAGCTTTTCCCCAATTAATTTTAATGTAAACTTCACATTTGCTTTTACCAATCAGTTTAGCTCTACAAAAAACAATTTTGGTTTTTAAATTGTGATTCTACGTCCAACCGTTTGCGAGATATTGTTTACATTGTCCAATGTTATCCTTATGGAGAATATTTAAAATTTGATATCTCGATTATTTATGAACGATTATTGATGAAACTTGGTATGTGGCTTCACCTAGTACTGATATATTGATATTTGCAAAAAAATTGTTGATTATACTCATAGCAGAAATCCTGCATACTCAGCCATAATGTTCTTATCATGAAGAGTAAGTAAAGTTTTATACATCCCTTATTTATGAACATATACTATTAAAACTTGGTATGTAGCTCCACCCGGTTGAGTTATATTGATAATTGATTTAAAACACATTTCTTATCTTTCTCGTTGCAGCAAACCTGCGTAATCAACCCTAATGTTATTATTATGGAGAATAAATCAAATGCTATATATTACTTATTTATTTATGTAATTTTATGAAACTTGGTAAGCGGCTTTTTGTGGTAGTAAGAAGCATATGCATGCATTGGAAATTCGGTGAGTACGCAGGTTTGCTGTGACAGGGTATTTTACTTAATACATTAGATCTTAGGAACATCTGAAGATATCGCCTTCAAACTTGGTACATGTATTACACCTAATAATACCCATTTTACTATTGAACATTAAGTTTCTACTTTGTACCATTTCAAAATGATTACCATTTTTGTTTTTCAAAGCTAGATATCTTAAAAACCTCAGCTATACCGCAGTATAATATTTAGGAAATACCCCCGTTGCAGCAAACCTGCATACTCAGCGAATTTCAAATTGTACCCCCCCACTACGTCATAAAGTCACTTACCGACTTTCATCAAAGCAAATTCATAAATAAGCGAAGTATGAAAAATAAAATAAACATAAATAAATGTTATTTATTTTCCATATGAAAAAAATATGGACTGAGTACGCAAGTTTGCTGCAACAAGGTCCACAAAAATCTGGTTTTAGCGAATTTCCCCTTTAGGGATGAAGGCTATTACCGTAGGTCTCATGGTAAGACTTAAGCCCGATACCATGATAACTTTTTGTTTTGAGGTCCCCAGATGCCAAAAACACTATTTCTTCAAATTTATATATAATGCCCAACAAGCCCATTGGTAGCATGTCGAGGCGCTAATAAGCATTGTAATATTGACCTCGATCTTTACAGTAATAATTTAGAATTAAGTAAGGCTAGGTTGGGTAACAAGAACACAGAATTGCCACTCTCATATAGTTAAAAAAAGTTTATTAATTTTTCCAGTGGATATTCATAGTTTTTTTGTTGATGTTCTCTCAAATCATTAAGCAAATGATTTGGGAGAACATAAATTGAAAAATCATTCAGCAAGCGCCTGGTATAAAACAATTCTTCCTGTTTACAGTAATAATGACTTTCTAAATGTACAATTTTTAAAATAATGAACTATAGCCTATTTTAGAATGGTTTGTACTTCCATCTGTTTTTATTGCACTCCTGTGTAAATATGCCGTATTTGATCAAGTAGGATATTAGCAATGATACATTGCTGGTAGTCTTGGAGCCTAGTACCTATTGTTGTGATTCTTGTTAAGTACTAATGAGTAAAATAAATTTTCTATCGTTCACAAGCATCACAAGTTAAAATTGAGGCATTATCCATATATCCAAGACGATTTGAAAAATATATATATCCAAGAGTAGAGTGGTAGAGTTTTCCAGTAGAGTGGTTGTATGTTGTAGCTTGGATTGTTGGTCTCGTGGGTGCTCTGCTTAGGATTGTGTCTGAGAGTGGCACACTGCTACAGCAGTGTTACCCTCCTGGTGTTTCCACGTCTTTTGTAGTACCCTGTGTAATATTTATTCCTATCGGAGATCGGAGGTAAACAAATATTATAAACAAATCTTACAAGTAATGACACCTTTAATCAAAATATTTAGGCCTATTTACGAGATTGTACTTTAGAACCCTAGGGTTTAATTTTCAAATTCTGGGACTAGATGAACCCCCCCAAAACTGGCAGAATCTCCTAATTGACTTCATATAAACGGGGTGAAGGGGAGAACCGCAGGTGCCGCAAATCACGTTAGACACACAATTATAACCAGAAGGGCATTGTTTACTTGGAGGGGTAATTTGATTATGGTTGGAGCCGCATTCTTGGCCCCATGCGGCCAGAGCCCGGCCGGACCACCCGATACTACTAGTCCTCGTCAAAACCGTTTCCCCCGTCGTTCCATGAATTAAATAAATAAGAAAGTCTGTCCACATCTTAGGTTGGTGGTCTGAAATCGCGACAGTGCCATTTTTCACGATATTTAAAAACTAAAATCAAGAGCGCTTTTTTCATACATACAGAAACTCAGTTTTCTTAGTTAAAACCGCGACAATCAGAACCTGCACTTATGTTATTTCTACACATCATTATTAATGTTAAGAGAGGGTTCCTATATCTGCTTCCCCCATAACATAAGGCCAATGCTAACTGATATTAAAAAAAAAATACCTAACGATTTCAGTGAGTAGAATTTCGATCTCAAAAATAGTGAAACATTAAAACAACGTAAATATTGAATGTTTTGGACTTGAACTGATCGATTATTGTTTGTGATATTGACATTTTGCTTCCTGAAATCGCTACATATTTATTTGTTTTGCGAATTTCCCCTATTGGGGAAAAATATATATATGTCGTATATATAAAAATATATGTAATATATGTAATAATATCATGTATTGTATATATATATATATATATATATATATATATATATATTATATATATCGTGGGTGCGATAACTCTCGTAAAATTATCCGATTTTGATAAAATTTAGTACAAAGATGTAAAGGAACATTTCTGACTTATGTTGAAAACCAGCCAAATCGCTCTATCCAAAGGGGTATTTTGGGGTATTTTTTACCCCAAAAATGTGTTTTTTGAGTTTTTTACGTATGGTATTTTTGTAAATCCAATTTTAGTTTTCACCATTAATTTGAGCTTAAAAAAACTAACAATTTGGTGTTTTGATCATTGTTGTACGTTAATTGGTTTCAGAGATACTGATAGTGCTAAACACAGTACGTTGTCCAATGTTATCCTTATGAAGAATAAGAAAAATTGTATATCTTGCTTATTTATCGACTTATCCTGACGAATCTTGGTATATTGCTTCATACCGTTTGTGGTCTATTGATATTTGCACGAACAACGATTTTTTGCCGATAGTTCCCCTAGCAGCAAACCTGCGTACTCAGGCCCCATGTTATTCTTATGTAAGTGAAATGTTACCTCCCTTAATTATGAACATAAATTAATAAAATTTAGTATTTGGCTTCACCTAGTTGAGTTATAAAAAGATTTCCATAAAACCCCATTTTTTGTCTACCTTGATTCAGCAAACCTGCATCCTCAGACGCCATGTTATTCTTATGGAGAATAATTAAAATGTCATAAATCATTTATTTATGAATGCATACTGATGAAACTTGGTCTGTGGCTTTAGTTTTATTAATATACATATATCTGTATTGTAAATTCGCTGAGAACGCAGGTTTGCTGCTACGGGGGTATTTTAAAGTTTTGATAGGGAAAGGTCCAACCCCTGGTCTAGTAACTAAGGCTTCCATAAAAAAACAAAGTAGCATAATGAAAAATGGCAGGTAGTTCCAGTGTCGAACCATCACAAATATTTCTGATTTTGATAAAAATGGATCTAGTGAACCTATATGCTTACGCGAGGCGAGCGCTCTAAATTACTACGCCACCCAGCCAATATATATTTTCATTATTAATTCGTATATAATATGCAATCTCTCAAAGTAGGATTCTTAGTTTTAATTCCTTAAAAGACGCTTTCTGGGAAATCATTTTCGAGTTGGTAACCGGTATCCCGTTCTGCGCACGGGGATCTTGCAACCAATGAGGCAGATGTTTTTAAAATGTTACATTATAAACAGCCGACTAACTTAAATGAAACAGCCCCTCAAGATTAATATTTAAACTCTACATGTGGGACTGAGCTCTAAAGGTGCATGTGTTTGAACCCTCACAAGGCACTTCTATAAAGTAAAAAGTACCGTCGATTGATACCAAACGTGAATGCAAACTAATTGTTTTATATGCCTAAAATTGCTAAACAAAATTCAAGCAATTCTTTTAGTAGTATTGTACAGATTTGTGTGCAAATAATAATACTTCTACTACTACTAATAATAATGTATAAACATAAATGTTGGGGTTTTAGTTTTTTGTGATTAAAGTGTGCGTCATATTATTTTCATAATTATTGTTACAGTTTTGCCAGCAGTGAACCCACCTTATATTTTAAAAGTACAGGGAGTTAGAAAACTATTAAAGATAACTAATTGGTTAGTCCTTTCTCTACATTGATTACTAGAACATCCTAAGTTGTTGCCTTCAGCGCCTTATACTCCTGTACATGCAAACTACGCACGTCTTTACTGTACTGCTTCAAGTATCTAGGTTTGGAAGGCACCGTGTGAAATCGATTTAAGCGTCCTCCGTCTAAGTAATAATATTCTCCGGGTTCAGTTATAAATTCCTACAGAGTGCAGTTTACATTTCGTACATTTTTGTTTCAGGTGGAAAACGAAGACATTACTCTTGGTGCTAAGAAAGTTGAGTTATGTATATTACCAGAAAACTGATTGAATTTTATAAACATACTAGCTGATTATACCGTTTTCACCCGGGTGTAAAATGTAGTTAAAAAAGTAAATCATTATGTCAGCTGTTAATTTGAATAACATTAAATAAATATCAGAAAACTGTAACCGTATGGTCTTATTTGATTAACATTGGAATTTTGGATGTCCCACGGGGAGTAGCCCTAGAGGATTTAGAGGGAACTGAGAGTCAGGTACAACAGCTGTAACCTAAAGGAACCTACCCTAAAAATTTCATGCCTTAAACTCCTTGTAGTTTAGCCGTAAGGCGATCCACACACAGACAAGAACTCTGCTTTATTTAAGTAGATATATATTATTTCTTGACAGCGATATGTTGCGGTACTTAACTTATATTATTTTTCCATCATAAAGCTTACCAGAGTAATTAACATAGTTACATAGACTTTCTATAGCTCCAGGGGTTATGGATTCTAAAGTTAAACACGATCATCAACTAAACAGTTAACAGATGACGAGCTCGTCGCTTTTAAATAAATAAATACCCTATATTTGGAAGGGTTGGAATTTCATTTTTCAGTTTGTTAATTAATTTTTTAGAATGACAGGCTATTTGTAAGCTTGTGAGATTTTTACGTTTATTTATTAGTCAAAATCATCGTCAAAAAAGAGTTCTGTGGCCAGAGTATCAGTGTATTTTGTCGGCGTCTTATATAGCGAAAGTGATTTAATTAACTGCTAACACGTTTTTTATTCCTGGCGTGTTAATTGAGGAGTATAAGCGTATAATTGACGACATCTCTTATAACTTGCATTCGTCCTCAGGATTCCGCACCACAGGCCTTCTAGCTTCATCGTTATTCTTATGGAATAAAAACAATCGAATTGAATATTTGACCGCTTTAGTATTACTATACCCTAGGCTCATGCCAAGTAAGAAGGCATCGGTATTATGGGCAGAATCCGATCAGAAGTTTCACCAACGCAGCGTAGTTATTCACTTAAACAACAGATAGCGCACGAGTGAGCAGACAACTTTTATGGTCGGTCCGATTATCGAAAGAAAGTGACAGGCCGGGGCCTACGAGAACTCCGGGCAGATGGAGCAGCCGCGTCGCGACCAAACATTATATTTCATAACCTCGTTGAAACGTAAAACACGCGCTTAAATTGATTCATAGCGAAGCCTTGATTCATTTAAGATTCAGATTGAATAATTTGTCTACAGCATTTGCTACAGTTACGAGCGTGCTGCGCACGAACTCGTTTAATTGCCAGAACTTCGTGTCCGGTGCTCCAAGTGTCAAAAAGGTGTTTGAATTGTTACAATTTTACCTTGGTAAAATACCTATATTATTTTAACATTATATACACTTTATTAGTGTTCAAATGTATCACTGCCTATTGCAGCCTGCGCATTGAAACACATAGGCCTATTTTATAAGTTGAACCTCCCACTGTAAGATGGTGCTACCAGAACGAGGACGAATAAATAAGTGAGATTCACAAATTAAATTACAAGATTTACTAGTGTGTTTTTAGTTCGAACGATAAAACTACCAAAGACTCAAATTTTCAATTTGTTTCTTCGAATTGATGTATTGTATTGAGGGTATAATTATTTTCTAAGGCCTTGGAATTCCCATGGCGGAGGGAGGACGACCAAACCGGCCGTAGGAGACAAGCGGTTACTTACGTGAAACAGCTACAGCTAGTTCTGCAGACTCCTTGGAACCAGTTCCAGCTACTGCCAGTTGAACCTGCGAGACTTAAGACGTTGCAGCTGATTTTGGAACGAAATTCTGCAGCGCTTACTAAAGATGCATCTAGCTATCGTTGATTAGCTGAACGGTTGGAACTGTTTCCACTCCCGGAGCGTTAGAACAGACTAGTTACAGCTGCAACGACACACCTCTCTCTTGTAGAAGAGCGGCTAGCAGCAACCACCACTCTGGTTCTGGCACAGTTTATGTATCTGTCACTGGGCGCGCTGCCATCGGTAGTTTAACGGCGCCATCAACACAGTTGCCCGGGAACTTAGCTATATATTGTTTACACATTGTAAAATCAATGCGGACAGGTTTAAGCCGATAGTAAATTAACCGGCGCCGTGCCTGTGCCCGTCGAATTTTTGAATGTCGGATTATGTTGGTTTCCATTATTCCAGCGATATTTCAGGCGGCCGCATCTCCCTGTAGTTTATGGGATTATAATTTGTGAGGGCCCGAGCCGTGCTTTATGGGGGCCGATGCAGGTGCCTTGTTTTTATAACAGTTTTATTCGAATTCACTCGCCGCGCCAGACGTAATTCATTTTTCAAATCATCGTGTCTTATAGGGCTAACGGGGACGTAATATATAACACTTTTAGTGGGGGTTTTATTGAGGTGACGTTTTATAAGTTGTGGGTGATGTGGGTGACTGTAGAATACAACCGTAAACTATAAACTATGGAGAGACTATAATGCGTCAGACAAATGGAAGACATAACCAGTAAATAAATGAATATCCATAAATAAATAAACTTCTTTATTGCTGGAAGACAATACTAGTGGTTTGATATCATGTTTAATGGGTCTAATTTAATCTTGGAATTTAGTCGTGGTGGACTATCCTCCGAAGATTTAGTAGCTTAATATTGGTATCCTATAAAGATCTGTTTATTCTATTCTTTGATAGTAGTCCACATACTCGGATTACATTAGTTTCTATGTGGTATACGACACTAAATGGTTATTTTTGTTTCCCTTGGAATTCGTATCTGCACTTTTTTATTACAATGATTGGTTAATTAATCAAAACAAACAACTATAACTACACACAAATAAAAAGCCAAATTATAATTTGAAAAATTCTAAGGTGGTGATTAAGTTTTAAATCGAGCAAAAGCGGAGGATAAATGATCATAAAATATATTTAGCCATACATGTACTATTGACCAAGGTGTGTGCGGCGGCCGAGCGAGTTACGCCCGCAGTCCCCCATATTGCCAGGTCCCCCACGCGACCTGCGACTGTTGAGTTTATATCCTCGGACACTATATCATACGGCCCCAGTACCTCCGGGACAAATCGCACCGCTTGACCAGGTGTGTGCGGCGGCCGGGCGAGTTACGCCCGCAGTCCCCCATATTGCCAGGTCCCCCACGCGACCTGCGACTGTTGAGTTTATATCCTCGGACACTATATCATACGGCACCAGTACCTCCGGGACAAATCGCACCGCTTGACCAGGTGTGTGCGGCGGCCGGGCGAGTTACGCCCGCAGTCCCCCATATTGCCAGGTCCCCCACGCGACCTGCGACTGTTGAGTTTATATCCTCGGACACTATATCATACGGCACCAGTACCTCCGGGACAAATCGCACCGCTTGACCAGGTGTGTGCGGCGGCCGGGCGAGTTACGCCCGCAGTCCCCCATATTGCCAGGTCCCCCACGCGACCTGCGACTGTTGAGTTTATATCCTCGGACACTATATCATACGGCACCAGTACCTCCGGGACAAATCTCACCGCTTGACCAGGTGTGTGCGGCGGCCGAGCGAGTTACGCCCGCAATCCCCCATATTGCCAGGTCCCCCACGCGACCTGCGACTGTTGAGTTTATATCCTCGGACACTATATCATACGGCACCAGTACCTCCGGGACAAATCGCACCGCTTGACCAGGTGTGTGCGGCGGCCGGGCGAGTTACGCCCGCAGTCCCCCATATTGCCAGGTCCCCCACGCGACCTGCGACTGTTGAGTTTATATCCTCGGACACTATATCATACGGCACCAGTACCTCCGGGACAAATCGCACCGCTTGACCAGGTGTGTGCAGCGGCCGGGCGAGTTACGCCCGCAGTCCCCCATATTGCCAGGTCCCCCACGCGACCTGCGACTGTTGAGTTTATATCCTCGGACACTTTTATCATACGGCACCAGTACCTCCGGGACAAATCGCACCGCTTGACCAGGTGTGTGCAGCGGCCGGGCGAGTTACGCCCGCAGTCCCCCATATTGCCAGGTCCCCCACGCGACCTGCGACTGTTGAGTTTATATCCTCGGACACTATATCATACGGCACCAGTACCTCCGGGACAAATCGCACCGCTTGACCAGGTGTGTGCGGCGGCCGGGCGAGTTACGCCCGCAGTCCCCCATATTGCCAGGTCCCCCACGCGACCTGCGACTGTTGAGTTTATATCCTCGGACACTATATCATACGGCACCAGTACCTCCGGGACAAATCGCACCGCTTGACCAGGTGTGTGCGGCGGCCGGGCGAGTTACGCCCGCAGTCCCCAATATTGCCAGGTCCCCCACGTGACCTGCGACTGTTGAGTTTATATCCTCGGACACTATATCATACGGCACCAGTACCTCCGGGACAAATCGCACCGCTTGACCAGGTGTGTGCGGCGGCCCGGCGAGTTACGCCCGCAGTCCCCCATATTGCCAGGTCCCCCACGCGACCTGCGACTGTTGAGTTTATATCCTCGGACACTATATCATACGGCACCAGTACCTCCGGGACAAATCGCACCGCTTGACCAGGTGTGTGCGGCGGCCGGGCGAGTTACGCCCGCAGTCCCCCATATTGCCAGGTCCCCCACGCGACCTGCGACTGTTGAGTTTATATCCTCGGACACTATATCATACGGCACCAGTACCTCCGGGACAAATCGCACCGCTTGACCAGGTGTGTGCGGCGGCCGGGCGAGTTACGCCCGCAGTCCCCCATATTGCCAGGTCCCCCACGCGACCTGCGACTGTTGAGTTTATATCCTCGGACACTATATCATACGGCACCAGTACCTCCGGGACAAATCTCACCGCTTGACCAGGTGTGTGCGGCGGCCGGGCGAGTTACGCCCGCAGTCCCCCATATTGCCAGGTCCCCCACGCGACCTGCGACTGTTGAGTTTATATCCTCGGACACTATATCATACGGCACCAGTACCTCCGGGACAAATCGCACCGCTTGACCAGGTTTGTGCAGCGGCCGGGCGAGTTACGCCCGCAGTCCCCCATATTGCCAGGTCCCCCACGCGACCTGCGACTGTTGAGTTTATATCCTCGGACACTATATCATACGTCACCAGTACCTCCGGGACAAATCGCACCGCTTGACCAGGTTTGTGCGGCGGCCGGGCGAGTTACGCCCGCAGTCCCCCATATTGCCAGGTCCCCCACGCGACCTGCGACTGTTGAGTTTATATCCTCGGACACTATATCATACGGCACCAGTACCTCCGGGACAAATCGCACCCGCTTGCTTCGACTTCGTTCTCAGAATATTACCGAATCGTTGATATTATTTACGAAATCACTATTGTATTATTCGATTTTGTTTTGCGATTTTTGTCATTATATCATATTGGATTTTTACGTTCTTTTAAAATTTCATAAGCACTTAATGTGAGGAAGTAAATACAATTTTGATGTAGAGTAGTGCATTTTCCTGTAGCGATTACATTGCTACCGAATGCGACTTGGGAAGGCATTGGCAAAGTCCATGGTAGTTTTGCGTTTTCTTGTATCTAAATAGAAATTGAAATATGTGTTTGTGTTATTTTTTAATGCATACGATATCTTTAGGATAATTCACAGATAAAAAAATTGCATCGTTATATTTGGAACAGCAAACTATTGACGAATTCTCGAACCTTGGAGAGTGTAAGGATAATAAAGGTCAAGGGATCCATCAGTGTCGCGTTATTTGAGTATTCTGCCATTTTCTAATTTCATATGAGTACTTCTAGTATGGTTGATGAGAAATAGACTCGGGACTATATCGACTACGATCTATACAAATTTGGTTTTAATCGATAAGAATAATATGACAAAATACATTAATTTTCTGCGTGTGTATCTTATGATCCATGGTATTTTTGGGTCAGCCATACAATGCCTCTGACCCGGGTAAATCAGATAGAAATGGAGCCACTAAACCGTTAATGTTGATCCACTTCCCTTATCTTTCCCCAAATTTTCTTCTTCGTCAGGATATTACTTGTGGATAACTCAATCCGCCCCAACCCACTTTCACGACATTATTAAATATAGAATTTATAATTACAATCTTAATATATACAAAATGAATCCCTATTTCCCTTGGTCCCGCCATAACTCGGTGAGTGCACCACATTGAATAATTCTTTTTTTGTTGTGTTCGTTAATGTCAGGACAAGGTTTTTATAGAATAAATTTTCAATCCAACCTAAGGGCTCTGCCCCACTGGCCTTCAAAGTTTCCATTGATTTGATCAAAGTTCAGTTAGTTACACCAAAAAGCTGTTAACAAGGATTATATCTTAACATACTTGAAAGGCATAACCATTTAAAGGAATTTCCATTCATTATGGAAATAACAAATCTACTTGAATGGCGACTCAAGCTCTTTTTCCAATGTCAAAGCTAACTCTATATAAAAATACCCCCGTAGCAGCAAACCTGCGAACTCATTGAATTTCCAATACGTACATATGTATCTTAATGCAACGTAAAGCCACACACATACCAAGTGTCATCAATATACATTCATAAATAAACTATGACATTTTAATTTTTCTCCTTAAGAATAACATGGCGGCTGAGTATGCAGGTTTGCTGAAACAAGGAACATAAAAAATATCGTTTTTATACAAATATCAATATAACTCAACTAGGTAAAGCCACATACCAAGTTTTATTAATATATGTTCATAATTAAGGGAGATAACATTTTTCTTATTCTCCATAAGAATAACATGAGGACTGAGTACGCAGGTTTGCTGCTACGATAACTGTCGTCAAAAAATAGTTTTTTGTGCAAATATCAATAGACAACAACGATATAAAGCAATATACCAAGTTTCGTCTGGATAAGTTGATGAATAAGCGAGATATACAATTTGTCTTATTCTCCATAAGAATAACATTGGACAACGTACTGTGTTCAGCACTTTCAATATCTCTGTAACCATAGACGTAGTAGAGAAATGATAAAACACCAAATTGTTCGTATTTTTAAGCTGGATCCAATGGTTAAATGTAAAATTTGATTTACAAAAATATTATATGTAAAAACTCCAAAAAAAGTTTTGGGGTACAAAACCCCCCGCTCAGTGGATTTCAGCATTGTGCGCCCTATCTTTTACACCCTTTTGCGCCTCGCCAGATTCATGTAATTACAATAAATTTTATATATTATTGATTTGAATGAACTACGGAATCTAACAGTATAAACTTCTTGTAGTTTGGTAATTTATTTTATTCGTAGTAATGAAAACTAGTTAGTGTTTTAAAAGTGGGACACGAAAAAGTTACAAAGCGTAACATTTTTTGTTTTGGGACTAAAAAGAAAATTCCAGCGGAAGAGTTGTAGATAATTAGTTGATCCACAATTTTTATCCCAAACATTTTTTCATAAGTTGATTTATTTGTTCCGTAAAGATGGTAACAGCGTTTCCCGCGCTCAAACCAAAACCAATTCGTGCCGCACTCATTTCAGCTAACTGACGCGACACTTTGTTATACAACACGAATTTGATTGTATTAACAAGCTGAACTATGACTTATTATTTTACAGGAAGTAAGTGGTCTATGGTAGCTACTCTTGTTTTTATTTTGGAAATAGATATTTGTTTCATTGCCGCTGTTTTTCATTAAGTAAACTGAATCACAAGTGGAACCAACATATACGGTACCATATAAAATGACACAGGGAACAGGTTAATATTCAAAATGAATTTGAAACCCAATTTTAAATGATATTTTATTATAATATAAGATTATAAAGTTGTTCTTAGATATCTTAAGTGTTATTAAATAAAATAAACTTATTTAATTTCTGTCTTAGGCTCATTGATGCTTTATTTTGTTCCATGGATTGAGTCCAGGTTAAATCATGGCATAATAGTTTCAAAATAATAGCAAATCGTTTTTACAAGTTGTAAGACATGCCGATCATCATAATGGGAGGTGATTGGATTTGAACAAAAGATGTTGCCACCAAATTTATTTATTTCACTGTTTATAAAATGAGGAATGCCTCCCGCGAAAAATAAAAAACTAGTCACTGCGTTGTATTTTAATCGTATACTAAGGCTACCAATTTAAATTAATCTGGTTTGAAGTGCTGACTACAAAGTCTATTTGAATCTGACGGAAAAAGTGTTTTATTTTCGTATAAATTGACTCATTTTTCTTTAAGGCCCGGGTCTGAAGGTAGACTGGAAATAAACTATGGGAAATAATGAGTAAAAAATTTTAGTGAGTTCGATTAAATTATTAGTTAAGCTTATCCCTTTTACCGGGTTTCCCATAAATTATCTTTACAAGTTGAATCGTGTGCAGAACGTAATATAGTGGTATTTTAGTGGGGATAGATTTTGTCCAACACATTTTTATATTACCAAACTAACTTCTATTAATAAATTAAGTTATATGTCCTTGAAGAGGATATCTTTTAAGTACAAAACAGAAATATAATTAACAAACTTTATTCAATTTAGGTACAATTCGAAACAAACAACAAAGACAACTCAAAGATCAAATAAAAATATAAATAATGCTCCGGTGCTCAACAAATTAAGTAGATAACTTATAATTAATGAGGTTCTTATTCAGAGAGGGGTTCTTTGCCAAGGCATACTAGTTTATTAACCCCTTTATTCAAATTCGGCAAAATAAAAATAAATTAATTTAGTTATTGTAAGTTACTTAATATATTACTGTGGTAAAATCCCCTCCAGCGTCGGTTACCAAGATATGTGCAATGTCCATGTGGTAAATTTAAATAAACAAAAATAATGTCACTGGAGATCTTCTTGGGTTTAGTAATTTAGAGAAACAACTTTAAAACATAAATTTAGTACTTTCTAACAGGTTAATTAAATTATTTAATGGATGCAATTAGATAAAAAGTATAATAAATGTGGAGCTCTGAGTTAAATGTCCATCTTCTTTAAAATTTTCCCAACTTGTTTAACTTGGTCTTCCAGATGTTGGTGTATTATTAAGCACAGCACTTTAAATTTACTTTCTCAACTTGGATTTGGATACTATATGCAGTACATCTGATAACCGTGATTCACGTTAAATGTTATTACCTTATTCCAAAATAGGTTAATTTAAAATCAAATATAAAGTAAAATTTAATTTAAATTATTGAATTTCGCGCTATGAGAGAAAATAACTTTCTTACACTATTCTTATAACTAATATATTACAAACATTCATACTTTTGCCATGTTAAAAATAATATTAAAATCAGTTTCCCTTTTATTTAAATATTCAATAATTATTATCTAAATTAAATATGCAAGATGCATTATACATCCAAAATATCTCATCTGGCCATAAATTATCAATAAGGTTCATTACATCAGTTTGTTTTAACAGCTTATTTGACTCTACCTACACCATAGTTTTAGTTGCTCAGTTGAACTCTAACCTTCTGCTGTGGGCCCTAGTACAGTGTTTACATTTTCAACAGCCAACGAGCTGATCCTTTTAGATACTCTATTTCTTTGCAAGTACCCTAATATAATTTTAGGCCCCCTTATACAAATTTGGTTATTAAATTCGTCCTTGATACATCTAGATTGAATTTTGTATAACAGTATGCTTCAATTATTCATTATAACTGTTTAGTTGATTGAAATGTCCGACTAAGCGTTTCATGGAGGATTGAGGTTAAATGTTATCTTACTGCTTGCATTGAAGTATTTAACGTTCTATAGGCTAATTCTGACGTTCTTGTTATAATACAAATGAACTTAAATTCTACAAGTTAGCTCCCCTAAATGTAAATAAACTGATTTTAATGAATACTGTAAGTGCAGGTGGGTTTAGCTGTAAGTTAAATTTTAGGCCTATGATTATTTTACACTGAGTTTGCTCACATAGTATATTTTGCTCTGTTATCTTACAATTTTATGTTAGGGTAGGGTTGTATTGTAACGACATGATCTTAAGTTTGTTAATTTTTGCATAGTCTTTACTTATTTTCTTCATGAAAACTTTCCATTTTAAAATTTTTAATTGAAATGAAGGTGAGGTGTGTTTTAGGTTAATCAGTACAAATTCTGATATTCGAGTTCGAAATAATGTTGAAAACTTAATTTCAACAAAAAAAATCATGGAACAGGAAGTGTACTCCACCCAATAAAATAGTACTTGTTAAACCAAGTCACACAGCTTTCCCTTCCTTCAGAAGAAAACGTATTTTTTATTATAAGATAGTTACAAAATTAAGAAAAATAGGATATCTTGTAATAAAGGTTGTTTCCAGCGCGGAACAGCAACGCCACGATAAGAAGAATAAAGAAAGATAAGAAGATAAGAAAGATAAAGAAGGTTTTTAAATGACTTTCTTGCACTTTAAATGGTATTTTTTCAAAGGTCTGATCAAGAGAGAGTTGGATTGTCCCATTATGTATCTGAATTCTGGTAAGAAGGGGAATTTAAGCAGTATAATTAACAAAATTAATACGGGGTGAGCCAAAAAAACATGACTGTTTTAAAAATTAAATTGTTCGAGAATCAACAATAGTTTATTATTGCAGATGCAACTAAAATATTTACATGATTTTGCCATTTTAGTTATGGTAGATAATGTCTCTCAAGTGACGTCCATTCACGTCTACACAGGCTTCCCATCTTTTCAGTAAACTTGCAGTTACTTTTCGTAACATTGATCGAGGAAAAGCAGCAACCTCGTTTCTTATGCGCTGCTTAAGTTCAGCTATATCGCGGGGCTTCGACACAAAAACTTTACTTTTCAGATATCCCCTTAGCCAAAAGTCACACGACGTAAGGTCTGGGGACCGCGCAGACCAATGAACATCACCAAATCGTGAAATCAAGTGTCCCGGAAACAACTGACGTAAAACCGTCATAGAGGGTCCTGCTGTATGGCAAGTGATCCATTCCTGCTGAAACCAGATAGCTTGAGTGACAATTCCTAAAAGGCGTAACTGCGGCACCAAATATTCCCTAATCATTGCCACATAGCGGACTGAATTGACAAGTGACAGTCCTTCCCTCATTGTCCTCAGAAAAAAAATACGGCCCTATTATCCCACTCCGTACCAAACAGTCACTTTCCCTGCATGGAGCGGGTGTTCATGAATTTACTTTGGATTTTCGGCTGACCAGTACCGAACATTTTGTTTGTTTACTTTACCTGACAATTCAGAGTGTGCTTCATCGGACATTCTCAAAACTTGAAGGAGGTTTTCTTCATTTGCAAGCTGTAATAATCTCTGACATAAGGTAATGCGTGGTACGAGGTCTCTGTCTTTCAGTTTCTGTGCCATTGCTATTTTATAGGGGTGGAAATTCAAGTCACGATGTAAAATTCTACGCAGGGAAGTGTTGGATATTGCCAATGCAACAGATTGTTTACGAGCTGAACGTTCAGGACTTTGCAGTACACTTGCGCGGACACTTTCTATGATTTCCGGTGTTCGAACTGTACGGGGCCTCCCACTTGGCTTTATTTTGAGAGCCCAAGCCGAGTTCCGGAAATTCTTAACCCACTTTAAAATCGTATCACGACCGATGTTGAAGTGAGCACGAAACTGTCGTTGCGTAGCAATCACGGACTCATTATTTTTGAAAAATGTTTCAATCACGAAAGCACTATGATGCACTTGCCACTGATGATCCATGGTAACTCACCTCAAAATGGCATTAACCAAACCACAACTGAATGCAATAATGAACTCTGTAAAAAATATAAAAGCTGATCAATCGCCTCATGAAAATAGTCAGGTTTTTTGGCTCACCCAGTACATTTTTCGCTGGCCATAACATTAGATTAAATATACATAGAGAGGTCTAGTTTGCGGCATTAATTTTCTTTTTTCCCCTATTTAAAATGATATGCAACTTGCTAGGGTTTGCTATTTGAAAAATAAAAACTACCCCCAGCGACCCCTATTTAGGGGTGAGGGTAGAATCCCTTAACCACTTAAAAAATACTTTGACTTATGCTAGTAACATTTACCAAAGATTGTTTGAAAATGTACAGTCGATCAACAATTAAGAGGGGGGGACCTCTGTGGGACACCCGGTATATATTTTTAAGGGCGAATCAGTGGTCTTATGAACGGGTAAATGCCAACGGGCATTGTGGTCATGTTTCCTTGCATATAGATAACGGTCAAGCTGGCCATAGATCCTCGCGGTTCAATATTAACGTTTTAGCGGTTCCGTTTTCTTAGTAGTTTGTCCACTTCTCAGAAGCGTTGTTTTGAAATGACCCTATAACCGCGGATCAGAATGCACACATCTCTGATTACCTACGCGCGTGAACTCCCTGCACTTTAGCACCTAAACTAACAACATAGCACGTTCGAAACTAGGGCAACCCTTTGTAATTAAATCATCACCCAAGGGTAGAAAACAATAAATAAAACAAACTGGAGGCGTGAGAGCAGACGGAGCAAAGCGAGAACAAATAATTGCACGGAAGCCGCAGTGCATTAGAATAACAAATGCGGCGCAAGGGTAAGGGATGAAAACATCAGAGCGAGGCGTGAGGGAAACAACGGCGACCTGATTATTGAATACGGACAGCGAGGCGGTAAATCAAAACCACAAATTGAAAACTGAAAACAATTATAACAGGGTCCGACTGAGCGCTGCGCGGCGGGCCCCCGGCATGTATTTGAATACGCTCGCGATTACAGCGGGCAGGCTGATTATTGACTCTGGCCGTAGTTTCCTGGTTGATGATTAACTCTGGACTGTGGTGGGCGAACAATAATCTTAAGCTTTTCGCTGAGTTTAATCTTAAATTTATCTGACTTCCGGTTTCAAAGAAAGCTTCTCATTTTAAGATATGATGTTTGCAAGTGTTTGAGTTGGTATCTGGTCATCCTATAAAAATAAATAACATAGGTAACCCATTAACAGAAAGTAGTGTCTATCACTAATGCGTTTGCGATATCCATAACCATGGCGTTGACAACTGATTCGCTTGACTTAATCTAAATCCGACGATGTATTTATGCGAGATTAAAAACAAATGTGTAGTTAAACAAGCTAGCGCAGACATTAATTTGACATAACTGGTTAGAAGAGAAAACATCTTTTCCTATCCATCATGCGTTTCCTGGATTGTTACTACTAATTGTGCTAATAGATTGTTATGTTGTAGGAATCCTTCGAGCATAAACAAGGTGGGATCATGTTACAGATCCCGAAAAGTCTTTAAATATATTTTTCTTACCATATTTAAAGGAAAATTTCCTCACTGATTTATAAAAACCACTTTAAAAACTCAAACTCATCAAGACGATTTTTTTAACAGATACTTTCTTTAATAAAGAAAGTACCCGTAATACCTGTAGTGTTGGTTGAATTACCTATTTTAAAGTTAAAACCTGTACTAATATTTAAGTACTTTATTTTCGTTGGGTCTTTTTCCAGCAATGCCTTTATGGCATCGTTAGTCAAACTCTTAAACTATATAAATCTCACGACTTTTGGCAACGTCTGCGTTTTTAGAGAATGACATTCCAAAAATAACACATTTTTCACATTTGAGGAAGTTTTAATGTTGAATTAGAAACTTTTGTTTGAAGTACGAGAAGAGTTATTATTACGTACGGAACTTTTAGTTTATCCGTACAGACGATAATAGTATAAGCGATGACAACTTATGGCCGGCCGGTCGTGACGCCGCCTTTGCCGTCAGTATTAGCGTGTCCTAGACCTAGACGCTTCCTCTTCAGACTCCCCATTCATTTTTATCAAAGACACAGTTTATCAGTTAGTCGTACGGGTAGAAGCTCTTGATTAACGATCAAAGTTTTGCGTTTAACGTCCACACAGTATAACACAGTGTTAACGAATAACAAAGTTTAAATTGTAATTCGTTCCGACAACTGGTTTTAACGTGGTGATATTTAATTAACAAGAGCCCCTTACTTACTGCTATACGTCCGAGACGACCGTTTAACGCGGCATTTAGCACCGGATGCAGATATAAGCGGTTATCCGCAGATGATGGGGTCACAGGTGCCTCGTATACACTGCGGTTTATGCACTATTCAGTCGCGGGTTTAGTAGACCGGCCGCAAACGGTTGCGTTGTGTGGCTAAATTATTTCCTAAACCTCCTTATGCATTTTAATTGCTATCTTTTGTACTGTTCAGGTTTTCAAAATCAAGTTTGTTATTTTTTGGCGCATTTTAACATTTATAATGACTACTACTACATGTTTACTATAATCATAACATTATGCGTGTAGTTATTGTCTTAAATTATTAATTATTCAGTGTCTGATAACATGCATTTTGATTAACACTTTTGAAAATGAATAATCGAGTGAAATAGGTATGTGAAAAAATATATATACGCTTAGATACAGGTATGTTTTTGTTTGGTAATTCGTATACCTAAATCGTGTGCTAAATCATCAATTCGTATTGCATTGCTCGTATCCTCCCCCAGAACTCCACAGCAGTCGAGGTGTGCGAGTAGTTAGTTGACTCCTGGGCGCCCCGAACACGCTTTGTATGGTTACCGCGAGCGAGGCGCGGCTCTTGCCTCCAAAAGTGATGAATCGCTGTTTAATTTAAAATCGTTTACGAGGGGGCAGTAAACACCTTATTAAACCTCTGGCGGCCGCCGTTGCTGTTGCTTTTTGTGCTTCTCCAAATTAACCGTGAACAGTCACTCGGTCCGCGCGGAGGTCACTGGTCTAAGAGGTTATCAACGTTGGGCCGTCTGAGTTTTGACTTAAGAAATTTGATTTTCTACGCCTATATCCTTCCTTGACGTTTTAGGTTTTTCAAAATGAGTTGTTAGTGAAGCAGTGTCAAGGCTTACAGGGCATCTTTCGATTGGACATTTAAAAAAAGGTTCCTCCGTCCTGCGAACACATTTTAAATCCCCAAAAACGTGCACAGGTGTGCTAAATGGATCAATACTGCAAATAATTAGTTCGATTCAATTACTTAACGATTAGGGGATGTAAATAAAAAACGTCTCACAACACTTCAAAATATACTTACACTTATTACAGATTCATACAGAAAGACTAGTCGGTAAATATTCATAAATATTCTAAAATATATAAAGTTTCGACTGGTCGCACCGATCATTACCGCCTTTTATAATTAATCAAAATAACTTGGTCGCTACTCGTAAGATTGACCATCTTACTAGTATAACACAATTGGTTACCATAAATAAATATGAAAGGCAAAACTTGATAATGCCAACAAAACGTATAATGTGTAGCCTTCGTCTGTAAAACAATTGGCTTTCCGAACTTTGTCAACTTTTCGAAGGAGAGTTCTACATAATTCAAATACAATTCCGAACGGAGCGTGAAAAGAAGCGGAAATATTAGGGGGCGGTCAGTTTGGCCGAGTTAAGCCAGCTGCTTTAATCCCGAGCAACAAGTCTCTGGCTGCTCGCCAGTACCGACTTTATTGGGGCCATTCTTTCGACCACTAACAGATCCTAAGTGGGGTCAAGTTTAAAGTAGATGCTTTACATTACATTGTGGGTGGGATGCGATGGCCGGGCGGTTGTAGATCGCAGATCGCTCCGTGTAGATAGCGTTGTAGATAGCGTCGGCATCGGACGCTGGGATAGAGCTGTGTGTGATAGAGCTGAGGCGAGATGTAGCTTGATGGCGTGCGACGAGTCTCCTTATAGTATAGGATTAGTTGGCCGGGTATTGGTTTGCCTGTTTTGTACAATGTGGATCAACTAAAATTACTGTCTCGTTAACTGCGTGAACAATTTCACAACGAATCGCAGTGGGGTAAACTTGGAACAATGCAGTTGAATTCACTATCATTCCAAGTTTATTGGAGTTATAAATAATTTACAATAATTTGCTTGGTTATTACTCCGCATTTGATTTTAACGCTTTACGAATAAAATAAAACAATGTGTACTTGTTATTTTTGCCGTCAAAATAAAAACATGCTCAAGTTGACAGGTCCGACAGAGATTGCAACATGGCTGAGGCCAGAGTGACGGACTGACTGGTTTATTCGGTCGTAAACAGTGACTACGACACTCCCCCATCGACGATTGACGTGTTATGTCTGATAGTTTGTCGTCGCATTGTCACCGGGGAAAGTTGAATGGAGTTTTACGATCGTGACCTGGTCTATGAAAGTTTATCTGGTCTGCTTTTTACCAAAATGGATATATTTACTGAAAGCTTTGTCTGAAGTGGATTATCTCGCGTTTGACTACCGAAACAACTCTTAGATGCACCATTGTAAACGTCGACCCGAGAACGAGATAGCCAAATGCATCGACAAAGTAGTCCAATGGACAATTGTAATCAAAGGCTCGACAGCTAATTGTAATTTCCTTATTACTATATATGACATTGACGCAGTGCTTGTGTGTATTTTAAAGCGAATGTTGTTTCATGTTTCATAAAAAAGTCTCGTTTTGTTAGGGTTTCTACCATTCGATGGTTCCTGGCTCTAAGAACCAGGGTATTTATACAAATGATTCAGGTTGTTTTTCTATAAAGAAAATTATAAACTAAGGGTACCCTTCGCTGTATCAGGATTTTAGTCATCCACCAATTTCCAACGAGTTTAAACCCAAGTTAATTAAAAAAACTAAATATTAACAGTTTTATAGATTCCTGTTACTTTGCCACGTTTTCGACAACATTATCGGAACGTGTCAAATTGTCTAGCCGTGACAGCCGCGGACGAGACCAACAATGCCCACTGAGTTTATCAAAACGAGCCGCCCTCGCTGGGTGGCCACTCTCTAATTGAAACTGTTAGACAGGGAAATGCAGGCCACGACCTCTCAGGGGCGCTGACGGTGTTGTAGAGAACAACGTTTTTGTCGAAATCGGATGACAGATTGTGAAAAAAAACATTTAATTTCAACCCTCTTATTTTTCCTCTTCGCATCATTTGAAAAAGAAGAATTTTAATAGATGGTTGGACTGTGGTTATAAGTGATTTTAAACAAAACTTTATCATATTTTTCCAAAATACCGCCGAATCACTGTCCAAAATTAAACTGACTAAGCGTTTTATTAACTTATCGTAGTTTTAACTATATTACTTTGTTGTTATCCTTGTATATTATTTCTCAAGGGCGTTTTTCTTTCAGTACGCCATAATTTTTGATTTATTACTCTTTTGTGACACTCAAAATATTTACAAAAAATAGTCATGTAACATTTTTTAAATATCAGTTCATTACCACGTGTGCTTAGTGAAATGCTGGTTCTCATAGAGGAGGGCCTATTTATCTGTCCCTTACACTGCGTTCTTCG
This sequence comes from Allygus modestus, assembly GCA_963675035.1. Lineage (NCBI taxonomy): Eukaryota > Metazoa > Arthropoda > Insecta > Hemiptera > Cicadellidae > Allygus > Allygus modestus. The sequence continues at coordinate 273,378,438 of OY776111.1, forward strand.
ACAATTTAAACCTCGCATATTTCATTCATCACCACAATTGAAAACCTATAACCCCTGTGAGCAATTATCGAAACCTAACGATATTTCATGTTTCAACGAGAGGTGGGTAACACAATGGGGGTCCCACACTCGCGCTCCCGTGATGTAGAGGGTGTTTAGCCTAAACTGCGGTTGTTGTGCGTTATTTATTGCGGCGTGATCGGTAAATCTGGCGGCTCTAATTGAATATGTCCGCAGATTACAGTGTAGTGCATGTTAATCGCCCTCACCTTCCCTTTCACCTTAATTATACCCCCTACACATATAACACCGCACCTGTCCTGTCACTACCTCTCCTCTGACGGTCAAATATTTTCTCAGACCTCCGCTGGATATCGTCTGAGCTCGCGAGATTTCAATCTCCTTCGCATCTTGTTGATAACATTTTCCCAATACCCCTTTTAGCGAATTTCCCCTATAGGGAAGAAGCTATTACCGTAGGTCTCATGGTAAGACTTAAGCCCAAAACCATGACAAATTTTTTTTTAAGGTCCCAAGATGACTAAAACACTATTCGTTCAAATTTATATATATGTATATATATATATATATATATATATATATATATATATATATATATGTGTGTGTCCGTGAATGCGATAACTTGAGTAAAAAACGTCCGATTTTGATGAAATTTGGCTCAAATGTGTAAAGTGACATTTATGACTTTAAGTTTGAAAACCAGAAAAATCGGACTATGGGAAGGGGGGTTTATGGGGGTTTTAAATTTTCCAAAAATCAGTTTTTTGCATTTTTCACCCTAAAATTTTTGAAACAGTTAATTTTGGTTTTGACCATGTTATAGAGCTTAAAAAAACAAATAATATGGTATTTTGAATTATTAACCTAGGTTAAGTGGTTGCGGAAAAAATCCAAAAAAATGCTCATAAAATCTCCCATGTTAATCTTATGGGAAAAAGGTTTTTGGCTTTTCCTCAGTTAGTTTTACTTTAAACTTCACATTTGCTTTTACCAATCACTTCAGCTCCACAAAACAATCATTTTGGTGTTTAAATTGTGATTCTACGTCCAACCGTTGCAGAGATATTCAAAGTACTAAACACAGAACGTTGTCCAATGTTATCCTTATGGAGAATAAATAAAATTTGATATCTTGATTATTTATGAATGTATATTGATGAAACTTGGTATGTGGCTTCATGTTGTACTGGTATATTGATATTTGAACTAAAAACAAATATTTTGTTGGTTGTCCCCGTAGCAGCTAACCTGCATACTCAGCCCTAATGTTATTCTTATGGAGAATAAGTAAAGTTTTATATCTCCCTTAATTATTAACATAAATTAATAAAACTTAGTATGTAGCTTCACCTGGTTGAGTTAAATTGATAATTGCATAAAAACACATATTTTGTGCTCCTTGTTGCAGCAAACCTGCATACTCAGTCCTATGTTATTCTTATGGAGAATAAATAAAATGCTATAGATCATTTAGTTATTAATTTATTTTTATAAAACTTGGTAAGTGCCTTTATGTGGTAGTGAAAAACATATATATTCATTGGAAATTCGCTGAGTACGCAGGTTTGCTGCGACGGGGGTATTTTCCTTTTACATTTTGTCACCATGTACGGAAATGGTGTGCTGCGTGTTACCTATTAATTTACCTAAGGTGAATTTGAACGTTGCTCTCAACAGAATAGGTGAATTATGCGTACCCTGAAAGCACTATGATCCCAGTAACAGAGGTGACGTCTTTATCGCTCTTGTCACCACTCTTGTGGTGGTATATACCTAGGCATGCCACTACATTTGTGAATGGTGGTTTAGCTAGGCATGCCACTACATTTGTGAATGGTGGTATAGCTAGGCATGCCACTACATTTGTGAATGGTGGTGTAGCTAGACATGCCACTACATTTGTGAATGGTGGTATAGCTAGGCATGCCACTACATTTGTGAATGGTGGTATACCTAGGCATGCCTCTGCATTTGTGAATGGTGGTATAGCTAGGCATGCCACTACATTTGTGAATGGTGGTATAGCTAGACATGCCTAAATTTGAGAATGGTGGTATAGCTTGACATCCCACTACTCTTCTGAATGGCGGTATAGCTTAACACGTAACTCCTATTTTGATTGGTGGTTTAGCTAGACAAGTTACTACTCTCGTGAATGGCGGTTTAGCTTAACATGTATCTATTATTTATTTTGAATGGTGGTTTAGCTAGACATCTTACTACTATTTTGATTGGGGGTTTAGCTTGACATGTTACTACTATCGTGAATGGCGGCATAGCTTAATATGTAACTACTATTTTGATTGGTGGTTTAGCTTGACATGTTGCTACTCTCGTGAATGGTGGTATAGCTTAACATGTAACTACTATTTTAAATGGTGGTTTAGCTAGACATGTTACTACTATTTTGATTGGTGGTTTAGCTAGACATGTTACTACTATTTTGATTGGTGGTTTAGCTAGACATGTTACTACTATCGTGAATGGCGGCATAGCTTAATATGTAACTACTATTTTGATTGGTGGTTTAGCTTGACATGTTGCTACTCTCGTGAATGGTGGTATAGCTTAACATGCAACTACTATTTTAAATGGTGGTTTAGCTAGACATGTTACTACTCTCGTGAATGGCGGCATAGCTTAACATGTAACTACTATTAGTAAATTTCCTATGGAAAAGTGAACTACTGTATTGGCATGACCCGCATGGTGAAACTTAAGCCCGGGACCACCATAGAAGTTCCTAACCTGACCCCCTGAACACGTTTTGGGGCTTCGTTCAAAATTATATATATATATATATATATATTTGGTAGGGTCGTTTTTTTCTATAATCAGTTGGACAAGTTCGTTGGGCAAAACAATCGGACAACTCTAAAGCCCCTTTTTGGGGATTATTCTTTCAAATTTTGAGTTTTTGGGCCCAAAAAAGGGTCAGACAAGCCCCAGACGTAAAAGTAATGGTTAAATTAAGATGGTAAGTAGTGAAGCGAAAGTTATAAGCCCTCTCTCGTCATTTTAGCATAAATATTTACCAAGTTATTAAAGAAAATGTATATCGGCTAAACACAGTACGTTGTCTTATGGGGTTTTTTACATTAGAAAGCATGTTATTAATTTTTGGGTGTATTTTTATTTTCCCAGCAACCTGGCGCCTACTTTAAAGCCTGACTGGACCTTCTCCTAACCTTATAATGCACAAAATTGTATTCCTAGCATTGCAGGTAAATTAAACCAGGAGCATCAGAACAGCCAAAAATCAATGTTTTCAGATTCAATAAAATTTGAATAAATGTATGTTTTTACCCTGGTTTTGAGTTGTTAAAGTTTTGTACGTGGAAATTCACTTCCCTCACGTCAGCGTGCTGCGTGCGAATTTGTTTTAAATGTTGGTTTGGCTAGACATGTTACTACTCTCGTAAATGGTGGTATAACTTAACATGTAACTACTATTTTTAATGGTGCTTTAGCCAGACATGGTACTACTCTCGTGAATGGCGGCATAGGTTAACTTGTAACTACTATTTTAATTCGTGGTTTAGCTAGACATGTTGCTACTCTCGTGAAGAGCGGCATAGCTTAATATGTAACTACTATTTTGATTGGTGGTTTAGCTTGACATCTTACTACTCTCATGAATGGCGATATAGCTAAACATGCAACTATTATTTTAAATGGTGGTTTAGCTAGACAAGTTACTACTCTCGTGAATGGCAGCATAGCTTAACTTGTAACTGCTATTTTAATTGGTGGTTTAGCTAGACATGTTGCTACTCTCGTGAATGGTGGCATAGTTTAACATGTAACTACTATTTTGATTGGTGGTTTAGCTTGACATGTTACTAATCTCGTGAATGGCGGCATAGCTTACTATGTAACTGCTATTTTAATTGGTGGTTTAGCTAGACATGTCGCTACTCTCGTGAATGGTGGCATAGCTTAACATGTAACTACTATATTGATTGGTGGTTTAGCTTGACATGTTACTAATCTCGAGAATGGCGGCATAGCTTAACATGTAACTACTATTTTAAATGGTGGTTTAGCTAGACATGTTACTACTCTCGTGAATGGTGGCATAGCTGAACATGTAACTTCTACTTTGATTGGTGGTGTAGCTAGACATGTTACTACTCTCGTGAATGGCTGCCTAGCTTAACATGTAACTACTATTTTAAATGTTGGTTTAGCTAGACATGTTACTACTCTCGTAAATGGCGGTATAACTTAACATGTAACTACTATTTTTAATGGTGTTTTAGTTAGACATGGTACTACTCTCGTGAATGGCGGCATAGTTTAACTTGTAACTACGATTTTAGTTGGTGGTTTAGCTAGACAGGTTGCTACTCTCGTGAAGGGCGGCATAGTTTGACTTGTTAGTACTACTATTTTAGTTGTTGGTTTAGCTAGGCAGGTTGCTACTCTCGTGAAGGGCGGCATAGTTTGACTTGTTAGTACTACTATTTTAGTTGGTGGTTTAGCTAGGCAGGTTGCTACTCTCGTGAAGGGCGGCCTAGCTTAACATGTAACTACTATTTTAAATGTTGGTTTAGCTAGACATGTTACTACTCTCGTGTATGGCGGTATAACTTAACATGTAACTACTATTTTAAATGTTGGTTTAGCTAGACATGTTGCTACTCTCGTGAATGGCGGTATAACTTAACATGTAACTACTATTTTAAATGTTGGTTTAGCTAGACATGTTGCTACTCTCGTGAATGGCGGTATAACTTAACATGTAACTACTATTTTAAATGTTGGTTTAGCTAGACATGTTACTACTCTCGTGAATGGCGGTATAGCTTAACCCGTTACCACTGTTGTGAATGGCAGTATAGCTTATCCCGTCACCACTGTTGTGAATTGTGGTATAGGTTGACATGTCACTTGTACATGGGCGTGTTGTAACATGATACGATGCAAGGGATGGTGTGATCAGATTAGAGTTTTGACCTGCCGCGTCGCGTCGCGTCGCCCACCCGCACCCCGGACATCTCGTGTGCAATCATAAATAAAAATGAAAAGACGTTAGGATATCTGCAGCATCGGATTTATTTAAAACCATCTTTTCAAATTGAATTAAATGGTTTACTCAACATTTTTAACTATGTATGTACGTAAACTATTTATCATATTCAATGCTGCAGGTTACAGGTAGGGAGGGGGATACATTTAAACACGCCATCAGTTTTTATTTTTTTTGCGTTTTATTAATTTATTTTAAAATAATCACGTAAAACATTTAAAGTGATTTAGTAATAACAAATGTTATCATCTAATTTTTGAATTTAGCATGCCTACAGTGATTTTCTTTATAGTACACTGCACTTTCAAGCAATTGCTTAGAATTAGCACAAAGCTCTAATCTTATAGATATACCATTTTGGGACTAATAAATAAATGTCTCTGCCCCACAGACTTCAAGTTTTCAAAATAAATCATTTGGAATAGTGAATAATTTGATGATTCAATTAATCCTTTTTTTAATACTAATCTGTTCTCTAAATAAGTTAAATGTTGCCCGTTGAGTAATTTCGTTATTTGATGTTAACGTAGGTAATTGAACATCTGTCCCTATAACGGATGAGTGGTTATGTATAATACCCCTGTCGCAGCAAATTCTGCGTACGGTACTCAGCGAATTTCAAATGAACATAAATTTATCTCACTACTACATGAAGCCATTTACTGAGTTTAATCAAAATATAGATAAATAAGCGAAATATGACATTTGACTTATTCTCCTTAAGAACAACATTAGGACTGAGTACGCAGGTTTGCTGCAACGGGGCAACAAATTGATGATTTTATGCAAATGCCAATGAACCCCATCCTAATGAAGCAACATAACAAGTTTTACCAATACAGGATCATACAATAGCGAGTTATAAAATAATTGTTCTTATTCTTCATACAAATACATCATTATGCAGGTTACTGGTCTCGTTTTCAATCTCATGAAAATGCTGCTTTATACGTTTATACCAAATGTTACGAAGATCGGGCTTATTTTCCTTTTTTATCGTGAACACATACCGGTATACATACCGATATAAAAATATGTTTTTGACATCTGAGGGCCTCAAAATGAAAAGTCGCCATGATCTTGGGCTTAAGTCTTACCATGCCACCACCTACGGTAATAGCTTATTCCCTATGTATGGAACAACAACAACAATCAATAATCAATAATAATAATAATAATAATACAAGTTTGCTCTGCTTCAGGTCGGTGATAGCGCAAATGGCTGACTGTGCATACAGACAGTAATACTACCGATCGCCTTCCTCTGGGTTTGTACGTGTCATGGTAATTTTTAAGTACTTAAATGAACAAATAACATTCTTAAGATATCCCCCGCCGCAGTATTTGAACGTCATAGAACGTGCACTTCCTTACTGGCCGCGGTAGCGTGTGCACTGTGTAGGCCGGTCCACTAGGTAAAACCCCGAACACCGAGCACGGGTGTCGGCCGTCGGCGGCGGTCCTCAAGACCTCCTAATCAGCCCAAGATGTGTCTCGGCCGCTTTAATGCATTAGCCGTGTCTGATTATTCTTGTCCGATAGTGGGGAGGTCGTCACGTGCCCCCGTCATCGTCACCCTCCGACATGTGTTCCCCTACGTTTCAGTACCTCTGACACACCAAAATACTGTAATAAGCTGCCAGCAAGACGGTTGAGTCGTCCAGCCTTAAGGTGAAACGTTGTGTACGAATAGTAGTGTTAATATTCCCTGGTTGCTGGAAGATCAATGCGTAAACAGCTCACAAAATATATTACTATTTTAGACTTTGGTATACAGGTTTTATTTTGCAAGATTCCGGTTTTCGTTTGTATGATTTTTAGCGTGTTTCCCCTGTAGGGAAGAAGCTATTACCCTAGTCGGCATGGTAAGACCTAGGCCCGCGACCATGATAACTTTTCATTTTGAGGTCCCCAGATGCCAATAACACCATTCGTTCAAAACTGTATGTACAGGGTGAGTCAGACCACCCGTCCAGCATGTATAACGAGAGAACGGTTTGGTCTAAAGAGTCATCAAACAAAATTCTTCCCAACTAAAACGCATATGGACTATCTATTAAAAATATTTTCATAACAATATATGTACAGAATGTTCCAAAATTGAAGGTTGCGGGTTCGAAATTCAAAATGGTCTTATGTAAACATAGGGGGTATTATACATTATTTTAGAGGTCTTGTTAAAATAAACATTTTGGCGAAAACAGAATTCACTTATCTTTATCCATTTCAAAATGGCGGCCATTTTTGAGTAAAATATTGACTTTTACGGAATACCCTGTATTCTCTAAACCACCACTCGTATCTTTTTTCCGACTTTAATTCCTTACTCGTGATAAACTCAGCTTTACTATGGTATGCTATAAGGCAGGCTTTTTTGAGAAAATCTACTATTTCTATTTATTTTGAAAATGCCTTTGTGCCCAAAATTCAAAAAAGTCAAATAATAACGTATGTCAAAAAGCATACCATTGAAAAGGTCTTGTAAATCCTAGCAACTTTCTAATTTACACCAACCTTGTATCTCGTATTTTCGTTTTTCTGCAATCAGAAAAAAAACATTATTTTCCCATATGAAATGCATGTTAATTTGCATTACTGTTGCATGCAAATTCTGTGGCCAGTAGGGTGCTATGGCCGGTTCTGGACCACTTTAGCAAACTGAGGAGCCGAGGAGCCCCCCCCCCCCGTGACGTCATCCCCCCCGTGACGTCATCCCCCCCGTGACGTCATCCCCCCCCCGTGACGTCATCCCCCCCCCCGGTCACGTGACCTGGCGGAAACCTAACATAGGCTGGCGAGCACAGGCGTGTGAGGAGGAATGAGGATCCCCCCCCCCGTCACGTGACCTGGCGGAAACCTAACATAGGCTGGCGAGCTAAGGCGTGTGAGGAGGAATGAGGCCCCCCCCCTGTTTACTCCTCTCTTGTTTTCAGTTAACGGTCGACCTTGTTTACTCCTCTCTTGTCTTCAGTTAACGGTCGAGAGTCGCAGCACCATGTCCTCTGACAGCAGCAGCGATACTGAGCGAGTTGAAGTGAGTGTTGGTGAGGAGGGAAAGACTGTGAAAGTTAGGCGAGTGAGATACCAGTCTGCGTGGAGACCATTTGAACCTCGGTACGAGTGGAGGAAGCGCGTTCGACGTATTGACAAGAAGTTTAAGGCAGAGTGCGTTCCGAGGATCCATTACGACTTGGAACAGTACGAGAGCGACCTGCTGTGGAGAGCGGAGCGGTACAAGAACATCCATACCTTTCCGCGTGATGATTATGAGATGTGGGTGGTAGAGGAGGGCAGAAGGTACCTCGCGGAGGACTATCCATTCGAGAAGGAGTACTGGGAATGGATCCGGTATGAACAGCAGTATTTACTATTGGTGAACGATTGGAACAGATACGGGGAACAGTTTGCAGTAAATCCTTTTTTGTAAAATTTATAAGAACTGAAATGAATATTAATTGAAGTAAATAGTTACACAAAGCCCTCCTCCACATGATGTCGCCATCCCCCGTTATACCTCGAGGCAAGCGCTTGTTTACTTGTGGTTTTCCTATGTTATTTAATGAGCGGTGCCTAATGATCCTCCTCAGTTTATCTGTGAATGTACTTGAGTGCTCATTTGTGTGCTCCTAACCAGTGACTTCTTCCTGCTTCGATTACCTTCATTAATTAAACGTAAGTAGAAATATTTTATTAACTAAACCATTTTAAATTTTATTTTATTTCGGACGTACTCTCAAATTTAATTAAACCCTGTTTTAAAACAGCTCTTTATTAAATGTATTATGCCTTTCCAACGAATGATAATTTCCAGTTAACTGATTTCGAACCTGACATTACAATGTTTGAGGCATACATAAATCAGTGAAGCTATTCTGAGCGTATCATGGTTGTTTCTTTTTTAATATTTTATTTTTCATTCGTCTAGAACGTTATTAAGTATCCTTTGTTGTTGTAGATGAACAACCAACATTTGTGTGAGGTCTGTGGTCACACCTTCAGCCTTTTCAAAAACCTGAGGAGGCATGCAGAGTCTACCCACAACGACAGACGCCATGACTGTAACGTTTGTGGTAGACGATTTACAAGAAGGGACAACCTCAATCGGCACATTACTACTGCCCACCAACAGCCTGTGGAGGAGCTCCAAGGTTAGTAACTATAATCATGACTACCTTTTTATAAAATGCTTCTCATAATAAATATTTAAAGAAATTTAAATTTTTAATTTTAAATTGGAATTTAAAAATAAATTGGAATTTAAAAATTTACATAATAAACTGTAAACCCCCCCCCCCTGCTTCCTCTATCCTAACCTAACCAACCAAGCAGCCCCCCCCCTATGCTTCCTCTATCCTAACCTAACCAACCTAACCTAACCAACCAAGCAGCCCCCCCCTGCTTCCTCTATCCTATCCTAACCTAACCAACTAAGCAGCCCCCCCCATGCTTCCTCTATCCTATCCTAACCTAACCAACTAAGCAGCCCCCCCCCGTGACGTCATCCCCCCCCGTCGTTTTATAAGCGTAGTAACTCTCGTTATATGTTGTAGACGGAGGAGCAGAGTTGGAGGCTCGGGCAGCCAGGTTCCGCTGCGCCTTCTGCGACAGGGACTTCATGCGCCGTCACAACCGGGACCGCCACCAGACGCGCAGCTGCCCTATCGCGTTGAACCTCATCCGAGACCACTTCGGGCCACCACCATCACCCATCGCGGAGCCACGGGAGCCTCAACCCGGACCGAGCGGGGAGCCTCAACCGGGGCCCAGCAGGGAGCCGCAACCGGGGCCCAGCAGGGAGCCGCAACCGGGGCCCAGAAGGGAGCCGCAACCGGGGCCCAGCAGGGAGCCACAACCGGGGTCTAGTGAGGAGGAGGAGTCGATGGAGGGTGCCGGTCTCCCAGCGTTCCAGCTCGTGCATCGAGCCTTCCGCAGACGCCTCCTCACCTTTCGACTGTCCCAACCGATGGACGCCCTGCTGACAGTTGAGGAAGCGCTCGTCTTCCTGTTCCAGGAGGTCTTTGATCTTTTGACTGACGTGAGGAGCAGGCATCCCAGCATCAAGGTAAACATGGTCCTGGAATGTGAGTTCACCAACATCCATGGGGCCACCTGCCTGCGCTCCTTCAACACGAAGAACGTCCCGCTGACCGAGGCCTCTGACTTGGGGGATTTCCTCTCCGCGACGTTCGACACGATCAAGAATAAGAAGGAGCAGTGCGAGTTGGTGGGCAGTGGATGGACCTACCTGCGCATACGTGACCTGGAGATCCGCGTGAATGAGTACATACCGCTCGGAGGCAGGGCGTTTATTCCGCTGCCAAAGGACATTGACGCCACGCACGCAGTCATCAATGTCCAAAACAACGATGACATGTGCTTCATGTACGCGGTCCTGGCCGCGTTCGTCCCGGAGCATCAGCAGAGACCCGCAAGGTACACCTTGGACATCATCGCCCGGTACGACTGGACCGACCTGCGCTTCCCCGTCACACTGAAAGACATCAAGGCTTTTGAGCGCAAGAACGCCATCAGCGTGAACGTGTATGGGATAGAGCGCGCGATGGTGGGGAGACGGCCTGGTGGAACACCTGAGTTCAAGAACAGGGTATACCCGTTGAAGATATGTAGGCGGGAGCTCCAAGACCATCGCGACCTGCTGTACGTGACAACTGAGGGTAACAGCCATTACGCGTTCATCAGGAACTTGAGCCGACTGGTCCGCCCTCAGCTCACCACCCATGACCACAGCATCTACATCTGCAAGAGGTGTTTCGCCTACTTTGACAACCGGCCCAACAAGCTCGGGTTGACGGGTGCTCAGCGCTTGGAGGAGCACAGGCGTTACTGTTACGCTAAGGTTCCTCTCCGCTTGGACATGCCGAAAAAGGAGAAGATCCGGTTCGCGCATCCCGAGTACACCCGGCGAGAGAGGTTCTGCATCTACGCGGACTTTGAGTGCTCCCTTCAGCCCGTCGCTGACGACCCTGCGGAACCACCACCCGGGACCAGACCTATGCGCATGCACGTCCCATACGCCTTTGCATACCAGATCATGGACTCGTTGGGGTTGGAGGAGTTTGAACCCCGGGTCTACTTCGGGGTCGACGCGTCCAAGGTGTTTATGGAGAGGCTCAAGATGGACGTGTTGATGCTGTGGGAGTTCCTGTTCAGCATGAGAGCTCTGCACCCTTCTCTGACCCGGCAGGAGATGGAAGAGTACCTGGCGGCGACTCGCTGCTACCTCTGCGGTGAGGAGTTCACCGAACAGGACGTCAAGGTGCGGGACCACAACCACGCCCCACCTTACGAGTTCCGAGGAGCGGCGCACCGCTCGTGCAACCTACGGTACAGGGAGCAGCGGGTCATCAACTGCTATTTCCACAACCTGTCCAACTATGACGCTCACTTCATAGTGCGGGAGTTGGCCATTGACCCCGGCGATGTGGACGTGCTGGCGCACACGGAGGAGCGCTACATCGCTTTCACCAAGCGGTTCCACTTTGGCCAGCCCGGGGACAACCAACGACAGTCATCTTTCGCGGTGCGGTTCCTGGACACCTACAGGTTCTTGTCCATGAGCCTGGCCAACCTGGCGGCGGGGCTTCCCACGGATAAGATGCGTGAGACCAGGAAGCGGTTCCCCGACAACCGGCTCTTCGACCTGGTGCGCAGGAAGGGCGTGTTCCCCTACGACTTTGTCACGTCGTACGACACGTTGTACTCCACCAGACAGCTTCCTCCTCGGGCCGCGTTCAAAAACAGCATGACCCTGGAGGATATCAAGGAGGAGGAGTACGAGCACGCCCTCAACGTGTGGCGAGTCTTTGACTGCAACCACCTCAAGGACTATGCCGACAAGTACCTGCGCTGTGACATCGCCCTCCTCACCGATGTGTTCGAGCAGTTCCGCGACACCTCTTTGGCTGAGTATGGACTGGACCCTGCACACTACTACACCCTGCCCTCTTACGCCTGGGACGTCATGCTCAAGACCTGCGGCGTGGAGCTGGACACGCTACGGGACTTTGACATGTACCTCTTCGTGGAGCAAGGCATCAGAGGAGGTATCTCCCAGGCCATCACCCGCTACGCCAAGGCCAACCACGAGCGATGCCGCCCTGAGGACCGACGCCTCGACGAGCCGACACGCCACCTCCTGTACCTGGATGCCAATAACTTGTACGGCTGGGCCATGTCCCAGTACCTGCCCACCGGAGACTTCCAGTGGCTCAGCCGTGAGGAGATTGACGCCTTGGACATCGCCTCGTTGGACGCGGAAGCCGACCGGGGCTACATACTGGAGGTGGACCTCAACTACCCCGCCCGTCTCCACGACCTGCACAGGGACCTCCCCTACTGCTGTGAGACCAAGCGGCCTCCAATAGGCAAGTTCCCCAAGCTGGTGACCACCCTGGACAACAAGGAGCACTACATCTGCCACTACAGGATCCTGCAGCAGGCGCTGAACAATGGACTGGAGCTTGTGGCTGTGCACAGGGCCGTCTCGTTCCACCAGTCTCGATGGCTCGAGCCCTACATCCTGATGAACACCGAGCTGAGGAAGAAGGCCAAGACCAAGTTTGAGCAGCACTTTTTCAAGCTCATGAACAATGCGGTCTTCGGCAAGACCATCGAGAACGTGCGCAAGCGCCTGAACGTCAAGCTGGTCTGCACTCCGGAGAGGTTCAGCAAATACGTGGCCAAGTCCAACTTCCTGGACCGCACTTACTACACAGAGGACATAGCCCTCATCCATCTAGCCAGGGTGAACATCGTTCTGGACAAACCCATCTACATCGGCATGTCTGTCCTGGAGCTGAGCAAGTGGCTCATGTATGAGTTCTTGCGCAAGATGAAGGACCGCTACGGTGACCGCCTGACCGTAGACTACATGGACACGGACAGCTTCGTGTTTGACATCATCTCTCAGGACATCTACAGGGAGATGATGGAACACCTGGAGGACTTTGACACCAGCGCCTACCCCAGGTCCCACCCCTGCTACAGCCCCATCAACGCTAAAGTCATCGGCAAGTTCAAGGATGAGTGCGCTGGCAGATCCCTGTTTGAGTACCTCGGGCTTCGTTCCAAGCTTTACTTCATGGACATCGAGGACCCGAGCGAGGAGACGGGATCCAAGGCTCTCAAGCGCGCCAAGGGAGTCGCCAAGGGGGTCGTCAAGAACATCCTTACCCCCGACGACTACAGGGAATGCCTGTTCAACGAGGTGTTGAAGACCACCGTCAACACCCGGTTCCAGTCCCACCTGCACCGCGTCTTCACAGTCCAGGTGGAGAAACTTTCCCTGAGCCCGAAAGATGACAAGCGCTATGTCCTGGCGGATGGGATCCACACCTTGCCTTGGGGACACAAGGACATCCCACCACTGGCTGGAGGACGAGACCACCTCAATAACCAACAGCAACAGCAGCCAATGGAGGTGGATGAGGAGGAGGACGTTGATGAAGAGTTTCCTGTGTAGGCTTATGTTTATATGTAAATAGTATTTTTTAATTTATTTGTAAATAGCGTTTATAATTTATTTGTAAATAGTATTTGTAAGCAATTATATTGTAAAAGTTTTAGTTCACAGCAGATATCTGTGTTGTTATTACCTCACCCGTATTTCCTCATTATATTTTCAAAATCATCAACATGTCCAAGTTATAACTTTTTTCAAATTAAAATAATTTAAAATGTAATTTATAAAATTTAATAATTTAAAAAAATTTTAAATAAAAAAATCGAGATATTGGACATGTACTTTTCTTAAATATTGAAGTAAGGACAAATGAACAACAAGTGATTGCAATATATCGTATTTATTTCAAAAACATAATAAGAATATACAAACACACAATTAAAAAGAATAAAATAAAGTATCAGTAACGTAGTGGTGAGAAGATGGAGTGGAAGAGCCTGCGGACCAGAGCGTCGTTGACTGTGGGGGACGCCAGATCGAAGAGCTGCACGTAGTCACCAAGCGCCATACCGAGGACCGCCCGGCAGTACAGGTAGGTGAGGCAGTAGTGGCCGCAAACGGAAGTACCATAGCCCTGGAGTCGATACCTGTTGTAGACATAGCGGCGGCGCGAGTTGCGCCTCAGGAACCTCTGGTAGTCCGCCTGGTATGGGGACCTGCCGTAGCTGTCGAAGTATTCCAGCCGGTCCTCAGAGCAGTAGAATGCCACCCAGTGGTCTCCTCTCTCAGTGTGTGACATGGTGTTGGCCACTATGGCGGTCTGGGGTTGAACGGGTGAGTGAGGCAGACGGTCAGAGGCGCAGACCAGAACGCTCCTCAGTCCGGGGACTTGCGCCAGGCTCCTCTCGATCTGTGTGGTGTTCATCGTGGGCGGAAGCAGCAGCAACACTCTAGGGCTGACGAGTCCGACCTGTCATTGGCCATCAGCCAATCACGCAGGACGATACAGTTGTGCAGAGCGCAACGGTTGAGGGCGCTCTTATGGTGGCTGCAGCGCAGGGTCCGGCAGGAGGGTGGTCTGTTGAGGGACCCGCAACCCAGGTCGTCCATGTCCTGCACTGTGGTGGCGGCAGGCTCGACGATCAGGTGCCGCTGAACGAAAGTCCTCTTCTGCGACCCCTTGACGTAGACGGTGGGGCGGTGGATGAAGCAGGCCCGCAGCTTGTCCAGCAGGGCGACATAGGCGATATCGCCCTGGTCCCACTCGAGCCCATGGCAGTGACGTGTGAGCCAGCCGCTCTCGCGCAGTTTCTCGCTGGTCAGGAGGTCTCGATTGAAGGGCGGACGAGCGATGTGATGCATGATTAGCGTGCCGGTAGTCACGTCCACCACGCAGACCTCCTTCAGCAAATAGTCGTTGTCGCTGTCCTTGAAGCACTGCATGTCCATCACCACGCTTCCATGATGGCAGCGCACTAGGCCGGTGGCGGTGGCGGTAGGCTCGTTGTAGATTGGTGGCGGCACGTCCATCTCGCGAGGTCGGCTGAACTGAGAGCGAGCGCGCGCTGCCTCGGCCTTAAGTAGGTGGGAGGGCGGCGGCGGCAGCGGCGGAGGAGATAACCCGTTTTACCCTCCAAAGTCCACAGTCACGTTGCGGTAACGGTCCACCTCCACGACGTTGTCCAACTCGGCATACACTATGCAGTTGAACGCCTCCGCCAAGGCTTCGGAGAACCCAATCTCTATGCGCAGGTTACCGTTGCGCACCAGGTTCCAGTGGCTGGATTGAGAGGCCGCCATATCGGGCGTCAGATCAAACGCCATCAGGCAGTATCCATAGGGGTATTCGTTGCGACTGACTTCATTACCACAGTCTGAGAAATTGATGCCGGTGCCAGTGTACAGCGTGTGGTAGGCGAGCACGCACAACTCATGACCGAACGTGTAATCCGGTTGAAGCGGCTTACATGGTACTTGCTCACCATCTATGTACAGCGCGAAGAAGTTCACGTGGCTGTGGGTGAAGTTGAACGGGTTCTTCTTGTAGTCCCCGTTGAACGCCTGATTGCTGACCAGGCCAACTATAATGCGTTTTGGCAGTTGACCCAGAAACACACTGTCCAGAGTCTTGCTGCTGATACCGGAGGGTAGCGTGAAGGATTTGACTTCCACGCGCGTAATGGGATATTTGGCTGTGCCCGACTCCAGCGTCCTGCTGTGAGCCAACAGCACGCTCGGGTTGATCTTACAGCGGCGCATAAACAGGTTGACTTCGGCGATGTCCACTTTGTAGTCTGTCACGGTTTTAGACATGATGGAGAATGAGTTCTTTGACCTGATCAGACGAAAGCGCATCTCCACACCGTTTAACATGAACTTCTCCTGGTTGCACAGGTCAACGTGCAGATGTCCGACCATGTCCGCGTACCGGCTGGCCTTGACAAACTCCCTCCGGTTCTTGAGCCCGGCATTATCCTCCTCAGTATTGTCCATGTACCCGGCATAGTCCTCGTAGAACAACTCCGCGGTGAGGTGCGATGTCTTGGCATCACCGCCATAGGACAACAGGTTCTCCAGGTAGGCGCGATAGGCGTACGTGTTGTTCTGAGGAGACACCAGTTTGTTGTTCAGGTACAGGTCCACTTGACTGAACAGCGAGTGCAGCCAGTTGTTAATCGGACCCACCTCTTTTATCGCTTGATCACCCGTTACAGCGCCTCCATTAGCCGTTCTAATGGTAGCCTTCACATGCAGTAGCGTCTGTGACAGATCCGTGTACTCGTCCCCATGACCCGGAACTATGAACTCAACGGGTGAGTCGTCTGTCAGGGAGGAGATGGGCTTGTACTGCACCCATTTACCACTCTCTATACTGGTCTGTGTGGGCGGTAGCGAGAACAGGTCCAACTCGGTCTTGACACACTCGCACGACTTCTGATGTAGAAACGCCATTATCCAAAAATGTCCCTCACGGTACTCCTGTTCTTCTTACGTCGCACAACGGTCTTGCTCCTCCTCTTCTTGGCGACACGTTTTGCAGGCTTCCTTTTTCTCTTGGGCGCAGCGCGCTTCTTCTTCCTAACTCCGAGGAGTTTAGCCAGAGACTGAGGGGTCACTCGCTGTACACGCCTCCTCTTATAGGTGCCACCACCACCACCGCTCAGCACGCGATCCAGTTTTTCATCAGCCTTACGTTTCAGCGACCCGGTAAACTGCCTGAGTCGGGCGTTGGCTGCGACTCGGGGGTTGGCTGTGCCCGCCGCCACGTCGCCCAAGAAGCCCACACCGGACCTCAGCGCCTCCTTGCCCAGCGCCGATGCGCCGGATCTGATCAACGGGACCACTGTACGCATCAGCCCGCCTAGGAAACTGCCGATGCCATGACCGCGTTGGAAAGCGGCTCCTCTGAATACCGTGGACACTCCATGTCCAGACTGCTGTTGGCGGTAGTACGCCAGATAGGGGTCGTTCAGGTTCATTGCTGCTGCTACTCTCTGCGCAGGTGAAGCTTCATGCACGTAGTCCCGAAGTGGAATGGCAGATGGCGTCCAACGCTGTCCCTTAAATCGATTTCCACACTATCGAAGGAGCTCTTCATCAGCGGCACGTAGTGAGGGTCGGTGAAATGCACGGTGATATTCGCACCGTAGATGTAGTTTTTTGCGTCGATGTTCACAATCTTTAACAAGGGCGCAACAGTGTCACCTACTAGCTGAGGTTCCACCAGGTCACAATACACGTACATGTGCGAAGGGATCCCGGCCAGTAAGTTGGGCGGTCTTATAGCTTTTCTATGTTTGATCAAATCCACATTGTGCACGTCGTATCCCAACTGTAACGCTAGAGTGGGGCTAAATTCCAGTTGCTCCACAGTCTGGTCTATCGAGATCAATTCCACCTTCCCAATCTCTTTGTCATACTCAAACTGGCATTGGTATAAGTCCAATTTTGGAATGGCGTTGATGGCGTTGACCAGTTCATCGATGTCTTTATAGTTTCCAGCTTCCACCTTTACAGCGGTCAGTTCAGGCTTGCCGGTGTCATCCTTAGTGTAGAGATATACGCGAGCGTCCTCCCCCACTGTCACAAACGAGCATGGGTAATGGACCTCGACTAAAGCGACTTCCCATTCACCATCGCCACCCAATCGCACGACTGATGGTAGATGGGTGATGTAGTTAGCCACGGTGTTGTTTGGATAATAGTCCATTGAGCTGTTGCTGGGCAACGTCAGGTACAGCTGCCTGCGCTTTGTCGTCATAGCAGCTGTTGCACTTCAGATGCAGGTACCCACGAGTTGAAGTCCTCTCCGTAACCGACCCACTTGACCAAGTAGCGCTTACTGCGGCCTCGCCCTTTAGTGTCCAGTATTTTATCTATTTGGTACATACGGTCCGGGGCAACCGTTACCTTTTGCATCTCATGCTCGTAGAAGCGCCCTTCCAGCGGCGTCCCGTTCAGGTCTCGCAGCACGTACAATGGTAAAGGATGCGACCCGTATACGTGATCCACCACAAACAGCTCCTTACTCCAGTTGGTCTCGTAACCTTTGGCGAACGTGCCCTTCTCCTTGGCTATGCGCACCGTGGCACCAGGCTCGAACCTGGGCTTGCGTCGCGGGATCGCCTTTCCATACATGTGACGCCACACCTTATACACCGTTTTTCCATCGCCGCTGTCCACGTCCACAGGTCGCAGACCACCACCCAGGCTCTTGTGCGGGCTGCGGTTGTAGGCATCCACAAGCCTGTCCAACACGTCGATGTAGCGATACGTGTTTTTGTAGGTTAGGTAGCGCCACATGCGGTTCTTGAGCGTGCGGTTGACTCGCTCCACCACCGCCGCCTTCACATCGGGGTTCTGCGTGGTGACGTATGTGACACCGTGACTCTTGAACACTCGCTTGGTAGCGGCCCCGGTGAACTCCGTCCCCTTGTCAGTCTGTAGACAGCGAGGAGTCGCCTCGGAGAATATCCTCTCGAACGCTGCCGCCACCTCTTGCCCGCTTTTCCTCCTCAGTGGTACCGCAAACAACCGCTTACTGAATACATCGATCACAGTCAGCAGGTAGTTGACCCCGTCGTTGTGCTGGCTGAGACCGCGCATGTCGTTCAGGTACGCCTGCCACAGCTCCTGAGGCCCAAAAACGGCGTAGCGGTTGCGGGGAAACCGCTTGCGCGCAGGCTTGTGCAGCGTGTAGGTGTCCTGGGCACGCAGCCATTCCACCGCTCTGCGTTTCGGGAGGCGCGCGGCTCTGGCCAGAGCAGCCACCCCGCCGAGGGAGCCGGGCTGGCTCGGGTCATAGTACAGCTTCTCCATTACGGTGAGAACTGCTCCCAGTTGTCCAATGACGATTCCTGGTCAGGTTCCTCGGTTATTATCCTTCTCCTGGCTGCCGGAAGTCGCGGTCTCAGGCGGTCTAGCATTGGTGTCAACCTCGGTGACAGGGGTGATGAGGAGGCCGTCGTGTCTCCCCAGGGGCTCGATGCAGTGTCCAGCCCCCCGTTTAGGTAACGCAACGCCGTGGGATTGCTCATGTATTCTTTAGGCACGTTCATGTTTTTCAAGGCGGTCATCACTTGTTGCCAACCGGTAGGCAATCGGTCCGCCCTTCGCGCTCTCACTATGCTGTGCGCGATGTCCACTATATTGGAATTGGGGACCTTCTCGTTGTTCACATACACCACCCCACTGGCGTCCCAGGCGATGGGGCTGCCTTGCTGGGTCATGAACCGCAACAAGTTGCGCGCCACCGACTTGTAGATTTTTGGGAATGATGCCAACACCCCCTCCTCCGAGGTGCTAGACTCACGTTTCACGTGACTCGGACCTGCCTCTCCCTCCTCCTCCCCCTCGATGATTGACAGGCCTATGGGTTGACGTTTAGCCGCGGAAAAGTGCAGGAACCGCTGTAACACTTGTTGATATTGTTTCCATTTTTCCGTATCGTTCAGCCGCTTGTCGCTCAGTATGCGATGCATCTCAGCGTCCAGGCCGGCTGGCTTATTGGTACTGCCTGCTCCTCCTCCTCCTCTTGGTCCTGGTCCTTCTCGCAATCTCTCGATGAGCTCCTGCGGTACAACTACCATTTTCTTAGCGTGCTCCATTTTTTCAAATTACTTTCTGCATCAACACAGGTAACACCGCACTCAACAGCAAGGGCAGGAGGATCCCACCGCCCCGTTGTACAAGGTAGCGTCGCTTCTTGACCCAACCCTCACCGCGTTTCACCAGCCGTCTGAGCGCCTGTTTGTGCTTTCTCAACTTTCGTTTATGACAGGTGGTGAGCGGTACGTTCCCGCGTAACACGTTGTACGCACACTCACACACTGACCTGATACGGCTATTCTCGCACGCTTTTAACAGGGCCTTGCGTTCCTTGGGTGTAGCGTGCACCAGAGCAGTCAGCAGGGCTGTGTCTTTCTTCACGCGGTGTGACATGATGACTGACACTGGCGCGCGCTCAGCCTATTTATCACTTTTTCTTGGGCAGGTACACGTAGTTAACTGGATCGTCTGGGAAAACGGCTGAACGTACCCGCATCTCCTCGGGTGTAGACTGTTTCAAGTCTATCAGCAGATAGGCGTGAGGATCGC
The DNA here is from genome assembly GCA_963675035.1 of Allygus modestus. Lineage (NCBI taxonomy): Eukaryota > Metazoa > Arthropoda > Insecta > Hemiptera > Cicadellidae > Allygus > Allygus modestus. The sequence continues at coordinate 273,398,510 of OY776111.1, forward strand.
GCGTGGCATCCGCATAAGCCTCCTCCACAAATTTGGGGTTCTCTGGGTATACTTGGCGAGCCAAGTGTTTGATCTGAGCGCGGTCCCGGGGATTCTTGAAACACACTATGTAATGAGCGTTCAGCGATATGTCGCGCTGGCCCCTACCCTGATGAAACAGGTTTTGCGTGATGAAGAACACGCTCATGTTGCGGTGATGGGAGCCCTTGGTGAACAGGTCCGCCACGCCGGGGCCAGCCTCACGCATCATGTCATCGACGATAACCAGGGAGGGCTCGCTACCATCGTAGTCGTCCAGGTCGGGCAGGCCGGCTACGTAGCGCACAGTAGGGTCATCGGCTCCTCCTCCACCGCCGCTACCGCAGTGCCAGGTGATACGGGCGAAGCGCGTATCGCACATGCGGTCGGTATGCCCTATGAAGCGAGCCACAAAGTGCGACTTGCCGCTGCCCGAAGGTCCAGCTACGATGGCGGTGAACGGGTGTTTCCACCTCAAGTCCATGGTGGCTACTAACACAGCCACGCACCGCCTCGACTCTTATAATTAATTGAGTTTTTATATTTATTTTTTTTATTTTTATATTTATTTTTATTTTTTTTTTTATTTTACATTAATAAGGATAAAGGAATAAGGTTTTTTATTTATTTATTCAAACAAATTCCAGAAGAGCTCCTTTGCTGCCGGGGGGACCGCTCCTCTTGACCAAACTCATCCTCGACCCCACACCCACGTTGTACTGGCCGATGACATGGTCTCCCAAGACGGCCAAGTATCTACGAGGCATGTAGATCCTCAGCGGGTCGTCACCAGTTAACCCCTCCAAAGTGGCCATTATCGCCTCGCCATAAGGAGTATCCACCCGCTCAAATGACCGGATGGGGTAAATTATGTTGTCCCGTAGATCGGCTATGCGGGTATAACCCCCCGCCTTGCAGCTGTTGAGGGCTGACTTGAGGTCTCCTGTTTGGTCCATGCTGCTCGTTGAGTGTCTTGATGTGGAATGGTTGTGGCTCACCACCGAGTCGTATTATATAGGCTCACTGCGTCAACAAGTTGTTTACGTCATTGTGTGTGTTTTCCGGGTCGTTGTGGTGTTTACTTCTTGCGCTTTGGGATGACGCAATTGCCTCCAGCCTTACGTTTTCCCTCGCAAACTGTTGCGCAATCGCGGGTCTTACGCCAGGCGGGTAGTGGAGTCACGATCCTACTAACTCCGTTAATTTTAGGCACTCCGGTATCGCTATTAATCCACATATTTTCTAGTCTCGTTAACAGGTCCGTGAGGCATATGCAAATTTCATCGTCTCTATCCTCGTCCAAGTATAGGCCGCAACTATGCGTAGGGCGTCCGCCTTTGAATACCGACATCTTCAATAAAACGTTTCCTAAGTTGGTAGGGTTCTTTACTGTATATTGACATTCAGCATCGCTCCAACTGCATGATGGAGAATCGGTAGGTGTATTCCTGTCCACTGTCCATCCAACAACGGGCTTCTTGCTCCTCTTCTTAGTTATGGTAGGCGGTCTAGCATTCTCATCCATGGCATCAAGCTCCTCCATCAGAGAGCGGATGGTTCGATCCACCTCGGTTGCACTGTTGCTGCTCATGGCGTCTCGGGCAAAACTGAGGCCGCGGTAGCGGACCTCAGGTTTATATACCGGCAGCGCGCGCAACCGGGTATGTCCCCGCCGAGCGGTGGCGGCCAAAGAGGGCGCGTCACGACAGCAAGCCGCTGAGCAATTCAAGGGTGCAACCTTGAGCGTCAGCAAACCGCTGAGTAATTCCTTCCTGGGCAACTCCTTCAGGACCGTCCCCCGACACGCGCCGCCAACCGCTCCCGGTCGGCGGGGGCTTTTTAAGCCGCATGTAGACCAACGGGGGGGGGGGACCTTACATCCTCGCATCCTCACTGCGCCTTTGCTGGTTTTGAATCTACCAATGGGGGGGGGGCCTTACATCCTCGCATCCTCACTGCGCCTTTGCTGGTTTTGAATCTACCAGGGGGGGGGACCTTACATCCTCGCATCCTCACTGCGCCTTTGCTGGTTTTGAATATACCAATGGGGGGGGGGGACCTTACATCCTCGCATCCTCACTGCGCCTTTGCTGGTTTTGAATCTACCAATGGGGGGGGGGACCTTACATCCTCGCATCCTCACTGCGCCTTTGCTGGTTTTGAATCTACCAGGGGGGGGACCTTACATCCTCGCATCCTCACTGCGCCTTTGCTGGTTTTGAATCTACCAATGGGGGGGGGGGACCTTACATCCTCGCATCCTCACTGCGCCTTTGCTGGTTTTGAATCTACCAATGGGGGGGGGGCATATAGTTTTTCATAAAGGAATATCGTTTATTTTTATAGTTTTTTTTATAAAGGAAATTTTGTTTATTTATATTTATTCTTTATTTACAACTTTTTTATTATAATCTTTACCTAACCCCCGTTTACAATAACCTTTGCAAAGACCTGGTCGGATTCTAAAAGAAGTAAATTAATCACGCGTTGACAAGCAACATGCGGTTTATTGATGCCATCCAAAGCAGCTTGAACTTGTAGGCGTTTTTGTTCAGGCAACCGCTTCTTAATCCACATCCTGATGGACAATTCGGCAAAGTGACCCGTTGTGTAATACTTCACCGTCTGTAGGAATATCTCCGCATCGATTGACTCAATGTCTTCAATTGTAGATCTAACTGTAAATGGTTTTGTATGAAAATATTCACCTTCCAGTGACACATCAATTCCAACATTAAACATTTTGTTAGGTCTAGTCAGTGTAGGAGCTTGTGAGCAAATGATTCTAACATAAATAACTGGAGAACTCTCACTAATGAGATAACCTCAGGCAGTCACGTAGTCCTTACCAAAACATGTAATACTAGAAAATGATGGGGAAGGGAGTATTTTATTTATGTTTTTTTTCCTTTTATTTTTTATCTTTTATTTTTTCTTTATTGAAAGAAGAAAAAGAATTTAGAGTGACTAGAGCCCTCCCAAACTGTTTTTATGGTCATTGACTTTAAAATCACCAAAGTAGATAGGTAATCATTGTTTTGTGGCCAATCCGCTTCCCAAGCACTCTTACCACAGCAAAAACAAGTGTGCTGCAAATTATTAGAGTCTGAAAAGCGATACACTTTAACAATTCTTGCAGGATACAGAACTCTATTACAATAATGCTCAGTGTACTGGCAGTAGCGGCATTGATAGACTCTCTTGCCATTGTTTCTATTATACAAGTTTAACACTTGAGGATCCGTTTCGGGGTTGTTAAGCACTAACACATGTTCCCGAACATACCCCTTGAGGCAAGATGCAACGTATCGCTGTATAGGCACTGGCAATTGTGCAATCCCCTGACACAGAATGTATTTATTCTTTCTTATTACAATACACGATTGCTGAGCTAGTGACAGTGGGTTGTATGCTTCCATGACTAACTCAAGATTCAGACTGGTCAAGCACTTAGCTTGAGGAGTCTAGTAAGTAAACAAGTTATATAATGAGGGGTTTTCCTCCGTGAACATCAAGTCCACTAATGAGTAAACAAATTATTTAATGAAGGATTTTTCCTCCGTGAACAACAAGTCCACTAATGAGTAAACAGATTGAGTTTCTCTAAGTTTCAGTTTAAGTCAGAGAGTCAAACTATTGCCATCAATATGAACACTGATAATGTATGGGAGAGCAGTATTCCTGATGAGGACCTCATCAAGATCGTTGAGGGAATTGAAGAAAAGTATGCTAATAGCGTATGGGAAGGTAATATCCCTGATAAAGAACTCCTCGCTACCGTTGAGGTGATAGAAGAGGAATATGCTCTCCAACTGCGAAGGGAATATGAAACAATGTGGGAACGGATAACTACGTGTTGGTGCTCCCAACCTACATGTGATGAAGAATGGGAACAATATAATGCAGACTGGGAGAGTCTTCGTGCTCTTGAGATTGCAATGGAGGAGTTTCAAGCGAAAGAGAGGGCTGAGACTTCTTCACAAAAGTAATTTTAAGTTTTTAATTTATAATAAAGATGAAGAAAATAAAATTATAATTCATACAAAAATAATAAAATAACATAAATAATGGGGGGGGGGCTTGGTTGGTTAGGTTAGGATAGAGGAATCATGAACGGGGGGGGGGCTTGGTTGGTTAGGTTAGGATAGAGGAATCATGAACGGGGGGGGGCTTGGTTAGGTTAGAGGAATCATGAACGGGGGGGGGGGGGGGTCGGCACAGGGCTGATCCTCTCAATCCTCAACTAAACTTTGTCACTTTGTTTTTGTTTGTTGTGTAATTATTTTCTTTATTTATTTTAGATAAGGAAAAAGGAAATAGGTTTTTTTTTTATTTAATCTGAATCCGAGGAGTTTATATATACAACGTGGGGCCTCGGTTCCCCACTTGGCCCCGCCTCTGGCTCGGGCTCTGGCTCGGGCCTCGGTTCTCCACTCGGCCCCGCCTCTGGTTCGGGCTGCTGCTGCTGCTGCTGCTGCTGCTGCGGCTGCTGCTGCTGCTGCTGTGGTCTGCGCAGGAGCTGGGGTCTTGGGCGAGGCCGGTACTGTTGGAGGATCAACCCCCGGCGAATCTCGCGGTGGACCCTGTTGGCCTCCGCCTCCTCTCGCCGCCGCTGTTGCTCGGCGAACTCTGGGGTCCACCATCCCTGCGGTACGGCTGTCGGCTTGACGATAGCTGTAAATAACGAACCAACATTAATATTCTTTTTTTTTTTATGAGATTTATTGATATTATAATAATGAGATTTATTGATATTATAACAATGAGAAACTGAGGATTGCTACTCACCAACTGGTTTTCCCTCCTGTGTCCTGGGGGTAGGTATCTGGGTGGGCGTCTGGGTGGCTGCGTCACCACAACGCCTCGGGCCAGAAGCAGCCAGGGTGCACGTCTGGGTGGAGGCGCACCTCGTGGCAGCTGGAGCATCGGGAGCAGCTGGAGCAGCGGCCGGGGCATCAGCGGGGGCAGCTGGAGCAGCTGCCGGGGCATATCGGTGGGTGGCAAGGTGCCGGGCCACCTTGTCTTTTCTGCCGAATTGCTTTCCGCAAATTCGGCAAGGGTACAGTGGCGAATCCACATGCGTCAGCATGTGCCGGCGCAAATGGTCGCTACGCGAGTAACGCTTGTCGCAATACATACAAGTGTACTCCATCGCGGCTGTAGTAAGAATGATTAAGACCTGGAGAAACCGGCGGGTGAAAGCGGAGGCGCGCGCGGTAAACATCACGTAGGCGATAAACAAGGAAAGCAAACGGCATGTATTGGAAAAATATGGGGGGTTTGTCCGGGTCGGGGGGGGGGGGTATCCGGGTCGGGGGGGGGGGGGTCCAAATGTGTTTACTAGGGAAGTTCCCCAACAATAACAAGTCCGATTTATCTCCTACACAAACAGGCTCTCGCTCAGTCGTTAAGCATGGCTGCTCCGTGGGAGGATGATATGACAGACTATGACTACGAGTTTGCACTTGAAAATGCAAATTTCGTAGATGAGTTGGAGCAAGAGGCTCTATTAGAACAAACGTTTGCGCAGCAAATACGGGATCTGGAGCGGCCTCCTCCATCGCCTCAGCCTGGGCCTAGCGGGCTGCAGCGGCCTCCTCCTCCTCCATCGCCTCAGCCCACACCGTCTCCATCACCGCCTCCATCGCCTCAGTCCGACTCGTCTGAGGACCCACCACCACCACCGAGGACTGCGAGACAAGTGTACCTGGAGCGACAGGCGCTTCAGGACGACGTTGACCGAGTGTGGGTGGTTGAGCCGCAGCACGAAACACATTGGCGATGGTACATGGCCGACATGGCCAGGCTGCGTGAACTAGATGAGGAATTGGACCGCTTGGAGGAACAAGAGGAGGCGGCCGATAACGAGGAATAGTTATAAGTTTTTTGTTGATAAATAAATGCTTCCTTTGTCCAAAAAAAAAAACAAAACAAACAAAAAAACAAACAAAAAAAAAACAAAAATAAAATGCAATAAACAAAATAATAAAACCGGGATGATGGGGTCGGAGGGGGGGGGGTGTCGGGGGTCAGGGGGGGGGTCGGGGGTCGGGTCGGGGGGCACAGGGCTGGTCCTCTCAATCATCAGCTTGCTAAACTTGTCACTTTGTTTTTGTTGTTGTTTGTTTTTTGTTTTTTTTTGTTTTTTTTTTGTTTTTTTTTTTGTCTTTATAATTTTATTTCATTGATACAATACAATAAATGTGATGCTTAAATCTAAGATGATTCATGAATGTTATACAATATATGAAGAATGAAAACTTACAATACAATATAATGATAAGCTTAAACTAAAGGAATAACTTTAACCCAGAGGAGGGCCACCTCCTCATTTGCAATCAAGTTGTGGAGGCGTTGCTGCACCTCCTCCAGGTGACCGGGTTGGTTGGCGACGTATCGCCGCCTCATAAAATGATTGCGCCCGTCCGGGCCCAGGCACCCCCATCTCAAAATGACCAACTGGTCCAAGACTGAAATTTCCACCAGGCCAATCACGTCCTGGATGACCTGGTGGTTCCACAAAGTGTACGTGGCAGTCGACATTCTGCTTGTGGAATGAGCGTTAACGTGCGGAGGAGCAGTAAACATCCCGTAATGGGGAAAAAACCGGTGACAAACAAGGAAAGTAAACAACACGGGGGGGGGAGGGGGGGGTCGGTCTGGGTCTGGGTCGGGGGGGGATGACGTCACGGGGGGGGGTCTGGGTCGGGGGGGGGGATGACGTCACGGGGGGGGATGACGTCACCGGGGGGGGGGGGCTCCTCGGCTCCTCAGTTTGCTAAAGTGGTCCAGAACCGGCCATAGCACCCTACTGTGGCCACATTCGTTTTATGTGTTATGTACAGTTAACATGAATTTCATATGGGGAAAAATGTTTTTTGCTGATTGCAGAAAAACAAAAAGAGATACAAGGTTGGTGTAAATTAGAAAGTTGCTAGGATTTACAAGACCTTTTCAATGGTACGCTTTTTGACATACGCTACCATTTGACTTTTAGCGAATTTCTCCTATAGGGAAGAAGCTATTACCATGTCTCATGGTCTCATGGTAAGACTTAAGCCCGAGACCATGATAACTTTTGTTTTGAGGTCCCCAGGTGCCAAAAACACCATTCGATAAAATGTGTGTGTGTGTATATATATGTGTGTGTGTGTGTGTGTGTGTGTGTGTGTGTGTGTGTGTGTGTGTGTGTGTGTGTGTGTGTGTGTGTGTGTGTGTGTGTGTGTGTGTGTGTGTGTGTGTGTGTCCGTAAGCATGATAACTCTCGTAAAAAGGTCCTATCTTAATGAAATTTAGTAAAAATGTGCAAAGTACCATTTATTTGAACGAGTTCGAAAACCAGACGAAACGCACCATCCGAAGGGTTTTTTTGGGGGGGGGGTTTTCACACGTAATTTTTATTTAAATCAAATTTTAGCTTTCACCATTGGATTCAGCTTAAAAAAAACAACCAATTTGGTGTTTTGATCATTGCTCTACGTCAATTGGTTACTGAGATATCGAAAGTCCTAAACACAGTACGTTGTCTAATGTTATTCTTATGGAGAAAAATAAATATGTTATATCTCGCTTATTTATGAACATATACTGACGAAACATGGTATGTGGCTTCATCTGGTTGTGTTTTATTGTTGTTTGCACAACAAAATTTTTCGCTGATGGTTCCCGTAGCAGCAAACCTGCGTACTCGGTCCCCATGTTATTCTTATGGAGATTAATTAAAATGTTATATATTGCTTATTTATGAATGTATATGGATGAAACTTGGTCTGTGACTTCACTTAGATGAGTTCTATTGATATTTGCATAAAAACCCGTTATTGTGTTCCTAGTAGCAGCAAGCCTGCGTACTCATCCTCAGTGTTATTCTTATGAAGAATAATTAATATTTTATGCATCGTTTATTTGTGAATATATTTCTTATGAATTCTGGTCAGTGGCTTAATGTATTAAGACATTAATATTCATTGGAAATTCGCTGGGTACGCAGGTTTGTTGCGACGGGGGTATTTTGAATCTTGGTTATATAGGTAGGTCAAAATAAATATTTTTTTGAAATATAGATTTTTTCAAAAAAGTCTATCATGTAGCATACAAGTGTAAAACTGAGTTTATCAAGAGTAAGTACTTTAAGTCGGAAAAAAGATACGAGTAGTGGTTTAGAAAATACAGGAAATTCCGTAAATGTCAATATTTTACACAAAACTGGCCGCCATTTCGAAACGGATAAAGATAAGTGAATTCTGTTTCCATCAAAATGTTTCTTTTAACAAGACCTTTAAAATGATGCATAACTTTCCCTATGTTTACATAAGAAATCTTTGAGATTCGAACCCGTGATCTTCAGTTTTGGAACATTCTGTACATAGATTTTGATGAACGTATTTTTAATAGATTGCCCATGTATATTTTAGTTTTAGTAGGGAAGAATTTTGTCTGATGACTTTAGACCAAACCGTTCTCCCGTTATACATGCTGGACGGGTGGACTGACTCACTGTGTATATATATGTGTGTGTGTCCGTAGCACGATAACTCCTGTAAAAATGGTCCGATTTTGACGATATTTGGTACAAACGTATAAAGCAGCATTTATGACTTAAGTTCGAAGACCAGTTAGATCGACTCTTCCGAAGGGGTATTTTGGGGGGGGGGTTTGTACCCCAAAAATGGGTTTTTTGAGTTTTTTTACATATCATTTTTGAAAAACTCAAAATTGATTTTTCTTCATTGGATTCAGCTTAAAAAGACACACAATTTGCCGTTTTGATAGTTGATCTACGTAAATTGGTTATAGAGATATTGAAAGTGCTAAACACAATACGTTGTCCAATGTTATTCTTATGGAGAATAACATCAATTTTTTATGTTGCTTATTTATGAACTTATACCGACGAAACTTGGTATATGGGTTCATCTGGTTGTGGTCTATTGTTATTTGCACAAACACACAATTTTTACCGATGGTTCCAGTAGCAGCAAACCTGCGTACTCCGCCCCCATGTTATTTTTATGGAGAAAAAGTAAAATATTATATTTCCCTTAATTATGAACTTACATTAATAAAACTTGGTATGTGGCTTCCCCTAGTTGAGTTATATTGATATTTGCACAAAATACCAATTTTTGTGTCCCTTGTTACAGCAAACCTGCGTACTCAGCTTCCATGTTATTCTTATAGAGAGTCATTAAAATGGAAAATAAGGCTTATTTATGAATGTATATTGATGAAACTTGGTATGTGGCTTCACCTAGTTGAGTTATATTCATATTTACTTAAAAACCCACATTTTGTGTCCCTTGTTGTGGCAGTCCTGCGTACTTAGCTCCCATGTTATTGTTATGAAGAATAATCCTATACTCTAATATGAGTAAGGTTTGTTTGCTTGCTTGCTTGTGACACTGTTCTCAAAAACGGCTCCAACGATTTCCTTAAATGTTGGAAATAACTAATTTATGGGATAAAAATAAGTTCTAGATAGGCCTCATCCACAGGAAAAATCAAATAATGTAAAAAAAACTAAAATGAAAAGTTAAAAAAATTAACATTGGGCTTATAGAGTTTCAAATCAAAACAAAGGAATTGTAACAGCTGTTCATAATCAACCAGGGAACTGTCAAAGTAATACTCATGTTGTTTGTGATTTTTAAAATGTCGTTTCCTGAGAGCAGAGATTAAAAGATTTGAGTGAAGATTACATATATAGAGTAGTAAAATAAATCAAAGGGACATTGAGCCATAAATCAACTGGAGTGACCTTAAAAATTTATAAAAGAGGCAAATGAGTTATACAAATCTGATTATCAGTAGGGGGAAGTGGTGAAATATACTCCAAGTCATCTAAACAAACTGACTGGCCTTCCCCCGAGCAAAGCTCGGCCCCCCAGTTACTTAAAATGTTATACATCGCTCAGATGTGAATGCATATTAAATAAACTTGGTAAGAGGCTTTATGCGATATTAAGGCATATATATATATATATATATATATATATATATATATATATATATATATATATACATCTTTAATATACATTATTACATATATATATGTATGTATGTATATATATATATATATATATACACACACAGGAAATTCGCTAAGTACGCAGGTTTGCTGCGACGGGGTATTTTTTTTAAATTCTACTGTTGATGCTACTGTGCTTGATCATACAAATTGTATGAAAGCTGCTGTATAACTATCTTGTACTTAAATTATTTGTGTACAATTAAAAATACATTGGGCAACAAATATATTACTGTACGTTTATCACTTTCATGTATCATGCAATTAAATTGACGTATATAATATACATTTTTCAACCTGATTCAAACGGAAAACCATCAAAATAAGTAATATTAATGGTTCAGTGAATATGTTGAGAACACCAAATTATTAGGCGGTAGAACTCTCTGCCAAAATAAAAAAAAAATACCTTTACGAGTTGTCAGTGTAAACGCACTCCTTCAAACAGTATTGCTAATTGGTTTGTAAACTTGTATTAGCTTACGGTAGTAAACGAGCTACCTAATTGTAGTTTCATGGTTTTGAGTTTCTAGCTCTACTAATCGAATATTCAACTAAATGACTTAGAGCGAAGTCTTTCGTTAGAATCCGTAATTAATGTTAAGATAATTTGTTTATATCGCACGATGAGTTTATTTCAAAACGGACTGGTTAGTTTGATAAATAAAGTACGTGATGGAACAAGTAACCACCTGAAAGCAAGTTGGAGCAGGCCGTCGTCCCGTCAGTGATCTGACAGTCGCCTATCTGCCAGCGCATAGGATGATTTATCGGGGCCGTTCCTATTTTGTCAACACCGGCATCGCCAGACTGACAAATATGAACCCCTTTATCCGGACGGTTTTTTCCCCGATATGACGGGTGTAGCGATCAGTGATCTATAACATTGCGGTAGGTGATGATCGCTATCGACCATCGCCGCCCCCCGCGAGGTCTGGATGATCGCGGTGGTGGTGGTGGTGGTGGTGGTGTCGGTGGTTGTCAACATGACGGCCGTGATCCATGACGTCGACATTCAACCCTTGATAGTCTCACCTCGCCGTCCATCCATCAGTCGCCGTGTTGTGATCCGCCCTGTTTGTTAACTGTCACTCCTTTTATTGGCTGGGTCAGTTTCGATTCCCTTTGTTCCCTATGATTCCGTTATGTCGAGACGAAAGGGAGGATTGTGATGGGGAGGATCTTTGTAGTTACGACGATGGGTTATTGATAGTTGATTACTCGTTTGTCGGTGGTTAAACTGCTGTTTATTTTTTACTGTTTTCATTTGAACAAGAATTAATTCAGTCAGTATTAGAGAAAGTAATGTACAAGAAAATTTGAGTTATGCTATTAAGTTCTCGATATCTTTCACTAAACCTCAGTTGTTAAACAAAATACTTTTGCAAAGATATGTATTGGAATTTATATTATATCGGTGTATTCTCAAGTCGTTTAAACATTCGTTACAAATACATGACATTTAGTAACACGTTTAAGTAATAAATAGTGTATAAAGAATTAATGGAAATTAAATGGGGAAATATATAATGGCATAAAGTAGACGCAGAGACCATAGATGATGTCAGGTGTACCTTACAGGGAACTACATAAAATAAAGTATTTATTAATTGATGGGCTGGTACTTACTAATATTAATGGTCGAATCGCTATGAAAGATAAACCTGTATCAAAATTCCCATCCTCAATTTGTACGATTCAACATAGAAGTTCGTTTTCTGACTATCACATAAATTGCTTTCTGTCAATCAAGAACTTTGGTTGTTGCAGATCGCTTATTGTTGTAATCTCATATTTACTTAACTCTTTGAAATAAGAAGTATTTTTATAGCAAACAAAGATATTATTTTAAACATACATTGCTTTTTTCAACGAGGCAGTTAAATCAAGGCGGAGATTAGATGGTTTCTAGAAACCGACAGACCATAGGAAAGCAGAAGTTAGTTATAAGGAATTTAATCTATAAGCAGGGAAAGGAGAGAAGAATGTGGATGGGTTCAAATAAGATATCAAGAAGGGTGGGCGGTGTTCGGCAGGCAATGAAATGCTAACGCCCATCAACATCAATCCGCGCGTAGCGACGCACTAACAGGGTCACGCAACCTCCCGCACCAACACCTACACCGACGTCTTCATCGGCAGCGTTGGCTTCCAACGCACCTCTTTATAACGTCTTTCATACGCTTTATAACGGGTTAATGCTCTTTAACATACTACGGGTTCACTCTAGAAACTGCTTCTCTTTGCAAAAACAACTACGTACACATAGATTAATCGTGCCATGAACGATCCAAATACAACTTTCATCAACTTCCCTCAAATAACTGCATATGCTGCCAAAATCAACTACGGACACTTCGCTTTAATCGTGCTCTAAACGTTCCAAGTACAACTTGCATAAACATTCCTAAAAAAACTGCAGATGCTGCCAAAATCAACTACGAACACATCGCTTTAATCGTGCTCTAAACGTTCCAAATACAACTTACATCAACTTTCCTCAAAAATTGCATATACTGCCAAAATCAACTGTACATCAACTTACATCAACTTTCCTCAAAACAACTGCAGGTGCTCCCAAAATCAACTACGAACACATCGCTTTAATCGTGCTCTAAACGTTCCAAATACAACTTACATCCACTTTTCTCAAAACAACTGCAGGTGCTCCCAAAATCAACTACGAACACATCGCTTTAATCGTGCTCTAAACGTTCCAAATACAACTTACATCAACTTTCCTCAAAACAACTGCAGGTGCTCCCAAAATCAACTACGAACACATCGCTTTAATCGTGCTCTAAATGTTCCAAATACAACTTACATCAACTTTCCTCAAAACAACTGCAGGTGCTCCCAAAATCAACTACGAACACATCGCTTTAATCGTGCTCTAAACGTTCCAAATACAACTTAATCAACTTTTCTCAAAACAACTGCAGGTGCTCCCAAAATCAACTACGAACACATCGCTTTAATCGTGCTCTAAACGTTCCAAATACAACTTACATCAACTTTCCTCAAAACAACTGCAGGTGCTCCCAAAATCAACTACGAACACATCGCTTTAATCGTGCTCTAAACGTTCCAAATACAACTTACATCAACTTTCCTCAAAACAACTGCAGGTGCTCCCAAAATCAACTACGAACACATCGCTTTAATCGTGCTCTAAACGTTCCAAATACAACTTACATCAACTTTCCTCAAAACAACTGCAGGTGCTCCCAAAATCAACTACGAACACATCGCTTTAATCGTGCTCTAAACGTTCCAAATACAACTTACATCAACTTTCCTCAAAACAACTGCAGGTGCTCCCAAAATAAACTACGAACACATCGCTTTAATCGTGCTCTAAATGTTCCAAATACAACTTACATCCACTTCCCTCAAAACAACTGCAGGTGCTCCCAAAATCAACTACGAACACATCGCTTTAATCGTGCTCTAAACGTTCCAAATACAACTTACATCAACTTTTCTCAAAACAACTGCAGGTGCTCCCAAAATCAACTACGAACACATCGCTTTAATCGTGCTCTAAACGTTCCAAATACAACTTACATCAACTTTCCTCAAAACAACTGCAGGTGCTCCCAAAATCAACTACGAACACATCGCTTTAATCGTGCTCTAAACGTTCCAAATACAACTTACATCAACTTTCCTCAAAACAACTGCAGGTGCTCCCAAAATCAACTACGAACACATCGCTTTAATCGTGCTCTAAACGTTCCAAATACAACTTACATCAACTTTCCTCAAAACAACTGCAGGTGCTCCCAAAATCAACTACGAACACATCGCTTTAATCGTGCTCTAAATGTTCCAAATACAACTTACATCAACTTTCCTCAAAACAACTGCAGGTGCTCCCAAAATCAACTACGAACACATTGCTTTAATCGTGCTCTAAACGTTCCAAATACAACTTACATCAACTTTTCTCAAAACAACTGCAGGTGCTCCCAAAATCAACTACGAACACATCGCTTTAATCGTGCTCTAAACGTTCCAAATACAACTTACATCAACTTTCCTCAAAACAACTGCAGGTGCTCCCAAAATCAACTACGAACACATCGCTTTAATCGTGCTCTAAACGTTCCAAATACAACTTACATGAACTTTCCTCAAAACAACTGCAGGTGCTCCCAAAATCAACTACGAACACATCGCTTTAATCGTGCTCTAAACGTTCCAAATACAACTTACATCAACTTTCCTCAAAACAACTGCAGGTGCTCCCAAAATCAACTACGAACACATCGCTTTAATCGTGCTCTAAATGTTCCAAATACAACTTACATCCACTTCCCTCAAAACAACTGCAGGTGCTCCCAAAATCAACTACGAACACATCGCTTTAATCGTGCTCTAAACGTTCCAAATACAACTTACATCAACTTTTCTCAAAACAACTGCAGGTGCTCCCAAAATCAACTACGAACACATCGCTTTAATCGTGCTCTAAACGTTCCAAATACAACTTACATCAACTTTCCTCAAAACAACTGCACGTGCTCCCAAAATCAACTACGAACACATCGCTTTAATCGTGCTCTAAACGTTCCAAATACAACTTACATCAACTTTCCTCAAAACAACTGCAGGTGCTCCCAAAATCAACTACGAACACATCGCTTTAATCGTGCTCTAAATGTTCCAAATACAACTTACATCAACTTTCCTCAAAACAACTGCAGGTGCTCCCAAAATCAACTACGAACACATCGCTTTAATCGTGCTCTAAATGTTCCAAATACAACTTACATCAACTTTCCTCAAAACAACTGCAGGTGCTCCCAAAATCAACTACGAACACATTGCTTTAATCGTGCTCTAAACGTTCCAAATACAACTTACATCAACTTTTCTCAAAACAACTGCAGGTGCTCCCAAAATCAACTACGAACACATCGCTTTAATCGTGCTTTAAACGTTCCAAATACAACTTACATCAACTTTCCTCAAAATAACTGCAGGTGCTCCCAAAATCAACTACGAACACATCGCTTTAATCGTGCTCTAAATGTTCTAACTACAACTTACATCGTCGTCCCCCAAAATAGGAATATGGTGCTAAAACAAATACGAACGCATCTTAACATCAATTACTTAATTTGATTTCTAATTAAAACATAAATCAACTAAATCTACTGTTTCAGTGTTAAATTCGGGTTTAATTTGATATAAGTTCGACTTAAGCCCGTGAAATGCGCGCTGTCTGGTTTAACCTCATAGCATGTGAAACATGCCAAACAAGGGACTTATGATCAAACTTCGATTTTTTAAACTAATTTAAATATTTTCTTATCTTGTCAATTTACACTTTTTATAGGCAATTGTTTTTCTCGGTTTATCCCTACGCACATTTTATGGAAATCCTGGTTGACGGGTGCTTAAATAGTCGTATCACTTAAAAATCATCGGTTCATGTTTAGACGTGACGTCCTGTAAATACAGTATTTAGTGTAGATAACAACCTTAATACAAATTAATTAATGTAAATTATAAATTACTATCCATTCGCTTTGCACAGACTTGTGAAATCCCTCTTAAATTTATAAAGAGGGCCTTTTAAAAATATAACGAAGGCCTTGGTGACTAATGCAATATTATTAAAGCAAGAGTTTACTCACTGTACACATAACATGTAGAACTTATCATACTAAATCACTCGCGTTTCGAGATTAATAAATGCCCACCCCTCCAGCCATTGCTTTTCATTTTAAATCAGAGAAGATCTTGAAATGTGTATCGAACGTAAGTATTAAACTTGCAATAATAACACGAAGGAATACTTATTGTAGACGCATTTAATTCGATGCACTCTGGGCTAACGCTGATGATCAATCGCAGGCCTACTACTGCCCGTCACAGTTCATGATAAGCCCTAACAGTAAACCCCATATAAAGTTGATGTTAACTAGTGTATTTGAATAACCGATATCTCTCATTATGTGTATTTTGTCAATCCTTCGTACTAAGAAAACAGTACTTAAGGGAATAAAGCGATGAAAGGGTAAATAATTTTTGGGCAGATTGTACTTACAATACAGTTTCAGGTGTTTGATGACCATTGACGTGTAGTAATTGTGCCTTTTGAGGGTCTCAAGTTCAACCATAGGACCACAAAAAATATCAGGAAGCCTACAAAGATTTTCTGTAAACGGTTGTTTTATGGTCCTTTGTTAATAAGTCAGCCTCTGTTAACCACTGTATTGATAGTTACCTAGTAATGGGATTACTTTGAATGAAAACGTTTTTAATCTGTCAAGTGCACTGTTCATTAAAAAAAGTTAATACCTATCTAAGTTAAATGTTCTTTTTTGGAATTAACATTTGTTTCTTAATGTTAACGGAAGTTTAAAATGAAATTGTGTATGAAATCCATCCATAGATGAATGCATAATGTTACATATCTATCTTAATAGCAAAACGTAACCGGGTAAGATGAATGAAACACATTCAGAGGGTTGCAGATTGGTAAATAATGTTGATAAATAAAAATTACCGGTAATATAGTGGCTGGGATGAGGGGTCATGAATGTCAATTAAATATGAAACTATAAAGTATCGGTGAGGGAGACATTCCGAGGACGGCGGCCCCAAACTGTGAGGCCGGAGATTTGTTTGGCCCCCAGTGGAGCCGAGCGCCATTCATTTCCTATGTTTTTATAAGTGTCGGATCAATTAAACTTCGGCCGAAATAAAATATCTGGAAAAATATATATGTATATGTCAATCTAGGTAAGGGATTTTACATAATTTTGTAATTTCTATAGTTGTTGATGCGCAACTTGCGACTTGAAACATCTGTTTTGAGTTGGTTGAACTTGTCCCTGTAAGGTGGCGCCACCAGTACGTTGACAAATAAATAAGTGGGAATCGCCGATTAAATTATCATTTTATGGTTTTGAATTGTTTGTTAATTTTTTGCATTTAGCGGTGAAAGTAATCTTTAAAATGATGGCTCAGTTATTATTTTTGAGAGAGTATTACGTGCGATACTGTCTTATTTTAAATGTAAAATATTTTAAATTATTGTATATCAGAAGCTCATGACCATTAGCTTTTGGTTCCGCCCTTCCAAAGACTTAATACTGTTTTTTAATAAAGGCCGACTTAATTTACTTCACACATATTCAAAGCACCATTGCATTTGATTTAATTATATGTAAGTTGCTCTCAAATAGTTCATCAATTGCATCAGTAGCTTTACATTTCGAACAAGAATACTATACTTTTATACTCGTTTAAAGTTGTTAAGCCAGAGTTCGAGTTTAGCTAACTTGTTCTTCTTATTCTTCCAATACCCAATCAAGGAGTCAAATAAACTTAAATTGCAAGTCGTTCGTCTTATCGAGACGTTCTGAACACAATTAAACTTTCCTTCCTAAATAAGGAAGGAAAGTTTCTTGGACTGTAAGCATGTCTTACATGTACCCTATGTACCTGTGTTGATAAAATGGGAGATTAAAAATATTAGAGCAAAAAATAGACACCATTGATTTAAACTCCCATAAAACCTTCCTACCATCGTTTGATATTTCTGATTTCCGAACTTGAAAGACAGGAATCTTACGGTAATAACTTCTTCCCTGTATAGGGGAAGTTCACTAAAACTCGTATTACGAGTACAAAGAAAT
Source organism: Allygus modestus (assembly GCA_963675035.1). Classification (NCBI taxonomy): domain Eukaryota; kingdom Metazoa; phylum Arthropoda; class Insecta; order Hemiptera; family Cicadellidae; genus Allygus; species Allygus modestus. The sequence goes on from OY776111.1 coordinate 273,416,210, forward strand.
GTCTACCATGTATCCTGTGTACCTCTGTTGGAAAAACGGGGTTTTAAAAATCTTAGAGCAAATAATAGAACAAATTGATTTAAACTCCCATAAACCTCCCTACCATCGTCCAATATTTCTCATTTTTGAACTTAAAAATAGGGATCATGCCACTTAGAGTAATAAAGTTTTCCCTGTATAGGGGAAATACGCTGAAACTCGGAATACGAGTATAAAGACAAATGACTATCGTTTAAAGATAAGGACGAATGAACGAAACTAATTATGAATCAGAAGGGCATGGGGGAAATGAGTAAGTGCTGCTTAACAAACTTCACAACCTGCTTCGACCAGTGAACATTACTGAAACGTTGTATAGCGACGGTTATAGAGGCGACCGTGGATCAGTGATCACGTGATCGACAATCGACACCGTGTGTTGTTGAGTCATGAATCTGAAGAGTTAGTGGTGTTGTAGAACAACACGTTTTACGGTGGTCCTTGCAGGAATCGATCGCTGTGACAGCATGTACACTATCGGATCTCAAGTTCTCGCTGTAACAGATGTTATCTGTATTTTAGTGTATAGGCAAGTGTTCCAGGGAATAGAAAACAAAAGTGTACTTAGGTCTTAGACTTTATAAAAACATAGAACTGGATAGAACTGGTTGTTTATATATATATCGATTACCGGGTGCTGTTGCTGTAATGTTTGGTAACCTGGAGAAAGAGTATGAATTAAAAGGCAAAATTATGATAAGTTATTCGAGATTCCTCCAATAACAGACGCTGCATGTTTTACATTATTTACATATCGAAGAGGGTTAGAATTTCGATTTACATAAAAGTGAACTTGGTTATACGGTAAGCTCTATATAATGTAAACCGATGAAAATCTGTGTGATGCACAAAGGTAACAAATGTAATAAAGTAAAGCTTTAGTAATAATATTCTATACTAGTGGCTTGAAGGGGGCCATTGCCCCTAACTTTGCTTCAAGGAGGAACACATGTTTGTTCGAAAACAAAGTAAACTCTTAATCACATGTTTTAATGTAAACAAAGTAGACGTTTTTAATTCCTCATGCTTTTCTTATGGGGAATGTTTTACGTTATTTCTCATTTGCTGGTCAATTTTTAGAAATACTGCTATTTTCCCCGAGTACCTGGGATCGAGACCTTTAATTTGAGCTGTCTCCCATCATGCTGCGATTTGCCAAACTCCCACAATTTTGACTTAACAAATTCGCTTACAGAATTGTATATAAAGACTAGGCTTGAAGGGACCAAAGCCCCTAACCTTTCTCCAATACTCTGCCTCATCTGATTTTCATACTGAGAAAAATAGAACATTATAAGTAGGATCACATGTTTTAATGCAAACAAAGCAGACGTTTTTAAATCCCCATGCTTTTCTTATGGAGGATGTTTTACGTTATTTCTCGTTTGCTGGTAGCTTTATATAAATACTGTTATTTTTCCCGATTACCTTGGATCAAGACCTTTAATTTAAGCCGTCTCCCACTATCCTGTGATTGTCAAACTTCCACAATTTTGACTTACAAATTTCGCTTACAGGATTATATATAAAGATTTAGGTAGGATAGTGATTATTTGTGAGTTCATTTGCTTGTACAATATTTTCAAAGACAGATCCAACTGTACTTACCAATTTTGAAAGTAATCTCCTTAAATTTAAGAGTCTGTAACTTCATTGACATGACGTTGATAACAGTAGGAACAGCATTTGATTATTCTAGGGTTACCAGGTCTAAATGAGCAGATTTTCTGTTTATCCATTAATAATATTTTATTACATTTCTCTTGGTTTTCGAGGCTCCATGTAAGGAGAACGTACGTAAAGAATTTAAAATGTATGGGAAGTACTTGGGTATTTTAACAAAGTATAAGACATATTTCGCCCACATGTTTACATTTAGTAAAAAAACAGACTGTAGAACTAAAGTACCTCGATCACTTATACTGGGAAACCAGTCATTCGCCAGAGAATAAATGTAATATCATAAGAGTGACGCAAGCGAGTCGTTTGCAGTTAGCAGCCGCTAGATTTGCCTTATGTATGTGCCTGTCGGGATATGGGCATTAGCGGGTCCGCGGCTTGTTAAGAATCTTGTCGCTTTTGGAGTCCCGATTACTCATGCCGAAAAATCAGATATCCCCGAGGAAATATCTAAATAAGCGAGAAGTGAATGAATCGCGAGGAGACATTCGCTTTCGAGATATGAGCATTAGCAGTCCGCGGCTTGTAAACACCTGGTGGCTCGGGGCCGCGATCACTCATGTTGCTGCCGCTCGCCTCGTCTCCTCTCATTAGCCTCGGCCTTGCCGTTCATCATGCTAATCTCACACCTTGGATGGATCGCATTTGTTTACACCCAAAACTGGATCGCTTGTATTCTTGGCGTCACTCGATTAGTCCTTCCTCTAATCGGGTATCTCGGTTGGTTGTGAACTAACATCTGTCCGACTTAACTGCAGTTGGGATATACAGTAGTGCTTGAAACCGAGTTCAGTTATATGCTCAATTATTTAATTTAACAAATTTTAAGAAGATAATTTCTGTAGACAAGCCGGATGTTAAGGTCTTTGAGACCTCACCATGACTTATATCCGCTTACTCACATTCGCTTTTCGTTGAACTTAGTGTACTGTTCTTGGCTTGCAATTACAACAGACTGAATACACTCCCAAGTGCGTTTTGATGGTTCTACATGACTTTTAACTAACTAAAAGTAGAACGATTGAAATAAGTAAAAACATATTCATACCTATTCAGTCTGTGACGAAGGACATGAAATACTTCACATTTTACGTTTTATGTTTTCGACACTAGGGGTTTATTTCTGCGTTGCCTTTGAAACGTGTCCTTTTGAAAGTAACTATGTTAAAACTCAAGTTTAATTACTACAGACCAAGTTTACTATTCCAGACGATAATGAGTTACAGGTTCTCTTCCCTCAAGATCAATTGTAATATTTGAGACATTTCATGCTTAGCACATATTATTTTTTATATTGTAAGGTGATATGTTATCGCTTACCATTATTTTAATGTATATGTATTATGTATTATATGTAATGTATATGTAGGTTAATTGTAAAGGAGTCCAGTTAAAAAACCCCTACACTGTTATAAGATACGATGAAACAGTCTTAAAACTAAAATGTTTATTTAATGGCAGCAGTGAGACCTCTAGTTAAACTATTAAATTAAACCAATAAACTTGTTCACATTAGTACCATCATTTGGGGAACAAGTAAATGTCTTTAGTTCAAACATAAGAGATTCAACATGAAGTTTAGATCTGATCTTATTCATTTCCGGATTCGATAAGAAAATTGATTTCCTATTCATTTCGAGAGTGGTTTAGGAAATTTCTCATCTCTTAGCAATTCGCCGAAGCCTTTTCGCTGAAAACGGATTAAATAATTTACTTAAGACTAAGTACAGTTCAGTTTAATTATATTAACTTGACACAATTAATACCGCGATGATAAGTATATCCCTGACAATTGCAAACAGCCATTGACCGATATTGGTACTAGGACACATGACATGTACGCATAAGCGTAATTTCAGTATTTTGATTGGAAGGGCAAAAAATGACTTTTGTGACCTTTCATATATTACAATAATATTTCTTCCAAATTATTGGGGGGGAACTGCCCCCCTTGCTACCCCCGAATTACGCCTATGCATGTACGGACGATTCTCCTCTCATGGGATAACGCGGCGATATATGTAACGCGGCGGGGATGGAATGACGGGTGATTTGTGAGGCTCCGTGACCAATGGCACCTCGGCAGCCGGCCACTGCAGCTCCACTGTGTAATTGTGGTAATGTGTCAATAGCCAACAGCCCAGCTGGCCTCCACCGCTGATTGATCGGCCCCATTGTGCCATTCGTTGCCGTTCTGACCGCATTTTGCGGTCGCCAAACTCGGCTTCCGTTCTGCAATGAGGGAATGGCCGGCGTGAGAGCGGGGGTGGCGTGAGATGACCCTTCTTGTGTGGTTGCAGTTTTAAGACGTGTAAAATGTATATTTCCTTATACTTTGCATATTATTTGAGTCATGAACATTTTAGTATTCCTACCTGTTTCTCCCATCAAACCATTTTTTAAAGTTTTAAGTCTCGTCTCTTTTAATGGATTACCTGAGAAAATAAATCTATGAGCTATTTTAGAGAAAAAAATACCTAGCGATTCCAGAAAGCAGTATTTTGATATCCCTAGAACAAATCGTTCAATACAATTCAAAACTACTAATATTTACGGTTTTGTTAGATAAATATTTGTGATTCAACGTTCTCCTCGTTGAAATCTTATATTTTTTAATGAGTTTAATATGGAAGAAGCCGTTAAGGAAAGACGGGACAAACATTGGCTTTATGGGAGGTGGAGATAAAACCGCGAACTATTTTGGGATTGGGACCCCCTCTTAAGTTGGTAATTTTAATATTTTAATATTTTTTTGCACGGTTTTATTTAAATTTAAACACTGTTACGGATTTTACCAATCATATTAGTCCAAATAATTGTGTTATAACCTATGTTTAAAATAACTGTTACCAGAAGTTATTGCAATTACTGCCGGACTAATTAAGCCATAATTTAATTAACTAACAGAATGGGCTGCATTTTTGCATTACAAAATATATGGCGACTTCCCATCTGATACTAGTCGCCGTTTTTGCAGAACCGTTCTCAAGATTTATGTGCTGTTGACACTCGGTTGTGCGATTTCACTTTATAATGTGCGTCAAGCAGAGTCGGCGCGTCTCGAGGGCGCGAAATAAAACATAATCCCGAATACCTTCGGCGCGCCGGCCGGACCGTAAACGCCGCGGGCGCCGCGAAAAACAAACAGACGCGCAACCCCCGCTGCGCTAGAAATGGTAATTTGCAAAACATCCCCTAATAGCCATCAGATAAATAGCCCTCTTTAATTGTTTTCCGCTGTGGGCGCGGGCGTTGGTAATCAGCCGGTTCGATATATCACGGGTCCGCGCGCGCGAGACAACTCCAATTTAGCGGTGTCTTTTTCACACAATGCCCGGGCCACGATTTATCGCTCCTTTTGGAAAGCCACCGAAACGTGAAATCATATTTATAGTGTCTGTGGCCGGTATTGCTATTTTATTGTGGCCCGTGGCCGGTGCCGGTGCTTCGCTGCACTGGTGGCCCGGCACAGTGCACCGCGGCGGTGTGGGATGTCGTTATTGCTCTACAACTAGAGCGGCCCACCGCTCCTCGTTTATTGGACCACCTTTTGTCGTTTATTATACGGTTATGGTTTATTTTCGCCATTTATAGCGTGACAAACGGCGGGCTTCGCGCGTTAGTTGTGGAATTTATTCGGCTGTTGATAACTGAAATGTGATGTTTGCATATGTTCAAACGTTTTAGGTAATTTAAATATTTTACAATATTTAAACGGATTGTAATGTTTTGATTAACAACTAGCGGTAACGTAATTTTAATTCAGGTTTATTTAATAACAGCCCTTCCTTTTGATGTTTTACATTCATATTGATCCAATAAATGTGTTCCAAAACATTTATTTTGGTTTATTATCGTTTGGCAACATGAGTGTTTAAATTAATAATTTAAACAAGTTGCTGTTCAATCTGATAAATCCTGAGTTTTGTAAAATATTATTATTAACCTTTCTTTTAATCTTGATATACAAATTATTACCAATTGAAGAATTAGCCATTTTCTTTAGTACACTAGTTTGTTCACCAAAGCTGAACTATTTATTAATGTGGACTGACGTAGCGGAACTTGATACTATTATTTTTAAGGCACGAGTACGTAGCGTTGTTAGTGTACTAACAGTTTTTGTTCACTCTTGGAATACGCACTCTTGGTCGCGAAGAATAAGTAGTAAATTGTAGCACTGTCCAATAAATTAAACTATAAATATATGTATAAATATATATGAGTTCGAATGTGATTCAAATTAGCGTTTAATTTATGGATTTGTTTGGTACGTCAACAAAGTTATGGCTTTTCTGTGATATTTAATAAAATATTGAGCTGTCCCAATGTGTTAGTTTCGGTTTTGTCAGTCTTCGGTGAAGAGGGGACTAATTTAATGATCCGTGTGTCGCATTATTGTACAACTGCCGTGAAGGGTGCTCGTGCTTGATGATGATTTAGACGTGGGAGTCGCAGGGGACCTCCGCGCGCCCCGCCGTAAATCTGCGATATCTCCGGTTGCATCTCCGGTGGAGGCTTTGTCCACCCTGCTTTCCTGGAACATCAACCCCTTTAGTCACGGTTTACGTCACGGTGCCTTCTTTATTCCACTAGATCGGACCGCTTTAATGGAGATCCCGTTTGGGTCTAGTTGCTGGGTAATTTATTGCTTCGGAAGATTGCGACTGATTATTTTGTGCTGGGTGTTACAATTAGTAAGAACACGAACACTAAGATAGTACATTCGTTATGAGTAAATGAGCAGGACTGGAGTTCCGTTTTTGAATTGTGATTAAGTTTTGTTAACACTAAGCCCGGTTTCCATTACAACAGTTTCTGCTCAAAACATTGTTTTCAGCTAAACTGAAAACAGTGTTCAAGTAAAATGTTGAATGGAAACGCTCGTAAACTGTTTTGGGCTTTGTGGTCCAAGAAATGTTTTGTGATTAATTTTGTTTAACTTACTAAAGAGTTTCAATTAAGATTAATTACCATACTAATTTAGAATACGCATTCATGAGGTCACAAAATAAATAATATAATATTTTAAAGCCATTTAAAAATGTTAAAAATGTGTTCCTTACGGAAGGCAACCCCTTATTTAGTTATATAACGGCTCTGGGGCTAAATGACATGAATTTTAAAAATGTATTGTTTCAAAAGATTGTTATAAAATAAATATAGCCAAATCGTTGTATATAATTCTGTAAGTGAAACTTTTAAGACTGTGGGAGTTTGGAAAATCGTAGGATGATGGGAGACGGCTCAAATTAAAGGTATTAATCTCAAGGACTCGGGGGAAATAACAGTATTTCAAAAAAATACCAGCAAACAAATTTGTTATTCGCCTTCAAAGAGCAACAATCCACTGCATTAGATTATTTATTCTGAATTTTAAAATGCATTATCAGCATTACTGGTTCATTCATACTGTAATTCCAATTTATTTATCACAAAAAACAACATCTTTTAAAATTATTCAAGCGGTCGAATCCTCGGAACCAGAGGAGAGGCTTCTAAACTCTCTATTTCGATTCACAGAGCAGTAATGTTCATTACATCTGTCTGCGTCACTGGTTGTAGGGAAAAACTACTTGTCCTCTCAGAACCTGTAGCAGAAGTGAACGAATTTATAATACATTTTGTAAATTAATAAAGATTTAAGTTACCAATCGAGTCATTTCAGACCCAGATTAATTTTTTTTATTATTAATTTGTTGTCTTACATTTGTAAAATGATGTCTGAACCATAAATGCAAATAACATTAAGTTTTGATTAATTATTATGTATATTTTTAAATATTTTACTACCAAGTTTAACAATTTGTTGCATTGTTTTTTAAAGTAATTTGAATTTACATAATTGTTACACAGAGTAACAGTTTTATTATGTAACGTCATATTAAATCAGTGGTTCAGGAATGCCGGGGAGGATCTAGTTCCAAAGTTTTCCCCCCTCGGTTATGATGTGGAACAAGTGGAACATAGGTAAAGGTTGAGGTTTCAATTGGGTTCATAGCAAGTTCTGCTATTTATCCTCTACATAGCACTGACTAGTCTCGGTCTTCATGGGACAGTGTGATAACGCCACTCGTGGGATATTACGCGGTTTCCTATAAACCTTATGTTGAAGTACACGAGCTTTTTTTATTTATCAATGGGAAATCAGGCCTATTGGATTTAGCTAACGTATTGTCAGAAATTTAAATGTTAATCATGAGAGGTATACCCTATAGGAGGCCGTAGATTAATATTCGTAAGAGAGAAGGTGTTATAAAAAGATTTTAGAACTATGGGAGCGTTTTGACATAACTGTAGCGGATCGTATATTAATCAGTGGTTATTTCAGTAAACTGAACAGTCGAGCAAACCTTTCGCCCAAATCTCCCATCGTATTAAATCTGTACTGATTTCTAGGTTAAATGGTTTGATTTCTTCAAGTTGTGGAAACGTTTGTTACATTCCCCTTTTTATACTGAAAACAATTAAGTTATTAATTAATTAGGAAATTAACATTAAGCATCGCCTAATAAAACTCATTACTTTACAAGTAACACGTCTCCTTCAGAATATACATCTCTTAAATCGCTCATCTCCCAAACAACCTCGATTTAAACATATAAAAATCGCCATTCTCCTACGAATACAGCGACAACAAATCAGCAGTTTGCGGGACATTCCGTCGGCCATTACGTTGGCAAATTGTAAGCAACAATCGGCCGATAAATCCCGCGCGACATCGTCAACAACGACCACCGGAGATCTACCTCCGTTGGTGAATTAGCAGTAATGGCATAAACAATGGCATAATTCAGAGCGGCGGCGGCCGTGGGCGTGGGAGCGGTGGCGCTAGTCCGCGGGGGCGGCGACACTGTCACGGGATTTATAGCGTTTCATATTTTGTCCGGTGTAGGAAATGTTTGCTATTAGTTTATAGCCGCGAGTCGATGAGTTATGCGGGAGTGAGCCGGGACCAAGCCGCCCGCGCCCCGCCCGCACCGTGGCACGAGTCTCACTGCGACGACGGGTTGACGAAATTAACTAATTTGATTATTTGAGCTTATGGATGTTTAAGTGTATACTCACTTCTGTTTTGCTAGTTTCAAATGTTACTAGAAATAGTGAGTGTCTCGCGACCGACCTTTGTAGGGTTATATGTGATCGAGGCAAAATGCTTGTACGTTTCCTCACTTGACATATTGCGGCCTGAGCATTGCGGAGTCAAAATATGAATCTTTCCTTGCCAGATCGAGGACCTATCCTTCACAGTGTGGGTGAAGGTGTACAGGCAGAACCGAGTGACTCCTGATGCTATCGCCGGATAAATCGTGGTAAAACGTGTAAATCACTCGTGTGGGTAATATTTGTATTGCTTTTCTAATCTCCAAGCGTTTTATTGTAATTTGTACGAGGAAATATATTTTGCACTGTTAAAAAAAATCGTAATCCTAACTCATGAATTATCTTTTAATGGAGTAATTTATCCTGATATTTTGAATATTCCTTTTTGTTTCTGTGGATTGATATATTTTAATTTTAATTTTATGAGACATGGATCCTTTTGCAATCGTGTATGTTTTTTTCGCCAATGCGGTGCGTAATTGCACTGCGAACGTCGATCGACCGCACTTGAACGATGCATTCTACACGACTACACAACTACTAGTAGTACAACAACAACAACTAAACAATTTAAACAACGCAACAATTTAAATGCAATTGCTACATTTAGCAAAGTGGCGACGAGTGGGTTAGGGCGTTTGGTGTTTGAGCGGTTTGAACGGCCGCGGCACGTAGCGCCAGCGCCATCTAACAACTCCACTCCAGTACATGAGAAAGTCGCAGACAGCGTGGGCCGCGTCGTCGCCGCCACCACCGGCGCGGCGCCTACTTTGCCAAAATAAATCATTCCACATGGTGAAAAATGTACATTTAATGGCTCCCTAGTCCTGCTTAGGCAGCCGATCCTCCTACAAACCTATCGGTCACACGTCGATTGCCTTTTGAGGCTAATGCGCCTTCGGAATGGCTTATATACCGGGCTGTGTACTAATTATAATCAAACTGGATGATTATTTTTCATAACTTACTTTTTATTGTTTGTTATTTGTTTTGTCGTGAGTACACACTGTAAGTCACTTAAATACAGTGGTCAATGGTTCATGCAGTTTGTGTCAGTATGTAGAATTGGTTTATCATCAACCAAAAACTCCCACAAACAGCTTTTACCTTATAATTTTACAAAAATTTCTCCGTTATACCAGAACCTATCAATAATTCAGTTTTACGCACAAATCTCGCATCATGGTATTCGATGTAGCTCTGTATTATCGATAGTTTTAACATGTGGTGGTATAAACCAACAATTATCAGCGAGTCTTGCCGCAAAACAAAATGAACCCTTATCCCATATTGCTTTTTGAGTCAGTTCAATTTATTTTCCTTTAAATACACCGTAGCAATGAATATTTTAAGCTTCATAAACGCGCTCTAGTGTAATGAGATGCAAAACATAGTTTGTTAGTGATTACCCTCCTAATGCTTCGAATTTCTTACCGACTTGTGTTACTATGCAGTATATTTTATTTGACAGTACAGCTTGATGATTGACCTCTCGAGGAGCCGTGGGGAGGGTCAGTGACACAATGCCAGGGATCCGGTGTCCGGTAGCCTGAGTTATGTCCGGCCTCCAATAGAGATGTCCACGATTGTAAGTCAAACTGTTTGGGGGGTCTCCCTCACCTGGATGGCGTAGCGTGGCGCTTCTTTCTCGGAATATTGCCTACAACCGATACGCACTACCGTCTCTATCTCTATCATTCTCTCTATAGCTATTATTTACCCGGACCCGCTGCGGCATTGAATATGTTTGGGATAAAGTACCGTCCCTTGTGGTTGTGACAAATGATTACTTAAATCCTACGTGAGGTGAGTGAAAAATCGTTTATAGCATTGTAACACAGACCCTTGGTATTAAACAGCTTTTGATCGAACCAGCCAGCCGGACTGTATTTCTGAACTTTTTTTAATTATTTTTTTTACAAAATATGTATTACAGTATTGCTTTATGAGTCAGTTATAATTTATTTGCCTCCAAATCCACTGTGCCTGTGAACATTTTCAGCTTCGTAATACTAATGTTTGATGTGAGATTATAGTTTACAAAGATATTTTCTGCATTATTGTAATAAAAAAGTAATTTGGTTTTAAATTTAAATTTATTGGTTTTAAATTTATTGTTTAAATTATTTTTCCGCTGTTTCATTAATTCTTAATCGTATATTGAGTAACAAACTCAATGCTACTCCGGGTAAAACATAAACTAAAATATATTGTAACACATAAAACAAATTTAAAGCTTGGCAAAACTTGAATAGAACTTATAAATAAATAAATTTCTTTTGGCCTTATTTGCCAGAAGAAAAACAACCTTAAATTGATAATAATGTATTATGATTAGAGATCTCGCAAACGATAGAGTTGGCGAATGGTTAATCGAGTACTGTATCTGTAACCGCAACCCAACGCCTAGTCGCGCGTCATCAGATGATTACAGACAGCGCCATACGCCACTCACTCATTATCTTGCCCTCGCACTCTTATAAAATCGGTTTAAAAATGTATACTATTTTGAAAAGTTTTATTTAGCGGCGAGAAAGGTAATTGCTCATAAAAATACAAAATTTAAACAATCTATTACAAGTTATCTTTTAAAATTATGCTCTTGCAATGTAAACGATTTGTTTGCAATGTTGAATTGTATGTAGCTATGAGAAATAGTGATGACGCCGAGTTTGTTAAACTTGGTACGGTACTACAGTACTCTTGTAATCACCTTAAAAACAATCAGATGTATGAGTAAACTTGTAAACTGTACAGTTATATCTTTATTTAATTAAAGTGCGATGAGTGACATAATTTTTTCATAGATCCAAAGGTAACACATAAATTACCTCACATGGTTTGTTTCAGGACCTGTTGCGGAGTCTACCCAAAAATCAAAGGTTGGTAATAGTTGTTTATTGCCCCTCACCTGGTCGTCAATCAGAATACTGACCTATAAAATATGATTTGTTTTTTGAAATTAGAATTAGTTAACCAAAACAAGACAGCTTGATGTAGAGATACACGCAATATAAGCGTGGTTGCAATATGTTTAGGTGAGACACAGTATTTTGTTACTGATGACTCTCAGCTTTCGCTGTGATGTTGAGTTGACCCGCCGTGCCTCGTATGTAATTTGATGTATTTTTTTCAATTAGAATTATTTAACTGAAAGAGTACAGCGTGATGTAGAGATACACGCAATATAAGCGTGGTTACAATATGTTTAGGTGATAAATAATATTTTAGTACAGATTAAAACACTTAAGACGTTACAACGATGTTTCGCCATTAAAATGTAATTAAGACACCTAACTTATAAAATACGGTAAGGCTAGTTTAATGCAGAAACTCATATTTGTTGTGAATAATTAATGACAAGCCTGCACAATTTCTTAACAGCTTAGTTTTTTGTACCATAGCCTTCTGGAAAAGACTTTTCATTTGATTAAAATTACTTACATTTTACTGTAATTTATAATTCATTATTAACAATTGGCTGTAGTCCCTAGACTGTATTTAACTACAAAACAATATGGAAATAAAAGCGAATATAACATTGGATCTCAATGTGGACTCAATATGGAAAGTAGTTTTGGACCACCTTGTCTGTGTTAAATAACTATATATCGATGTGCTGGATGTTCGCCTTCGGTTGAATTGAAGACACTGGCGCCGGCGATTTCATTTGCGGTCGGTTTATTATATCTACGAAAATCCATATCTATGTTATCTATAAATCTAAATTTCAATTAATTATTTCCTTCTTGCACAACCATTTCTTAGTGAGCACCTAAAACCCAAGAGGAAGGTATATTCCAAATTTCATTGCAATCCGTTCTGTGGTTTTTGAGATTTCGTGATGAGCGAGTCAGTGGTATTTGGATTTTATATATTAAGATTATTTTGTTTTGTTTACATTTCTTCACATTTGAAGGTTATTGTAGTGTATAATGAATATGCTTACTGAACCAACATGGAATAACCACGTTGGCTATTCTACTTATAAAATAATTAGCGATTGAAGATGAAATATGTACTGGCAATATATTTATTTCTTTACGTAATAACGATGAACGCCAGGGGAAGACCGCAAGGCGGGGAATCATTCACAGGAATGACAGTGTACGAAGACGAGCAAGAGTAGTCAATATCGAACTAAATGGAGATATATTACGACCACCATTCAGAAGACTGATAATAGACAAGAGAAATATAAATACCCATAATGGACCAAGACTGCATGCAATGAAGTGTAGTTTCTTCCCTATCTTAATTTTAGAGAAGAAAATACTACTGTAATAACTATTTTACGAAATGTTGTCATAACGGACTTATTTACCTACCTCAGCCACAAACTAATCAAGAACTAAAACATTTGTTTGAAGGGAGCCAACAACTATTTAAATACATACGTCAATACAACAGTGCAATGGCTTTTGCTTCTTTTTCAGCCACTAAGAAAGACATTCCAGGAAATGGACCCTATTGTTAGAAAATTCAAGGCAGATATATTGTTCAATCTCTAATTTGCTGCCGCCACATAATGAAGACCCCTCCTATGGCCAACTATACATTATTGACACTTCAACAGCAACCGAAATTCGTCAAAGGCGCAAAGAAAACAGTGACTTGAAACGAGAGATATTGTTAAGATTAGCCAAAATTTTATCAGAAAATACATATGCACAAATTTACAAAAGAGCTTCAGAAGCTTCTGAATGGTGGTCGTAATATATCTCCATTTAGTTCGACATTGACTACTCTTGCTCGTCTTCGTACACTGTCATTCCTGTGAATGATTCCCCGCCTTGCGGTCTTCCCCTGGCGTTCATCGTTATTACGTAAAGAAATAAATATATTGCCAGTACATATTTCATCTTCAATCGCTAATTATTTTATAAGTAGAATAGCCAACGTGGTTATTCCATGTTGGTTCAGTAAGCGTATTCATTATACACTACAATAACCTTCAAATGTGAAGAAATGTAAACAAAACAAAATAATCTTAATATATAAAATCCAAATACCACTGACTCGCTCATCACGAAATCTCAAAAACCACAGAACGGATTGCAATGAAATTTGGAATATACCTTCCTCTTGGGTTTTAGGTGCTCACTAAGAAAGGTTTTTAAGAAATTCCCATAGGGCTCCGCCCCACGGGGAGTCAAAATTCCAATCCTGTGTTATTGTTATGACCATTCACTTAGCGTTTGAGCTGATGAAAATACAAACAGCTGATCTTGATTCGTAGTAGTTCCACGGGATAAATACAGAATGCAGCACACACAACTGTCATAGTTTTAGCGAATTTCCCCTATAGGGAAGAAGCTATTACCGTAGGTCTCATGGTAAGACTTAAGCCCGAGACCATGATAACTTTTCATTTTGAGGTCCCCAGATGCCAAAAACACCATTCGTTCAAATTTATATATATGTATATATATATATATATATATATATATGTGTGTGTGTCCGTAAGCACGATAACTCTCGTAAAAAAGGTCCGATCTTAATGAAATTTGGTACAAATGTGTAAAGCACCATTTATTTGAACGAGTTCGAAAACCAGACGAATCGCACCATCCAAAGGTTGTTTTTGGGGGGTTTTGTACCCCAAAAATGGTATTTTTGGAGTTTTCACATATAATTGTTATTTAAATCCAATTTTATTTTATACCATTGAATTCAGCTTAAAAAAAACAAACAATTTGGTATTTTGATCATTGCTCTACGTAAATTGGTTACTGAAATATGACAAGTGCTAAACACAGTACGTTGTCCAATGTTATTCTTATGGAGAAAAATAAAAATTTTATATCTCCGTTATTTATGAACATAAACTGACGAAACTTGGTATAACGCTTCATCTGGTTGTGGTTTATTGTTGTTTGAACCAAAAACTAATTTTTCGCCTATGGTTCTCGAAGCAGCAAACCTAGGTACTCGGTCCCCATGTTATTCTTATGGAGAATGATAAAAATGTTATTTATCGCTTATTTATGAATGTATATGGATCAAACTTGGTATGTGACTTCACTTAGATGAGTACTATTGATATTTATATAAAAACCCATTATCTTATGTTCCTTGTTGCAGCAAACCTGCGTACTCATCCCTAATGTTATTCTTATGGAGAATAATGAATATTTTAAATATCGCTTATTTATGAATTTTTTTTATAAATTCTGGTAAGAGGCATAATGTAATATTAAGACATATATATATTCATTGTAAATTCGCTGAGTACGCAGGTTTGCTGCGACGGGGGTATTTAGCGAATTTCCCCTATAAGGAAGAAGCTATTACCGTAGGTCTCATGGTAAGACTTAAGCCCGAGACCATGATAACTTTTCATTTTGAGGTCCCCAGATGCCAAAAACACCATTCGTTCAAATTTTTATATATGTATAACTTTTTACGAGAGTTATCGTGCTTACGGACACACATATATATATATATATATATATATATATATATATATATATGTGTGTCCGTAAGCACGATAACTCTCGTAAAAAAGGTTCGATCTTAATGAAATTTGGTACAAACGTGTAAAGTACCATTTATTTGAACGAGTTCGAAAACCAGACGAATCGCACCATCCAATGGGGGGTTTTGGGGGGTTTTGTACCCCAAAAATGGGTTTTTTGGGGTTTTCACATGTAACTTTTATTAAAATCAAATTTTAATTTTCATCATTGAATTCAACATAAAAAACAAACAATTTGGCATCTTGATCATTGCTCTACGTCAATTGGTTACTGAGATATTGAAAGTGCTAAACACAGTACGTTGTCTAATGTTAACCTTATGGAGAAAAAGAAAAATTGTATATCTCGCTTATTTATGAACATAAACTGACGAAATTTGGTATATGGTTTCATCTGGTTGTGGTTTGCATCTGGTTTGTGGTTGTGGTGTTGTTTGCAAAAAAAAACAATTTTTCGACTATGGTTCCCGTAGCTGCAAACCTAGGTACTCGGTCCCTATGTTATTCTTATGGAAAATAATTAAAATGTTATATATCGCTTATTTATGAATGTATATGGATGAAACTTGGTGACTTCACTTAGCTGAGTTCTAGTGATATTTGCATAAAAAACCATTATTTTTTGTTCCTTGTTGCAGCAAACCTGCGTACTCATCCCCAATGTTAGTCTTATGGAGAATAATTAATATTTTAAATATCGAATGTTTATGAATATATTTTCTATGAATCTTGTTAAGTGGAATCATGTTATAATTCATTGGAAATTCGCTGAGTTTGCAGGTTTGCTGCGACGGGGGTATATTTATAAATTATTATTTGCGGGGCGAAGCCTGCGGGAACATCTAGTTTAGAATAACGCTTGAACATATGTTTTAAAATTTAAACAAAGGAGAAGTTTTTCAATCTTTATGCTTTCATTATAGAAAATATTTTACTTTATATTTAATTTTCTGTTAAGATTTTGGAAACCCCATTTTTTCGCCGTCACTGGTTCAAGACTTTTAATTTGAGCCATCTCCCATCATTCTACTACTTGTCAGACGCTTAACAAATTTACACAAAAATTCGTCTTGCGCAATTAAATAATTGATGATTTCAACATTCTAAGACATAATTAAACTATTATAGAAAAATAAAATATTTACAGGTTGAGAAACCTGTCTCAATTTTTAGATTTCCCTGGATTTATTATAGTATACATTGCAGAGTTCATTGGCGTATAAGTAACCCACATGATATTGAGCACTGACTTGAAGATAAAGCACAATCACATGTATTGATGTAAACAAATCAGACGTTTTTGACTTCCAATGCTATTCTTATGGAGAACATTTTACGTTGTATCTAATTTTATGTTAACATTTTGGAAATCCCACTTTTTCCCGCCGTTACGGAATATAGACCTTTAATTTGAGCCCTCTCCCATCTTTCTACGACTTGCCAGACGCCCACAATTTTGGCGCAAAGAATCGCCTTACGAAATTACATATATGACTAGCGGCTTGAAGGGGCCATAGCCCCTAACCTTGCTTCAAGTAGGAACACATGTCAGGTCAGGTTAGGTATCCTTGCTTCAAAGTAGACACTTAATCACATTTAATGTAAACAAAGCAGACGTTTTTAAATCCCCATGATTTTCTTATCGGGGATGTTTTACGTTATTTCTCGTTTGCTTGTAACTTTTTGGAAATACTGATATTTTTCCCGAGTCCCTGGGATCGAGATTTTTAATTTGAGCCGTCTCCCATCATCCTACAAATTTCCAAACTCCCACAATCTTGACTTAAAAATTTCGCTTACAGAATTATATATAAAGATTATTATATTTGTTTGTGATCAAACAATTAACTGTATATTATTTTAACAATTTTCTAATACTTAAAATAAAATCTTCTCCCTCCTTTTAATACTACTTATGTCCCTACATCATATTTCACTAGCAACCAATCTTAAAATTAATAGGCCTATGGTCTGATTAACGGAAGAAAGTGACTGGTGGAGCGGCCGGGCGGCGACATAACATTCTATTTCATCACCTCGTGGACAAATGAAATACATGGTTAGAAATTTACAATACGCGTTAGATAGCGTTTTAAATAGTCAGATAAACACGTTTATAGCACACACGGATACTATAGAAAAAAGTTACCGTAATAGCACATGTTTCAAATATTTTGTACGCAGCACGCAGATGTATTCAGGATTTTCCAAAGTCAAGACGTTAATAAAAAAATTATATTTTTTACATTAGTCCACTTATAATATAAATTTTTGAGAAAATTAGGCATTTAGTTTTTGGCTATTCTGATATATCTGGTTCTATCGATCTTAGATTACATTACCTTCTCTTTGTGAATTATGACGTTTGTTGGAGGTTCAATCAGATGTAAAATTAGGTATGGTAGAATTGGGATTGATAAAACAGCCAAGTTAGAAAACTAGCTTTTTCAAATGTTAAATAGACAACGTACACACCTAATCATCGGCTTACGCAGAGTTCGGATTGTATATAGTTGCTGGGATAGATTATTGGGCCCCAATCCACGCTACCTTAAATTTGTCATATCTAGATGTAGTTTTAACACTCCTAATACCCTCAAACTGACTTTTGACCCAGATGGTGCCTCTTCCTAACCTTATCCCAATACTGCATTTAAATAGAACCAGGTACATCAGAACAGCCAAAAAATCAAATGTTTTCCATTTTGCAAAAAAAATACACTAATGTTTTTTTAAACCCGTTATTTGATTATTTTAAAGTTTTTTTTTAATGCGGAAATTTGCTTCCCTATAACGTCAGTGTGCTGCGTGCAAATTAGTTTAAAAATAAAATTTGTTCTTCATGATTCCGATTTCAGATAACTGCTAACTTATTTACGGTATGTTTTTATATTGTAAGCCCTAATGTTTTTTTAGGAACTAAATTTAAGAAAGAAGTATAGGTTAGTTCCGCGTATATATTATGTGGTACCTATTCTACAGGCAGTTTTTATCCACATACTGCAACCGCCGCAAATGAAACATCAACCAATATTTGTGTTATTATATATATTTTAAGACTTGCAGAAAAACATAAATTTTCAGTCTGATATTTGCAATACAAATACTATAACACGACTGTGAGCGTGAAATTAGTTACCGAGTAGAAGGCAGGCAGAGCCGGCGAGAACAGCTAGTCCCAGTGGCTACCCTGGCAGGTAGAGGCGGAGGCCCGAGTGCCGTGTACCTACCTGTTTTTCGAGGCTTGACTAAGGATCCCAGGACTAATGAGGGCTAGGGAGGGGACCCTGAGTCAAACACGCAAAAATATTTTACAACTCATCCTTGATCCGTCTACCCTGGGATTTTCAGCCCTACAATCTCGCTAAGCAGACATAAAAACGTCGTGAAGTTATAACTTTGTTAAGATACACATACACATAGAACATCGCTTTTTGCAACATTTCCAAACATTATTTAAATGTCCCTTGCAAAAATGGTAAATAGACAAGGGAGGTTTGAACAGTATCGAGATTGCGAAAAAGTACCAAACCAGAAGCTAAAAAGAACTTGTAGGAATCAGTGCTAAATTATAGTATATGTCATTTAGCTGTTTGGACGATAAAATGTAAATGTTTGACTGTAAGAAAAATATGACTTAGTTTTTCCTTTTATGAAAAATACTTATATACTTAAGTCACACACAGAATTTAATAAATAATGTTAAAAGCTATGAATTTTACATTTAACATGCTGCAGTATGTTTAACTGTATAACCATAAACACCGCTAATAGTTTAATATTTTTTTTTAATCGTTTATAAACTATATATATCATAATAAAGTAAACCCCTACTCATATGGAAGGCAAATATTTTACCAGTTTTAATCCCAGTAACTGTTAATTATTTTTTACTCTTATCGTAACACCCGTTGAAAAATCACCGGCAATGATTGTGACTATCGATCGTTCTGAAAATGATAACAGGTGTTGCCTATGTAAACATATGAGTATTTGTTTTAATTTAGCCATGACTGTTAATTTACAGTTGAACACAGTAAAAAAAATATGAAGAACATCCCTTATATAGTGTTTTAATCTTACTTGAGTACCTGCTTAAGGATAGTTTTTATTACCTTCTATAATAATCACACATTCAAGTTTGGAAGCGTGGTGTTATTTTTTTCTTAGAAAACAAGTCACAAATAACATATAATATATAATCACCGAAATTATAACTATGTCCATTCTAAAATTGAAAATCACAATGCAAGTTTTCAAAATGGGTCAATAGGTCCAAAAGAACCCATGATTTGGCAGAATATTTCATATGGTAGAGCCTGAAATCGTAGAATTTGGAAACACTCTTTCTCTCAGATGCAGCCCCAATTTTGAACGGCAGTTTTATAAATACATGTGTAGAACTAATTGATGAACTCGGTGTCTTCATCAAAATTATTCCGAATAAGATGTGCAATTGACTTTCCACGAAAAGGCTTTCCACGACCTTTAATGGTTAAAGTACCGTTTTTGAAATGACCTCTTTACTTGCACTATAGGCCGAAGCATTTGATTGGACATTATAGCAAAAAACTCTGAACAACGAAAGACTACCAAAAGGTACTAGTAATTTCAAGCAGACAGGAAATAACTTTTTGCTTCTACAAACATGTCACCAGTTATAGGGTAAAGTACGTTGTAAAATTGATAAATTGCAAATGCAAAAGAGTAATATCTTAGTTATTTCAAAAAAACTTCAAAAATACAAAGAACGATCTTATAGATCGCTTAAGCCATGGTTGATTAATTCCCTTTTTATTGCTCTGATCAGCTGATACATTCTACAACAAATGTGAAATAAATCATTTGTTTACTTAATATTTATTTCTTTGCTACCACTGAGATCTAACTAAATACTGGATGAAACTCGGCAAAACTTCAGAATGACTAACGTTGGAATGCCGGGCCGTTGTCTGTGAGGCTGGTACTTCAGTGATGATTGCTTATCTGTCTTGTACAGTAATAATCGTTTGATTTTACCAACATGTCCATTATTGTCACCAGAAAATGGCGGCCGGCACGCAGTGTCCCGGAGACGTGTTGCCTCCAATATTTAGTTAGATATCAGTGTTTGCGGCCTATCTACCAAAGCTATTACACCTACCAAGTGTTTAATTAATTGAAATTAAGAATTACAATGCAATGGATCCGGACAAAAAAAAACGGGTGATTACATAATAAGAAGATTGTATATAGCTCTTTAGTTCAAAACAAGCTACTTGGTTGTGAAGAATGTCCGAGATCCGGGCGTCCAGATGGTGAGTGAAAGGCTTCGGCAGACGGAATGAAGTAGTCCCGCGCCGGCCGTGGGTGTGTATACCGGCACACCGACCACGGCGCCGCGCCGGACCCCTCGCTCTCTATACAGCGTGTTAGATAAATAAAATCTCATTTGAGTTGCATATGGATGTATGCAGATTAGACAGGGGCCTATGGTTCTCTCACAATTTGCCGTGACATTTGGGATTCAAATGGGTCGCGAAGACGGGCCGGGGTCTCCGCTACACGCCGCGGAACACGGGCTAATGGTCACAAATTGATCGGCTGCCGCCTTCCGTGTGTGAACACTCCCACTGCGGCCTGTAATGCGGTGTTGGACCATTAGGTGAGATTACTGCGGTTCGATGCAAACTTCGGTCTACAATGAGGTTGCTATTTGAAAAGCGCTCATTATTAAATAAAAAAAATTCTAGAGAAGATCAGCAAAATATATAAAACATTTCAAACTCATCTAAAAAACGTGTGTTTCCAATTAACGTGGATTGCCAGTAAAACGTAATATTGTACCTCTAGCTTGAAAAACAATGAAAAAATTACAATTGGCGTATGCATTGACTAATTATCGTAAATATCAACATATACAATACTCTATTCGTAGTTGTTCTGTTTACGTAATGTCATGAAGTGCCACGCAAACAATGAGTAAATATAATAATTTATAATGATCCATATAAGGCCAAAATATGTGCCAAATTTAGCCACGGGTAGGGAACGGAACACCTCACAAGTAACGGGGGGAGCTTGGCATCACAAGGCAGCAAATAGATAGGGCTTGGAAGCTCCTCAAATACCCCAAACATAGCCTATTCTCTCATTTTACGCTTTCCCTCCCCCAAAATCTGTATTTCATCTCTCCCTGGCTAACAAGTGAACACAGAAGAACCATGAAATAGACACGCCGCGCCGTTCATAAAACAATAGCGAATATGCCCCCACCGACGCGAAACCAATTTTTAAAGGGCCAAAAGCGTAAAACTACTTTCTAAAATTGTAGAAATGATTGGTATTCATAAATTAAAACATATAATTTTAACAAACTCAGGACTAAGGTAATTTTTTAAACATGGAATAGTGGCAAAGAAATAGTTATACGTGCCGAAAGGACGGTTTTAAATTTTCGTAGCGATTATATTTTATTAAAATAATACTTTAACATCATATTATTATTAATATGATCAAAGGAACCAGTGAACAGATTATTATGATTTATGTGCGTGCAAATAAATCTCTTATAATTTACAGTCGTTTTAAGAACCTTCAAAGCGTCAATGCTAATCTTACAGAATCCTACTAATATTATAAATGTGAAAGTATGGATGTTCGTAACTGTGAAGTTCCATCACGTGAAACTACTGGACCGATTGAGCTGAAATTTTGCAGAGAGGTACTTGATAGTCCTGAGTAACACATAAGCATATTAAAGTTGTGAAAGTCCTATAGGGCTATGCCCCACGGAAGTTCAAAGTTCCCATGAATTCCTTATGGACATTAATTTTTGTTTGAGCTGATGAAAATACCAACAGTTTATCTTGATTTGTAGTAGTTCCACAGGCTAACCACAGAATGCAGCACACAAAACTCCTTTAACATCATATTATTATTAATATGATCAAAGGAACCAGTGAACAGATTATTATGATTTATGTGCGTGCAAATAAATCTCTTATAATTTACAGTCGTTTTAAGAACCTTCAGAGCGTCAATGCTAACCTTATAGAATCCTACTAATATTATAAATGTGAAAGTATGGATGTTCGTAACTGTGAAGTTCCATCACGTGAAACTACTGGACCGATTGAGCTGAAATTTTGCAGAGAGGTACTTGATAGTCCTGAGTAACATATAGGCATATTAAAGTTGTGAAAGTCCTCTAGGGCTATGCCCCACGGGAGTTCAAAGTTCCCATGAATTCCTTATGGGCATTAATTTTTGTTTGAGCTGATGAAAATACAAACAGTTTATCTTGATTTGTAGTAGTTCCACAGGCTAACCACAGAATGCAGCACACAAAACTGTCATATAGTTTTTATAAATAATTCGCGGGGTGAAGCCTGCGGGTAACAGCTAATAATAGAAATAAATTATTTGTATTTTCAACAGGTGTTAATTTATACAAAAAAACAATAGTTTATCAGCAAGAACAGATAGTATATAAAATGACAACGCAATATGTGCAACAGGTTGTGGTGGGAGTTATAAATTCAGAGGTGCGAGAAAAACATTTTCTCGAGTTCGAGCGGAAGCAACTACCACGACTAACAGTCAGTTAGCCCTGGCAACTACTATAATAAAAACGAGTTCGCGCACGCAGTACGCTGACGTGAGGGAAGTGAATTTCCACATAAAAAAACTCAAAATAAGGGTAAAATCATACTTGTATTCCAATTTTTATTGATATCTGAAAACATTGCTTTTTGGCTGTTCTGATGCTCCTGGTTTAATTTACCTGCAAAGCTGGGAATACAATTTTGCGCATTATAATGTTAGGAGAAGGTCCAGTCAGGCTTGAAAGTAGGCGTGAAGTTGCTGGGGGATGATAAAAGTACTCTAACAAAGGAGTAGCAGCTTTTCTAGTGTAAAACCCCCATAAGACAACGTGCTGTGTTTAGTCGAAACACGTTTTCTTTAATAACTCGGTAAATACTTATGCTAGAATGACGAGAGAGGGCTTCAAACTTTCGTCTCACTAATTCCCATCTTTTTACATGCATTAGTTTTACATTTAGGGCTTTTTAGACCCTTTTTGGGCCCAAAAACTCGAAATTTGACAGATTAATCCCCAAAATAGGGGTTTGGAATTTTACGATTGTTTTGCCCAACGAACTTGTCCAACTGATTACAGAAAGGAACGTCCCTACCAAATTTGAAGTTAATCGGACAAAAAATGCGACCGCTAGAGTGCAAACACACGCACACATATATACAATTTTGAACGACCACCCAAAACGTGTTCAGGGGGTCACGTTAGGGACTTCTATGGTGGTCCCGGGCTTAAGTTTCACCGTACGGGTCATGCTAATAGTTCACTTTCCAAAGGAAATTCACTAAAAATTATGAACATGTTTAATTATAGGTAATATATGTTACAACTGTAACTGTATCATCAGGAGTAAAACACAGTATGTCTTCTTAAGGCCTTGCCACATTGGTCCTCATGGTTCCCATGTTGTTAATGTAATGAAGTCAGTTTTTTTTCTCGATCTGATGAGTACACAAATCCAAGTTAATTAGGTTTACCACATAAAGTGGTACACATGCAACTGAGTTATTCCCGGTAGGTTTACGCAGATTTTCTACGGGAGATTCACTCGTTTTAAACGAAATCTAAATCCTCTTGAGTAAGAGTGCTAGCGGATGTCACACTTGGGTGTGTCATGGCGGCCGCTGAAGGGTCAATGGAAAACTCGATTGTGTGTTTTCAACATTTAATCGTCAGTGTCAGACTCCAGAACTCCGCAAGAAATATCCTTTGTAATGTACACTTTAATTGATCAAGTTAATAAGAAACCTTGTTTAACATATTCGTGCCTTCGTAACATGTCCTCTGAGGGCGCAAAAGTTTGTAGAAATTGTTCGTTCAGTACTATTGTAGTTTAAAGACTGCTGTAATGAACAGTCAAAAATATTCATGTCTCTTTAAAGAAAACCTGAGTGATGTCTAAATTGAGTTGGATATCTGGCGATCCAATGTTCCGAATCGTGCGGGAAATCCCACCCTGGAATGATGATAAGAGGAGTATATTAACTCGGTAATGGACATATTAGCTGAGCAGATGGGCAGTCAGGGGAAGTGACACTTACAAGGTCCGAGTGTGTAACGAACGCCGAGGAACACATGTTTAGTGAGCCGGATGCTCATAAAGCGGCGATGCAGTGTGAGAGGAGGCGCGATAGAGACGCTTAGGGCGGCCTCGCGTTAACCTCTTGTAAAATTCCAATTATCCTCTCTCCCCACCTGCTCATTAAAACTGCCCTCCCTATAAATTGCCCCTTCGCCTTATGAATACCAATAGCCGTGCTTTTCTTTTGTCCACCTGTCTCTCCCCATTTTGGCTGCACTGTAGTACTAATTATTCTAAAATACTTAGGAAGCTATGTGTAACAAGTATTTTCCTTGTAGGATTGATCATAAAACCTGTCTTTTCATTGGAGCATCAATGCGAAAATAGCAAAAATATTAACTTTATACAACATTCTATGCAATTGATATCAAAATAATTGATCACATCATTTTCTGAGTGATATATTTACTACAATATAAGTCAGGTTGGTGAGTTTAATTAACAGTTTGAAAAGCCAATGTCTAAAAAAAAGGCCGTCTCTAGTTCCAAGAGGCGAGTGAAATATTAAAATATCTGTTAAAAATTGTTATCCGCATTTCATGTTTTCATTTCCAACAACGAAAGTTTTGCAAATAGTACCGCATTCCCTCAGTGCCTAGTCGCTTTGATTAATGGATCACTTATAATGGGTAACATCAAATATGTACTGATTAAAACGCAGATGAAAGCATCAACTTTACACGATGTAAAGAACACCAATATTCGTATTCATATTTTTATTTTATTGAGTCTATTAGATGTTAGATTTTTGGTTTAGGATCCTTGGGGAGAGCCGATTGGTACGACTTCCACACGCACATTTTGCGAGGTTACTGGAGAGGAAAGTAGCAGGGATGAATTTATAGACGGGAGGAGTTATCTATGTTCAGTTTGAAGAAGACGATCGTCCACTAATGTCTACAACCATGGAGGGACCAAAGTGAAAGGGAAGTTGTTCATAATGGATAACCAAAGTACTACCCACATGCTATGACTTCTTAATTTGTGGTACTAATTTGTGATACCCAATGTCGTCTTGACAACTGGTGTAGACCAGCCTGAAATTCGAGTTAAGAAGTCTCGAGATTCGTCGACTATTTATCAAGCAAATAGGCTTTAGTTATTCGTAGAACACTTTAACGGAGTCGGTGTAGTCTGTGGTTAAAAGTGAGGTACTTCTAGAGGATCGTGATAAAAGTTGGCATTCGTGAACTCACTTTACGAGGCTCACGTTGTTCGATCATACAAAATTTATTTTGTTAATCAGCCAGTTTACTCTCACTGTTTTAAGAATAAAATGCGTGTAAGTGGAACTCTTTTATATTCTAGGTAACTCGAAGTAAAAGTTGTGACAAATGTGAGCGTACCTAGGGTATTTGTGTCAGTGGGGTGAGTTGTGGGCGGTGGCGGTGGCGGTGGCGGTGACTGGCCGGACCATTACGCAACTGATAGTGAAGGTCACGTGGCCAGATGACCCCCGATATCAGCTGATTGCATCTGAGCTCTCCTGGCACCTCATTACCACTACTAATTGATATCGATTACTGCAGCGCATCACATCGCTCCGCACTTTCCCCGCTATCTGTGTCTCTGTGCCTATCGAATACCGATATCTAATTGGTATGGATGAAGTCGATTGTTGTTAATCGACGATTCTCGTGGTCCTTGGCAAACGTGGGAATATCGGAGGATTTGTGTGGTGTTACGCAACATTGGTATTGTCTTACCGTCTTAATTACTTTAGGTATTTTCGGTTTAGTTGGTTATAAACAATTTGGTTCTGTAATAATAATAATAATAATAATTTGTTTGTATAATCTTTGGTTCTTGCAGTTACTGATATAATCCTAATGAACATTCTAGGCTTGTATTAACCCTTAATCACAACCACTGTCGTAATACTAATAATAGCAACTTGTGTTCTTAACCATAATGAGGTTGGGGTCATTTTTAAGAACCATTTTAATTAAATCATTGTGTTTTACAACATTTATTTATTTGTACGATCATTTAACCGGCATTACCGATAAACGAGAACATGGTTTGAACTCCTCCTCTGAGTGCACACGCCAGGACCCTGGTGAGAGCTTTCATTAATGTCCTCCTTTAGAAGTTCTGAGAATTTGATGAATCTTCTTTTTGGGGGTTTCCAGAATGAGTCACGCAGTGATAGCGTCCTTTTTGACTAGAGTGGTATACTGATTGAAGGCAATGAATAATTGGACTGAAAGTATATAGGTCCTTAATTGCGTATGTAGTGGCTAAAATACAAATGTTTTATTAAAAAGATCCGGCGTCTTCCGTTGTTGTATTTATATTAAGCTCTAAGCTTCAAAATATCTGATTTTTTTTGTAAAATATCTAACGGTAACAGCCGCGTAACTCAGGAGGAGTGAGTATAATGAATGAATGCGTTTACACTTACCATTTACTGTAGTGGAATACTGTAGTTGCTTCGATTTCAGACACTGATTTCACTAGCCTATTCTAAACCGTTTTATTAGGCGCGAACGTATACACACTTTATGGTCCCTGACTCTCGTCTCATCCATATAAACCTCATCCTTCCCGGCAGCTGATTAATAAATTATATACAATAACGTTTACGATTAATTAATGGCGTGTAGGATCTACATACTGGGGTTGTTTTGTTTTCGTACCTTTGTTTGCGTTTTATATCTATGTCTTTTAATAGTAAATATTATTGCGATGTTCCTTAATCATAAATAACTAAACAAACTTTAAGAAAACACATTTAAACCAATACTGTATTTAATTCCGCGATTCTGACGATTGCTGTAATTTAATTTGCTTATATACATTCGCCCGTGAAGTTTAATTGAAGTATGTTTTCCAAAAGCGATACTACTAAGCATGATACTAAAGGGACTATTTAATTTCGTGACTACCCAGTTTGTTACCTAATGAGCTATATGGTTACAATGGTTGGTGCGAGGAATAAAGTAATTTGGGTAATAATGGCGTATAATGCGGCTATTTAGCGGGGGGCGGAATGAGACATTAGGCGGGGGGTGGTGTTCCACCGGGGGTATCGCCACGGCCACCGCGGCCTCCGCGCCGCACCTTGTGATCACCGCGCCGCACTGCACTACTCCCATATTTATGGGCATCTTTCATTATCTACGTGGAAATAATTAATTTAACCCTTGTTCGCCGACACCGACATCAACACCGCACCGCACCGTTCAAGTAGCCTGGCTGTTAGCGGCTCGCCGAGAAGACAAGTCCTGCCTGCTACTCACAGAAAACTAACTGAGGAAACATAACTTCAATTTAATCTGGTTACAGTTAATTTTATTTATTGTTCATTATATTTATCTAGATAAATTTTTCGAGGTGATAGCGAATGACCGGTTTGGCGCACGACCGGCTCTGGAGTGAGTAAGCTACAACATGAAAAGACAGTGGCTACTGTCAAGTTTCGTTGGTATTTGAATCACACTGGTAGGGTGCAAAACCAAAGCAGACAACACGACTGCCAACTTTTCGGATTCTAAAACAAAATAGATTGATAGGAATATGTCTAATATTGATCTTTTAATCTTTAATATTTTAATCTTAATCTTTTACTCAGATATTTTAATATTTCGCTCACCTCTCGAAAAAAATTACTAAAAAACACTAGGCCATTAAAATTTAATGTTTTATGAAAACAGATATTTGAAAGTTACAACCGCTTCAAAATAACATTTGCTATGTTGGTAAAAATTGAGTACATAATTCCGTTTTCTATTTCCATCAGTAATTCTAGTCTTAACGCCAAGATTTTTTCCTGCAAAGTACTTAAATTACACAACTATATGTGGTAAAGATCGCTTTTATCACCCTCGCATCGGCGTATTACAACCGAATCGCTGATAAAATATAACATTGGCCCTGCTGTATCGTATTAGTTAAATGTCCAACAAAACGAACGCGGAGGACCGCAGCTTTTGGTGACGCGTTTCTCAGAGATGGGAGCGTGGGAGCCAGGGAGGCTGGCGAGCAGGCCGTCGATCAAGTCGTTTGCTGTTATGTCGTTCTCGGGCAAACTAACGATTAGTATAACTAAGTTTAAATATAAAATATAATTACATACTAGGCAAAGCTTGTTGCGAGCTCGCTCTGATTGGTCGGGCCGATTGGGCGCGGATGAGGTAGTTGAAGTTGAAATCATACATTGTAAAATCAATTATATCTGAAACGTATGATCTTCTTCTCTATATCATTATTTACTATCTCGTTATAAAGTAATGAACTTGACCTTACTACTCATTGTAACCACTACGAATTAAATGTAACACAAGAGATTAAAACAGTAAGAAGTGTGAAGAGAGGCCATACAAATTGATAGTAACTTCCTTCTTCAGAGATTGTATGTTCAAGAATTAATATTGTAAATGTGCATTACCACGTGCCACAATCCGAAATCTTGAGGAAATATTCAAGTAACTCGCACGTGCGACTTGACAAGTGGTATTAATTACAGGGTGATTACAAATTAAATAGACAACATCAATAGCCTCTACAAAATTAAACTGGTGTATTTCAACATAGTAAGTGATATAGGTTTGTAGGGAATTTCTTAAAGTTTATGTTGGTACAACTGTTGCTGGCTATTGTTGGCTGCTTCCTGTTACAACAACCAGTTTAGCAATATGGCCGCTACTCAAGTGGAGAAAGCTTATTGTGTTCTTGAATTAGCCAAAACAAACTCTGTTACTGTCGTGCAGCGTCATTTCAGAACAAAATACGGTAAACCACCACCAACAAGGCAATCAATTTATGACGGTATAAACGTTTTGAAAGCAGTGGTTGTGTGTGTAAGAAGAAGAGTACTGGAAGACCTTCTGTTACACAAGAAAAAATTGATAGTGTTCGTGATGTTTTTGTACGAAGTCCAGGAAAATCGACTAGATCAGCAAGTTTAGAATTGCAAATTCCTCAACCTACTGTGTGGAAAATTCTGCGGAAACGTTTGAAAATGACACCTTATAAATTACAGTTAGTACAAAGTTTAAATGACAATGATAAAGTTGTACGTACAAATTTTTGACAGGAGATGCAACATTGTCTTAGAAAATGACGACACATTGTTTCATCGCCTAATTTTCAGTGATGAATGCACTTTTCACAATAGTGGAAAAGTTAATAGACATAATGTTCGAATATGGGGAACAGAAAACCCAAGAGAGACTGTACAGCATATATGCGATTCTCCTAAAGTGAACGTGTTTTGCGCTTTATCTTGTGAAAAGGTTTACGGGCCGTTCTTCTTCCAAGAACCATCAGTAACCAGAATAATGTATCTGGACATGTTATCCGAATGGTTAATGCCTCAACTCCATGAAGATAGTTGTAACTTCATTTTTGTACAAGATGGAGCTCCGCCTCACTGGCACTCAGACGTCAGAGGGTATCTGGATGAACATCTTCCTAGACGATGGATCGGCCGTGCAAGTGAGGAAAACGTTGTTTTTCAGCCGTGGCCACCTAGTAGTCCGGACCTAACGCCCTGCGACTATTTCTTGTGGGGCTATGTAAAAGACAGATTTTTCGTACCACCGCTTCCTGTTGATATCGATGATCTTAAACAACGAACCACAAATGCTCTTGCTACAGTTGACCGTGAGATGCTTAGTCGTGTGTGGTCAGAATTCGACTACCGTGTTGATATCTGTCGTCTTGCAAATGGTGCACACATTAAACATCTCTAAATACTTTCAATAAAAACTTAAAGAATTCTTCTATCTAATCATGTAAGTAATGATCTAAACTTTTAAATAATTAATTACCTACAAGCTATCCAAACTGTCTATTTCATTTGTAATCACCCTATTTATACGTATACTGTATGATATACGTGACATATTTCAAGCGGTGGAAAAATAATTGTCCGTCCACATGCTCGTGTTCGCCTTTGCTCTCCTAATAGGTCGTGGAGATGTCGTAAAATGTGATAAAAATGTAAAAACAGATCAGTGATGACGATTTGCAGAAATCTAATAGCTTGTAGGGGCTACAGCCTCTAAAATGTTGTTTAAGATTACGTGTTAAGAGCCGGCTACCCTGTAGGATGTATTGTTTTTATCGCCCATTAGAATAATGTTGACTTCAGACCCCAATTTTTCGCATATCTCTTGAGATAAAATATTGATTTTGGTGTCAGTTGAAAGATATTCTTATCGCGGGTGATTATTGTGGAAGATATTTTGAAAATTAATTATAATATTTAATAAAAAAATGTAATTATTTTTTTTTATGTTTGACAATTTTTTCTCGTAATCTGTAACACTTATACGAATTTTTACTCACAAAAATCACTCTTTACTTTATTTTGAGTAGTCAAAAAAATTACCTAAATCAGATTGAAAATGAAATAAAAATGTAGGTCCTAAATAGATGTTTAGTTATCATTGCGCTTATGGAGAATCAATCCAACATGACCGACGGGGGAGCGTGGCCTTAATACGTAAACAAAGTAGACGCTTAAATCGCAGATGGAAATATTATAAAAACAGCCCCTTGGCTTAATACTTTTAATATGAACGGTCTCCTATCATCCTGCAATTTACGAAACGACCGCAATTTCTTTTAAAATATTTCTCATGCAGAATCAAATATATAGATGACATCAATCAACAACTGGTACTAAGGAATACATCAGTATTTACAGTAAAAATAAGTAAGCATGCTTCGCAAAAACTATATGAAAACCGCTTAGTTTACTTACAAATTTAAACCAAGAATCTGCTACAAACCAGCTATAACTGTTATTTTTCTCATTATTTTTTACTTTCTCCCCCTATACATAGTATATGGAGAAAGTATTGTTTTCTTAAAAATTTTCGAATTTGATTTGTTAGTGGAAATATTCGTTTTTGGTGCTCCCTGAACCCAAAAAAGTGGTTTTTACGTGTCTGTCTGTCTGTCTGTCTGTGTGTGTGTGTGTGTGTGTGTGTGTGTGTGTGTGTGTGTGTGTGTGTGTGTGTGCGTGCGTGCGTGCGTGCGTGCGTGCGTGCGTGCGTGCGTGCGTGCGTGCGTGCGTGCGTGCGTGCGTGCGTGCGTGCGTGCGTGCGTGCGTCTGTGTGGATGTGTACAGATCTAGAGCCCTAACCTATGGACCGATTGCAGATCTAGAGCCCTAACCTATGGACCGATTTTTATGCAATTTGGTATGTAGGTACTAATCCTCAATATCTCCAGGTGTTTTTTTCATTTTTGATTTTTGAGGGTAATTATCCCCCAAAAATCGCCAAAAAACATGTAAAATCCAAATTTCTCAAAAACGGCTTTAACGATTTTGATTAAACTTTAATGGTTTGTAGAACTTAAAGTTCTACAAACCATTAAAGTTGTAGGATTCCTAAGGATTCCAACAAAATGACACCACCTGCATTTCTGGAAAAATTCGGGTTCAGAAATTACAGGACTTAAAACATCCAAAATTCAGTTTTTTGAATTTTGTATAAAAAACATAAATATAAAAAATATTTAAAGAACCACCATTAAAAATATCTCAAAAAACTAAATAATTTAGTATTTTGAATTACTATTCTACGATTGCTGGTTCCGGAGAAAATTTAAATTTTCATTTTGCGGTAAACGCAGTACGTTGTCCAATGTTATTCTTATGGGGAATACAAATACCCCCGTCGCAGCAAACCTGCGTACTCAGCGAATTTCCAATGCATATATATGTCCCTCACTACTACATAGAGCCACTTACCAAGTTTCACAAAAATATATTCATAAATAAGTGATATATAGCATTTTATTTATTCTCCATAAGAATAACATTGGGGCAGAGTACGCAGCTTTGCTGCAACGAGGAAGATAAAAAATGCGTATTTTTGCAATTATCAATATAACTCAACCAGGTGAAGCTACATACCAAGTTCTCTTACTGTAGGTTCATAAGTAAGGGAGATATACAACTTTACTTATTCTCCTTATGAATAACATGGGGACCGAGTATGCAGGTTTGCTGCTACGGAGACTATAAAAAAAACTTGTTTTTTGTGCTAATATCAATATACCACAATTAGTTGAAGCCGCATACCAAGTTTCATCAATATAAATTCATAAATAATCGAGATATAGAATTTTATTTATTCTCCATAAGGATAACATTGGACAACGTACTGTGTTTAGCACTTTGAATATCTCTGCAACGGTTAGACGTAGAACAACGATTAAAACACCAAAATGTTTCTTTTGTTGAGCTAAACACATTAATAAACATAAATGTGAAGTTTTTAGTAAAACTGTCTGAGAAAAATCTAAAAACCTTTTTCCCATAAGATTAACATGGGACACGTTTTTTAGATTTTCTCCGCAACCACTTAACCTAGGTTAATGATTCAAAATACTAAATTATTTGTGTTTTAAGCTCTATAAAATGGCTAAAGCCAAAAGTGAGTGTTTTTAACATTTTGGGGTCAAATTAGCAAAAAACCGATTTTTGGGAAATTTAAAACCCCCTTCCCATAGTGCGATTGATCTGGTTTTCGAACTTAAAGCCATAAATGCTACTCTCCACATTTGTGCCAAATTTCATCAAAATCGGGTGTTTCTTTGAAAAGTTATCGCGGTAACGGACACACACACACACACACACACACACACACACACATATATATATATATATATATACATATATATAAATTTGAACGAATAGTGTTTTTGGCATCTAGGGACCTCAAAACGAAAAGTTATCATGGTCTCGGGCTTAAGTTTTACCATGCCACCTACGGTAATAGCTTCTTCCCTATAGGGGAAATTCGCTAAAATTTCTATTACTCTCTTATTTACTGATCAATTTTATTCAAACTTGATATGCTTGTCAAGTTAGCATTGAAAATATTATAAGTATTATATAAGTTAGGAAATTCGAAATATATTGCCCCATAATAACCCTGGGGGGAAAGGGGGTATTTCCCCTCTTAAAACCACGAGTGTAGCAATGGATTCTGTAGTGCCTCCAAAGCAGGGATTTGGGTGGATGTTTTTTAAAACAACTTGTTTACACTATTTTCTGTACATTCGTGCTTTGTATTCTATATTTATTAAATAAAAAGTAATTTATTCATTAAAGTAGGGCTAAAAGGGAGAAAGTATGTGTCAGTTTCCTGATTTATTTTATTTTATTTTATTTTAGTTATTTTAGTTTATTTTATTTTTTATTCAAGTGAAATTTCCCTGGTATACTGCATTAAGAAATCGTATATTTTAAATAGCGCATATTTTTGTGATACCTCTCCCATGAGGATTAGTGAGGATATATTGTGTTTACAGATAAAACTAAAATTTGAAAAATGTCCGCAAAGGCCCGTACTGAAAATCATGATAATCGCTGCTCACTAGATTCACTAGAATGTTATTATCAGTTGATGTTAGGGCCTAGCTGCTTTTCTAATTATAGATACCCCTGTTGCAGCAAACCTGCGTACTCAGCGAATTTCCAATGCATATATATGTGTCTCACTACTACCTACTACATAGAGGCACTTACCAAGTTTCACAAAAATACATTCATAAATGAGTGATATATAGCATCTATACTTATTTAATAGGCGAGCAGGTTTTTTGTGACAATCACTCCTCCTAAACTACTGAACCGATTTTCATGTTTTTGGTGTCATTGTAAAGAGCCTAACGTGAAGTTGTGCAGGAAACTTGTTTTATAGAGAAATAATTTGTGAGTGAGGACCTGGGGCACCTTAAAGTTGAGTTTTTTCCTATAAGCTTAACATTGGGAAATAACTATGAGTTTTAAGCAATCAGCTGGATAGAGTTAACACAGTTAATCAGCAGACCATGTTGGCTTTGGAACGGTAACACAATATTTATAGGAGAATGCCAGTATAATAATAATATGTTGTGATCGCGAGCAAAGCCGCGACAGGCTACTAGTTTCATTTATTCTCCTTAAGAATAACATTGAAAACTGAGTACGCAGGTTTGTTGCAACAAGGAACACAAAATGTGTGTTTTTATGCAATATTTATCAATATAACCATATATAACTCAATCAGGTGCAGCTACATACCAAGTTTTATTAATTTAGGTTCATAACTAAGAGAAATATGAAACTTTACTTTTCTCCATATGAATAAAAGGGGTCCGAGTATGCAGGTTTGCTGCTACAAGGAAAATAAAACTTTTATTTGGTACAACAATCAATATACCACAACTAGTTGAAGCCACATACCAAGTTTCATCAATATACATTCATACATATTCGAGATATCAAATTTTATTTGTTCTCCGTAAGGATAACATTGGACAACGTACAGTGTTTAGCAATTTGAATATCTCTGCAACGGTT
Organism: Allygus modestus; assembly: GCA_963675035.1. Lineage (NCBI taxonomy): Eukaryota > Metazoa > Arthropoda > Insecta > Hemiptera > Cicadellidae > Allygus > Allygus modestus. The sequence continues at coordinate 273,450,981 of OY776111.1, forward strand.
GGTTCTTCCCTATAGGGGAAATTCGCTAAAACTCTAACCCATATAACGTTTGGCTAATTTTTATTATTACATTTCAGGTTCGGACCCAAGGACTTGCTTGAGGCCTTTCCCAAGATTGGCCTGCTCATCGATCTAACCAATACGATGAGATACTATTTTAAGCAGGTTTGTGTATTTAATTAATATTTTGCTATTAAAGCTTTGACATATTCTTTATATTAATAGGCAAACACAAAACTGTCCCTCCTTTTTTTCTCAGCCTTTTTTTTATGTATCGTAGGAGAATTCACGCACACTGTTAGAAAGGTATTGCCGTGTGGATGTGCAGAAACGCAGATGTCCAATTGCACCGGCGGTCAGATATCAGCCGTGCAGAAACCCCCTATAATTTACGGTAAAGCGACAACACGACGGTGGTGCAGCTGCGAGTGGGCTCCGTTGTGCAGTCGTAGCCTGCGCGGCTTGATTGGGCTAAACCTTGATGAGGGTTTGATAGTATTTAGCCCATATTGGAACTGGACATAGAATGATAAATATAAACTAGTAGTCCGTCGCGGCTTCGCTTGCGATCGCAGTATTGTGTAATGTTTGAAAAGTTATTTTCATTTGTTAAAGCACCTAGGGACCGAGCATTGCTCTAGAATCAGTCAGTTCGTTTAAAATGCCTAGAGTATTTTTTTCACGGTTCCTTTCAAGACCGTATATTTGCTTTGCAAGAAGGGCATGTTTCATTCTTGAAAGACATGGTTTTAGGTGAGGTATTGTTTATGAATGATACTTTCTTTTGGGTAATCTACTCACCTTAAGAGTAGATTCTTAATACTCACCTTTGGGAGTCGTGGTAAGGCGATCGCAACGGGTGCGCGACCGTGACGCTAGGGTTAACCTTGATAACGCCGCACGTTAACACCGTGGTGTGGCGAAACGTCGGACCGCTGAACAATTCGGTTGTTTGTAAATAGTGTATTTTTAAGTTTTGTGACGTCAACTTTGTTTATGTTTATTTTGTGTGCATTCCTGACAAGACCGGATATGTTCCAGTTTAGTTTATAAGGTGAGTAGATTGCCCAAAAGAAAAGTATCATTCATAAGAGCATGTTTGTTATGCTCCTATCTTTTTATTTTGGAAATGCCCACTTTATATTCAATCTTCATTTTAAATGATTTTAGAAATTTACACATAACCTAACCATGTAAAACATTAAAGTTTTGTATACATTGGTTAATCACTATTCACACAAAAATCACATGATGGTTATTTACCTAGTGAGTTTTTTTTTTTACTAATTTTTTTACAGGACTAGGCAAAGGTTTTAATCTGAATCTGATTACCTAATCTATTTCCCTAACATAAATACGCTCAATTGGTCCAGTTAACTACTAACAACGTCAATAACTTTTAAATTAAAATTGTAAAAGCCCAAACAACAATACGGGACGGAAAATGTAGGCCTGTTTTTGACCATGGTGTCTTTCTTCCAAACTTTTGCTCAATCGGTCTAGTAAATAGTGTAATATGATTAACATAGAAATTTTGGAGGTCATTAGGACCCGAGCCTCATCATAACTGTTTTTTGGGATGGACCCATTTTCTCCCACATAGCAAACAAAGGGGCAAACAACTCAAAAACCTCTCATTTTGTGTATGATCGACTTAAAAATACATAAAACATTCCACAAATCTGGCTCATCTGGCTGTACAGACAGATAAATAATTGTTAACACAAATTTAAATATCTCCGCATGCAACACTGCTTTCACTGCTTAATGCTATGTAGGAAGAAAACGTATTTTATTTCGATAGATAAATACATTCATTATTTGTAACCATCTAAAACCTAAAAACCTAAAAACCATCCTTGCTAAAAACCTGTCCGTAATGCATTATTCCTAACAGCTGCAATTAAAATACAATTATTCCCTGTTAATGTTGTGGGCAACAAATTAACTTTGGGGGTGGCCCGTGCCCTTTAGAATGATAATACCGACAAAAAGTTGAAAATGACGACTGGAATCCAAGAGACACTCTGTAGCTACACACATACCAAAACCCAAGTAAATAGAGCGTTGTGTTTTCATCATAGGGTAATATAATTACTACATCCTTTTTTCAAATTGCTCTCATGAAAAGATAATACAAATTAGATATGCCCTTTGCAAAATCAGTGACGATATAGCGATTGTTTTACATTTTCCAGAGTGTCTATGATGACATTACCTATAATATCTTAAACAATTATGTGAAGTGATTTTAAAGGGGTAAACATTTTCTAACTGGAAACTCAGTTGTGGCATGGATAAAGTTTTCTTCAAAACAGCCTCGCAGGTAGACGCGGAAGGATTAGCGGCTGGGGGCTCGGTGCAGACTACGTCTATATGACTGAGCCGCTAATTAGATTTGGCAATGTCGTGCTGTCGTAGCCCTGCAGATATTTTTATTGCCCCCCCCCCCCCCCCCAGGGGGGCCAGGTCGCATTCACTCGTGTAGTCATACAACCATAATTTACATCGAACCTCAGGGCTACACCTCACAGGCTTACAAAGTTTCATTGTTAATCTTATGGAAGAACAGTAATTGATTGAATTGTATGTTTGACAGCTGTTGATATAATAACAAATAAAAAGAACAGCAAGAGCTGGAATGGTAGCGCCATTCTGTTATCCGCATCACTCCACATAAAAAGAAAAACTGGGGTTAAGGGAAAGAGATGGGGAGGGAACGGGGAAGAAAAAGAGAGCATGACAGGACCACTAAAGGTTAAATATTTGTTTAGTAGTTATTCCTGAAGTTAGACATCATGGCACTGGTACAAATTATTTTGTTTAATTTAACTGTTAATGCAGAATAATATTTTAAAACATTCACGCAAACAGACATTACAATGGAATTTTGGCCAATGGGCGGTCGCTAGTTAATGTAATTACAAACAATTGTGTTATTGCAAAATTATTAATTATTCTTTCTTATGTATAAAACTGGTTTCAGAAATGTTCTATAGAATAAATAAAACAGTTGATTTTCAGTCTAGTTTTGTTTCAAAATTACGAAAATTGCTTGGTTATTTATCGAAAAGTTGTTCACAAAGTCTACAGAGACTGGAAATCAACTGCACTTGACCGTTTCACGACTTAGTTTATGGATAGTTTATTTTAGTCACATCTAGGTTTATGTTTTAAAAACCTTCAAACATCAACATTATTTCATCTCTCCAAGTGATCATTTACGACCAACTATCCTGGTCTTCGCCAAACTTAGCGGGAGCTAGTATTGTAGAGCATTTAGTAAGGAGAGGTGAGGCATCCCTGATGTGTCGAGAGCCGTTATGGAACAGCAAGTTCTAGCCGCATATCCCACACGAGAACACTCCGATTCCTACCAGCGGTTATTAGCCAGAGCTGGTAGCGATTGTCCCAAGCCGCACGGTAGGCGCGAGGAGGCGGCGGCTGCGGTTTAAATCAGGCTCACTCCCACTGCTCCATATCCCACACCAGCACATCCCGATTCCTACCAGCGGTTATTAGCCAGAGCTGGTAGCGAAATTCCCAAGCCGCACGGTAGGCGCGAGGAGGTGGCGGCTGCGGTTTAAATCAGGCTCACTCCCACTGCTCCATATCCCACACCAACACATCCCGATTCCTACCAGCGGTTATTAGCCAGAGCTGGTAGCGAATATCCCAAGCCGCACGGTAGGCGCGAGGAGGTGGCGGCTGTGGTTTAAATCAGGCTCACTCCCACTGCTCCATAACCCACACCAGCACATCCCGATTCCTACCAGCGGTTATTAGCCAGAGCTGGTAGCGAATGTCCCAAGCCACACGGGAGGCGCGAGGAGGCGGCGGCGGCTGCGTTTCTATAAGGCTCACTCCCACTGATCCATATCCCACACCGCCACATTCCGATTCCTACTAGCGGTTATTAGCCAAAGCTGGTAGCGAATGTCCCAAGCCGCACGGGAGGTGCGAGGAGGCGGCGGCGGCTGCGTTTCTATAAGGCTCACTCCCACTGATCCATATCCCACACCGCCACATTCAGATTCCTACCAGCCTTTATTAGCCAGAGCTGGTAGCGAATGTCCCAAGCCGCACGGGAGGCGCGAGGAGGTGGCGGCGGCTGCGTTTCTATAAGGCTCACTCCCACTGATCCATATCCCACACCGCCACATTCCGATTCCTACTAGCGGTTATTAGCCAGAGCTGGTAGCGAATATCCCAAGTCGCACGGTAGGCGCGAGGAGGCGGCGGCTGCGGTTTAAATCAGGCTCACTCCCACTGCTCCATATCCCACACCAGCACATTCCGATTCCTACCAGCCTTTATTAGCCAGAGCTGGTAGCGAATGTCCCAAGCCGCACGGTAGGCGCGAGGAGGCGGCGGCTGCGGTTTCTATAAGCCTCACCCCCACTGCTCCATATCCCACACTAGCACATTCCGATTCCTACCAGCGGTTATTAGCCAGAGCTGGTAGCGAATGTCCCAAGCCGCACGGTAGGCGCGAGGAGGCGGTGGCTGCGGTTTCTATAAGCCTCACCCCCACTGCTCCATATCCCACACTAGCACATTCCGATTCCAACTAGCGGTTATTAGCTAGAGCTGGTAGCGAATGTCCCAAGCCGCACGGTAGGCGCGAGGAGGCGGCGGCTGCGGTTTCTATAAGCCTCACCCCCACTGCTCCATATCCCACACTAGCACATTCCGATTCCTACCAGCGGTTATTAGCCAGAGCTGGTAGCGAATGTTCCAAGCCGCACGGTAGGCGCGAGGAGGTGGCGGCTGCGGTTTCTATAAGCCTCACCCCCACTGCTCCATATCCCACACCGCCACATTCCGATTCCTCCTAGCGGTTATTCCTTCGCTGGTAGCGAATGTCCCAAGCCGCACGGTAGGCGCGAGGAGGCGGTGGCTGCCGTTTCTATAAGCCTCACCCCCACTGCTCGATATCCCACACTAGCACATTCCGATTCCTACCAGCGGTTATTAGCCAGAGCTGGTAGCGAATGTTCCAAGCCGCACGGTAGGCGCGAGGAGGCGGCGGCTGCGGTTTCTATCAGGCTTACTCCCACTGCCGCGGAGACCCACGGAATACTAATCACTGTCGGACTGCGTTTACTGCCTATTACCATTACCTCCGTGGACTGATCGAGGTCCGAACGGTTGTAATAACACAGTCAATTACAATAATGGACGGTTCATTGAGAATTGTGCGATCGATGGGTGTTATAAGTGCTGCCTGTTTACGGAGATTTATTTCCAAGTGTATGCTTTGTAATTTCACCGAGTCAGTTTTGTAACCTCCATAACGCGCAAGAATGTTACGTATTTGAGATGGTGTATTTTTGTAGAAGCTCTGGTCCTCTTCATTACTCTTTGTTAATGAATATTAAATTTATTAGGTCTTCTTACTCTCCGGAAATAGTAATTGGTAATAGAATTGTAGACCGTGGTGGATTTTATGCTTTGAACTGTTCAATCATTTGACGATTCAGCAAACAAAGTACGTTCCCTTTCCTTTAATTTTACCGATGTTTGTCAATTTGTTAAAACGTTTAACTTTTTTACAGAGTGTCAAGTTTAGAGGTCTAAAACAATTGGTGAACGATCAAAGTAAAACTGTAGAGTTAACATTTGTGCTCGAAAAATATCTGCATGGTCCATCGAGCTATATAGGCAACTGATGAAACAGCTATCGTTGGCAGTGAACACCGCGCAATACCTGAGGCTTGCCCGATATTCATTTCCAGGTGTTCTTTCTAATTACAAACTTAGTTCGCCCTAATCATACTTTAAATGTTGCTTGGATCTTTAGATAAACACTTGTGTGGGAAACATAATAGATATGGGCTATGTTATTGAGTAGTAAGAATGAATTAATAAAGCTGCAGACAGGCAGAGTCGCAGCTAAAGCGAGCAAGATGTGAGAAAGAGATAAGTGGCAGCGGAAGAAGACAAATCAAAGCGATTGGCAGGAGATAACGTCGTTTATCTGCATGTGAGAGTAGACGGATGCCACTATTAGAGTCCCGTGTCTTCGCCTGTCCTCGCTACAATACGTTACGGACGTTTCGCAACTCGCGGCTATCAGCTCTCAGCTCTCCTGGGAATCCCTCCAAGAGGTGTTTCTGCTGAACGCGTGTTTAATCTTATTGCTGACGCGCGAGTTGAAAGGACCCGAATGTGATAAGTGGTTCATTTCGTTTGTGGAAAAAACTATTAGCATGTTAAAAATCAGGTATTTAACATTAAGTAAGCCTCTGTTTTATAACGATCGGTGTGATTTGTATAAATATAAGTTTTTATACTGTATGAATGCTTTGTTTTATAATATTTAGGTAAATATTTTAAACTAGGAATTATCAATGTCCATTTAAATTTGAGTTTGATGTACCTATCAAGTTAATATTACGTAATAAACTTAAGAGTCTTCATCACCGGAAGTTGCTAGACATCTTTGAGTTTTGTTCCATAAGGCCAATGTTAACTTTGTGCCTCCATTACTCCTCACCTGATCATCACATACAATTCAATTTAGTGTCAAATTAAAGCTTTAGTCGTCCTCTAGGGAAATACAATGTCGAATTCCTTAATTTGGGTATCATAATTTCATAATAAATAGTTTAATTTTGAACCGAAACGTTGTACATGTTCTCAGTAATTAGTAACAAAATCCAAATTCGACTATTGTATTTCCCTAGAGGACGACGAAACCTTTAATTTGACACCAAAATTAATTGTTTGTGACGATCAGGTGAGGAGTAACGGAGACACAACGTTAACATTGGCCTTATGGAACAAAACACCAAGATGGCGTCCGGTAACTTCCGGTGATGAAGACTCTTAATGGTAGCTGCGATCTTTGAAAATTTGCTTTAACATAGAGCAGTTCATTAGGGTATCTAATCCTAGTTTTATAGGAACATTTTCTTAAACTTATTGATACAGAATTGTAATAGAACTCAAACAATATTCTTGAATTAAATTAGACAATTTAGTTAAATTAGATAATTTACCGCCATAATTTTGTTGGGTACATGTGTTAAAACTACAATTAGTTAACTGCTGAGAATTTATTCCTAAAATGTTATCTACTTAATTGGAAAGGCTAAAAATGATTATTAACGGTTAATTCAATATGATGCAATGATGAGCGATTAATAAATACAGTAATACTCTTTCTTCGGTGCAAAAATATTTAAATTTTACCTACGTATTTTAGTTTAAATCTTAATAAATACATGGAAACAAGTTTTGAAAAACCATCGCTGGCACCTCTGGGAAAAACCCTCATAAGACCATTCCCAAAAGCACCGCGATGAAGGGCACGTTTCTCAATTAACTGTAAACTTCCATACGCTTATAAAGTGTTATAAGAGCAATTTGTATTCATTTTCAGGACTTCACGGACAAAAATATTCGGTATGAGAAGATCTTCTGCCCGGGAAAGGTTGTTCCACCTAACTCCATAATCAAAAAGTAAGTTTAGGCTCTTTTGATTTATAAGCTATATTAATAATTGCTGCATGTTTTTGGATAATTTTACAGGTTTTTGTCACAACTTCCTTATGAACTCCCTTATGAACCGTCTTAGGGTTTCAAGTAGGCCGTATTAAAAGATTTGAGTAATAACTTAAAATTAGTTTAAAAACACATTTTATGTAACATGTATTCTTATATTGTGCACTTTTATTCGTACTTACGGCTGCCGGTCGATTGGACCAATTCTTGCGCTTGACATATTTTCTCGAGAAACAGTTTATGATCTAGCTGATTACCCGTGCTTCGCACAAAGAATTCAGGAATGAACAGCTGATTAAAATTGTTGCTGCAACTACATCTGTTTCTGATCTATTAAACATATTGCTCGTAAGAATAACACGGAAACTTTAAAGTCCAATGGGGCGAAGCTCATTGAACTGAGGGAGACAAAAGTTATTCCATAGCTTCTACAGAGAAATCCCTTTAATTTGACACCTCAATCATCAAAATCGGTTCATAAATAGAGTTTTGCTGTACACAAGAAATTCCTTAGGGAATTAGTATAATAGATTCCCTTTCTTGAAGTTAAAAACTATTAACGCTACTTTGAAAATTGGCTAATGAATGAATATTTTGTCATCAACCGTCCCTTTTGGAAACATAACGTTTAAATTTGTTTGACATATAAATGTCGCTCTTTGCTAAAATCCATTTTACTTTTTTTTTCTTTTTTTGAGTATGTTACTTATTCGAACAAGATTGTAGTTTTTTTCACTAAGCCAGCAAAATATGTAAGAACCTCTTGAGAGCGCATTATTAATGAAATGTAAACAGGTTACTATATTTCAAGATAGTTTCAGAGGTAACCATAAATTTTTAGTCGTAGTTTTAACGATGTGGTAGGGTTTGAATTTGATACCTACTTGAAGAACACTACCTCTGGAAATTCCAGTTACACTGAGGAAAATATAAAAGTATCATGTTTAAACTAGCTTTGCCGAACAATACCTTCGTTTTTCACCTGATTTCAGTGTTATAGAACAATCAAATTAGACAGCAAATCGAATTATAAAATTTAAAAAATGTGTTTGACTGGTCACTACTATTTAAAACTTGTATTTTTCTCCCATTTATCCATCGAGACCTCTCATTCATATATGATTTACGACTAAAGGTTTTATCTAAAGGTCCTGAGATGGTTTGGCTTGATATAGATAACCACTGGCCAAAAATATGGCCTGCAGTATATAAACATTAGAACTTTAAAGGCCAACTAAGACGAAGCCCTAAATGTGAAGATTTTCTAAATTTTGATTATGCAAGGGTAGTAATCATTACGAACATTTTGATGCTGTACTTTATATGATTTTGCCACGATAACAACTTCAAATTTGGTACGGCGGATTTCCAATTCATCATATGCATTCGGAAATTGGCGTTTTAAATATATGTATGTATTCATTTAACCTAGTGCATGCATTTCATACAAACATTTGACTAGATTTCATACCATTAATGGCTACATGACATTATTTGAATGGATTGAGAAAATTAACATACCGATGTTCATACCAAACCGATAACATACCAAATGTAATACCGATTTTTATTTTAAAGTATTTTAATTACGAGCAATTTGAAACAAATTTCCTATAAATTATGTTTTAATAACTTTGTATAGTCGGTGAAATGTAAACGTCACAGTAATCGAATAGTCGAATTGATCATTGTTTTAGCGCGTCAGAATAACGAGTTAATTGCAAATCAGTAAGGCGACAGGTGCGGGACAGCAGTACTAGTGTAACGGTGTAAGCGATGATCTGTAAACACAGAGTAACGAGGCGGTTGTCTGGGGAGAACTGGGCCGAGAGGGACTAATGAGTGATATTGTGATCGCCGCCACTTCCAGCGACAACAAATTGCCCATTGTCTGCATGTGCCACCTCACAATCATTCGGTTATTGTCTTACCGCTCGCCAATATCCTCCGGCCACTCCCCTTCCCTCACAGCTCAATCGGCTTAGCCCCACTGGTCTGCAGCATTTTGTGTCTTTCAATTATTTTTACTTTTTTATGTTACCGTAAGACTTCAGATGAGCATAAGGCTTTTGCGTGTGAAGACCCGTGTTATCGGGACAGATAATCTGCTATTTTTTCTGTATAAGAAATAATATTACAATAATTTTAAAGGTCGTTAGAGCCGAAATGCTCAAATTAAACTTTATAGGGCGCCGGCGCCTTATTAAGTGGGCGCCGGCAAACCTCATGGGAGCACGCGGTGGAGATTGGTAATTAGCATTGGTGAATTCGGCGAATTGACTGATATTATCTCTAATGTTTGGTAAATATATTATATAATATTGAGAGTTGTTATATGTTGTGCGTATAGGGATGTAAATTTGCTTACATACTGCCTTTTCAAGTTTACTCTAGAAATCGTGAGTGGGCAGTCAGGAGGTACTATTAACACTTTTAAATACGAATGATATGTTTATTATTCGTTTACTACAAGACTTTTAGTAAAATAGTTGCAAGTGAACTGATCTTTTAGGAATAGCGGCACTCACATATCAATGTTAGTTCTCTTTCATGTAGGGGAAAAAGGCATATTAAAACAGGTTGCATTTTAGCATACGTTTTAAAAGATGCACAATAATAGGACAGTAGAGACAAACATACATCTTGAATTATAGAAATATTCTCCAGACAGATCAGTGGCAGACGTGATATCAATACAGGCATATCCTTCAGACAGATCCAGTGGTAGCTTAGAGACCAATCCTCCAGGCAGACCCATAGGCATCCTAGAGGCCAATATAGGCACAAATTCCAGAAAACCAGTAGCAGCCTAAAGTTCAAGATAGGCATATCCTCCAAACCGAACCATCGGCAGCCTAGAGCTCCAGACAAAACCAGTGGTAGGCTATAGGTCAATAGCTATATCCTCCAGTCAGACTCATCGGCAGCGTAGACCTCAATATAGGGCATATCCTTCACAAAGAACCATTGACAGTCTAGAGGTCAATATAGGCACATCATCAAAACAGAACCGTCGTTAGCCTAGAGGTCAATATGGGCATATCCTCCAGGCAGAACCAACGACAGCCCATTTACTTATTTACTATACGTAAACGCACCATTTATAAAATCCATTATAACCATGATAATTAAGCTGTATTTAGTATAATAAATAAAAATATATAGGGACTTAACTATCCTACATTCAACAGTAATAATAAGGCAATAACAATACAGCAGTAGCATAGTATACACAAATAAAAACAGTGGCATGGACTACAATAAATTATAATCAAATAGAATAATGAAAAAACTAATAAAATCTATCTGCAGTATACACTTCTGATATTGTCAGGTACAGCGTTGTACAGGACAGGACAGACAAAGTACTTCAATTCAGTTCCGCCAATACATAAGCCAGTACGTACATTAAAGCAATATAAGAAGTGTAGAGGTATATATCCTCCAAAAAGAAACTAGTGGCAGACTAGGAGTCGTTATACGCGTTCGTCCCTCTGCGTTAAGATGGCAACATTATTAATTCCCTTCTTTATATTTAAGAAGAGTTTGTCTTTAGCGCGTTTACACTGGAGTTTCCAACATATTTTGGCTTCAAAAGCTGTCATCATTATTTATACCTTCAGCTACTTCATCCGCCATTAATGGACAGTTGATAATAATCAGTAGTTTAAAAAATAATATAAATAGTTATATTTGAAAAGTTATATTGGAGATAATCTGCGTATTTTTTATCAAACTACACTGTGATTGCACTGTAACAGATTTACAGTTTACACGTAGAATATGCTGCAAGTTTTCTTGGGTTTTCAATATTCCCCTACAACTTTTCATATCTGTTATATTTTATTTACAAACGGAAGATCTCAATAATAATTGTAACAATATATTTAAGTACCTCAGTAATGTGAAAAATGAATGTTGTTCATACCCAAGATATATTGAAAGTTGGTACTCAGAGTAATGCAACATATTACATAATATTGATTGTAGTTAGTTTCCATTAGACTCATATTGACAAATTCGTTATTTCGAAACCGTACATTCGAAAGTAGGTTTAAAGGTATATAATTAATTTTAATGGTGTAATAACCCAGGGATCATAGTTTGATTTTTAGTTCATTAAACTTTTCATAAGAAATATGCGGATACAACACACACATTTAACATTTAGAGAAGCCGAAGATATTATATTTAAAGCCGGGGGCCGATGGATGTATAAGTGGGTGCCCGTCGTACAATCAGCCGTGTCCGGGGTAAGGAGTGATTTGCTTTGACAATATGAACTGTTAAGTAGGCTAGGCGAATCAAAAGCATCTGTCACGGGCGGTTGATTACGATTTACAATGGCAGGCCCACGCGCCGACCTCACCGAATTATAGGCTCTATTCATCACCTCGTGTACACGTTAATTGGGATCGGGTCGGAAATGAGGCGGAATGCGGTTCATCCCTGGCCTTCCACTGTTATCGGACGCGTTTCCACTTTCGGGAGTCGGGTTTACGAAATGTTTACCACGATATTTCGTCTTAGCGAGATAGTGTTGATTTAGTGCTCAATCTTCAGTAAGTGAGACTGACTAGAGGAGCTGATATTTCAACTGGTTTGATCAGATACAAGCCATCCTTCTAATTTATTTTGAACTAAATTTCCAATCACAAGTAAAATATTTATTTTATTATAAAACTGATCAAAGATGCTAAAAATCCCTCAAACGACTACTAATACGGCAGAACAAATTTATTATTTTGCATACCAAATATAGTGATCGAAGAAGTAGTATTAATATTAGCGTAAAATATATCTATTTAGCATTGTCAAGTCTCCTTTCTAAATGCATCATGCATCTATCCGATGCTCTAAGTATCCGATACCCATCCAGGTACTCTAGGACCACTTAGGTTTGCAGAACGTCGAGTGCCAGTGTTTGACGCGTAGCGGGTAACCTGTAGCGTGCACCGTGCGGCGGCGCTGGCGTGGGCGTGTGACCCACCGTCGACCACCCAGCACGGCTATCGTTAACATACCTCACAGATATGGCACGGCTAACCCATTTTGGCGACGAAACCCGACCCTTGACCCCGCAGCCGGTCTACTGTTACACATGTATAAAGTACACGGTTTACACGTGGCGCCTCGCCGCCGCGTCGCCTACTCTTCACACCTCTCACACGATGTCATTATTAACTTTGCGGTTTCCATTTCGCTGAATCTGACCATCGCTTTCGTCTTCAAAAAGTGAGTATGTTCTGCTGAAAAATACAGGTCAACTGTTTGGTAATGCAGAACAAAAATGTATACAAACATTTGTTTAATTTATAACCATTTGACTTTCCCGGCCTACTATGTGGACCATTAATACCCAGGGTTTACTATTGTCATTTTGTTTTTATCCCTTAGTCTCTCTGGCGTATAAGGTTTCTCGTTTTCTTACCCAAAAAATTACATTGCAGTAGGTTTAATTCTACATATTAAGAACTGCAGATATTAGTAAATTACTTAGTGCATCTCGAAAAAACGTACCAAACACAAAAGAGTTTTACCGTACCCTTAACATAATCTATTCGTCCGTACATGCATAAATAAACATTTTATTTCTGCCACCCAGAGAAATAATTTGATTTATAATAAATTTAATTATGACTGATTACAATCTTAATTTAAAATTTAAAAGACGATATACATTGGATGCACTGTAGAGGCCGTAAAGGAAAAATTGTTTTTCCTATTCCATTGTATTTATCTATTTGGAACTGAATTTAAGAGTTACAGGGATTTGAATTTCTGAATGCGATATATAAAAGTTTCAAAACTTGTGGAACCGAAATTTACATTACCTTTTTTAAAATAAAACATCTGTGAATATTGATATTCTTTAACCTTGATTCAGACAAAAAATGACGGATTCAGGCACTTGCACATATACGTCACGCCCGTGGCTGTGCTAAAGTAAAGAAGGCAATATAATACTTGCAATGTATAGAGGGATGTACAGTACATATCTTCCTATTTTAACGAAGCAGGTTTTCATATTTCACTCGGTAAGGATGGCAGGTGAGTGTGGTGCCGGTGCCGCGTATTAGTCGTCCGACTGTCGCTAGTTTATACCGCAGCGGTGGGCTCCTACAAGGCTGTTCCCCGGTATCTGATGTCGCCGCGTTCATAAACCTCTCTTCGGATTCAATTAATCAAAACATACACGCATCGGCTGGCGTCTTACAAACGACCCGTCCTCTACTAAACGCAAATTAGTTTACATCGATGGTTCGCTTTTTTGTTAAATGTGAATGGGAATGATGTAGGGCCGATAATAGTGATAATACCATCCATTTATACATCTGTGATATTTTGACTCGCTAATATTTGTAATACTGTATATAGAGCCAAATGGGATATTTCTGGGAAAATTAACAAAAGTGTATTGTCTTGTATTATATAGGACTATTACCAATCTGCCTCGAGTTTTTAGAACCATCTAAAGTTTCCAATCGGCCACGGTCATTAGAGTGGATTAGGATAGGTCAACTTACTAGATGAGAAGTTTCCAATCCGCCATGACCGCTCGGTCAGGTAGAGTCGCAGCCAGTCGGATCTGAGAAAACTGCCTTTGCGGTCTTCTCTGCTAGTGATGCTTATTATTTTCGTTAGTTGCAGAAAGTCTAGCGAATTTTGAAAAGTGGTAGCTTTGCGCCAATACCACAAGCAATTGGAATGGACGTGGTTTATTTTTCCACCTCCGGCAATAATAAATCACGTTTAAACAAAACTTTAATAAACAATATATCAATAATAATATATTAATAATATATCTACCTTACAAAACAATGACGTTTCAATTGATTTTATGCTATTGTCAGTGGCATCATCGCTGAGTTCAAAGTATAATTACTATCTCAAGCACAGTATTTTAGTGGCTATGATTTGTTATAAATCGAGTAATGTTTTAAAATAGAAAAAATGACTAAACAAATTTTACTGTTTAGAGGGGGGTCCACGTTCCGCGTTTCTTCCTGCTTTTCCTGCAAGACAAATGTTAACTGTTAATTTATAAAGCTCCTCTGTTAGTTACCACCCCTACACATACCTACCTGAGGTTCACCTCTTCAGCTTTGTACATAATTTAAATATTTTAAGAATGCCAACAAAAATCGTATTCTAGACTATTCACTTCGGATCGTGATGATCGTGACAGTTTGGAAACCTCAGAGTGACCCAAAAACCCCTAGCAGTTTGTTACTATAGCTCCCGTATTGATTGTGATAGTTGTTGTCACGTATGTAAGTCATTTCCGGCTTTGCCCATTGGCTTTTTGATCTCAATGTCGTTCTAACAGAAAAACAAATTATTCTGGTCAGATGATTACTAAAAAAAATTTCATGAATGTTTCCTAAGTATGTAAGCACTTATACTGTACCTACATCCGTCTTATATGGAAGTACAGAATAAGTGTAAGTATACTTAGTAATGTTGTGAGACGTAGTTTATTTATCCTGTTTAAACAAACATGATCATTTCATAAAGTGTGTAAAAGTTCATCATAGAAAGCGTCAAACAAAACTTAATTGTGGAAAGTATAATAATGGAAATAAAGTTCTGATGCATTATATAATGATAAATATTCTCGGCGTAACTGTAGTTATCAGATAGATCGGATCTTATCTTATAACTAGTGTATTTATAACATCCGTGTTATCTTATCGTCACGGAATCTACAAGTTTATAACAACATACATGTAATTCAGATGGACTGAGGACAGACCACACTTCGCATTTTCAATGTCGAGATTGTTTGTAAAGAAGTGCTATTTGATTCCTGCCAGTTTATTTAGGGAGTTGATTTGTTAAAATCCTAAGTTAACAGTCGGTTAATTCGTTAACAGATACAACCTTGAAATTATGTAAAATATTTAATTATAAATGGTATATTTTGGCACGAAAGAGACTCTGAAACGGTTGATAAACTCATAGGGAGGATATAATTTGTATTCCCATAGTATACAGGGTTATTACAAATGATTTTCATGATTTCAAGCGTATATAAAATATAGTTTTATTTGTTATACAAAGAAATAAAATGGTTACAATTTATGAAAAACTCAAAAAGTTTCGTCACAGGTACACAGAACTATAAATGTTCGATATGGGAACCCCTTGTGATACGACAGATGTCAATCCTGTAGTCAAGCTCTTGCCATATTTTGATAAGAGTGTCTTGATCGATTGTTTCGATAGCATTGGTAATCCGTTGCTGGATCTCAGGTATGCTATCTGGCAATGGTGGTGTGTACACCTTATCTTTGATGTATAAGAAAAAATCACAGGGGGTGATGTCCGGAGATCTTGGAGGCCAGTTCAGGAGTGTGTCGATCATTTGGACCACAGCGCCCGATCCATCTCTCAGGCAGCACATTGTTAAGTTCAGCCCTAACATCCAAGTGGTAATGTGGAGGCGCGTCCATCCAATTGCAGAATGAAATTTGCAGAATCTTGTTCTAATTGCGGAATAAGCCATTCTGTCACCATGTCCAAGAAAGTTATCCCATTTACCGTTTTTTCGATGAAAAAAAGGCCCGTACACTTTGTTGTAAGCGACAGCACAAAACACATTAACTTTGGGAGAATCGCGCGCGTGCTCAATGTAAGCGTGTGGGTTCTCTGAGCCCCATATTCTGACATTATGTCTATTCACATTACCATACAAGTGGAGTGTTGCTTCATCGCTAAAGACTAAACGTTATACAAAGTTTTCATTTTCCATCAAGGTTTGCATGTTCTCACAAAAAGAAAGTCTTATAACTTTGTAATTTTGTTTGAATGCTTTAAGCAGCTGAAGTTTGTAAGGTTTGAATTTTATACGTTTACGTAGAATTTTCCAAACAGTTGACTGTGGTAAACCAATCTCTCTGCTGCATTTAGCAGTAGATTTCTTAGGACTACAGGTAAAACTTTCCCTTACCTGCTCTACAACTTCATTGCTCACTGACGGCCTTCCAGTTGATTTCTTTTTACAAATGCAGCCATTTCTCTTAAAATTCAAGTACCACTTGCGAATAGAGTGGTTACTAGGAGGATCTTCATTAAAGCTGGTTCTAAAGTGTCGTTGCACACTAATAACAGATTGGTTAATGTGATAATCCAACACTCAAAAAGCTTTCCTGTCTTCAAATTCAGCCATTACACAACAGTGACAACAATTGACTTAACAAACAGCTGATATGCACCCAAACAGCTGATATGCACTCAAACCAATATAAATGAAACTTTATGTGTTTTTATTTCCAATGGTACCAACTAAAATAGTCTTAAAACAAATTAACCCAGTAATATTTATAATCAAAATCAGGAACATCATTTGTAATAACCCTGTAGTATTAACACAGTTAGGTAGTTTGGCCAACTAACTAGGACGCTGGCGGAGAGGGGAGGGGGCTGTATTTTTATCGTAGCGTATTTTATATACAGGTCAGTGTTTTTCTTATCGAGAAAGATTGATTTTTATTTTACCGAAATACAACGAATGTTTATGAAACTTAAATAAATGTATACCTTCCTCCCTAATTTTTTTTTAATTGGCAGTTATTATACTTCGTTTACGCGACTTTTCATTTAAGTATAAACCCCTAGATACATGCACAAATGGAACTTTCATATATTCGCTTTTGTTATATATTAGCGTCAGTGGAGCATAATATTTCACCATACATTTATACGGAAATTGAGCCATTTTATACGTCCCTTTGAACCAAGTTTTCTCCGTGGCTGTTCCGGTTAGGGTGGATATTCCAGGTCTGGGCAAGGCGAGGACAGCGGATGTGTCGATAATAGGATTAGGATTAGGGACCGGAGCCGAGCATTGGTTGTAACTGATAACGCGATCGCCTTCAGCGGGGGGGGGGGGGAGGGGGTATCGTAATGCGGCGAAGATGAATGTGGACAGGCAGGATTGCAATTGCTTACTCGAACTGTGTCCATGTTGATATAGATTAAACACATAATTGAAATATTGAAACAAAAGAGGGAGTTAGGCATTTAGATTTTGATAGATGTGTAGTTTAGCTTTTAATTGGATTTTGTGTTCATTACATATACTGAGGAAGCTGCAGGACGCGAAGGTATAAATATGATGTTAGCTTCTTGAAAATCGTGGTAGACAAGGCAAATGCAATTATTATATCAACTAAGATATTATTGGACAAATTGTACTTAGGAAAAACAATTATTATTTGTAACGACTTTTTTGCGATGTATTTATCTGCTTGAATTTTGAGGTATAAATATTATAATAGTTTATTTTATGCGAAATAACCAACAGTAGAATACTATGTTTTAATATTTAAAAAAGTTAAAGTAACGCTTAGTTATTATTAGAAATAAATATTGTCTTAGGAATGAGAGGTTTGACCCAGTAACGAGTTGTTAACGCATAATTATAGACAAGTTCGTATTTAGAGGTATTTTTTTCGTGTATAATGGTTTTAAGGCATAATGCTCTTTTAAGGGAGCATTTAAAAATTAAATAGTTTGATTTCCCGATACTACATTAATTCGTATTAACAAACGAATTCAGCGCTTGCGATTGTGTTGAAAAGTAATACATGGGTGAGAATGAAAAAATAATACCCTAATAGGCCTAATAGACTTGTGTATGTTAACTATTCAATTCTTGTTTGATGTAGCAGGGACCGAATGATAAACGAGGTAATTTTAACTGTATTTCATTATAAGAGTTATTATAAATATAAATTATTATTGTTGACAGCTCGAAATAAAAATTGTAATATATCGAGCCGGAGAGTAAAGTGAAAGTGGAGGTTGCCTTGCAAATGTCGGTTGGAGCTCCGCCAAAACTATTGTGATGATATCGAACATACATAATATCCTTCTCGGCGGCGCGGCTGTGAAGCTCCGTCCCAGCGCCTCTGTGAAGCTGTCTTGGCGGTGGCGCTCTCGTATAGTATCACACTATATACCATCTCTGTGAAGCTGTCTTGGCGGTGGCGCTCTCGTATAGCAGCACACTATATAACATCTCTGTGAAGCTGTCTTGGCGGTGGCGCTGTCGTATAGTATCACACTGTATACCATCTCTGTGAAGCTGTCTTGGCGGTGGCGCTGTCGTATAGTAGCACACTATATACCATCTCTGAGAAGCTGTCTTGGTGGTGGCGCTCTCGTATAGTAGCACACTATATACCATCTCTGAGAAGCTGTCTTGGCGGTGGCGCTCTCGTATAGTAGCACAC
The DNA here is from genome assembly GCA_963675035.1 of Allygus modestus. Classification (NCBI taxonomy): domain Eukaryota; kingdom Metazoa; phylum Arthropoda; class Insecta; order Hemiptera; family Cicadellidae; genus Allygus; species Allygus modestus. Next base: position 273,469,730 of record OY776111.1, read on the forward strand.
TATATAACATCTCTGTGAAGCTGTCTTGGCGGTGGCGCTGTCGTATAGTATCACACTGTATACCATCTCTGTGAAGCTGTCTTGGCGGTGGCGCTGTCGTATAGTAGCACACTATATACCATCTCTGAGAAGCTGTCTTGGCGGTGGCGCTCTCGTATAGTAGCACACTATATACCATCTCTGAGAAGCTGTCTTGGCGGTGGCGCTCTCGTATAGTAGCACACTATATAACATCTCTGTGAAGCTGTCTTGGCGGTGGCGCTGTCGTATAGTATCACACTGTATACCATCTCTGTGAAGCTGTCTTTGCGGTGGCGCTCTCGTATAGTAGCACACTATATACCATCTCTGAGAAGCTGTCTTGGCGGTGGCGCTCTCGTATAGTAGCACGCTATATACCATCTCTGAGAAGCTGTCTTCGCGGTGGCGCTCTCGTATAGTAGCACACTATATACCATATCTGAGAAGCTCTCTTGGCGGTGGCGCTGTCGTATAGTAGCACACCATCTACCATCTATGAGAAGCTGTATTGGCGGTGCCGCTCTCGTATAGTAGCACACTGTATACCATCTCTGAGAAGCTGTCTTCGCGGTGGCGCTGTCGTATAGTAGCACACTATATACCACAACATTACTGGAGGTGATTAGCAGTTGCTAGTAATGCAGCTATATGATTAGTCTACTAGATAACTATATAACTAGTGTACTGATTGTATTTTATCATTTGGGTACATATCATGGAAGAAACGCTAGATTGTTCAAGAGGTTATTGTCAGCATTGTTTTAGAAGCAGTAATGTTGTAACTGAAAAATTAAATTGGTTTTTCACTCAGGTGGAGAAAATTGCTGAGTTCGAGTTGTTTAAATGATATGAAGCAAATGTACTTAAATACGTATTTGTTACTACGAAAGACTCTTATTGTTACTAACACAACCTACTATTATTTGGGTCTTAAGAGAACAATGAACCCCTAAAAAATAAATTTATTATGTCTTTGAATAGTTAATTTAACTCATATATGGAGTAGCCGTTTTGTAGTGTCACCAAGTTTATATCTACTGATAAATTCAAATGCGTTCTGTGAATGTTCAAAACAAATCAAAACAAACGCAAATCATCTATCATCCGAAGGTTTATAGCTAATAGTTTATAATTTAAGCACTAAAAAATCAGAGGTGAAGAGGGAGTCTGACCTTCGGCACGATCCTTCGATTAGAAACACGATTGGTCATAATCAAACAGGCGGGACAAAAAGTACCGGTGCCGGATATAAATAAGGCGCGAGTTGGCACACATAAAGGCTGCGGGCACCTAGCGGGGGTGCCTACCCTCGGTGGGGGAGGGATTAATGAATCCTACGTCGAGAAGGTAACGGAGCAGGGTGGGAACGGCCGCGACCGTCGTAGGGTACAAGAGAGGGATATTACCCTCTAGGAATATGTATACCCCTGTATACCCCCTCTTCAGTTCTAATGACGTAAGATTCTGGGTTCTCATCTTTCTTTATAACAATTCCTGGTATCAATTGTCTGATTCCCTTTTGCATATAACAGTCTTCGTTTTCTGACAAATCTCTCAATTTGTGGACTCCTTTGTCATAGTAGACTTTCTGTTCACTTTGGATATTCCTTAGTTCCTTTTACAGTTTCTTCAGTGGGGTACAGTGGTTTCAAGGTGTTCTTGTGAGTAGGCAAAATAGTTCTTAACATTCTTCCCTTTAACATTTGTGATGGAGATTTGCAATTCTCCTTTGGAGTGTTGGTATATTCCACAATAGCGAGGTTTAAATCTCCTTTTGACATTTTAGTTTTAATCAACATTGACTTCACTTTTTGTATTTCTCTACCATTCTTCTTTTGGTACTTCTCTACCATTCCGTTTGATTTGGGGTAAATGTAAATGATCTAAAAGAAGAACTGTCAAATGGAGGCCCCTTATCAGAATGCATTACGCTTGGTAATCCATGTGTTTTAACATTTGAGTTTAGCTGTTGCTTTAACTCTGAGAGTTAGTGCTATTCAGTTTTTTTATTTCAACAAGCTTTGAATGATAGTCAACCACCAATATACGGTTTGCTTTGTCTATGTGGAAGAAATCAATTCCGAGCTCTTCCCAAGGAAGATCTGGAACTGGATATGGTTTTAATGGCTGTTTAGTATTAGACCGCTGATAAGATTGACAAATATCACATTGTTCAACCATATTCTTTATGTCACTCATCAGTCTTGGCTAGTATAGACACAAATTTGCTTTTCTTTGGCATGAATTGATTCCTTAATGTGAATAATGTATTTGAGCCAGAACTTCACGTCGCATCTCATTAATTTGGTATCACTAGACGATCACCTAAAAATATTCAGTCTTCAGAAATATGAAGTTCAATTCTTTTCTCCCAGTGCGGTCTTATGCCTCAATTTCTACATTTTGTTTGTGAAAGGGCCATCCATTCATAATATAGTTCGATACTTTTTTGAGCTCGCTGTCTTTTTGTATGGACAACCTTATTCGTTCAAGCACCTCGCCACTAGCTAAAACCAGAGAATAAATAACCTGAGCTCATTTTTCTTAGTATTCGGTGTCGATGTACAAATCTATGAGTGCCCTGGATCAAGAATCTACTACAAACATTTTATCCGGGAACATGACACAAAGTTAAATTATATCGTAACAATTCCATGACCATGCGTTGTAACCTAATCGATAACGATCCCTACAGCAAAATCTGAGATGTTTACGTTCTAGAACCAAAACATAAACGAGTTCGCAAGCAGCACGCTGACGCGAGGGAAGTGAATTTCCATATAAAAAAACTCAAAATAAAGGTAAAATCATACTTGTATTCCAATTTTTATTGATATCTGAAAACATTGCTTTTTGGCTGTTCTGATGCTCCTGGTTTAATTTACCTGCAAAGCTGGGAATACAATTTTGCGCATTATAATGTTAGGAGAAGGTCCAGTCAGGCTTGAAAGTAGGCGTGAAGTTGCTGGGGGATGATAAAAGTACTCTAACAAAGGAGTAGCAGGCTTTTCTAGTGTAAAACCCCCATAAGACAACGTGTTGTGTTTAGTCGAAACACGTTTTCTTTAATAACTCGGTAAATACTTATGCTATAATGATGAGAGAGGGCTTAAAACGTTCGCTTCACTAATTTCCATCTTATACATGCATTAATTTTACATCTGTGGCGTTTCTGATCCTTTTTGGGCCCAAAAACTCGAAATTTGAAAGAGAAATCTCCAAAAAAGGGGTTTAGAGTTTTCCAATTTCTTTGCCCAACGAACTTGTCCAACTGATTTTAGAAAATTTTGAACGATCCCCCAAAACGTGTTCTGGGGGTCAAGGAACTTCAATGGTGATCCCGGGCTTAAGTTTCACCGTGTGGGTCATTCTAATAGTTCACTTTCCATAGGGAAATTCACTAACAAGAACTAAATCATATGGAAATACAACTTTACAAATCATGTGATCAAACACATAATATATGACAGAGGGGTGTAAATGGAATGGGTAAGAGGGGTGGGTGGTGCCGGGCTCGAGTGTGTCATGGCGGCTGTTATAGGGTCCGGTGTCGTTATCAGGTTTTTTTTCCATATGGTAAATAAACGAACAAAAAAGTTAGTGTGAGCACAGCAGAGATGACAATAAGGGCTAAATAAACTTTAAGAGATCGCAGAGCATACTCACGACACCCCATAACGTTCGATAATGTTAAATTATTGCGCAAAGAAGATTATATCTAACTAAAAATAAGAGAATCCAAAGCAATAATAAAGCACGAAGAAAATATAAATAGGGAAGATGTATATACAAATCTCCAAAACTTATTCATGAAATAATTATAGTAGCACAAATCTTTCTAATCACTTTTTAGATTAGTAGGTTCATATACATATAATTTGTTAGTTTATTTAAATTTGTTTGTACTTTTAGTTTTTGTTATAGTGTAAGTATTTATGTTTGTTTAGTTTGTTTTTAATAACTTTCTTACCAAATATGTCCAAACTTGCACTGAAAAGTCTTGGACCAAATAGTGTTTAAGTAAACATGGAATTGCCTGAAGTATCTTGTACAGTAATAAATAATTAGAGTGTTAATTGTGTGTGTATTGGATGTTAATTTAATTAGAGTGTTATATATCAACTATATTTTGTAAATTTCCAAATATCTAATATTAATAAACATGTTTTATATTGTTTCTCAGATAATGTACAGTTTTAACTGCGGTAAGGCGGAAATTCCCGGATTTGAATTCTTATGAAATTCCTCCGCATACTTGACTTTCAGATACACAAATTGATTTTTTCAAGTTAGTAAAAATAAGTTAATAAGATACTTGTTTCAGATGTAACATATAACATTTAAATTTGTATACATTAGCCGTATGACTTCATCTTTATTATTATGTTGAAAAATCGCACTTTTATAGAACCTTTGATTCTTTAGTGATGCTTGGACACAAGCACTTATTCTTTAGTAACTCTCATTTGATTAATTGGGGATAACATATCAGCATTGTTGTATTAAATTTGTCAAATGATTACATAGTAGAAACATGTTTGTAATATGCTACATAATGTTTCGATTAATCTTAACATACAAAACCTAATGCGTCACCAAAATATCGATATGAGAATGGTGCCGATTTGTGGGGCGTTTATAACGTAATCCTTTCACAACACGCGGGGAAATCCCTTTCTGGCGCTCTGCCTTTTCAGATCATCCCTTTCTGCGCTCAGACAATAACGGTATTAGCAGAAACCCTTTGTCTTCTTTAATCCCAACCCGGCTTTGTAATGAAACAATAATTTTGAATGTGTAACAAGATTCAATATGAATTTTCCTTCCGCTTTAAAGTAACGTATCTATACGTACACATCACCCTTTAAATTACGGAAGACTTTAGTATGCTCAAAAGCTGCATTTTTCAATATTTTATTTAAATAATAGTTATTCTTAAATGATTAAACCAGCCTTGCTGTATTCAAATGAACCACCAACATGACTAAATTGAGTTTTCTCCGGGAAACGAATAACTCGAGTTAGGTTTGAATTAACTCTAAACGTGCGGAAAATACTGTGGTAGGTTTGTTTATGCTTTCGTCATGCAAGAAATAAATGCATGAATAAGTTAATGTTGGGAATGTAAAAAATAAGTTTGTAACAATAAACACGTATGAATAATGTAAGACATAAATTGTGTGGGCGAGAGAGAGAGAGCTATGATTGACGACTGTCGGCGGCGCGGCCCGCACATCGATCCGAACATGAACAGGTCTCATCACAACATTATACCGCCGCCGTCATGCATTGGCGAATCACGGAGCTGGGGAACAATCGTCGATCGCAACATATATATCATTATTCAAATTATACATCGTAAAGCACACACATATATTTACACGTGGCATTTTATTTACTTTTCATTAGCTTCACTAACTGTTAACTGCGATTAGTATGGAATTTAGCTTTGCAATTTAATGTGTTTAAACACTTTTTACTTTGTTACTCATTTTAGCTTATGTCGCTTTTAACACGTAATTTTACGATTATATCTATTTCATATATTTTAGCGAATTTCCCCTGTAGGGAAGAAGCTATTACCGTAGTCGGCATGGTAAGACCTAGGCCCGGGACCATGATAACTTTTCGTTTTGAGGTCCCCAGACCCCAAAAACACCATTCGTTCGAAACTGTATATATATATATATATATATATATATATATATATATATATATATATATATATATATGTGTGTGTGTGTGTGTGTGTGTGTGTCCGTGAGCACGATAATTCTCGTAAAAATTATCCGATTTTGATGAAATTTAGTATAAACGTGTAAAGCAACATTTATGACTTTAAGTTCGAAAACCAGCCAGATCGCTCTATCCGAAGGGGTATTTTGGGGGGGTTTTGTACCCCAAAAATTGGTTTTTCGAATTTTTTACATATAATTTTGGAAATAGTCAAATTTTAGTTTTTACCATTGGATTCAGCTTAAAAAAACACACAATTTGGTATTTTGATCATTGCTCTACGTCAATTGGTTACCGAGATATTGAAAGTGCTAAACACAGTACGTTGTCTAATGTTATTCTTATGGAGGAAAGTAACAATTTTATATCTTGCTTATTTATGAACGTATACTGACGAAACTTGGTATACGACCATCTGGTTGTGGACCATTGATATTTGCTCAAAAAAAAATTTTTACCAATGGCTCCCGTAGCAACAAACCTACGCCCCATGCCAAGCTAGCAAAACGCAAAACGCAAAACGCAAAACCACAACGCAACGCAACGCTTTGCATTTAACGCTAGTAAATTCAACTTACAAATATGAAGGTGTATTATTTTAGTTCTTATCTGCTGAAGACGATGATTTTATTTGGTCGGATGGTTGAATATAAGCTGTAAATGTGCATCAGTTCGACTACAGGGTGCAGCACTCACAATTCTCCCTCCCGGGGGGTATGATCTTCCCCGGTGTAACTGGGCTTATCAAACCTAGTTGTGTTTATATTGGCTATTACTAAATATGTTTCAATGTAAAACATTTAGTAAACAAACAATTGCTTAAAATACAATTTTTGTAAAAAAAAACCGAAAGTGTAACTAAACATATTATGCTTGAGAGGGGAAGTTAGAAATTAATTTATGATCTCATTCAACATGTAATGTTTTTTTAATGCAACCCAGAATTCGGAAGTATTTGTAGTACAAGTAGTTGACATATAAATTTTATTTTTTTGGTACTTTCTATCATGAATTCATACTCATTTTTAATTAGAAAATTAAATTTTTAGATTAGTTGATGCTCATACTACAACCTTAAGTATTTATGCAACAACCCACTTTTTGTAGACAATTTGAAAATTCATTCAGTATATCTACTTATTATTAATGTAATATTTGTTTTAAAAAGAACAGTAAAAGACAAATAAACCAAATTTGCTGGTTACAAATAAACCAGCAGAAGAAGAATGAAGTAGTACAATTGCTCTAAAACTGACAATCGTTGTAACCCTGTCATAATTAGTTGGTTGCTTCTACGGTCTCACAGTGGAGTAGGTTCTACCTTATTGGACCCAGACCAGAGCTTTCCAGCATTCGTTCACGACTCGGGCTGTCCTAAAATAGGAAAAACAATATTATTTTTCTTGAGTTAAAATGATAGGGGTTTGTTTTAAAAATTAAAATGTTGTTTTTAAATTTAAATTTTTTCATTCTTTAATATCTGTAATTAAAAGTACTTTTTATTTGTATTTATATATTTCAGTAGATGTTTCAATGGATTTTCTTAAGTCAATGAAAGTTTGTTTAGAAATGATAATCTTAAGATATTTGTGAAGATTAATCACTAATAATATACTATTTGTTCTAGATTTTTCGATACTGTCGATGACTATCTCGCCTCAGAAAATGACCCAGGTAAGCGTGTTGGCTCTGACATAATATGAATTTTCAAGTTTTATATTTTGTTTTATGTATTGTAAAAAAAAACAAAAAAGAATATTTTCAGATATAACAGTAAATTAATGCATGTTCCAGTATTAATGATTATGTTCAATAAGATATGTCTTCCTTTTTTACCACAATAAACAATTAAAATAAGTTTTTACTGATTCAAAAATAGTATTTGCGTTTTCCTGAACTATAAAATATATGTTTTCAGTTATTCCGCTTCATCCTTTATTAAGTTTTATGATGTGTTGGTGTGAAAAAGTCATTATTCAAATTATAATTTTTTGAATAGCGAAAATATTCCTAAAGAATTAAAACCCTCTAAAACAAAACTACTTTCGGTAAGCTCGTGCGGGATAAAGTCTGTGGCAACATTTTACTACTTTTGTCTTCGAATCTAATACATCTTATTTACAAAAAATATAACTTATACAAAATGAATTAACAATCGGGACGAAAGCAGTTTTTTCAAAGTAACTATACATGTAACTAACTCACCGATATGACCGATGTAACTAACTCTTTTGATAGAAACTCTATTGGTCATATCGAGTTAAAGCAAAAACTGGTGAAACGATAATTAATATAGATGAGTTGAGTGTAAATCACGGAGCCGTGTTGGTAATTCTCTAATGGCCTGAGAAGATGTTGCTTTGTACCGGTGTGTAAGGCACGATAAATCTTCAATACGACTGCGACTGTTGGATAAACAGATGAAATAGACGAGGAGGGGACCGACTGTGAAGCCCCCTGCCGGTGCTATAGCATCAGAGTCGCCACAGCAACATCGCTCGCTGGTTTATAGCGGCTCGCGGGAGAGAGTCGGCCAATAACAAGCGATTTAAATAGTAATGAATCCTTATTATTTTGATCGCCGCACTCATTTGATGTTCGGCTGCTCTGTAACCGGTAACCGACTGTGAGATACGGCGTGATGTACGGTACTATGGTAATAGCCGCCACTGAGCTTCGATATCCCCCGCGGTAACGTGGTAATCAAACGCTCCTCTAAAAATGAAGCAATAATTCCTTTTGGAGACCAAAGAGATTACGATTTTATAATGAGGTTTCGGCCGGTATGAGGCATCTCGTTTCTTAATGTGTCTGTCTGACGTATATATCCGTTGTCACAAAATATGTAGACAGTTTTCGAATAGAAGTGGACATTGAACGCGAATAATTAACTCTGGCACTTTAATTATATTAAATAGTATAACAGAAATTTAGCCATTGGTTGCAGTGAAATAAAACTGTAATCAATCTTGTAATTTTGTAGTTATAACTAAGGACGATATTGTTAAGGATTCATATTTTTCAGATGCTGTGATTGTAGTGCACTGCACCCATGGAGTGAACCGGACAGGTTATTTCATTTGTAGGTAAGTTTAATGATGGTTTGCAGTTATTTAATGTTGGTCGGAGACTCCAATCACGTAATATGTCTCGTTTCTCCCATAAAGCCAATGTTAACTTTCAAATCCTGTCCCTCCTAAACGGATTATTCTAAACCGGTGAATAATACACACCGGCTCACGTCAAAGAACAAAAGAGCTGAATAATACACACCGGCTCACGTCAAAGAACAAAAGAGCTGAATAATACACACCGGCTCACGTCAAAGAACAAAAGAGCTGAATAATACACACCGGCTCACGTCAAAGAACAAAAGAGCTGAATAATACACACCGGCTCACGTCAAAGAACAAAAGAGCTGAATAATACACACCGGCTCACGTCAAAGAACAAAAGAGCTGAATAATACACACCGGCTCACGTCAAAGAACAAAAGAGCTGAATAATACACAAACACTACATAAATAATAATCGCTCAGTGAAATTCCAGTTCAGTGTTTGCTATGGGTTAACTAGGCTTGGCTTTAAAGTTCTGCTAACCGATATAGCTAGGTATTCTTTTGCTCTATAAAACGAGCCATAAATCAACGAATTATTTTGTAGATGAGGGACGGGATTTGAAAGTTAACATTGGGTTCTTATGGGAGAAGCAGGTAACTGGAGTCCCCTCTTAAGTGTTCACAACTACATAATTTGTATCAATATTCAAGCATATATTTTTCTATTTACTGTACATTTTTTATAATTATCTTATTTTGATATTGATATTTAATATTGAGTAAACGACGGTTGTATCAATGATTAATTTTCCAGTAATCGAATAGCTATCACATTATCTTTCGTCTCTGTATAGCTGTTACAACTGAACCATAATGAATTATATTTGTGTTTAACAGGTATATGATTGAGAAATTAAAGATGTCGCCAGAAGAAGCCGTGAAAAGTAAGATGGTATAGAATATATGTCAATACAAGTAAAATAAACATATAAATTAATGCAAAAATAGTTAGACTACTTTAAGATTGCATAGTTATTAGGGGTCAGTATGAAATGGGTAATAATTTGCAACAACCAACACAGATTATTTGTGGGATATTAACAAGTATCTTAAAAGTTATTTAACACCTCGTGCTCGTGCGGTATTAACGTAAATATTATGGTCACGCAGTTTAGCAAATATTTCATTTAATTCAAAGTTCTCAACTAATGTATGGTACTGAAGCAATTATCCGCCATTTGTCTGAGTGTTGCTATTATCTGCATGTGATTGTAATAAAACTGGCAAAATTGGCAACTTATTGTTTTGCTTTTAGGCATGAAATTATCGTTTAGGAACAATCTTACAGTGACAATTCAGTTGAAAATTCACATTAGCCTAGGAGGGATGAGAAGGGGGCCTTTCCCCTCTTAAGTACTGTGCGTAGAAAATGATTCTGTAGTGCCTTCAAGAAAATGTATTCCGGTGGATGTTAAAATCATGTTTATTATAAGATTTTCTATACATCTACCATACTTTATATTTTATATTAAGTAAATATAAAGTAATTCATCCTATATAATAATAAGCTAGGGGTTTTTTCTTCACAGTCATAACTTGATAACGGCTAGACGGATTTTACGTTTGAGGTGTAAAATTATTAAAGATATGTTTACGTAGATTTGCCAATACGTATCAGAGAATTACGAAATGATTGTAGTAACATTCTACATTCTTATGATTGTAGTTGATTGTAGTTGATTGTAGTATGATTTTTAAGAAATGGCTTCACTTAAATACAGTAAAGGGCTAAATTTTCTGAACAGTGGCGCTATTCGACGGCAGAAGTCTAAACTGCGTTTTGATCGAAAGTACGTTATCCGCATTATTGTCAGATGTTATCATCCGTTTTAATATCAGATGTTTTGTTATGTTTGTTTACATCTGAAGTAACCTTTCGTTGTATGCAAACTTGCTCAGATTCGAGCAACAGGACAACTAGTTGATTAAAATTGGGCTAAAAGGGAGAAAGTGTGTATCAGTTTCCTGACACAGTTTATTTCTTATGCCCAAAAAAGAAGGTTGTATGGCTATCTATAGCTGTGAAATGTCCCTATCTGATGCGCCTTTAGTGAGCAGTATTACCTCGGTTACGTTTCAATATGGTGACTGTTGGAGAGGTGGGGTTGGGATTTCCCCCATGCATGTTTTATTTGAAACGGTTTGATTAATCACAATCCAAAATACATGTTTACAACTTAAAATGGTTCGATACTTAACCACAGAATTTCTTTATGCATAATCGTAAAATAGTATTCGTTAAATAAAAGTCTTTAAATAAATTATTATTATCATAACATAACATTCACTTACAAAATTAAGTTACATACTTTGTCGTCGTCAATCCACTAGTTTACAAGTACTAGTTTCGGGTCTAGTATTGTCCCAATATCAAATCTATATGTATCACAGAAGCTAAAATACTGTACACATTATTTCCCAAAATGGTCAGTCTGCTCTTTTTCGTGGCCGGCTACTCATGGGAAATAGTATGTACACTTATTGTGAATTGTTAAATGTTTCTTTGTGTCTTGTACAAGTTTATGTTTAGGGTTGAAAATGTTTTAAACCTCAAGACGTTTACAGTATTTTAGCTCCTGTGATACGTATATATTTGATAATGGGACAATAATAGTCCCGAAACTAGTAATCTTGTAAACTGTAGTGGATTTTCGAACACAAGGTATGTAACCTTATTTTTTAAGCTATACAATATATTCAGGAGGCAAATGGCATTAATAAAATAACATTCACCTTTTCATGGGGTAAGTTTGTTCATAGTTTTAACCTAGCCGTATGAATAACAATTTTTTAAATTAACCCTAATTAAATTAAACTTTTTATAATAATAATTATGTTTCTATTATTAACTGTATTGTAGGAGGCTCCACTTACACAATTGTAACTGTTATTTTTGTATTTCTCACAAAAGCTATGTTTAATTTAATGCTTCATAGTTAATTTGAAACAGTCAAGCATACGTAGTGAATTCTAGTTTGCTGAAATACGATAGAGTAAACAATTATCCTTTAAAATTCACGTAAATTATTTAATATTTTTCAGTTTTGTAAAAATGTTTATTAAAAATTAAATTTTGCTCACTGAAGGTCTTAACAATTACAACTAGTCATTAATTTATGTCCTGGTGGATTTTGAATTTAACATTAGTCTTAAGTCTTATGTTTGTGGAAACGCGTCGTCTTATTAAATAACTGGAGACTTCTCCTAAGCTCTACAATAACATTACTTTAAGACGTCTGTTTATGGTCATGTTTGTTTAGATTTTCAAAACGCCCGAGGACATGCAATTGAGGGAAGAAGTTACATAAATCATCTTAAAACTATTTCTTAAGGAGATAAGTCGGATTTGACCTATGTGTGACTATTTTTGCTACTCCACTAATTCACTTATTAATCAAGGAAAAGCGGATTTGACCACGGTTTTAATACAATACCACACTACAACCTGACATCATTATTTTGAGAATGGATTTTATCACTGTTTGACTAACTTGTGCGACACCGATAATCATCACATACTGTATATTGGAATTATACAACAAGAAAAGATGCGGGTTTTGGAAAAATGAATGTTTCCTTTTATCAACAATAAACGTGTTTTTTCTAAGTTGTACACTTTGTTATAATATTTTCCTATTTCCAAAGCTATATATACAAAAATAATACATTAAGATATAACAAACCTAAATACAAGTCCACATTGACAGTAGTTTACAATCAGCTAATATGTAACAAGCCCACTTAAACTTACAACTTAACTTTAGTACAACATAAAAATATGTTAAGGTAACATTACATAGCCAGTAAATGAGAAGAAAAAAATGTCCAAGAATAAATTACACACATCCTAGTCCATTACATTCGTCGTCTTATAGTAGAGAAGATTGCAATGATCCATTAACACAAACACATCACTGAACCTAAATCACACACTGTATTACATGGTGAAAGCATTAATTTGAATATAAACATATCTTTGAATCTCAAATATAACACGAAATCACATTACCAGGTTGGTTGATAAATAAATTTACGGGTTATGAACTTTACACTGAACAAGGAAGTCGGACCTAGGTTAGACGCAAATAATTCAACAAATATATACTTGTTTAATTAATCGTTTAGGGGATGTTGGTTTATTAATTTGTATTGGTTGAATGATATGAAAAATAACAATGCCGTGTGCAATCCTCATTCAAATTTATTTTTCAATTATCTGCGGTGTGGCATTTTTTATTTTGGTAAAGTGAAAGCTACAATAGTCAGTTAAGTATTTAATTTAGTACTGTAGACACTACAGAGTGGCGATTTTCCATGAGACACATGAATGTATGTAGAGTATTCCTTGTTTTTCATATTACTTTATCATGAGTAATGTCTGAGGTAAATACTGAGTGAGAGATTTTATTTGGCATATTAATTGTCGACATTGCTGCCACCGTTCTCAACATGTACCTTTTAGGCTAAAATTAACTTGTGTATAAAATAATTGTAAAACACTATGAAAACAACGAACACTTGTTGTTATTTAAAATAATAGTACTTTTTAAACTGATATAATGGATTTGAAATGTACACTGAGCATTAATTATTGAAACACTTAAAATACCCTCTTTAATTCAATTAGTAACGTACTTATTTTAATTTGTAAATGTTTTTTCAGATTTCCAATCGGCTCGAGGTCATGATATTGAAAGGGATACTTATGTTTGTGATCTTAAAAATGGCTGCAAAGGAGGAAATGAAGCAGATCTGTACTTTGTTTCTAACAGAGGATTTGGAAGAGATAGAAAAAGAGGTGAAGGACGTCATATGACCAACTATAGAAGAAGTTTTCATGGCGAAGTATCTAATAAACATGATGAATTCCCAGAGGAGAGACAAAGAAACGATTACAAACAGAAATATAATGATTACCATCCTGATGGAAAATGGAGGAATAGTAAACAAAGCCTCCCGTATTTCAGGAACGTAGACGGGCGACGAAATCTGGAAGAAGACAGTAAATACTCATATAATTGGCGTGACCATGGGAAGAATCCAAATTTATCTTTCCCATCGACAACACCTCTTCCTCAGTTCACTCCAGTACATCACCAGGGCAGCTCGATACCACCATATCAGGCTCATCATGAGCAAGCTCATTCAGCGGTCTCCTATGATGGCGCAAAGTATCCTAATAGAGGACATTTTATAACACCCCCTCCCAAGAGTTTTAGAGAAGCCCCTCGTAAGGGGTTCAATCCGTCCCCAAAATTCTGTCATCCCGAAACATCCAATGAAGCCGCACCGGCTTTGAGACTTGCAGGAGGTAGTATTGCCGATCCAGATAATTCGCATTATGCTCCTGTAAGGAGTACCATTCCACCATCAAACTTTAGAGGCAATTTCCGCGGAAAGATGTCAAGTCGAGGCGGAGGCAGTAGAGATCGTAGTCGCAATAATCGGGGAGGTTCGAGAAGCTGGAACAGAGGGAATGGACCCCAGAGAAACAACTATTCAAGATAATGAATAGCGATATGTACAACTATTGCTGATTTTTGTGCTGAACTCATTTCTAATCAAACAAATCATACCACATGGATAGGCTAGGCAGTGGGAAACCCTCCATCTTTTTGCAAGATGTTAAATTGTATCTCGGATGGAGAGTTTTCCCAAGTGCATATTCGCGTCATCCTATATTTTAAACATGCTATTGTGAAGTGGGTTTTATACGTTTACCAACTAAAACTTACTGGTGGAAATATGTAAAAGTTGCATATTATGTGGTAATGTAGATTTTTGATTGTTAATAATAATGTTACTGTTATTAAACCACAGACTTATTTTTGGTTTTATATTTGAACAATAAATATTGTACAAAATATGGCTATTCCAAGGAAGAAGAATTTGTTTTCTGAGCTTGTGAAGTCTATTAATGTAAATATTATGTAACTGATTTTGATTTAAAAAGCTTGGAATGTAATAATTATAGAAGTAAGAAGCATACTGCCGTAACCAAGAAATATTTATTTTAATACTATGAAAAATGTCGTAATATTTTTGAAATAATTAGTTATTATCAATATAGACATTGCATTCAAAGATTATGATTTAAGTCACAACGTAATTGTTATGTGAAGCTATTAGGTGTTGTTTTATATGTCTAACAAAAGAACATGTGATCACACTTTAGTGTTATGACACATTTTGATGTAATTTTAAAATTAATCTGTTAATAATAGCAGTTACTTATAACAAGTAATTCTTAATTTGAAAATATTGTATGATTAAAACTGTGGTAAGAGAGGTAGAAATGTCAAGTAATGTCCTCTGCAGTTTAAAAGATAAAAGTTATTTTAAAGAATATAATCTAATGAAATAAAAACTGTCCTAAAATAATAAGACAATCAAATCGTTGAACTGAATATTTAGTACACCAACCGATTTTTGTAATAATTAACGTGTAACGTGTTTAATTAATACGCATGTTAATTAATACGTGATTCATCAATGAGGCCGAAGGATTAGAACAGGCTCTACTGAAAACCTTAGAAAATGTAGTAAACAAATTGCCATGTGATCTTGAAGTAATGGATTACGTAACGATATAATTGGAGCACAATTGAAAAACTTTAAAATTGAAGTACATCATTGACTATAATTACCGAAATTGACTTTTCATTGCCATTGTAAACGCTGTCCCTATTTTTGTGTGTTCTAGGATTCAAAGGGGACGTAGTTACACTAATCATCAACAGAGTACACCGATGTCAACTATTACTTATCCTGTCAAGGAGGGGATAGTACAATAGTTGGTGTGCCAGGAAGCAAACAAAAGTTGACTATCACTTGCCGTCTGGAGTGGAGATCTTTTCCAAATTAACGTAAATAACTAAAACTAGTGGCTTGAAGGGGCCATATCCCCTAACCTTGCTCCAATACTCTACCTCATCTGATTTCTTTTACTGTTGAGGAAATAAAAATATATAAGAAAACGTAATTTCGTAAACAAAGTAGACTCTTAACCCTTTGAGTGCCACGCAACGATATGTCGTTGTGCACGGAACATCCGAAAAATACTTTACAACGATATATCGTCGTCGGTGGTCTTACCGAAAAATACATTGCAACGATATATCGTTGTTATGGAAAATTTGTCTTACGTCATTACTTTTTATTATTTCTTTCAGGACATTATCAGGATATTTTCTAGCTCTATAAATCTAGTAGTTATTTGGTGAAAATCTTATATTTGAACAATGTTTATTTATCTGAAAAAATATATAAAAAATTTCCCGCATGTATAATATGTACCTATTCAAATTTTTTATTTTTTAGATATATATGTGCATAATATTATAGCTAACCTTTAAACTTACAAAACAAAAAAAGTTTCATAATAATATCTTACCAAATAAAAAGTTATTGATTTTATGTACAAAACCCTTGCAAAATGTTGATTTTGTGAATCGTTGTTATAGAAAATTTTTCTTGCGTCATTACTTTTTATTATTTCTTCCAGGACATTTCCAGAATATGTTCAGGTAAACATATACTCCATAAATATACGAGGCCTAGTTAGTCTGCTTTATGAAATACAATTGTAATAAAACTTAAACCCTTGAATAAAGTTAGGCTACTGTCTTGTGTACTAATTTGCCGTTTTTATATTTTTTTATATTTATGGAAATAACTTGTCCGCCTAAAGCCCAAATTTGATGAAACTTTCAGGAAATATTTTGGGAAACATTTCCTCTATAAATCTAGTAGTTATTTGGTGAAAATCTTCTATTCGAACAATGTTTATTTACCTGAAACAAATAAAAAAAAATAAAATAAATTTCCCTCATACATATATGTATTCAAATTTTTTATTTTTTATTTTTTAAATATTGTATATGTGCATAATATTATAGCTAAACTTTAAACTTACAAAACAAAAAAAGTTTCATAATAATATCTTACCAAATAAAAAAGTTATAAATTTTTTTGCAAACCCTTGCAAAATGTTGATTTTGTGCCTGGCACTTTTTGGATATACTGTGTTAAAAACTCTGGCACTCTAGGGATATGACGACCGAAAAACTCTGGCACTCAAAGGGTTTTAATCACTTGTTTTAATGTAAACAAAGTATAATTTTTTAAATCCCCTAGCTTTTCTTATGGGGAATGTTATTCATTATTTCTCGTTTGCTGGTAACTTTTGAGAAATTCTTCTATTTTCCCGAGTCTCTGGGATAAAGACCTTTGATTTGAACCGTCTCCCATCATCCTGCGATTTTCCAAACTCCCTCAATTTTGACTTAAAAATTTCGCTTACAGAATCCTATACTCTAATATGAGTAAGGTTTGCTTGCTTGCTTACGACACGGATCTCAAAAACGGCACCAACAATTTCCTTCAAATGTTCAAAATAACTAATTTCTGGGATAGAGTTCTAGACAGGCCTCATCCCGAGGAAAAATCAAATAATGTAAAAAACTAAAATGAAAAGTTAAAAAATTAACATTGGGCCTATGGAGTTTCAAATCAAAACAAAAGAATTGTATCAGCTGTTCATAATCAACCAGGGAACTGTCAAAAGGGACTTATTGTTGTTTATGATTTTTGACATGTGGTTTACTGAGAGCAGAGATTAAAAGATTTAAGTGAAGATTTCATATATACGGGTAGTAAAATAAATCAAAGGGACATTGACTTATAAATAACAACTGGAGTGACCTTAAAAATGCAGGAAAGAGGCAAATGAGCTATAAAAATATGGTAATCAGTTGGGGGAAGTGGTGAAATATTACTCCCAGTCAACTAAACAAACTGACTGGCCTTCCCCGAGCAAAGCTCGGCCCCCAGGTACTTATATATAAAGATAAGTAGTTGACAGCAGCACAATCTGCCGGTGACCTAATCAAACTTCGTCCACTTCAAATTCTGGCTAACACTAAAAGGGGGACAGCTGGGCGATATAGATGGGATGTCTCCTTCAGTATATATAGTCAATGGTAATATAAAGGTCAGGCTTACTTTGAAATACGATGTAACGTGTGATAACAGATTACAATAGTTAATTATTACTTCATAAATTGTTTTTTATTTTCAACCATATCTGCACAAATTTCAGATGTTATGCATTTTTTACCTTAAATTAAATGTTATAAAACCATTAAATTCGTATAAATACACTTATATTTTGACATTTGTTTTAAGATAAACTAATAAGGACAAGACAAATTTGGAAATACCATTAGGATTTGTTTGTCTAACGAACCATTTTCGTCGTAAAATGTAATTTAAATTAAATATTACCTTTTAGTTGTGTTGTCTGTTTCCCTTGTTTAACCTCCGTTACCTTCTCCTCTTTATACACTGTTCTATGGTAATGACGATTCAAACTACAACAAAATCATATAAGAGAGGTATGGTGAGAAAAAGTGCACGAGTTAAACAATGTTGGAGTGTTTCCCAACGAACATCTTGGTGGCATTGAAGTAATATTATGATGCTCATTGTTTAGCTACTATGCTGCTAGGTACCAAACCATAATATGCGCCCGAAACATATTTGCTACGCCTGGTAGTAAACTGGTTTGACGGCAAAACATTTCGGTATTCCCTCTAAAGTTGAAAGTTATAACACTTCCCTTAATAGGCACTAAACAACTGTTTTTGTAATTGAAATATCGTACTCGATCTTATTACTCTTACCATGAGATGACGTATGCTCAAAAAGGAACCAATTGTGCTTACGATCTGACTTAAAGATTACAATTTTGTTTAAATACTTAAGTATTCAAGAAAATAAATTAGACTCTAGATGGAAATCATCTAAGAAAAGTAAAAACGTTAAGTTGAAAATTGATTTGTAATTGTAGTTGAAGTTGACAAATTCAAGAATGGGACATAGCCCATAACTTGCAATAACTAATACTCATGTAATATATATTAAACACGTGGATCAACATACATTTCAAGTTAATTTTATTTAGTTACCATGGATGATAAGTGATGGTACCTGGATGAAAAATTCAGCTCATTGCTCACTTTCGCGTCATTAAATGTCACAAATATTGTAGGGAAGGAAAAGTTTAACAAAATAATTACCTTGACCATCAAAGGAATCTCAACTAATAGGCATGTTTTACAAGCCGATTTGATGTAATAAAAAAGAAAAGAAAACCATGAATATTTTACTGTCGATCAGTCTAGGTTACGGATGGCAAATCAGAACAAACGGTTTTATAGTGTGTAGGATTTACAAATTACCTTTAAGAAAACTACTTATCAGAACTTTTACGGAATACTGTTATAAAATTACGGAATATTGTTGTTATAAAATTACCCTTAATGTCGTAATCCCTCATTAAAGAGAGTCCAATTTCAATTCACGCATAGTCAATTTTATAAACTACATTTAATAGTTTTAAGTTTTTCATAATAAAACTTTTTTATTAGCATTTCGTATATTACAGTGGAAAACTCGGTGAACCAAATGTTAATGTAGTTTTAGTCCTCTTGTCTATAACCAATAGCCAATAATTATGTCAGTATTCAATAACAAAATTTTGTCTACGTAATCCAAATAACATTTACTATCCAAAATAATGCTTCCAGGTTTCCGCCCATGTTGCCTTTTCCCTTGGCTTTATTTGTTATAGTGAAATATGCTGTTATACCAATTTATGTTAAGACTGTTTGCGAATTGTATAAATGTTTCCTTAATAGTTACTGTTTGTAAATTGTATCTTTTGGAATAAACTAAACACAAAAATCTTTGTACTAATTTGATTCAAAACAAACTGACCTATACATGAAATAAATTTATTTAAATTCGTTACACAATAAATAAGGGCTCTGTTAAAAGTTACTTAATAATTTAACAATTAGATGGGTTAGAAGTCTTTATTCGTATAGTATTTCCATGGGCTTCATTGGAGACAGAACACCTTCATTCTGCATTTCATTGTTGAAAAATCGTTAATTAGATATTCAAAGTCAAGGCCACACAGAATATAATTTCCATACTCAAAACTCTCATGGCATATCAACATAGTTGTTAAATTCTACTTATAGGGTACCTTGTAACAAATTTTTATTTGGAAAATGTTTTCTACTGACGCATTTGATGCCATCATCCGCAACAACATTCTTAAAGAGATTGAAATATTTTGAAATACAGTAAAATGCCCCTATTTCCCATGTTTTTGTACTTCATTTTCTAAAGTTTTCGTGATGACACAATCAAATAATCATCATTGGCTTCCTCTCTTCCTACGTGATCTTCCTGGCCAAATATTTATTGTGTATCTTTCCCTTTTTCTTCATGGCTGTCATCTTCAAAGGTTTTTTAAGAAAACTTGTTCTACATCTTCGTGTTTTTTTAAATACCCCCGTACCAGCAAACCTACGGACTCAGCGAATTTCCAATGCATATATATATATATATATATATATATATATATATGTATCTTAATACCACATAAAGCTAGTGATATGGGCCGGGCAAATACCCAGTGGGCAGGACATTTGCCCAAAGCGATTTTAAACGCCCAAAAACTGGGCATTTATAAAACAATTTAGCCTATAACAGTAGTTTTAAGTTTTTTACTGGATTTTTTAAAATTATTTGATGCACTATTTTTGAAAGTAAACTTCATGAATTAACTTAAAACAGTAAATAAAGCATACTCTGTGAATTATTACTATGGAAATTTCTAAAGAAAATATGTACTACTTAAAGTTTTCAGGCCTATACAATTTTTAATTGTTTCGAAGTTGCTTTACAATAATACTCATTAATACTATTACAGGATAGGATAAATGTACAGTTAGTGTGTTGAGACTGGCAACAAAAACTTGTTTAAAAAATCCTTATATATAATACGTGAAGCAGTTTTTTGTAAACACAATTCCTCTCTTATTTATTGACCAATTTTAATGTTTTAAGTGTCAAAATATTCGTCTCAGTTCGTAGTTTTGCAATAAGGTTATTAATTTTCTATAGTCTTATTCGCTTTGGCACGGGCTGCCCTCAAAGTTATTTTTTTGCCCATAAGATTAACATGGGGAGTAATTTTATTTGAATTGCAGAAGTTAACACATTAAGGACAGGTTATGAGCAATGCCATATGTTACAATAATTAAGGATTAAATTTATCTATATTAATAAAATAAATTGTGCTCTACATCACTTTGAGAAGTGAAATATTGTATGCAGTGGAGACATTAATATGTTGTTTACCTGTCTGTTTGTTTATTAACCAGGTTTATTCCGCATTTCACAAAAAAGACTGAAACGAATGAAATAAAACATTTTGCCCATTTTCGCGTGGGGCAGGAAACCTTTAGGCTTCTACAAATCATTACGTACGTCATTAGTTAATGCCCATTGCTCCGTTACTGCTCCAAAGAATATCTTTTGGGTACAGGTTACTCAACCTTTCACTGTAGAATGCACCATGTTTGTTTAATGAGCATTTAGTCAGATAATTGATCTTTTACCACAGAATGGAGGAAACACGTGCTTTACTAACTACTCCACAACGGTATACTAAACAACAACAAAAATAAAGGCACAGCAACGAAACATTGGGTAGGGAACACATAAGCCCTTGAATAATGTTATTTAAAGCTCAGTTTGTCTTGGTAGTCATTGTATTATAATTATGAATTTGTTATGTGTTTTAAGCCCATCATGCTCAAACTACACGAGTTATTGGCCAGGTATTTGGAAGAGGATAGGTCCATCCCAAAAATCAGTTATGGACTTAGTCCCGTTCCAATGAGGCTCGGCCCTATTAATGACCTTTAAGAATTTCCATGCTAATCATATACTTACTAGATCGATTGAATAAATAATTAGTAGAAAGTGCCTGCGCCTAAATAATTTCTAAATAATACGTCTAAATAATTTCGCCGTGCGCCTGATCTCGGAAGAGACCAAGCTGCTGTGGAAGCCAGACTCGAAACTCTGCGAGTTTGGCAAGAGCGTTGGAACGGTGGACTGGAAGGGCGATGGACGTTTCGTCTCATCAGAGACATAAGCCCGTGGTTGAGCCGTGCATTTGGGGAAATTGACTTTTTCTTGTGTCAATTCCTGACGGGCCACGGGTACTTCAGGGAATACCTATTCCGCATGGGGAAGGTGAGGTCACCTCAGTGTAGTTACTGCCCGGAGGAGGTGGATGATGCTCATCATACTTTCTTCCGGTGCAGTCGTTTCGCTGAAGACAGGAGGAGGCTCGTCTCTGCTGTCGGCGATCTGTCCCCGGACGTCGTGGTGGGGACGATGCTTCGAAATGAAGACTCCTGGAGAGCGGTTGCGCTCTTCGTGCAATCCGTTCTTCGGGGAAAGCGAGACGAGGGATGCTTAGGTGACCTCTAAGTTTCCCGAAACGGTGACGTGACCCGTCTGGGCGCAAGACACGCGGGCCAGTGCCGAAGTTGTCCGATAAGGGTTCCGGCCTGGTTTTTCCCCCGCGGCTCCGTAGGAGGTTTAGTGGGTATACCTCGTAAGAGGGAGTCCCACACTGTTCCTTTGGGTTCGCGCATAAAGCGTTCCTCCTACGTAAAAAAAAAAAAAAAAAAAAAAAAAAAAATTAGTAGAAAGACAGCAGGCAATGGGAATGTACCATTAACAGAAGTAGTCCTATACTTTCTGTCCCTTACGCCATTTGCTCCGTTGGCCTTTAACATTTTAATTTACACTGGCCGTTATTAGTTAACTGCATTGAACAAGCATTTGTTAGGAAGCTAGTTAATATATCAAAATAAAACCACGACCTTTGCCTACATCCCCCTACTCCAAAACTGCTTTAGGGCCCTCCAAATGTTGGAGCTATCAAATTTGTGGGTAAAGAAATTAGTCCCAACTAGGCCTCATCACCGGAAAAATAGGGTTATGTATAAAAAGTTGTTCGAAAAACAACATTGGGGTTAGGGTTAAGATTTTTGTAAGATTATTGTTCGGCTGCATTTTTGGATGTCAGTCAAGCGTTTGACAAGGTCTGGCACACTGGATTGTTATTCGAAATTAATTAAAAAGTTTTTGCCTCACACTCTCTTTCATATATTAAAATCTTATCTCTCTAATAGATCTTTCCAAATTAAATACCAAGACATTCTCACACCGATAAATGCGATAGAGTCTGGAATTCCACATGGAAGTGTGCTTGGGCCATTTTTATATGTACTATATACAGCAGATCTACCGAAAAATGAGCTTACACATATTGCAACCTTTGTTGGTGGCACTGCGGTTTTGTCAGTTCATAATGGTCGGATGCTTGTACACCCTGTACAAGCATCCGACAATTTACAACACAGTTTATATGAAATTTTAAATTGGTTCAGAGCTTGGAGAATAAAAGTCAATGAAACTAAGTCAGTACATACAACATTTACTTTGAACCGAAATATTTGTCCTCCAGTGACAATGAACAATATTCAACTACCTCAAGTGACAGAAGTCAAATGCGTGGGCATGCATCTCGATAGTAAACTGATATGGAAAACTCATATCTGGACAAAAAGACAGCAATCAAATTTGAAAACAACCAAAATGAATTGGCTTCTTGGACATAGATCAAAACTCAGTTTAGAAAACAAATTGTTATTATATAAAACTAATTTTTTTGTAACATATTTTTATTTACAATCTGTTCAGCAGAAAGAACAATAAGTAAATATTATAAAATTAAATCACGTGAGTTAGAAACAAACCAGTGTTCGCACTAACGTAGGGAAAAAATAAAAATAAAACATAGTTTTCACTGGAATCGAGTACTGAGATCAAGAATGTGGTGTCTCTGAAGGCGAAATGTAGATTTACTGTTGTCTAATAGATTGACTGCAAGGTGGTTAGGATGCACTTCTAGTTTTGTTTGATTTTTTTGCTGTACCTCGTAATTTCTTCTTTCACAGTTAGAATTTTGGTGTCATTATGGATTACAAAACCATGGAGCTTGTAGAATCATCCTTAAGGTCTTTGACTGATATCTCTGTATGATCTCAATGTTAGGATTAGATGCAGTTCCCATAACTGTATGTCATATGTCCACACAGGTTTTAGAATAATTTTATACAAGAGTAATTTGTTTTCACAGGATAATTTTGAACGATTGCCAAGAAGCCAAGCCAATTTTCTAGTTTTTAGATTAAGTTGTGATCTTTTATTCCAAACATGTGTGCGCCACGTGAGGTGCCTATCTAAGTGGATTCCAAGATACTTTACTTCGTCCGCTTGAGGCAGTGCAACGTTATTTAACGTTACAGCAGGGCAAGTGGGACTTCTCATAGTAAAAGTAACATGGAGGGATTTGTTATCGTTTACTTTTATCTTCCAGTCGGAAAGCCACTGAGATATATCGTCTAATGCGGTTTGTAAGTTTAAGGATGCCTGTACAAGATCAAGATCTGAGGATAAAAGTGCGGTATTATCCGCAAACGTCGCAACAGTGATTCTTGGCGTTTGAGGAAGGTCATATGTAAACAAAATATATAGTACAGGTCCAAGAACGCTGCCTTGGGGTACCCCAGACTCAATTCCATGTAGATCAGTGGTGTAATCTTCATATTTTATTTGAAAATACCTGTTAGAGAGGTAAGATTTTAGAACTCCAAAGTAAGTATGAGGCAGTAAAGATTTTATTTTAAATAACAGACCAGCATGCCAAACCTTATCAAAGGCCTGTGCCACATCTAAGAATACAGCTGAACAGAACCGATTATTTTCAAGATCTTCTTTAATTACATTAGATATCCTGTGAATTTGCTCTACAGTGGAGTGCCTGCGTTGAAAACCAAATTGATGAGATGGTACAATGTCATTTTCATCTATTAATAATTGAAGCCGTTGTAAAAAGAGTGTCTCAAAAACCTTGGAGATGACTGGCAGGAGACTGATAGGGCGATAAGACGAAACTTGTTGTAAAGGTTTGCCCGGTTTTGGAATTACAACAATCTGAGAGACTTTCCACTGCGATGGAAAATATTCTAATCGCAAAATTGCATTGAAAATTACAGTGAGTAATACCATACCTTTCCTTGGCAATTATTTCAATACTGTTCCAGTGATTAAATCATATCCTGGGGCTTTTTTGGCATTTAAATCATATTTTATAACTTTATTGACATCAGTTAGAGTAAATGGCCTGATTGGCATATCTAGTTGATTTGGAGAAGCATTGAATTCAAGAATGTCCTCTTCTATGTTGGAGTTCAAATTATGTGGCTTGAACACCTCTTTAAAATATGAAGCAAAGGTTTCAGCCTTATATTTAGTCTTTCGCCCAAGTACCATAGTTTTTTTAATATCGGAGGAATACATATTTGGGGGCGTTTCAAATACTTTGTCGCTTTCCAAAGAACTATTTTGAAACCAGTTTGGCCATATGGAGTTCAGCTGTGGGGTTCAGCGAGCTACTCAAATGTCGAAATAATTCAAAGGGATCAATCGAAAGTGTTAAGGCAGATTACAAAAGCACCTTGGCATGTGACCAACAGAACCCTTCATCAAGATTTGAATGTCCTAACAGTCAGGCAAGAAATAACAAGATTGAGTGAAAATTATTTGTTGAAACTTGACTTACATCCAAATCATCTGGCAATGAACTTGCTTGATAATTCAATTCCGATTTATCGTCTGAAGCGATCTACAGTTTTGGACTTGCCTCACAATTTATTTAATATTAGTTAGTGTTTGAGATTGTTAACAAAGGTTAATTTCTAACTTAGTTCATTCAGTTAATTTTTGCTAATCATCATATTTACTTATTGTTAAGTTTTTGTTTAGAACATATTGTAAAGTTATAAAGAAGGGGATTTGTAAATAAAAACAAAAGAATCTTAACAGCTGTTCAAAAACAAACAGTCAATTTTAAAAATAACACTCATTTGGTTAAGTATAATCATGTCATTTTTGTGTGAATAGTGAATAGAACCAATGTTTATACATAACTTATACATAAATAAATACGAAATACATAAATTAAATGTATATTTTATTAGGTTATGTATAAATTTATAGAACCATTACAAATTAAGGTAGCATAATTGAATGTAAATCGGACATGTCCAAAATGAAACGAAACTAGCAAATAAACAAAGTAAATATGCTCGCCATGGAGAGGAACCGTGAAGATAGGAGTTTTGAACAAACTAACTGGCTTTTCAAGCAAAGCTCGGTCCCCAGGTGCTGAAGTGCTTTAAAAAATGTATCTATCTTTTCAAATATAATAATGCACTTTAATCGCGAGCGAAGCTGCGACGAGCTTCTAGTATATTTTAATAGTTACAAGACAGCTGTAAATTATTTGTCGTAGTGATTTCTGTACTACGCGTTATTAAGTTATTGGATCAAAAATTGAGGAGTGGAATATTTTTCGTAAACTAATTTTCAAAATGTTAAAATTTCTAAGAGGTAAAAATCATCTAGCCTATGTTTGTCCAATTTTCACCCTTCCAAATCCAACACTTAAGCAGTCGAGAAACAGTTTCAGTACGGTATGGTCATATAGTTGGCCCTATGTCAAAAAATCCACTTGTCAGGCAAAGTTAAACAGCTTTTAGGAAATTTCCCCTGAAGGGTAGAAGCTATTACCGTAGGTGGCATGGTAAGACTTAAGCCCAAGACCATGACAACTTTTCGTTTTGAGGCCCCTAGATGCCAAAAACACCATTCGTTCAAATTTTTTATAAAATATATTATATATATATACAATTTGATTTCAATAAAAATTACATGTGAAAACCAAAAAACCCCGTTTTGGGTGTACAAAACCCCCGTAAAATACCCCCTCCGATGATCCGATCCGTCTGGATTTCAAACTTGTTCAAATAAATGCTACTTTATACGTCTGTAGCAAATTTCATCAAGATCGGACCTTTTTTACGAGAGTTTTCGTGCTTATGTACACACACACACACACACACACACACACACACACACACATATATATATATATATATATATATATATATATACACGCACATATATATATATATATATATATATATATATGTGTGTGTGTGTGTGTGTGTGTGTGTGTGTGTACATAAGCACGAAAACTCTCGTAAAAAAGGTCCGATCTTGATGAAATTTGGTACAGACATATAAAGTAGCATTTATTTGAACAAGTTTGAAATCCAGACGGATCGGATCATCGGAGGGGGTATTTTACGGGGGTTTTGTACACCCAAAACGGGGTTTTTTGGTTTTCACATGTAATTTTTATTGAAATCAAATTTTAATGTACACCATTGAATTCAACTAAAAAAAAACAATTTGGTGTTTTTCTCATTGCTCCATGGCAATTGGTTACCGAGATATTGAAAGTGCTAAACACAGTACGTTCTTATGGAGAAAAAGACAAATTTTATATCTCGCTTATTTATGAACATACACTGATGAAACTTGGTATATGGCTTCATCTGATTGTGGTCTATTGTAATTAGCACAACGCCACAAATTTTATCGATTATTACCGTAGCAGCAAACCTGCATACTCAGTCCCCATGTTATTCTTATCGAGAAAAAGTAAAATATCTCTCCATTAAGTATGAACATAAATTTATAAAACTTGGTATATGGATTGTATGGCTTCACTTAGTTGAGTTCCATTGGTATTTGCATAAAAACCAAATTTTTGCCGATGAATCTCGTAGCAGAAAACCTGGTGGGTACTGAGCCCCTATGTTATTCTTATGGAGAATAATTAAAATCTTATATATCGCTTATATATGAACGTATATGGATGAAACTTGGTATGTGACTTCACTTAGTTGAGTTCCATTGATATTTGCATAAAAACCAAATTTTTGCCGATGAATCTCGTAGCAGAAAACCTGGGTACTGAGCCCCTATGTTATTCTTATGGAGAATAATTAAAATCTTATATATCGCTTATATATGAACGTATATGGATGAAACTTGGTATGTGACTTCACTTAGTTGAGTTCTATTTATATTTGCATTAAAACCCATAATTTTGTGTTCCTTGTTGCAGCAAACCTGCGTAGGCTTACTCATCCCAATGTCTCGATGCTATTCGTATGGAGAATAATAATTATTTGATATATCGCTTATTTGTGAATATATTTTTTATGAATCTTGATAAGTGGTTTAAAGTGTTATTAATACATGTGCATTGGAAATTTGCTGAGTACGCAGGTTTGCTGACGGGGGTATTTAAATATGGCATATTCTTTAAAATACGGGACTAATAATAATATTAGTAGGCCTACTAAACCAATTTAATATTGTTTATTGTATTGAATTGGTAAAGTGTCTTATTTCTCTTATCAATATATCTTTAAAACGGATAAATGCCTGGGCATTTATACATTTTGTGCATTTGTCCGGGCATTTATCCAGGGCATTTGCCTCGACTTATAAATGCCCGGGCATTTTACCTCACTACATAAAGCCACTTACCAAGTTTCATGAATATACATAACTCAAGAATAACATGGCGGCTGAGTATACAGGTTTGCTGAAACAAGGAACACAACAAATGGGTTTTTATACAAATTTCAATATAACTCAACTAAGTAAAGCCACATACCAAGTTTTATTAATTTATATTCATAGTAAACGGAGATAACATTTTACTTATTCTCCATAAGAATAACGTGGGGGCTGAGTACGCAGGTTTGCTGCTACAGGAACTATCGGCAACAAATCAATTTTTGTGCAAATATCAATAGACCTCAAAAATATGAAGCGATATAGCAAGTTTTGTCAGGATAAATTGAAAATAAGCGAGATTTACAATTTTTCTTATCCTCCATAAGAATAACATTGACAACGTACTGTGTTAGCACTTTCAATATATCTGTAACCAATTAACGTAGAGCAATGGTCAAAAAACCAAATTGTTTGTTTTTTTAGCGGAATTCAATGGTGAAAATAAAATTTGATTTACAAAATATAATACGCACAAAACTCAAAAAACCCATTTTTGGGGTGCAAAACCCCTCCAAAATACCCTTTTGGATGGAGCGATCTGGCTGTTTTTCGAACTTAAAATCATAAATGTTGCTTTACATGTTTTTACCAAATTTCATCAAAATTGAACCATTTTTACGAGAGTTATCGGACCCCTAGGACACACACACACACACACACACACACACATATATATATATATATATATATATATATATATATATATATATAATTTTTAAAAACATTATTAACAAGTACCCTTTTTTTGAAACATTTTTATTTGGACTGACTAGTTTCAACAATAATGGTCATCTTCAGAGTCACATAAGCTCAACAAATATATATACAGTTTTGAACAGATGGTGTTTTTGGCATCTGCGGACCTCAAAACGAAAACTTATCATGGTCCCAGGCCTATGTCTTACCATGCCGACTACGGTAATAGCTTCTTCCCTATAGGGGAAATTCGCTGAAAGTTGAAGACACTCTTCATATAGTTAATTTACACTTATATCATCTTTATATTTGTCAGGTAATTCCACTACTGTGAAGGT
Organism: Allygus modestus; assembly: GCA_963675035.1. Lineage (NCBI taxonomy): Eukaryota > Metazoa > Arthropoda > Insecta > Hemiptera > Cicadellidae > Allygus > Allygus modestus. The sequence goes on from OY776111.1 coordinate 273,499,080, forward strand.
TTGATTAGCTAATAGCTCTATAGCTAACTGTAACGAGTTAATCATTTTGGTGTTGATACTTAGTATGAATGCAAACTCCAACAAATTTGTATGATTGTCAGTTGAGCTATACACGTAGGAATACATTTTTGTGTAGGATAAAATTGAAATACTCCTTCATTGCGAGGTCCCCTTTCGTCTTTCGTGGCTCGTCCTGTCTGCCCTTAGAGAAAAACGGCCCTGCTGCTTCAACCACATATCGGTTACTTTTATATGAACGCATTTCTAGACAAGAAGCATAAATTGGTCCGGTGTTCGCCAGCTCAACATAACGATAAATCGGCACTAAACCAACCCCCCGGAATACTTTCTTAATTTTAATTGCCCGTTTTATAGTCCACAGTAGTAAATCTGAGATCGGATCTGTAACAATAATGATGACATCGGCAGGAAACAATGCCGATGCTGATTAGGATCGGCGCCACCTGAAGCTAAGCGGTGACGGCAGCGATTAATTAGAAGAACACCCGCTGGGGGCGCTGATTTACATCGACGGTAGCTCGGCTGATGGACACTGTCCTCGGACCCTCTCAGGAATGTCCTCAAATTAGTCTTCATTTACTTCAGCCTTTCCAACATCCTCTGATTTAGTAGCCAATTTGTCTCAAAATGGACGAGTCGTAGTGGAGAAAGCCCAGCGAGTTCTTTATACTAATATTGTATAGTAATTTTTTATTGTCGATAAAATTTATTGGGGAACCTGATACTAAAATAAAATATACATAGACATTGGGGACGAAAGTCAACTGATGACTTCATCGAGATAGGCCGCTTTTTACATTTGTACACATGGGATTATCGGTAGGGTAATTGGATATCACTAGAGATTTAATCATAAATCCACATTAACATTAGTGAGGAACAATTTAAACTAACATATTTATCGAAGTCATTGTTTGGAGAAGAACGCAGTGTTATTTGTTTATTTCAGTATTCGGTTAGCAAAACGATTTTATACTTTCAATGGCCATTCTTATTAAGTACTAGCTGTGTACCCGTCCTTCGTACGGTAACTAAAAAAAATTAACAACCCACATAATTTTACAATATTAAAATTGCATTTTACACTTTTAAAGTAGAATTAAATTTAACGAAATATACTATGGCCGATAGTTTGGGTACTGTTGCCAAGTCGAGGAACTCTGTCGGGTAGTGAACGGTGTGGTTTTTGCGACTCGAAATCGGTACACGTAACACTTTGGATTAGATTTTAGAAATAAAAGAATTAAAGTACAACAAAATATTAACCCTGTTTAATTTAACATTTTAAATACTCTGATACATTAATCTTTACATTCCAATAAATTAATAGTAATGTAACAAAACGTTAAACTTTAAAACATTGACGAACCACTTTTAAAATCACCATTCTTGCCAGGTCCTGTTTTCATTATAATTGTAAATAAACAATTTAAACTTGGAAAAATCATATGTTTTAAAAACATATGACTACTTCATTTTATTCAAATAAATGTAAATCAATATAATATACGAACTGTTCTAACAGTGGTCATGGTTAAATCACGGTAACTAGAAAAAATACCCCCGTAGCAGCAAACCTGCGTACTCAGCGAATTTCCAATGCATATATATATATATATATATATATATATATATATATATATATATATATATATATATATATGTGTAACTTAATACCAAATAAAGCCACATACCAAGTTTCATCAATATACATTCATAAATAAACGATTTATGACATTTTAATTATTCTCCATAAGAATAACATGGCAGCTGAGTATGCAGGTTTGCTGAAGGAAGGAACACAAAAAATGGGGTTTTATACAAATATCAATATAACTCATGTAGGTAAAGCCACATACCAAATTTCATTAATTTATTTTCATAATGAAGGCAGATAACACGTTACTTATTCTCCATAAGAATAACATGGGGCTGAGTACGCAGGTTTGCTGCTACGGGAGCCTTGGGTAAAAAATTGTTTTTTTGAGCAAATATCAATGGTCCACAACCAGATGAAGCCGTATACCAAGTTTCGTCAGTATACGTTCATAAATAAGCGAGATATAAAATTTTTCTTTTCCTCCATAAGAATAACATTAGACAACGTACTGTGTTTAGCACTTTCAATATCTCGGTAACAAATTGACGTAGAGAAATGATCAAAATACCAAATTGTGTGTTTTTTTAAGCTGAATCCAATGGGAAAAAATAAAATTTGTCTATTTCCAAAATTATATTTAAAAAATTTGAAAAACCCATTTTTGGGGTACAAAACCCCCCCAAAATACCCCTTCGGATAGAGCGATATGGCTGGTTTTCGAACTTAGTCATAAATGTTGCTTTACACGTTTATACCAAATTTCATCAAAATCGGATAATTTTTACGAGAGTTATCGTGCTCACGGACACACACACACACACACACACACATATATATATATATATATATATATATATATATATATATATATATACAGTTTCGAACGAATGGTGTTTTTGGGGTCTGGGGACCTCAAAACGAAAAGTTATCATGGTCCCGGGCCTAGGTCTTACCATGCCGACTACGGTAATAGCTTCTTCCCTATAGGGGAAATTCGCTAACACGGTAGGGGCCATAAATATAAACAAATGACAGCAATGGATCGAATGTAAACAAACTTTCTTGACATATGGTTCTGTTCATATTTTATCTGTCAAGTACTTCGAGAAGCTATTTCTAAGACGTTTGCAAGATGTTATTGACGACAGCAGCTTGATCCCTAACCATCAATTTGGTTTTCGTAAGAAACACTCAACCACTGAACAGGTCCATAGAGTTGTCAACGTCATAAAAGAAGACCTGGAAACTAAAAAGTACTGTTCAGCTGCGTTTTTGGACGTCAGTCAGGCTTTTGACAAAGTTTGGCATGAGGGGCTCCTCTACAAACTAAAACTTCTCGTCCCTCATACTTACTTTGCTATCATAAGGTCCTACCTAACAGAGAGATTTTTTAGAGTTAAGCTTCAAGAAGTTCATACCCAACTTCACAAAATTGAAGCGGGGGTTCCTCAAGGCAGCGTTTTAGGTCCCATCCTCTACGTCTTATTCACAGCTGATATACCTGTAAATGCTAACGTCACCGTGGCAACCTTCGCTGATGATACGGCCATATTAGCCTCTCACGAAGACCCAAGAACAGCTTCTCATTTACTTCAATCAGAACTGGATGATCTGTCAGAGTGGCTTAAAAGCTGGAGAGTGAAAGTTAATGAAAACAAATCTGTTCACGTGACATTTACGACCAGAACAGGCAACTGTCCCCCAGTCACTCTCAATAATGTTAATATTCCCCAATCAAATGAAGTCAAATATCTAGGGATGCACCTTGACCGACGATTAACATGGCGCTCACATCTTTAGAACAAACGACTATCTCTAAATTTAAAGTACAGAAAATTGTCCTGGCTCTTGAATAGAAAATCTAAATTATCAACTAAAAACAAATTACTAGTGTACAAAGTAGTACTAAAACCTGTCTGGACCTATGGAATCCAACTATGGGGAACCACTAGTAATTCTAATATTGACATAATCCAACGTTTTCGATCAAAAGTCATTCGCAACATCCTGGAGGCTCCATGGTATGTGACCAATGAAGTATTGCTCCGTGATACACGTACTGCTGCAGTAAGAGAAGAAATAACCCGATTTATCAAGCTAAACTAGATGCCCATCCAAACCATCTGGCTATAAATCTGCTGGACAGTAGTGGATCAGTGTATAGACTTAAGAGACACTCTGTTTTGGACCTGCCAAATCGTTTTTTAATATTCAATTAACATTTGTAAAGTTTAAGTGTTAGCTCCGTCAATGGATAGAGCCTACCCATGTCAATCACACTCTATCCTATTTACTTATTGTTCTCTATATTTTTTGAACAGATTGTAAATAAAATAGACGAAATAAAAAAAAATAAAAGTACTATGTTTATAAAACGTTGTTTTCATTTATGAATCGTCCTTCATGTTAACTTGATTTTTAGGCTTGATCCTCCTTGCACCCTTATTCAGATAGTTTTTATTTATTTGAGTGTTCTAACCAACAATAGTATGTTTTTACATTTTGTTAGTTTTTGTTTTCGTTTATTTACACTTAGTTTACACATTTGGCACACCGTTGTTTCTTTCATTGTGGTTTTATATTAGGTATATTTCGTGATGGTTCGTTGTGTTGCATAAAACACTTTTTATTCAAACCAAGAAGGGCATTAAAACAACAGGGAGAACAGAAAAATACGGGTTTTTTGACATATCGGTGTGTAAATAAAAACAGACATGTTTACATTCGATCCATTGACGTCATTTGTTTATGTTTATGGCCCCTACCGTATTTTTTTCTAGTTACCGTGGGTTAAATGAACGGTATTAAATATTGTATATGTTCGTCCCTCCCTTTGGAATAGACCTACATTTGTGTTGATCTCCGTTGCTTGTTGATTGTTGATTCGTTGGTAGACGTGAGGATGGCACAATCACAGAGCCAGGCAATTTCCAGATTAAACTGTTTATGAACCTCGGTGTAACAAACTGTCAATCAGTAAATCCTGTGATGCATCGATAGTGCCGAGTGAAGGATAGATGTTTCTGAGACGTAATTTGTTTTTCAATGTCCCAATCTCAACTTTTAAAAGCGCATAAGATAACTGCTCAACCCCTTAATCTTCTCAAAAATACATTTTCATATTTACTGTTAAATTCAGACGCTCAGTGGTCGGCTACATAAAATATATTTTTAGAGAGGCGTAGACTCGTCCACTCATGTCTCACTTACGACAAAGGGTCTGTGTGAAATCTCTAGAGAATAAACACCGTGACTCTCCATGATGTTGTTTCTTATTTCCTTTAAGGCATCAAATTTCAGCTCTACTGGTTGAGTAGTTGGTGTGTTATGACTAACACGCTTATATTAAAGGCCATTGGGCCAGAGCCCTTGAGTATAGTTGTGTCTGGAGTAGGTAAATGTCTGCGCTGAGCTATCAGCTACATTCCTACTAGAGATTTAATCATAAATCCACATTAACATTAGTGAGGAACAATTTAAACTAACATATTTATCGAAGTCATTGTTTGGAGAAGAACGCAGTGTTATTTGTTTATTTCAGTATTCGGTTAGCAAAACGATTTTATACTTTCAATGGTCATTCTTATTAAGTATTTAAGTATACCATTAATGTTGAGAAGAGTAAACTTTAGTTTGCTAGGCCAAGGGTTCTCAGAAGGTAGCACTCGTACCACTAGTGGTACGCAAGGACGTGTCAGTTGGTAAGCATACATGTAAACAAAACCAATACTGAATAAATTTACATATCAGGTTAGAAAAGACATTGATAAAAAGTTAAATTTATATATCTGTAAAAAACGGGTGTGCACAGTTATAAAATATAAACATAAACAAACCATCCCTTGTTTTAAAAATTAACTACTTTCAGAAACCCGAATTTCATTTTACCGTACAACGTGTAAGTTTACGTTTATTAGCCAGGTTGATCATCTAGCCTGGCTACTGTTGATCATCATCACTACATTACTACACTTCATCCTACAACTATCTCAGATCTTGTGTGAGATTTATCTCTTGCTAAATTATTCTTTGAGTCCTTGCAGTTCTTATAAATATGAATCAAATGCATTAAAAAATGGTAACTCTTCCTGACAGGTTTAGATGGTGGTAGCGAATAAGTTGTATTTTTAGTGTGGCTGCAGAGAAGTTGGTGCTGCTATTTAAGTTACAATGTGCATCATTGTGTCTCTTGGTATTCAAATGTGTTTTTTTATATGCCGTACCGAAGTTTAGTCCTATTTTATAACAACCATCTACTTTTATTCAGTTCAATATTACAAACAATGTATTTAAAACAGGATGTTCAAAGTAAAAATACAACTCAACTTTCGGGATAGTCCGAAAGTTCAGTCATCGGAACAGAATCTAGTTATAATTAGGAGGAATGATCGGAATTCTAATGTGTCTTCCCTTAAGTTGGGGTGATGAAAGGGAAATATAAAAATGTCAAGTGGTACGCGTTAACAAACACAATTAAGTATGGGAACCCCTGTCCTTAAAAATGTGTTAAAAAAGTCTAAAAAAAACTATTTAGTACTTTGGAAATTATATAATTTAATAACTTAAAATTTAAAAACTTTATTAATTAAAATAATGTTACAATAGTGACCATCATTACTAATTCCTTACCTTCTAAAATTGGAATAGCACGTATCCAAGTTTTATGATCCAATGAGAATGGTATTGGAACTTATAAAATTGGCACCTCCTACTTGAAAGCGACGCTGGTGCCGAAATCCAGTTACTTTAAGCTTTTCTAAAAAATACGGAGTCACGTCAGCTCTATCTTCACGAGAGAGTGGCCGCTACGCCAGAGTGGTAGTGAGCGATGTCCATTAGGGTTATGAACATCGATTGTCTGGGGTATTTTTTGCCAGTCACCAAGCCGCTGGATTTATTGAGATATTTTGCCCGCGCGAGCTTATCGGCTTTATAGGCCAACTTGGCCGGCCCCTGTTTACTTCTCTAATGACTGTCGCTCCCGCTACTAATTGCGGCTTGTTTTACACGGAATTTGAATTCTAAGGATTTTGCCGTTTTCCTTTTGATATTTATCAGAGGAATGAAGATTTAGGCTACTACTTAAAAGTTTTACCAATTATGAGCTGTGAGTAATTAATACGATACGATTTTATGTAGCGTTTGATACTGAAACTACACTGGACTTGTAATGACTGTCGTGATAAAATTATCAAGATAACATGTTTCAGTAATTTTTAGCGAATTTACCCTATAGGGAAGAAGCTATTACCGTAGGTCTCATGGTAAGACTTAAGCCCGAGACCATGATAACTTTTTGTTTTGAGGTCCCCAGATGCCAAAAACACTATTCGTTCAAATTTATATATATGCATATATATATATATATATATATATATATATATATATATATATTTATATATATATGTGTGTGTGTGTGTGTGTGTGTGTGTGTGTGTGTGTCCGTTAACACGATAACTTGAGTAACAAACGACCGATTTTGATGAAATTTGGCTCAAATGTGTAACATGACATTCATGACTTACTTAAGTTCGAAAACCAGAAAAATCGGACCATGGCAAGGGGGGTTTTAAATTTTCCAAATATCAGTTTTTTGCATTTTTCACCCTAAAATTTTTAAAAAACTTAATTTTGGTTTCGACCATGTTGTAGAGCTTAAAAAAACAAATAATTTAGTATTTTGAATTATTAACCTAGGTTAAGTGGTTGCGGAGAAAATCCAAAAAACCTGCTCATGAAATCTCCCATGTAATCTGTTAATCTGTTAATGAGGAAAAAGGTTTTTGGCTTTTCCTCAATTTATTTTAATGTAAACTTCACATTTGCTTTTTTCAATCTGTTCAGTTCCACAAAACAATCATTTTGGTGTTTAAATTGTGATTCTACGCCCAACCGTTGCAGAGATATTCAAAGTGCTATGCACAGTACGTTGTCCAATGTTATCCTTATGGAGAATAAATAAAATTTGATATCTCGATTATTTATGAATGTATGTTGATGAAACTTGGTATGTGGCTTCACGTAGTACTGGTATATTAATATTTGCACAAAAAAATTATTTTTTGTTGATTATTCCCGTAGCAGCAAACCTGCGTACTCAGCCCCCATGTTATTCTTATGGAGAATAAGTAAAATGTAATGACTTCCTTAATTATGAACATAAATTAATAAAACTTGGTATGTAGCTTCACTTGATTGAGTTATATTGATAATTATATAAAAACCCATTTTTCTGTTCCTTGTTGCAGCAAACCTGCTTTCTCAGCCCCCATGTTATTCTTATGAAGAATAACTAGAATGTTATATAGCGCTTATTTATGATTGAATATTGATGAAACTTAGCATGTGGCTTCGCCTAGTTAAATTCTATTTATAAAAACCAATTGTTTCTGTTCCTTGTTTCAGCAAACCTACGTACTCATTACCAATGTTATTCTTATGTAGAATAATTAATTATATGTGAATATATTTTTATGGATCTTGGTTTGCGGCTTTATGTTGTATTATGCATTGGAAATTCGCTGAGTACGCAGGTTTGCTGCGACGGGGGTATTTCTTCTAACCACTGATCTTTATTCGTGGAATCTTCCCACTAAATTTAATTAAAGCGGTCAGTACAGTGGACAAAATACCCCCGTCGCAGCAAACCTGCGTACTCAGCGAATTTCCAATGCATAATATATGTCTTAATACCACATAAAGCCGCAAACCAAGTTTCATAAAAATATATTCACATATAAGCGATTTTAATTATTCTCCATATGAATAACATTGGTAATGAGTACGTAGGTTTGCTGAAACAAGGAACAGAAACAATTGGTTTTTATGCAAATATAAATAGAATTTAACTAGGCGAAGCCACATACTAAGTTTCATCGATATTCAATCATAAATAAGCGCTATATAACATTCTAGTTATTCTCCATAAGATTAACGTGGGGGCTGAGAAAGCAGGTTTGCTGCAACAAGGAACAGAAAAATGGGTTTTTATATAATTATCAATATAACTAGACCAAGTGAAGCTACATACCAAGTTTTATTAATTTATGTTCATAATTAAGGGAGTCATTACATTTTACTTATTCTCCATAAGAATAACATGAGGGCTGAGTATGCAGGTTTGCTGCTACGGGAATAATCAACAAAAAATAAATTTTTTGTGCAAATATTAATATACCAGTACTACGTGAAGCCACATACCAACTTTCATCAACACACATTCATAAATAATCGAGATATCAAATTTTATTTATTCTCCATAAGGATAACATTGGACAACGTACTGTGTTTAGCACTTTGAATATCTCTGCAACAGTTGGGCGTAGAATCACAATTTAAACACCAAAATGATTGTTTTGTGGAACTGAACAGATTGGTAAAAGCAAATGTGAAGTTTACACTAAAATAAACTGAAGAAAAGCCAAAAACCTTTTTCCCATAAGATTAACATGGGAGATTTTATGAGCAGGTTTTTTGGATTTTCTCCGCAACCACTTAACCTAGGTTAATAATTCAAAATACTAAATTATTTGTTTTTTTTAAGCTCTATAACATGGTCAAAACCAAAATTATGTTTTTTAGCGAATTTCCCCTATAGGGAAGAAGCTATTACCGTAGTCGGCATGGTAAGACCTAGGCCCGGGACCATGATAACTTTTCGTTTTGAGGTCCCCAGACCCCAAAAACACCATTCGTTCGATACTGTATATATATATATATATATCTATATATATATATATATATATATATATATATATATATATATATATATATATGTGTCCGTGAGCACGATAACTCTCGTAAAAATGATCCGATTTTGACGAAATTTGGTATAAATATGTAAAGCAGCATTTATGACTTTAAGTTCGAAAACCAGACAGATCGACTTATCGGAAGGGGTAGTTTGGGGGGGTTTTGTACCCCAAAAATGGGTTTTTTGAATTTTGTACATATAATTTTTGAAAAAGTCAAATTTTAGTTTTGACCATTTGATTCAGCTTAAAAAAACACACAATTTGGTATTTCGATCATTCCTCTACGTCAATTGGTTACCGAGATATTGAAAGTGCTAAACACAGTACGTTGTCTAATGTTATTCTTATGGAGGAAAAGAAATTTTTTTTATCTCGCTTATTTATGAACGTATACTGACGAAATTTGGTATACAGCTTCATCTCGTTGAGGTCTATTGATATTTGCTCCAAAAAATTGTTTTTGCATAATTCTCCCGTAGCAGCAAACCTGCGGACTCAGCCCCCATGTTATTCTTATGGATAATAATTAAATGCTCTGTCTCCCTTAATTATGTACATAAATGAATAAAAACTGGTATACGACTTCACCTAGTTGAGTTATATTGACATTAGCATAAAAACCCATTTTTTGTGTTCCTTGTTGCAGCAAACCTACGTACTCAGCCCCAATGTTATTCTTATGGAGAATAATTAAAATTGTATATATCGCTTATTTGTGAATATATTTTTATGAAACTTGGTAAGTGGCTTTATGTAGTATTAAGACATTTATATTTACATTGGAAATTCGCTGAGTATGCAGGTTTGCTGCGACGGGGGTATTTTTAAATTGTAGGGTGAAAAATGCAAAAAACTGATTTTTGGAAAATTTATAACCCCCATAAACCCCCCTTCCCATGGTCCGATTTTTCTGGTTTTCGAACTTAAAGTCATGAATGTCATTTTACACATTTGAGCCAAATTTTATCAAAATCGGACGTTGTTTACTCAAGTTATCGTGTTAACGGACATATACAGGGTGAGTTTCTACTAAGTGCGTTAATTTTTACCAATTATTCTACTCACTAAAAGGAACAAAAAATGCAAAACAAAAATTTTTCTAACCCCACCCGTTAAGCTGTAATGGCCGATTTTGTATATTTTTAAAATTACCTGTAGTAGCTTCACTAAACCAAGCATAGGAATCAAACCAATCTCCGTACAGCATCTTAACTTACACCAATGAAAATAACGTTAAATTCCCTACAAAATTATAGTAACACCGTTAACATACAATCCTATGTCTACCGTTTTAAAACTCACATAACATAAACAAAGTAGTTTGTAAATAAATTATTTAAAAATTCAAAGTGGTGTTTAAATTATTAAAACTAATGTTATGTTGTGTCAAATTACGTAAAAAACTTTCGAATTTAATAACCTTTAAAATGATGTAACCAATAAGGTAATTACTGCATTAATATTTTGAAAAATTAGGTCCAAACTGCGTCAAGGTCAGAGTTTTGGGAATCAAAACATTGAATCAAATTTAATATCTGTCATTATTTTCGTTGTTATCTTTTAATCAGTTGACATCTGATCAGCTGGGTTTTAAACTATGTTTACAAAACCAGCTGATTTTGATTGTTACATTGTAAACATTCAAATTATTAACTATTTCACGGACAAATTAGAAAAATATCATAATTGTTAAGTGCTATGTCGGTGTTCACCAACGAAGAATATGTTGATATTATTTTAGTTTACGGGTTCTGTTCTTAAAATGTGGCTGAAAGCCAGTGTGAATACATCCGTCGGTTTCCTAATAGGCGACTTCCGAATGAACGATCATTCATCAGTGTTCATAGGAGTTTGCGTGAAGATGGTAAATTTCCTACCAAACATCGTTCAGTTGGGAACGTGATTCAAGATGTGGATGTTGAAGAAGCTGTGTTGGGGCGGTTTGAGGAAGATCCACGGACAAGCACAAGGACAGGTTCTCGTGATTTTGGTGTTTCTCAAACTTACGTCTCCAAGCTACTGAGAAAGGAAAAATTGCATCCCTACCATTTCACTAGAGTACAAACTCTTGAACCAAGAGACCCTCCTCAGCGACTTCAGTTTTGTCGCTCTGTTAGTCGACTTGATCATCGTGACTTTCTCAAGACGATTTTGTGGACTAACGAATCCACGTATACTCGGGATGGTATTTTCAACATCCATAATGAACATCATTATGCTACAGAAAACCCACATGTGATACACCAGTGTCGAAACCAAACAAGGTTTAAAGTGAATGTATGGGCTGGACTAATTGTAAACCAGTTAATCGGCCCTTACATTGATCTTCCACCATCATTAAATGGCCGTCAGTACCTCAACTTCCTTACTGATACTCTACCAAGGCTCCTTGAAGACGTCCCACGGGATGTGCGTCAGCGAATAGTGTACCAAGCGGATGGTGCACCTCCCCACTTCGATAATGGTGTGCGTGCGTACATCGGAAATAGTTTCCCAATGTGTATTGGAAGGGGTGGAACAATCGCTTGGCCACCACGGTCACCAGACCTAACTCCTATGGACTACTACGTATGGGGTTACCTCAAACAGGAAGTTTACCGAACACCAGTTCAAAGAGCGGATGAGCTAAGAAATCGGATTTTAAGAGATTCCGAACTTCTTAAAGATGAGTTAAACTTAAATGCAACAGTGAGAAACTTTCGGAAAAGAATCCGCACATGTATTAGAGCGAATGGTGGACATATCGAAAATTTACTTTGATTCGAAATCCAGAAACCAGACCCTACAGGATTATTTTTCTAAATGTAATTTTTTATGTGTAAGAATGTATTAAACCTTGATTTTTTGTCAAATTGAGTCTGTAGTTTTGTCATAGAATTATAAAATAAAGACAGATATTAAATTTTATTCAATGTTTTGATTCCCAAAACTCTAACCTTGACGCAGTTTGGACCTAATTTTTCAAACTTTTAATGCAGTAATTACCTTATTGGTTACATCATTTTAAAGGTTATTAAATTCAACAGTTTTTTACGTAATTTGACACAACATCACATTAGTGTTAATAATTGATACACCACTTTGAATTTTTAAATAATTTATTTACAAACTACTTTGTTTATGTTATGTGAGTTTTAAAACGGTAGATATAGGATTGTATGCTAACGGTGTTACAATAATTTTATAGGAAATTTAACGTTCTTTTCATTGGTGTAAGTCAAAATCCTGTACGGTGATTAATTTGATTTCTATGCTTGATTTAGTGAAGCTACTACAGGTAATTTTAAAAATACACAAAATCGGCCATTACAGCTTAACGGGTGGGGTTAGAAAAATTTGTGTTTGACATTTTTTGTTCCTTTTAGTGAGTAGAATAATTGGTAAAAATTAACGCACTTAGTAGAAACTCACCCTGTATATATATAAATTTGAACGAATAGTGTTTTTGGCATCTGGGGACCTCAAAACAAAAAGTTATCATGGTCTCGGGCTTAAGTCCTACCATGAGACCTACGGTAATAGCTTCTTCCCTATAGGGGAAATTCGCTAAAACAAGTTATATCAGAAAAACTACTAGACTTTCGTGTCTCTCTAAAAATCAGAAGATTAGCGAACTATTATTTGAATCCTATGGAATTCAGAAAATTGTATTGCACCCTCTTGGAAACTTTTTATAGTAAACATCAATATATCTATATAGACCTATCTATTAAACGCAAAGGATATATTTGTTTACATAACTACTGTTTTATTTCTGGGCTGATTCCGACGACTGAGGTGTAAAACAAACGGTATGGAGAACTGACGCACACTTCCTCCCTTTTAGACATATAGTTTTTATTAATTAAACATGAAATATCAAAGATGGCAACATGTATATAAAATCGTCAATGAAACCATTTTTAACAAAATTGTCTACACGAAACCCTTTACTGCAGGCACCACAGAGTAATTTGCTTAACAGTGGTTTAACGAGGGGAAATTCTTCCTAGAGTTAAATGGCAGGTGGCATCGAATTCCGAATATCCTATAATAGTCAATGTTAACTTAACTTTTACTCTTACTAGCTGTTATTAGCCCGTCAAAAATGACGGGCTTAAACAAACTAAAGAAGTATTGTTCACTACCGGTAGTTATAAAATAAATTTAATGACTTAACAATTTATATATAAAAAGCTAATTTTTAATTGCATGTAACAAAATGAGAATCCGCCATGCAAAATTTAAAGATATTAAAGTAATAAAGCCCCAACATAATGCATATTAAAATATTAATTAGAACGTGTCTAAATTCAAAACGTGTCTTTTTACGAAATACATTTTACACCTGCATGCAATAGCCGAAAAGGGTTTAGTTTCAACTGTGTTATTAGTTTAGTTTTGGATGTTGAATCAAACCCATTTTGGTGTCACTTCAAGCCAATTTTTGTTTCTTAAAAACTGCTATTAAATGTTAATAAGTGTTTAAAGTGTTCATCGGGTTCAAATTAGTAATACAAATTAACCTAACTACTTATACTGCATTTATAACTAATAGATAAAAAATACAGTCTACATATTTACCATCATTTAATTGTATTTTATCTGCTAACATATACAAACTATCTAAAGATAGACCAACAAAAATGCATAATTTATCTATCTAAATTATTAATACGCTACATGCAAACTTTGTAAACAATAAGGTTTTTGTTTTATGATTTACCCCTACATTTATTTATTTATTCATACACGGTATAACCATTTTACAATGATGTATCATTCCTAATGCTCAAAAAAAGACAAATAAAATATATAGTGTTTCCCTTGTTCAACATAGTAACAAAAATATACAAATATAACTTGGTATAACAATAATACAACATAGTAGCAACTAATGTACAATATAAATATATGCTATATAAACAACAACATCTAATACATCTAAACTGAAAGAACTCTCATCTCACAGGAACGAAAACCATAAGAGGAACACAACTCAGTGCAAGGCGACAACCAGGCGCCTGACAAGGGTTAATTTTATACACTAAACAGCGCGTTTAGGAGTGCAGATGTGAAAACGGGCTTTAGATTTTCGATTTGGGCCAGAGGGCTCTGCCCCATGGTACTTCCAAGTCCCCATGTTATTCATATGAACGAGAGTTTTATTTGGTTTATGTCACATGTTTTTACTTAATTCAATTCAATTAAATAAAGAGCTGTTATAAGGAATACAAATAACTACAGACTGTCATTGTTTTGTTTACTATTTAACTATTTACTACTTTCGCTTCTCAAATTGGGATGCGCACAGGAAATGCTAGTTAGCATAAAATGTATGGAAAATTATTTCACATTGTAGTCCTTAGTTTTCTTATCCATTGCATTAAATTTCTTACCAGAGTTTCATCCAGTTTCATCCAATACAGCACATAAAATCGAAATCTGACTATATTTTTAAGATAACAAAACTGAATTGGAATATTAAACTTGAAATATGTAACTAAAATATAGTTTACTGGATTATATCAATCGTCGTAACCTTCACAAACCTTATATGTGGTTAATTTTACCTCCACATTTTTCCTCCCAATTTGAACTGTATTTGTGTCCTAGTCATGTTTTTATGTACTCATACACAAATCGCTAAACTATTTTAGGGAGTATAATGGCTATCCTCGATGTTTAAAAAAAAGCTTTTGATTCAGTTTGACACAAAACTTTAAAAACTACAAAACCAGCACTAAACCGCTAGAATACCACCCTGCTGTGATATTTTATGGGACCCAGGATTTATCAAAGGAAAATCATCTACTCTGGTTCCATTAACAGTGGTAAAACCTAATTTCGCTCCAAGAGTAATACCCCCGTCGCTGCAAACCTGCGTATTCAGCGAATTTCCAATGCATAATATATGTCTTCATACCACATAACGCCGCATACCAAGTTTCATAAAAATATATTCACATATAAGCGATTTAACTTAAGTTTTGCAAATGGCATTTTCCCAGAAAAATTGAAATTAAGTACAGTTGTTTCAATTTATAAGAAAAACCACTCTCAAAAATTAGACAATCTAAGACCCATCAGTTTGATCTCAGTTTTTTCTAAGGTTATTGAGAAAATTATGAAAAATCGGCTTATTATTTAGATCATTTAAATTTTTTCAGTATTCATCAATTTGGTTTCAGGAAAGGAAAATCTACAGAAGATGCTTTAATTAACGTGACAGAAAATATCTACAACAGTTTTAATAACAATATGAAGGCTACAGGTTTATTTATTGATTTTAAAAAAGCGTTTGATCTTGTTGATCACGATATTTTGATTTCTAAATTAAACACAGCAGGCGTAAGAGGATTGGCACTTGATTGGTTTAGCAGCTTTTTAAAAAATAGAATACAGCAAACAAAAATTTTGAATCAGTTGAGCCTTGCCTGTCAGGGCAGGAGTCCCACACCAGTGGTATCTACAACTCTGTTCCTCATTTTTATCCTTGACCTCCTTGAATGTCATTTCCACGGCCAAATCAATGCTTTTGCTGATGATGTAGCACTATTCTATGCAAACAAAGATACTAATGTGATGTACGAGCAAATTAAAGATGATTTGAGTTTATTAAATTCCTGGTGTGTAGCTAATAAAATGCAAGTGAATGTAGATAAGACGAAGTACATTAATTTTGGTTTATCAAATAGTATCAATTTTCAATTTAATGTGGCCTACCATAGCTCAAACTGTAATTTAAATGTGTGTAATTGTGAAACTATAGAAAAGGTCAGCAGTTTTCGATATCTTGGACGAAAATCTAAATTGGAGTAAACATCTTTTTGCTTTGCATTCTAAAATTAGATCTTCTATAAGAATATTTTACTTTTTAAAAAATATCTGTAACGCCTTTTTATTAAGAACACTTTATTTCGCTTTGATTAATTCAAGATTGGAATATGCTACAGTTGTCGGGGAGGAACATATAAATGCTACACTGACAAATTACGAATCACACAAAATTCTTTAAGGTTAATTACTAACAGTCGTAAGACAGATGGTTTTTTCCTTTATTTTTTTAATTAAAAATTAAAAATATGCGTATAAAGTGCTCAGACTTTTTTATTTTAGAAGTGGAAATACAGGTACACAAAATCTTTTATACAATACAAGAAGTAGTAATCAAGCCGTATTTAGATTACCCAAAGTAAACAAAACATTATTTAGGCACTCTTATCAGTACAACGGACCTAAATGCTTCAACCAGCTCCCACAAGAAGTTAAAAACTGCTTGAGTCTTAAATCTTTTTCTGTGCAATTAAAAAAATGGCTTTTCAAAATTTCGAATGTTGATTTCATGAATAATGTATTAATTTAAACTATATTTGCTTATTGCACTACTTAAAACTTATATTGAAACTATTTTTTGATGTCATTTATATACTAAGTGTGTTAAAGTTTACTATCATTTGGAGAGATAAATATTAAGTTGATGTCATGTCAGATGCCACGGAGAGCGGCAAGATGTGTTTATACATAGAAGGACTGGACTCAGTTGTTAATATAAAGTTTATTTTGTTTGTTTTTTCAACGTTGTCACAATAACTGGTTGATGTGACAACGTAATTCCAAGGAAATTAAAGTGTTTGATTGTTGTAAGTTTGGGTGGAATAAATCATCATTTCATTTTAAAAATTCTCCATAAGAATAACATTGGTAATGAATACGTAGGTTTGCTGAAAAAAGGAACACAAACAATTGGTTTTTATGCAAATATAAATAGAATTTAACTAGGCGAAGCCACATACCAAGTTTCATCAATATTCAATCATAAATAAGCGCTATATAACATTTTAGTTATTCTCCATAAGAATAACATGGGGGCTGAGTACGCAGGTTTGCTGCTACGGGAATAATCAACAAAAAATCAATTTATTGTGCAAATATCAATATTACTACGTGAAGCCACATACCAAGTTTCATCAACATCATTCATAAATAATCGAGATATCAAATTTTATTTATTCTCTCCATAAGGATAACATTGGACAACGTACTGTGTTTAGCACTTTGAATATCTCTGCAACGGTTGGGCGTAGAATCCCAATTAAAATACCAAAATGATTTTTTTGTGGAACTGAACAAATTGGTAAAAGCAAATGTGAAGTCTACATTAAAATAAACTGAGGAAAAGCCAAAAACCTTTTTCCAATAAGATTAACATGGGAGATTTTATGAGTATGTTTTTTTGATTTTCTCCGCAACCACTTAACCTAGGTTAATAATTCAAAATTCCATAATATTTGTTTTTTTAAGCTCTATAACATGGTCAAAACCAAAATTAAGTTTTTACAAAATTTTAGGGAAAAAATGCCCGATTTTTGGAAAATTTAAACCCCCCATAAAACACCCTTCCCATGGTCCGATTTTTCTGGTTTTCGCACTTGAGCCAAATTGCATCGAAATCGGACGTTTTTTACTCAGGTTATCTCATTCACGGACATATATATACATTTGAACGAAAAGTGTTTTATGGCATCTGGCGACCTCAAAACAAACAGTTATCATGGTCTCGGGCTTAAGTCTTACCATGAGACCTACGGTAATAGCTTCTTCCCTATACGGGAAATTCGCTAAAAGTAAACAAAATCTGAAATATAAATAGTAAACATAAAATAAACAAATCTGAATTAAACTTTGCTGACACTTTTATACAGTATTATAAACTCTATTCTCATTCAGCATGGAATTTATGTTCCTTACTGCTTGTAAATTTCAATCAAAAACCCTAACTCAATTTCAATTCAAAACTACCTACTAAATCAAAATTACTATTGTACAAAACTCTTATAAAACCAATATGGGCTTATGGTATTCAAATTTTTGGTTCAGCAAAATTTTGTCACTTAAAGAAAATTCAAACCTTTCAATCTAAAATGCTTCGCTTAATTTCTGGCGTTCCCTACTATGTAAGTAACAAGACACTTCATACAGACTTTAAATTGAAATTTGTTCACGAAACAGCAAAAGAATGCTATCAACAAACTTGATGGTCACTCAAATCCTTTGATTCAAGAACTCCACACACCGACACTTCCTGGCATCCTTCAGAGAAGATTAAAAAGAAACTGGAGCCGAGATCTTCTAAGATGACTGTAGACATAGAACAGTAAAACAATACGTGTCAGAAGAAACCTTTGAAAATCAGTTCAAAAAAGGAAGACTACTGAGCCTACTTTTTAATATTATTTGTTCATGTTTTTGTTAGAATAATTATTAGCACATTTGCTCGTTGTATGTAATTTTACAGTTGCAAATAAAGAATGAAAGACAAAAAAAAAAAACCCTAAAATTAGTTAGGAATAGTTGTCTGCTTTGTTTTAAAAAACAACCTTATCTTTATTCAGCTGTTGTATTGAATTTCGATGTAAAGTAGCGAACACATGGTAAACATAATGATTGCAAATAAAACACAGCCAAAAAAGACAGTGTTTTTTACCAATTACAAACTTACAACTAAATAAATGTAGGATATCGTATTTTTTCATCATCCTGAGCCTAAGGGAAATCTTTTGACACCAACCTGGCCTCTCTACGTTCACTATTTTACTCGGAATAGGTGGTTACACGTTCCTTATGCATGGGGATAGCGAACAAAGGCTAAAAGAACGGTGTTTTTTGCCGATTGCAAACTTATAACTGAGTAAATTTAGGATATCGTATTTTTTCATCATCCTTGGCCTAAGGGAAATCTTTTAACACCAACCTGGCCTCTCTACGTTTAGTAGTTTACTTTGAATAGTTAGATACACGTTTCCTTGTACACGCTATTATTATATAGGATTAATTGAATTGATCAGCAAGTAAGAGAGAAATAATAAATATAGAAATAATAATTGTAGTATGCTGGAAAAAGTAGATGAAGTACCTCGGTCTTGTAATTAACTTAAATCTCTCATGGAAAGGTCATATTGAGAAGTTAAGAAAAGGACTTTGTAGCTTGTTACGTAAATTTTACTTGCTAAGAAATGTGTTCAGAAAGTGTACTTGTGTATGTTTACCATGCTCTTGTTAGTTCTAGATTGAATTATGGGTTATGTTGTTGGGGTGGAACATACTTGACATCATTAACACCGATTATGATCTTACAAAAATAATTTGTTAGAGTTTTATTAAAGAAAAAGTCGAGCATTCTGGGCCTTTACTCCTTAGACTTAAAATACCTTCGCTTATACATGTATACATTTTTAAAACCTTGAAGGTGTTTTATATTAAATATGTCAGTTCCCAAATAATTCTGAAAACAAGATATGTAATCTTAGAACCGATAACCTGGCACCTGTTCCTAGGCCTAAGCTCACGCTTTATAGCCATTTTTATAAATTTAACGCCCCTCACATTTACAATGTTATACTGTAATATTGAAAATAAAAACACTATTGTCAGTACATCAGCAGCTTGAAAAGATGGCTATTTAAAGTTGAAAATATAGCATTGTTATTTCAAATTATGAGATGATTTATGTACAAATGTTACCGTAATATGTAATTTATATTGTATTACTTATTGTTTATAACTTAACTATGTTACGTTTATTAATTAGTAGTTATGTAGCTATCTATGATTGAGCTATACAGTATATATTTTCTAACAACTAAGTTTGTATTATAATTTTGTTTTATAATATAACAGTTTACGCCCCTGAGTAAAAGAAATCAATTGCTTCGTCAAGTTTTTTGTGATGTAAAAGAGTTTTGTTTTTGTGCAGAACAAAATTAATAATAATTTTAGTTTATTACTATAATTAATTATTTATTTTCAGCTATCCTTCAGCCTTTATAACAAATTATATCTGATGGAGGCCTCAAAAAATCGGCTATGCCTTAAGAGTCACATAAATTTATCCACCAGTAAATGAATCTAATAAATGTGGTTGATCTATATTGAAAGCTCTATTTTTGTTTGTTTTTACATTATTGTAGGCGTGTCTTTGTGTAAGTATGTATATTTAGTGTGTTCACACACGATGTTTATTGTACCTGTGCCATGGATAAACAAATGTTTCATTCATATTTGATTTCCCAAAAGAATACAGTCGGGCAACGTTTACCACTAAATGAAAACTTCAGTGTTATCCGCAACCATTAGATACAGAATTATAATTATAGTAATTAAAAATACAAATTTAATTCATTTGTTTACATTTGCTTACTGATGATAAGTACGTTATATATACAAGTACGTTTTGGTATTATAACAAAATTATGGAATATTTCCAGCACTACTCTTATTTCTGAACCTGAATTTTCCAAAAATGGGGATTGTGTAGTTTTGTTGGAGACCTGAAGTACCATAAATAACTGAATTTGGGCTAAAGTCTTAAGAGCTGTTTATGATAAATTTTAATTTGTCATTTTACGAGGGGATAGCCATATTTCAATTTAAAAATTATTTAAAAAATTAAACAATCTTGGAGATACCGAGAATTAGTACATAGATACAATTTTCTTATGAAAATCAGGCCATTCGTGTGATCTCTAAGGCTGTACACTCCCATACAGACATATGGTAATTTTAAAAACAATGGTTCGGGTCCAATAAGCACCAAAACGAAAATTTCCGCCGGTTACACAGACAAATTTCAAAATTACTGACGAAAACAGTACTTTCTCCATAGACTAAATATAAGGGGGAAGGTAAAAAGTGGCCTCGATTTGCAGTTGTGCAAAGCGTTTTCGATTCTTAAGTTCCGAATTTTCGCCCAATATGGAGATAAATTTAAATTTAATTGCACTTTAAAACCGCTGTTCATGAAAAAACACGGTTTACAGCATTGAGATATGTTTTGGACTAAATGTAAATAATCAAACTACTGAAATGGCAACACAATCTGTGCAATACATATGGTAACTCTCTTTTAATACTGAGTGTTAAATAAGAGTGTTGCTAAATTTTGAGCCACAGGTCCTCTAGTACTTTCTTAATACTTAGAGCAACAAACATAAATTTAACCACAATAAGATACACGGAGTATCGCTCTGCTAAATAGATGTGTGAATAGTGCTTAGTCTTCGGCCGCATTTTGAATTACTGTACGGTACAGCTAAATGCTGAATTTTTAGTTTAGTTGATTTAGTTTAGTTAGGAAAGTTTAGGTTTAGTTAGGAAAGCCTTACTGGCTCCCACTTACTTAGCTTTAAATGAGATATACTTCTTGTAATAAAACTCATTATACATCACTAATCGAACGAAGTCAATTACGATTTTGCAGATTGCAGATGACATTAAACAATAAGTTTGCAGATTTATACTTTAAAGTACTTCAAGCAATTGTTTAACGAGCTGGGATCTAATTTGCAGCTTCCTAGTTTGGTACATGATCTTGAACATTTAATTTTGTTAAAATGTTCTATTGCTCAAAATAGTACAGAGCCCCAGGCCCACCATAAAAAGAAAATGGAGAAGGTTTCGTATGTTTCGTATAGATTTGAACTAACGAAACAACAAACGGCATTGAAATTAAATCTCTAGGAGTGCTCAGCTTCAATAAAGAGCTTTTCAAAATAATTTGTTTCTCGGTGGGAAGCGATATTCGATCCCGCCCGATAGCGATCGACCGTGTCGCAACATGACCGCGGTAGTAGTGGAGCCGGCCGGCCGGTCGGTACGGTACATCGTCTTAATTACCGGCGGCTGCACTTCAATGGCTGCTAATGGAATTATTGAGGATTTATGGCCGGCCTGTTATTCCATCAATAGCATCTACACCTAGTAAATTGGCTTACTGATCTAAGTCTTTGATCGTGTTTCGATATGAGTTACAACGGCGCGGCGGTCGGGTGATGGGTTGCTGTGGTTGGGCTCGGCTGATCTCTGCGTCGTCGGTCGTAAATAAAAAGCCAGTTGACGGAGTGGACCCCACTAGGAGGCAATGGCGTCAATATGGCAAAAGAAAGTCCCCGTCAGCGGTGGAAGTTTAAGAAAACTCTTAGTTGAAGAAGCCTTCAGGATTACTGAGGAGTAGAGGAGTGAAAATAGGGTTCATACTATTAGTATATGCCCGATATAAACAGGATGCAGGATTTCGCCTCTAAACATGATGCTCGATGTGTGTCTGGGTGATAATGTTTACGTAATAATCTTGACAATGCAACAATACAATCAATTTAATGCCCACAAATGGTTTATTATTTTTCCAACTTATTCCTATTCGCTAAAGTGGAGATTACATCTGTATTTTGTATTGTATTGGAAATTAGAAACGCGACGGATTCATTCCGTAACATTTCGTTTTATCTAAACATGCCAATTTAAATGTCTGAAGAAATATCTAAATTATGAGAAATCTATTGTTGAACGCCTCTTAGACCGGTTGGCTGTATTTTGATTTAAAATAAAATAAATAATAGTAATTTTGACTTCTCTTTAGCAGCCATGTCTTTTAACAATGTTAACAATGTGACTTTTTTGTTTGTGCAAATTTTAATCTTGCCTTGCCCCAGTGCTTGTGTATAAGCACCTCCAGGAGGGGTAGGGGGTTTCAAGGAGCCAAGTAAAAGGCATACTTTACTTTATAATTACTGTATAATTTTTGTAAATTATTGTGTAGTAATTGTCTGTAGAATGACGTAAATATTTGTTAAAATAGCAACACGTTGCCTTTTGTAATTGATACCCAAGTAAATTATTACCCCAATAATTGCTCCATTTTCTATTTTGCATCTTGATTTAATTTACGCTATACAAATACAATTTAAAACGTTTTCGTTCAATCGTGTATTTAGTCATAAAATATGATCTCTGAATATTTAAGAAATCTTTAAAATATGAAAAAACTGTTATTACAATGTTAATGTTCAATTGTTGTAGTGATTTCTTTTAAGTATCGATAGCCATTTTGGCCAGAAATTAAAATTGATTGATTTTCATTCGGATTATTGTGGACTTATTATTCGTACTATTGTATCAATTGTCTAATTGAGAGTTTTATACACTGCAGTACTGTATATATTATTGGGCAAACTGTTGTGATTTACCGGCTTGGAATTGAGGGTGTATTGTTGCAATCCAGTCAATTTATTCTAGAAGAGGTTTACTTTAATATTAGAAGACTTGTTCGAAAATATGTTGGAAAATACATTCATTTTAGCCATCTCACTACTATTTTATCGTTTTAAAAGAGAGCGGACCAAACACCAGTTTAATTGTTAATTGGCTTAGGTTCGTAGAAAGCGACATTAATCATTATTCCAATCACAATGACAGGCAGGATCCACAAAGGTGGAAATATTTGTTTCAAGGTGCAAACGGCTCCAGAAATGTTTATATCTTCACCACCTGTTATAAAGGGATTATAAAGCAGAGTTACACGAAGTACAGTGTGTACACGAAACTGCAGAAGAATCGGATCTGGAGTATTGTTATGTCATTTACGGCAAGGTGTAGGATCCTCCACATAGCTTCTGGCTGACAAAGAATCTACAGGCGAGGATCAGTTGTTCTACCTTTCACCTCACAGTTATCATTGAGATACCTTGCAATTTCGCATTTCTACCTGCCTCTCTCATTAGGCTAATGTTAACTTTCGAATCCCCTCCCACCATAATAACGGATTATTTATGGCTCGTTAAAAACCTAGCGATTTGAGTTAGTAGAATTTTAATATCATAAATAATAACCGCTCTATGAAACTTAATATATATACTTACTATTACTATACTTACTTTATAATATATATAAAACTTCAGGCGATTATTCAATATTCAATATTCAACTATGCAATATTCAATATTTGCAATTTTTGTCATTTGGTAAAAACTGTGATATAAAAGTTCTGCTCTCTGAAACTACTAAGAATTTGTTTGCTCTATAAAATGAGCCATAAACCAAACATTTCGGATAATCCGTTGAGGAGGGACAACATTAAAGAGTTGACATTGGTTCTGTGATTGAAGCAGGCAGAAACAGATGACTGAAGCCCCCTCTTAATATGTCTTATATTTCTTGTAAATGACAGCCAGTTTGTTTCAGAACGTCTCATTGATCTGGTGGATCGTCGCGGTGGCTGCAGCCCCGGCCACCGGATGCATCTCGGCCAAGAGCTGTGGGAACTGTCGGCTCGAGAGCTCTACGTCTCTGCACCGATCTGCAGCTAATGAGACGCCGCGGAGGGTCGAGGGGAAGCCCTTAATTACTCTATCGGTGCTACCATCACATTCGGCTACCTTAAACACTCTGATGGGGTCGTTGAAGGCGTCAGTCTCCGATACAACTGCCGCTGACGGAACTGGTCCGACTCTACTAAAAGTAAATGGGCCATTTTTATGGTAGAGATTGGTAACTTATTTTATTCTACTTGAGATTGGTTCAAAGTTTTACCAAAAGCTCTTCATATCAAAGCGTCTCAAATTCCCAGACAGACATATGCTACTGTGGCTCGAATCAAACTACTGTAGTAGTGTTCTCAGTTTGTTCTGATGATTATCGCTTTTCTTAATGAGTCGTAAAGATTTTGTCTATAAAACTTAATATAAGGAATTGTTTTCACGAATTTGTTGATTCTTTTAGTTACTAAGTTTGTTTTGATATAAGGTTCACAAGTTGTGCACTAAAGAGTTGTATAGGCAGTTCATTAAATTTAAGAGGTGAGGAAAAACATTCTGCAACAATACGAGTTATGCATGCGATTAGTGAAACGATTTGGCAATGCTTTGAATTGGTTTCAAAGTCTCATCTCGAGAGTGACAAGATTATTAAAAAAGGTTGGTTAAGTTGGTCTAAATTTAGGGTTACCATTATAACTCCCTCTGATCTTTATTTGCATGACGCTTGTTTTGAAATTAAATTAAAGGCATAGAAGTATTTTATCCCACACCACTTCGTTTATAATGTTAAGCGCACACTAATAAATATCAGCACTCGGTTAGCGTCTTTGACTATGGTCCAAGGGTCACGGTTTCGATTCCCGGGATGTTCACACAAACTGAGAGGGTTGGACTGTTTTCTCTTAAAAGCGTTTATCAAAAGCCTTTTGCGCTAAAATAATAAAAATATGAACGAACTTACTCTCTTTGTAGTAAAATGACAAAAGAATACATCAAAATCCCGAAAGTTATATTTTTATTAAATGGTGTAATAAAGACTAATGAAATTAATATGATTGACTCGTTGTTGATTTTATCGAACCCCATAGATCGAAGGAAAATAAAGAACCGCATGCAATTTTATAACAAAGTTGTGGAGACATTGAATTAGCTAAATGCCATGTTTTGGCTGCACCTGAAAACAAGCAGTAAAACCTGAATGCAGGGTAACAGAAGATGTAGTGAGCAAGAATGTGGTGTGGCGCAGAAGTAGAACACATTCACAGTTTCCTGCCCCCATCTCCGAGCACATTATGAAATATCAGCTCAAACTCTCAACAAGAAAAGTTAAAAACTTTTCTCAATAGTTTGAGAGCTGATGCGGCGCCAGGCATGTCTGGTTCATTCATTCAATACCGGCTTCGCTCCACCCGCGCTCTCTTTAATGATTTCCATTATTTTGTTGTACTCGTCCCAACAATTCCGATGGTCGGTTTACTTGAATGGTTTTCTTGTTTTGGCGAAAGTTTTAAGCTAGTCGATAGTTGGCTGATGAGTTTCGCTTATAGTTTCCAGTTAGGTTTTTATGGCAAGTAGAGTTGTCTTTACATGACAGTTGTTAAAATAACAACTAATATTTTTTTAGAGATTAAAAGCCAGGAAAGCAAAGAAAACCCAAACGACACCTTGATTGCTGCAACAGAAAAACATCGACTGAGTTATTGTTTTGCTATTGTAAAGCACATTTGTTTAATCACATTACATTGGCGAATTTTCTATGGAGTAGTGAGCTATTAGCTTGACCCGAATGGTAAGAGTTAAATCTGGGACCACGATACAAATTCCTGAACACGTTTTGGGGGGTCGTTTCAAACTTTATATATATATATATACTATACTACTAAACTATATATATATATATATATATATATATATATATATATATATATATATATATATATATATATATGTAGTGGCACTTGAGCAGTTGCATTTATTGTCATTTACTTCAAATTTGGTAGACACATTCCATTCCTTTCTGTAATCAGTTGGACAAGTTTTAAAAATAAAAAATAAGTCATTAATACCTATACATTATTACCCAGTATTTGCGTGATCGTAAAACATTGGACGGAGGACACTTGCGTCCCGAAAAAAAGCTAAGTGAAGCTTAATTGTTTAAGTGATTGCAATTGCAATTTATTATACAGCTGAATGTTAGTGTGTTGATTTTACAGGCAGTTGCTTAAAAACTACTGGATAAACTGAGCACTTTTTTGCTCAAAATAAAGGTAATACCAAAAATCAGAACAGGCCTGTCTACGGATATCCCTCCTCTAGAGAGCAAAATTTCCCTTGGTAATCTGGTTGTCATTAATACTTGCTGCATCGGTTGAGATGGTATTTGGCAGGAAGCTTGGTAAAATCACTATCGACATAGGCCTAATCCCGATTAGAAAATCCTTTCTCCATACCCATTGACCCTCAAAACTAGCATGTTAATCACTACTCACCAACTACTAGACCACAACAGAAAACCACATAGGCCTATTAGTGTTCTGAAAATCATCTGAGTCTTTGCCCACTGTCCATCAAACTTTTTCTAATTTCATCGACCATCTTCTCTCTATATATAATTCCGTAAGTCAAATTTTTGTAAAGAAATTGTGAGTGACTGGATGGCCGTAGAAGGATGGGAGGGGTATCATTTTAAAGGTCTTGACGTGAATTTTGAGGGAAAACTATTCATTTTTCTTATTTTTTTACCATAAATTCGCAACAGAATAAAACTTTTCCCATTAAAACAAAATGGGGTTTAATTTGTTTACATCTTTTGAAATTAAAACAGCTGTGCCACAGAGTTAAATTAGCCTTTGATATTGATACCAGCTGTACTTATTCAGTTTGTTTACTTTTAAACTACAGCAATGTATAGTTGTTTAGGAATGGACATTTTATTAAAAACAAAAGACAGTATAATAATATTATATTATAATCAGTGCTTATTTATAAATGACCAATGAAGGTTGATAAACAATTTATGTATTTTGGTTTTTTAGGGGCTTTTGCCCCTACAAGCCCCTAGTATATATATATATATATACTAGCAGTTACCCGGCGCGCGTTGCTGCGCTCAAATCTTTGATTTTTTTTAATTACAGCTGTTAATTAATTACAGTTGTTAATTTTGTAAACACTAAATTTCTAAAACCTGACACTGCACCCTTGTATGCCCTCTGGGTCGGAGTCCTTTAGACAGATTTGCACCAAACTTCACACAAACCATCCTTGAATAATGCTTAATAATGCCTGAAAGTTTCATTACAATCTGTCGAGCGGTTTCGGAGTCCATAACATACATATATATATATATATATACTTCCTCTTATATATATATATATATATATATATATATATATATATATATATATATATATATACTGAACTAAGTAAGCTGAACTTTTTCGCTAATAAACATAAATACCCCCGTAGCAGCAAACCTGCGTACTCAGCGAATTTCCAATGCATATGTATGTATCTTAATACCACATAAAGCCACATACCAAGTTTCATCAATAAACATTCATAAATAAACGATTTATGACATTTTAATTATTCTCCATAAGAATAACATGGCAGCTGAGTATGCAGGTTTGCTAAAGCAAGGAACACAAAAAATATGGTTTTATACAAATATCAATATAACTCATGTAGGTAAAGTCACATACCAAATTTCATTAATTTATTTTCATAATGAAGGCAGTTAACACGTCACTTATTCTCCATAAGAATAACATGGGGCTGAGTACGCAGGTTTGCTGCTACAGGAGCCTTGGGTAAAAAATTGTCTTTTTGAGCAAATATCAATTGTCCACAACCAGATGAAGCCATATACCAAGTTTCGTCAGTATAGGTTCATAAATAAGCGAGATATAACATTTTTATTTTTCTCCATAAGAATAACATTAGACAACGTACTGTGTTTAGCACTTTCAATATCTTGGTAACCAATTGACGTAGAGAAATGATCAAAATACCAAATTGTGTGTTTTTTTAAGCTGAATCTAATGGGGAAAAATAAAATTTGACTATTTCCAAAATTATATGTAAAAAATTCGAAAAACCCATTTTTGGGGTACAAAACCCCCCCAAAATACCCCTTCGGATAGAGCGATCTGGCTGGTTTTCGAACTTAAAGTCATAAATGTTGCTTTACACGTTTATACCAAATTTCATCAAAATCGGATAATTTTTACGAGAGTTATCGTGCTCACGGACACACATATATATATATATATATATATATATATATATATATATATATATATATATATACAGTTTCGAACGAATGGTGTTTTTGGGGTCTGGGGACCTCAAAACGAAAAGTTATCATGGTCCCGGGCCTAGGTCTTACCATGCCGACTACGGTAATAGCTTCTTCCCTATAGGGGAAATTCGCTAAAAATACTAAATTTAATCATTGTAAAATCTAAATTTAGAAAATACAGTAAAAAAATTAATTTCGTAGTAAATGCAGTCAACTATATTTCAACATTGTTATTTATAATGAATATACAATGTCAGTAAAATATGAAAACTTTAAATATCCCGTATGTTACATTTTACATTTAAGATCGTTTGACTAATGAACTAATAGTTTTTCAATTAACCTATTAGAGCATTAAAATACCACTTCGCAACAAATCTGTGAACTCAGCGAATTTAAAGTAAAACTGTATATCCTAGTGGCTTGAAGGGGCGATAACCCCTTGATCCAGTAATCTGCCTCATCTGATATTTTCACTGTTTACATGCTGAGGAAAATAAAACTATATAAGTAGGAACACATGTCAGTTCATAATCAAAGTAGACACTTAATCACATTTTTAATGTAATTAAAGCAGACGCAGACGTTTTATTAATCAACATGCCTTTCTTATGGGGCCTTTACGTTATTTCTCGTTAGCAGGCAACTTTGTGGAAATATTTTTCCCGAGTCCCTAGGGTCAAGACTTTTAATTTAAGCCCTCTCCCATAATCCTGCAGTTTTCCAAACTCCCACAATTTTGGCTTAAACATTTCGCTTACAGACTTATATATAAAGACTCGCTTTGCTCGCTGGGTGCTCTGCCCCCGGACCCCCGCTTGGGGTCGCTCCAGTTGTTATTATAACTCAATGTCCCGTCAAGCATTTTTATACAGTATACTGTTTTGATTCATTTGGGATATCTTCACTCAAGATCTTTATCAATGGTTATTTGTTTATACTACCATGTGAAAGTTACTTTGACAATTTACTGGAGATTTTTTACAGTCATTTTTTACAAGTCATTTTGTTTTGATTTGAAAGTCCATAAGCCCAATGTTATAGTTTCCAAATTTCAAAGTAAAAATTAGAGGTTTTAAAATTGAAAAATGTAACTTTTGGCAATTTTTCCGGGGGTTTCGAGGTACAAGCTACTGCATGCTAAATTTCACGTTTCTAGCTCGTCTGGAAGTGGTCTAGAATTCATATATCAGGGTGTGTTACATATGCGGCATATTAAAAAATGTAAACAGATAAATTTAAATGATGAAAAAGAAGGTTTTTGCGAATTTTTGTTTTTAATTCAAACGTTTTCAAGCAATAAAGGAGAAAGAATGAAGTTTTAACAGTAAATAGATTAAAATAAACAAATATTTTACATCTGACTTTAAATAAATGAAAAAATAAGAAATAAAACTACAACATTAAGCCACGTAAAACTAAAATATATTAATTAACTAGTTATTTAGCTAGAGAACCATTATGTTTTTTAATTAATTAAATTAGTTATTCACTTTTACTCTCAGAGCTTATTTTTATTTATATTATATAATAATATGAGTATCCAATACATCACTTTGATACTATGATATTAGTATCCTAAACATCCTAATTATACAGTACAATGATATGGATCTAAGTGTAAATACAGTGAAACCCAGTCTGATATATGTAATCAGCACTTACGTGTTCCTATACCATGCATCTGATTGCGTTAAAATGGTCAATGGTAATTTTGGTTCAGGGTCATTGACCCTAGGAGGGTTTCAAGCCATTAATCAAAGTCATTCATAAACCTTAGGACTTCATCCTAATGGATTTTGAAATGATCAGTTTACCCTTACGGGGAAAAAGTTATTAGGGTTTCCATTGTAACACTTTTTTTTACCACCGGAAAAATAAACATAAACTGGAATCACCAGGAATCAAGAAAAATAATTCTTTCCTCAATTTATAATGCCTCTAAGGAAAAACTATAAAGATAATTTTACCATATCATTTGAAATACAACTATTCCTTGCTCTTCGCAAACAGCATATAACGAGTTGCTTTATAACGTACCAGATATCTCCAGTACTTCCGCCCCATTTGTTATCCTCTTACTTCCTGATATTATCCTTTACTCCCATGCTCTCCTTGAGTATACATTTGAGAGTTCAAAAATTAAAAATAATGTTATGTAAAATGAGATGTATGTAAAGTATCTGAACGTGAAGCATAAATTAAGATAGTACGTATATTTTGCATAAATAAACATTGTGCATTTCCAAGTCGGATAATATACTATCGTAATATAGCAGTTTGATGATTGGCCTGATCGAAAACCTTTATCACAGTATTCCAAAATTTCTAAATTGTAATTAAATGTTTGAAAACCTATTTTTTTATTCCCATACCCACTTTTATATTCCGTAAAAACATCAACAAGTTGTTGGAAATAACCGAGGTCGTTACTCGAGCAGAAAGAGAAGCGGTCCAAGAATGCGACCTTGTAGTGGGAGAACGGGAATGCGGGGTGTAACTGTGGACAAAACCGGGGTTGATGAACAATGGCGCGCATTAATCAGAAAGATATCAACAAGTGCGGGCGCGTGCCAACTGAGTTGGCCGGCGGTCAACCGCGCAAACTGCCGGCAACGACCGCGCGCCGGCCGCGCCGCTGCTCACAAACTGCCAACCCCGCTAGGGCTCTTCGCATAGAACAGACTACGGGCGAAATAGCCTGTGAACCTATGACATAAGCCTGAGTCTAATTTATGTTTCAATATTGGATGTTTTCGACTATCAAATTATGCAATTACGACAAATTTATAAATATTTTCGCGTTTTCGTTAAAGATTAATTTAAGAGTATCTTATTATCAAGTAAATTATTAATATTAGTGGTTAGCCTTTTATTTGTTCGAATTCATTGCATTGAAAAATGACGAGATTTGAGATTCAGAATCCTACCAGAGAAGGTATTTTTAGCGAATTTCCCCTACAGGGAAGAAGCTGTTACCGTAGTCGGCATGGCCCTGGACCATGATAACTTTTCGTTTTGAGGTCCCCAGACCCCAAAAACACCATTGGTTCGAATCTGTATATATATATATGTATATATATATATTATTATTTTTAAAAGAAAATTACCAGAGTACCCTTCAAAATTCATTTTTAATTCATTGACACGTGTTTCGAGCTTAACTCATGATCACAGTGCAGCTAAATAATATATATATATATATATATATATATATATATTGCTTTACAAATTTTAAACACAGTACCCAATATATATATGTGTGTGTGTGTGTGTGTCCGTGAGCTCGATAACTCTCTAAAAAAGTCAGATTTTGATGAAATTTGGTACAATCATGTAAAGCTACATTTATGAATTTAAGTTCGAAAACCAGACAGATCGACCCATCCGAAGTGGTATTTTGGGGGGGGGGTTGTATCCCAAAAATGGGTTTTTTGAAGTTTTTACATGTAATATTTTAAAACGTCAAATTTTAGTTTTCACCATTAAATTCAGCTTAAAAAATTTTTGTTTTTTGAACATTTCTCAGTCAATTTGTTTCAGAGATATTAAATGTGGTAACACAGCACGTTGTCCAATGTTATTCTTATGGACAGTAAAATAAATTTTGTATCTCGCTTATTTATGAACGAATCCCGAAAAAACTTGGTATTTGGCTTAATCTGGTTGTGGTCTATTATTATTTGCACAAAAATATAATTTTATCGTTGGTTCCCGTAGCAGCAAACCTGCGTACTCTACCCGCATGCTATTCTTAAGGAGAAAAAGTAAACTATTATATCTCCCTTAATTATGAACATAAATTAATAAAACTTGGTATGTGCCTTCCCCTAGTTGAGTTCTATTGACATTTATATAAAAACCGAGTTTTTGTGTCCCTTGTTACAGCAAACCTGCTTACTCAGCTCCCATGTTATTCTTATGAAGAATAATTAAAATGACATATACCACCACTTATTTATGAATGTAATATTGATGAAACTTGGTATGTGGCCTGACCTAGTTGAGTTTAATTTATATTTGCATAAAAACCCATATTTTGTGTTTCTTGTTGCAGTAAACCTGCGTACTCAGCCCCCATGTTATTCTTATGGAGAATAATTAAAATGTTATATATTGCTTATTTATGAATGTATATTGAAGGAACTTGGAAATTCGCTGAGTATGCAGGTTTGCTGTGACAGGGGTATTTAAATTGCTATCCAACTACTTTGTATACTACTTTGGACCAAGTTCAATTCTTGGCAAATTGTTAGCGAATTTCCCCTTCAGGGAAGAAGCTATTATCGTAGTCGGCATGGTAAGACATAGGCCCTGGACCATGATAAATTTTCGTTTTGAGGTCCCCAGACCCCAAAAACATCATTCGTTCGAATCTGTATTTATGTATATTTGCCCGTGAGCACGATAACTGTCGTAAAATTGATCCGATTTTTATGAAACTTGGTATAACGTGTAAAGCAACATTTAATTTCGAAGACCAGCCAGATCGCTCCATCCGAAGGGGTATTTTTGGGGGGGGGGTTTTGTACCCCATAAATGTTTTTTTAATTGTTTACGTATAATTGTTGAAATAGTAAAATTTTAGTTTTTACCATTGGATTTAGCTTAAAAAAACACACATTTGGTATTTTGATCATTCCTCTACGTCAACTGGTTACCAAGATATTGAATGTACTAAACACAGTACGTTGTCTAATGTTATTCTTATGGAGGAAAAGACAAATTTCACATCAAGCTTATTTATGAACGTATACGGACGAAACTTGGTATACGGCTTCATCTCGTTATGATCTATTGATATTTGCTCAAAGAAAACAATTTTTTTTGCAAAGGCTCCCGTAGCAGCAAACCTGCGTACTCAGCCCCCATGTTATTCTTATGGAGAATAATTAAATGCTCTGTCTCCCTTAATTATGAACATAAATGAATAACAATTTGTATACCACTTCAACTAGTTGAGTTATATTGATATTAGCATAACAACCCATTTGTTGTGTTTCTTGTTGCAGCAAACCTGCGTACTCAGCCCCAATGCTATTCTTATGGAGAATAATTAAAATTTGTATATATCGCTTATTTGTGAATATATGTAGTATTAAGACATTTATATCACCATTGGAAATTCGCTGAGTATGCAGGTTTGCTGCGACGGGGGTATTATGTTCATATCATTGTCAGTGGAATGAAGCAGTAGATCATCAGTGTCGAACATCTACTCATCAAAGGGTTGCTTCGACCGCGGCGTTGGAATTGCACTCACACTAAACATGACCCAACATTATTGACTCTTACCCTCTTGGGGGTTTGAAACATGTCAGGACTCCTCCACATTGGCATCCAAAGTTATAGTGATAATCTTAAGATGTTATTGTACTTAGTCGACTGATTTAATAAAGGAGAAACATCAGGCTCTATGCCTGCGTGATCTCCGTGCGACGAGCCAGACACCAAGGAATACCAGTTGAAATTAGTGATTGTTAGCGGATTACCAAGAAATAATAATAGTGTTATTTAAACCACTATTAAATAACTACATATTAAATGTTATTATTAAACGTGAACTGCAAGTTAAAAATGTTCATTTACTGCATATTAAAAAGACACTTTTATTTCATGTTTTTACTAGTTACTTACTTAAGTTTGTAAAATGACTTGCTCAGTAATTATGTAAGTTTTATCCCGTTGTTGAAGTGCTCGTGAAACCATCAGGATCATGGCAAGATTATTTATTACAACCACCATACGCGCTAACTTTATGAGCGCCAAGCAATGTAAATTACTCACGTTTATTACGCGAATGAGCCCGCGACTAAACCCGTAAAGAAGTGATGAAACTCAATATACTCCCGGCATAAATTCACCGGCTAATTTACCGTTTTATTTTTTTTAACGAGTTTTTCAGTATCGCAGTAACTCGGTCGTAATGCTCGGCAGAACCAGTCGCAGGCTCCTGCTGACGGTGTGGCGGAGGCGGAGGCGGTGGCGGCGGCGCTGGCTAGGGTCGGGGGTGGTCGGAGGTGGTGGCGGTGGAGGCGGCGGGGGCGGCGTGTGGAGGCGCTCAGTGTGACGCCGCTCCCGCTGCCGTCGCGCCGCGACGTGTACTGTGAAGTGTCAAGTGTTATGTGTGAGTGTCTGTTTGAGGGGCCTAGCTCTGGCTAGTCCTCGACTATGCCGCCCCCGCCTTCTACACATGTACAACACCAGGTAATTATTTTTGTATTCGTAGATAAAACAAAACATTTTAAAAGATCAAATTTAAAAACAAACACTTCAAATTATTCGATCGATAACATTTTTATTTATTTGATAATTTGAAGTTTTTTTTTAATGCAATTCCAAAAGAAGTTTCTCATATTGATTATAAATTAACAACTAAATACATTTTTTTTTCTTTACTTATTAATTTGTTAGGAGAATATACAAATTAAAATTAACTTACGGTCGAAGATCTATTTTGGAAAGTCCCTTTTGTAAAATTGTGGAGTTGTTACGTAAATGAATGTCATTGACCTTGTGATGGCGCAAAGTGATGACCACTAAAACTAGAAACTTAAAAACTCTACTTAGGTTAGTGATTGGCAAATGTTTCTAATATTATGTGTACAATCTAAATTATTTGCTCATATAGAATCCTTCACGTAAATTACGATCTGTGACTGGCATGACGCTCTTCTGTGAAACAATCCTTTCTAGATATTTTCAACAGTAAGAGTGTGTGTAAGTGCACTAACATAAATAACTGTCGATAATGGTAAATTTAATTTTTTAAACATTGAAGTAAGAGACTTAATGTCCGTTTTTAAATCCCTCGTTTCATATTAAAAATTAACTTGTTTCCTACTAAGCACATCAATACACGTTGTTCTATATTAAGAACAAGATCAAGGACTTTTATCTCAACCGGACTTACCTCTAATTTGTTTTGTAATCACCACACTCTGTTCTAAGCCGTGCAAATTCACAACAAATATACTTTTACAATAGTTAAAGTTAGTAATTAAATATTATATATTAGTATATAACAAATTGTATATAAATATGTTTCGCGACAAATGCACTTTGAGATTTTAGTGATAGATACGGCATTTTGGAAAGATGTTGTCTTCATTATTGGGGAGCTAGATTCATCATTTATAAATGTATTTTGCTAAGCCAGTAACAAATGGAGATGCAGATAATTTAATTTAATATAAAATTACGATCATTTCGAAAGTAGCCCAATCGACAATTTTATGAACTTTTAGTGATGGCGGGGAGGCGAAAGAGACCTAGGTTTGTGTTAACTTAGGAACTAACTTTAAAATATTTTAATTTGATGAAATGTTTTCAAAACTTTACTAAATTTAAAATGAACACAGTTGTACTCTTG
Organism: Allygus modestus; assembly: GCA_963675035.1. Lineage (NCBI taxonomy): Eukaryota > Metazoa > Arthropoda > Insecta > Hemiptera > Cicadellidae > Allygus > Allygus modestus. Next base: position 273,535,204 of record OY776111.1, read on the forward strand.
AATATTGTATGTGGAAACTCCTAGTAAGCACGAATTCTTATGAATAAATATACTAATTGCTTCATCACCTATATTGGCTATTACTTGGTCTACTTATACAAATGGCCTATTTAATTAACCTCAATAATGAATAGAAGAGGCATATTATGAGAAAAGTAGTCTTCGATACTCCATGATCATGGCGTAATAACTTATTACCATACATTTATACGTAACCACACTTCATTACTGATAGCATCACTAAACAAAAGTTCTAGTTCGTGTTTATCAGTGACTTGCACTAATATAATTATCTGTGATTAATTAATTAGACATTAAGTCTGAGAGTTAAGCATACACTGCGTATGTTTGTGACGCCAGTTCAAATAGTTTGTTGTTAAACTACTAAACTTATATTAACTTTATTTTAAGTTTGCAAAGCCACGATAGGTAACAGCTAGTAATGAATTATGTTTAATATCCTAGACAATGCTCCTATGCCAACAAGGTTGAAAATGCAACTAATCTTTCCTAGACAATGCTCCTATGCCAACAAGGTTGAAAATGCAACCAATCTTTCCTCTTTTATATTTTCATTTGTTAGTCACATTTATTTTTTTTCATCTTTGAAGAACCTGGAACATAAGGTTACTGTTTATTATATATAATTTACATGTGTCAAATGATGGCCAAAAATATCGAATATCTCACGAGATTTAAATTTGTCATATGGAAGATGGGGAACTACTCAACGTTACATTTGCGGATTACTTAACATTTACGTTTAAAAATGTAAAAGCTTACAATTACATTTATTTAGCCAGTCTTTTCACACTTTTGTTAACTCAGACATATATAATTCAGTTTAAGTTAAACTAAAGTCTGAATTCCATATGATTTGCTTGATGTATGCACATTTGTTTGGACGAATTTTTTTTAAAGACCAGTCGGCGTGTATTAATTGCGTGTCTCAATTTGTCACCACCCCTCTCTCCCATGACGATCAGATTTGCTTCGCTCATTTGCCTATTTACTGAATGATAGGGTTACTTTAGGTATTGCAGCTCAATGCCCTTATTATAGTATTTTTTAAATATGCACATATGATTCATTTTGGGTATGTCCACTCTAGATGCAATTTTCATACGAGACATTCTAGTCTCTGATCTCAGGAAATCACATGTACATACATTACCAATGAATTTTATTTTGAAGTTGACTGGTTGTTTACGAGCCAATTTCCAATTTCCAATGAGATTTTTAACAAACTTTAAGTTTTCCTGGGGCTGAGGTTTACACCATTCGATTGTTGTGGCCCAAAACCCCTTATTCCAAAAGTTTAAGCAAATCCTCTGCTGGATTATGAGATAAGTGTTTTTCAAACCAACAGACAATACTTATATTTGAGTGTAGGATAGGATTTTGGTTAAAGTCGGCACAGTCCACCTCAATTTAAGTTGTTCATATTTTAAAACTTAAGATTAGATAAAGATGACACTGCAAATCACTCTAAATTATTTCCCTTCGTCAAGGGTTGAAGAAAACCGGGAAATATAGTTATTTTCCTACAGAGACCCCAGGATCAAGACTATTTATTTAATATTTTGTGATGGAATTTCGGTATCAATTGCTGATATTCCTATTTATAATAAATAACATGTTTTATATTCCTGATTTTTCCTGCCCTGTAATATTGCTTTAAATAAACTCTTAGGGTCTGCTTCTACTGAACAACCCTAATAACGTATTATATTTAGTACGTTTTAATTCCAGCATTATTTTTATTCATACAATGTTTGCTATTGCAAACATTCATATTGTTTAACACATCTGCTACTGCTGTCATTTTATTATATAACATATTTCAAATATACTATGCCATTGATTATTTTTCTTTTATGATAATCACATTGAAGCTTGCTTTGAAGACCTGTGGGCCAGACCCATGAGAGGAAAATATTAGTTATAACGTATTTAGGTAAATATAAGCCCCAATCTATTTTAATTAAAATATCAGGCATAACAATCACTTCAGAAGTTTCTTAGATCTCACCCTTACAAACAACTGCTTGTATTTCCTTATATTTAATACGAACAAGCTTTTTTAGATAGTTCATCTGAGACTTTAACAGGACCGATTTACATGCGGTTTGTACAAAATGAAAGATACATTTCCCTATATTTGCACGCTATTTTGTTATTAAACCTTCTTTAAAACAAAAATTCGCTTACAACATATAACATTTACAATTTTGCACTCTGTCTGATAACTAAACTATTTACATGCTGTATTAAATGAAAGATTTACTTTCCCTATACTGTATTTGTACCTTCCATATTTTTTTCAGATTTTATATACTTTTGTGATATTTAGTCGTAGTATATTGTAAAAATAAATTTCAAAATGCATTTCAGCATTTTATTTAATTGTTTTAATCAGCTGGTGAATAAAACGCTTATTTACTTGTTTAAAAACTGGGAAAAGTGAGATATGCTTAGACACGTTGGTTTAGCGAATTCTTATAATGTCCAGTACCTCGTAATATAACAAATATAGTTTTTTATCATTCTGCACGAAATCCACCTGTTTTTTGTTTTCTAAATAGTACTCAAAACGTTAATTTTTAATCATAGGACCTAAAAAATCAGCTGCGATCTTTTTTAATTTCTAGGGCGTAAAAAGTCAGCTGTTTGCTAAATATTATTATTGTTTCATGATCTATACATGATAGAAGCGTTCCTTACTACACGTTATAAAAAGTATTGTTTGTAAATAACACAAATGTAAACACTGTATATTACTTACTTTGTAAACATAATCTCAAAAATACAACTTTATAGTTACAATTTTCAACGATTAAAAGTCTAATTCCGCATTATGATAAAAATCGTTGTTCATCACTCGGAGCAAAAGTGTCTTTTTAGTGCTTAATCGTTTTTAAAAGCTCGGCTGCGCCTCGCTTTTAAAACACGATTGCGCACCAAAAAGAGCCACTTTTGCTCCTAGTAATGAAAACTACAAGGCATGTGGATAGATCATGAAACAATAATAATATTTAGCAAACAGCTGACGTTTTACGTCCTAGGACTTAAAAAATATCACAGCTGATTTTTTAGGTCCTAGGACTAAAAAGTGACGTTTTGCGTACTATTTAGAGAACAAAAAACAGGTAGATTTGTGCAGAATGATAAAAATTACTATTCCACTCTCATGCTAATGTGTTTTTCAAGAAAATATTTTGTTATCATACTGCACGAAAAGCAGCTGTTTTTGGGTCTGTAGTTAATCCGTAAATTCACACTTTTCTGATTTATTTAAACCACATAACATAATACTCAATTCTTGAAATTTATTTTAGGTAATTTATTGTGCAAGTGGATTTGATCAATAATCGATTATTTAGCAGTTGGTTGGATGGATTTTGCATTGGACATATTTATATTTGGATTGTATAAAGTGTATTGTATTATCTTTGTATTTTTGTACGTGGCACGTAGGCTGGCAGAAAGGTGTGCTATTTATGGAGTGTAAGGGGGTGAGGTCGTGAGTCAAATTGAGCAAAAATAGAAGAAACTAAAACTGTTTCATTGTTGTTAACTTTTTATACAGGGTACTGTAAAATAATTGACCTTAATAATGTATCGAATCCGTAAAATTTGACGAGCAAAACTAAGTTAACAATGAAGATAGCTTCTCTAAATTATAAGCTGCCATAATTTAATAAGCTACTTAAGTAAAATAATAGTAAAATGTAATCTGCAAGATTTCCTGACTGCAGATGTAAAATATGGACGAAATAAACTTTCTTGCTGTCCACCTCAACCTTCTGTATTGATTATCCACTAATAACCATTGCACATATTGAGTAACCATTCCAGTAGTCTTTTAGCCAATATTACTCTTGTTACATATGTTATTCCTGCTGGTCTGTTTCTACTGAGTTAATAAACGCCATATATATGCATATACAAATATATACATATAATACAATCAATACAATCGAATATATATATGCATATACAATCGAATTTTAGCAAAATATCAAACTATATTAATTACTTATTTTCCCATAGGATTCACAATGAAGCTTAAAAGGCATGTGGTGCCCTAATTATGCCTGCCAGTTATAAGGATGTTAATCTGGCAAATATACGTCTCAATCATGTTGTTTTAATCCAAATAACATTTGATAATTATAAGAATTTATAATTCAGAAATGACACTGCAATTATTGAAACGAAACTGTTCTTAGCACCAGATAAATTCATTTATAAATTATAAATTGCGCATTAGGGAGGAGACTAATGAGAGAAGCGATGGAGATAAAGAGAGAACGTGAGACTCTCTAATCTGGGGAGAGTAATCGCGAGGCACAAATCACCCATCTCCTCCACACAAGCTTTATTGTTATCTGTGTTAATTTGGGCTGAGATTGAGGGACTCCAAAAATACCTGCTCATCACAAAGTGCGGGACAAACCACGAAATAGGCGTTCAGAGACTACTTACATGAACGACAGCTTGTGCCGTAGTCTCTGGCTTGACCTGTTGTGTAAACAAGCAAACATAGGGTGGGGTATTCGCCAACACGTTCTAGTCCGTAGGGAGGTCACCTCATCAATACTTAGTTTAGTTAAGTTTTTTTTACTTGTTTAACTAATAAGATCTATAAAGTTTCCATATGGTAATGATACCCAACTTGTTTTGAAAACTCAAGACGGTGATGTTGTCGTGTTATATATTTCTTGTTGGGTTTTAGTGCTGTGGGCTGATTTTGGTTGTTAAGTGCCTGTCTATTACTGTTCCAAAAATGTACGTCCAAAAAACGTAAATATTCCTAAATCAGAATAAGCATGTTTCACATATTCTTTAAAGCCCTAAGATTATTCTAATTATTTTGATCTAAAAAAAATTGTATTAAAAATTGTATTAAAAAAATTGTTTCTTCGTAGAAGGCAATCCCAAGCCTTACATGGAAGTGAATTAAAAAAATATAAACTATTTTTAATGTATATAAACTGCAAATTTTAGCTAATCGTTTTAAAACCAAAATCTCTGATGATATTTTGGTTTTGAAGTTCATAACATGGTTTAAGTGATCAATCCAATCTAAATTTGTATCAATTATGATCCCTAAAACTTGTATACTATGAACATTGTTTATTTCTGTATAATCTGTTATAATTTGAGTTTGTTTAACGGATTGGTTTTGTTTTATAAAATATTGTATGCAATTAGTTTGATCAAATTTTACAAGTAAATTATTCTAAAGGAAAATTGTGTCGTTTGAGCGAATGTGATAACAGACGACATATTTTAGATAAATGTGGCAGTCAGCAACTGTAATAATATTACAATAATCAGTATAAAGACATAATCGAGCGGAATCTTCTGTGAGAACCTCAGGAAGCCCTTTAAAATAAAAACGAATAAGAGTGGGCCAAGTATAAATCCCAAGGGCACTCCAAATTTGATATATTTTAAATATGTTGTACATTTTATTCATTCTTTTATTGTTTTGCGTAGCTTGGATACTCCACCAACTACGTAAATTCCCAAATATATTATCACTCAAGTCACATACAAAGTTTTGTCAGTACTTCTTCAGAATAAGCTAGACATAAAATGTGACTTATTTTCCATAATAATAATATTAAAGAACGTACGGTACTGTGTATAGCACGTTAAATATCGCATCAGCCAGTTGACGTAAAGCAATCATTTATATTTTTAGACTGCTTGTTTTTAAGCCGAATAAAATGGCACAAACAAATGTTTTACTGAATAAATTTAAATGCAAAAAACTAATTTTGAGGGTAATAACTTCCCCTTAGCCTCTTTGATAGGGCAATCTGTCTATTTTTCGAATTAGTTCAAGTAAATGCTACATTAAACATCTGTACCAAGTGTCGTTAAGATCGGATTAATCTTTTTAACGTGTTCTTCCCTACGGGAAAATTCGCTAAAAATGATACATCTTGCATGTTTATGAATAAACTAGTGACTTGTAGGGGGCATAGCCCCTAACCTTGCTCCAATACTCTGCATCTTCTGATTTACTCTTTACATGCTGAGGGAGTATAATATGATTGTGTATGTGTGGAAACCCAGGATTTATTATGTGAGTTTTATAGAGAATTTTTTGGTTTAAACTACAAATAAATATCTAATAATCTTATAAAACAATCCGTTTTTTATCTATTCTTGTATATTTACTCAAATAATTGTATTGTTACTTTGTATTGACTGTAATATCTGTGTTTGGTTGCATAACCTCATTCTTAGGTTTTGCTTTTCCACTTTGTTTATTTTCTTAAAATGAATTCTGCTAACCATCTGGATACAATATCAGACCACGACTATTGTCATGTCAACCTTCAAGAAAATAATGAAGACATCTTAAGTAACGATCGTGATAACTTGGCAAATTTACCACATAACTCTTGTTGTAGTAGTAAACAAATTGATCAATCGTCCTCGCAACATTATCGTGTCCAAGTAAATGTTGAAGGTGTAGAGAAACATCCTGATGATGTTTCGCAAACTTTGCCGGGTAATAAAAGGTCTCATTTCAGCCCTAACAACCAACATTCTAAGAAACCGCGACAGTTACCCACAACAAATATACTTCAAACGAAAAACATGTTTGACACGCTCACTGAGATGCAGGACATAGACGAGCCTACCCTTGATAATACAGAAAGGAAAGAGGCTAAATCTCCACCTATATTCATACCTGACATTACCAACATCAAACAAATGATGTCCTCAATAGAAAGCGTGATTCCAAAAGATGAATACTCTTATAAATGTCTTCCTGGGAATAAAGCAAAAATTTGTCCCTTGTCTATCACTTCATATAGACATCTGGTCCACAAATTGACGGAACTTAAAGTTAGCTTTTACACATTTCAAATCAAACAAGATAGAGCTTTCAGAGTGATTCTGAAAAACATACATTTCTCGACTGAAATTAATGACATTAAAATGTCCATTGTGAGAAACGGCCATAAAGTACGAAATATCACAAACATAAGAGACTTTAAAAAGAAACCCCCGCTTTCAATGTATTTTGTAGATTTGGAGCCTAGTCAGAATAACAAAGAGATTTATAATGTCCAATATTTGTTGAATGCGAAAAAAATCGTGTTTGAGCCCCCTCGGAGAAGAGCTGATGTTTTTCAGTGTAACAAATGCCAAAAATATAGACATACTAAAGCTTACTGTTGGTATTCGTTTCGGTGTGTGAAATGTGGCCAAAATCATGACACTCTGACTTGTACGAAGCCCGCGTCGGATCGTGCTTTATGTGACGAAAGTCATCCTGAAAATTACAAGGGATGTGCTATCTACAAAGAAATCAAACACAAACTATATCCCCCGTTGCGGGAAAGATCTTTGAATGAATCCAGAACAGCCACTTGGAAAGCCCCTACTGTAGTTCCATCCAGACCTGATGTCTCTACCGATCCTGGTGTCGGTTCCCAAACATATGCTCAAGCTGCTGCTTCTCCTAAAACAGTAGACCTAACAAAAGTAAATGAAAAGTATAACTCAAGTACTCTAGAGCAAATCATTCACAGTTTCATCGAAAAATTTGAAAAGTTACTACTGCAGCAAACCCAACAGATAGGTACTCTCATGAACATATTGACCACTGTTATAAGCAAACTAACATGAACCAGTTCCTAAGAATAGCTCTTTGAAATGCCAATGGCTTGGAAAATAATTGCCAAGAACTTAAGTCATTTATTACCCAACCTAAACTAGACGTATGTCTAATTTCCGAAACACATTTTTCTGATAGAAGTTTTTAAAAATTCCAGAGTTCAATACTTACTGTACTAATCACCCGCGCAGAGGAACAGAGCACATGGAGGAACAGCTGTATTGGTCCACAAAAAAATAAAACAATATGAACTACCTAAGATTCAAAATTACTTTCTACAAGCTACAAGTGTCGTTTTGGAAGACAGAAATAACAGTTCTCTACCGCTGTCGGCAGTCTACTGTCCTTCCCATTTTATCAGTAAAGATCAGTTTATAGATTTTTTCTAATCTCTCGGCTCAAAATTTATCGCAGGTGGAGATTATAATGCTAAAACACACACTGGGGCTCTAGACTGGTAAGTCCTAGAGGAAGAACTCTTTATAGAGCTGGAAGAAAGTGGCTTAGATTTTATGTCATCAGGTCAACCTACCTACTGGCCAACTGACCGGAATAAAATACCAAATTTATTGGACTTCTGTATTCTAAAAGGTATTTCTCTTAACTACATGAACACTGAATCGTCCCTTGATCTTTCATCTGATCATACACTGACTGTACTATTAAGTACACTGTAGTATAAGTACTAGGGGCCACTTTAAGAACTTTATAAATAACAACATTAACCTGAAGATTCCACTGACAACTACAGTTGATTTATAAAACTCTGTTAATTACTTTAATACCACTATTCAGAATGCAGCTTGGGAGGTGACTTCCAAATCGGAAATCTCTGAGCAAAACCTGTATACTATCCTGTTTTTATTAAAAATAAAATCACAGAAAAACGCAGACTGAGAAGGATTTGGCAGAACACACGAAGTCCTATTGACAAAAACTGGTTTAACCATGCAGCTAAAACTTTAAAACGGTGTTTGGTGAACTTAAACAATAGATGGTTTGATGATTACACCAAAAACCTGACTGCAACTGAAGCTACTGATTACTCACTGTGGAAATCCTTAAAATATATCAAGCGTCCAATTCAACATACACCACCTATTCAGAAACGTGATTGCTCTTGGGCTAAAATCAATACTGAAAAAGCAAGTGTATTTGCAGATTACTTATCTGATGTATTTAAGCCAGTAGTTCCAAATCCCCAAATGACGAGAGTGAAATTGCGAGTTTCTTGATGCACCTAATCAGTTATCTTTGCCTATCCAGTCATGCACACCTTCCGAGATCTCGAACACAATAAACAAATAAATAAACCTTAAGAAAAGTCCTGGTTGCGAGTTTATTACTGAAAAAGTCCTGAGAGAATTGCCACAAAAAGGTATATTATTGCTAACTTCCATCTTCAATACAATGTTACGTTTGGAATATTTTCCATCACAGCTAAAAATCGCTCAACTTGTGGTTATTCAAAAACCAGGCAAACCGCCAAACGAAGCATCATCCTACAGGCCCATAAGTTTACTTCCAGTGATATCAAAATTATTTGAAAAAATAATCTTAAAAAATTGAATTTAGACGATATAAATTTGATTCCTGAACACCAATTCGGCTTTCGTAAACAACATTCAACTATTGAACAAACCCACAGGCTAGTAGATGTTATACAAAACTCATTTAAGTCAAATCAGTTCTGTTCTGCTGCATTTTAGTGAATTTCCCCTATAGGGAAGAAGCTATTACCGTAGGTGGCATGGTAAGACTTAAGCCCGAGACCATGATAACTTTTCGTTTTGAGGTCCCCAGATGCCAAAAACACTATTCGTTCAAATTTATATATATGTATATATATATCTATATAAACATATTATATACCTCAAGACAATAACAAAATATTATATTCAAGAAAATCCCCCATATTCTAAGTTTAATTTTAACATATGATTCTTAATTTGTTTACCATTTAATAATTTGAACAATTTGAACTATGTGAGGTTACAAAATAAGACATAACTAATGTAAGACATGACTATGACCTAATGGTTTGAAACTAGTCGTCTAATAAAACATATTATGTTAAAACCAAAAAGGGTACTCCGTTTTTAAAATTATGCTTACAACTAATATATATATATATATATATATATGTGTGTGTGTGTGTGTGTGTGTGTGTGTGTGTGTGTGTCCCTTACCGCGATAACTTTTGAAAGAAACACCCGATTTTGATGAAATTTGGCACAAATGTGGAGAGTAGCATTTATGACTTTATGTTCGAAAACCAGATCGATCGCACTATGGGAAGAGGGTTTTAAGGCGGTTTACAATTGTCCAAAAACCGTTTTTTTGCAAATTTGACCCCAAAATGTTAAAAAAAACACTCAATTTTGGTTATAGCCATTTTATAGAGCTTAAAAAACAAATAATTTAGTATTTTGAATCATTAACCTAGGTTAAGTGGTTGCGGAGAAAATCCAAAAAAAACGTGTCACATGTTAATCTTATGGGAAAAAGGTTTATAGATTTTTCTCAGATAGTTTTACTAAAAACTTCACATGTCTGTTTATTAATGTGTTTATCTCAACAAAACAAACATTTTCGTGTTTTAATCGTTGTTCTACGTCCAACCGTTGCAGAGATATTCAAAGTGCTAAACACAGTACGTTGCCCAATGTTATCCTTATGGAGAATAAATAAAATTCTTTATCTCGATTATTTTTGAATGTATATTGATGAAACTTGGTATGTGGCTTCAACTAGTTGTGGTATATTGATATTAGCACAAAAAACTAGTTTTTTTGTTGATATTCCCCGTAGCAGCAAACCTGCATACTCGGCCCCATGTTATTCATAAGTAGAATAAGTAAAGTTGTATATCTCCCTTAATTATGAACCTAAATTAATTAAACTTGGTATATAGCTTCACCTGGTTCAGTTATATTTATAATTGCAAAAAAAATATTACTTATCTTCCCCGTTGCAGCAAACCTGCGTCCTCAACCCTAATGTTATTCTTATGGAGAATAAATAAAATGCTATATATCACTTATTTATGGATGTATTTTTGTGAAACTTGGTAAATAGCTCTATGTAGTAGTGAGTTATATACATTGGACATTCGCTGAGTACGCAGGTTTGCTGCGACGGGGTTATTTGGATGTACAACAGGCTTTTGATAAAGTATGGCATGTTTGACTTCTTTTTAAAGTCAGAGTTTCTCTCTCTCACCCATCATACAATTTGTTGAAATCCTATTTAAGTAATCGGTTTTTTTAAATTAAATTTGAAAACACCTTAACTCGTTTGAATTCAAAACACCTTAACTGGTTTGAATTCAAAACACCTTAACTGGTTTGAATTCAATACAATCAGGAGTACCACAAGGTTCCTTGGCCCTATACTACTATATTTAATATACACATCAGATATTCCCACGGGGCATCTGATAATTTACAACATGCATTAATTTATTTTCAAGTTTGGCTAAGAAAATGGAGGGTCAAAGTTAACGAAACAAAATCACACATCACTTTCACACTCAGACAAGAAAACTGCCCTTCAGTTATATTAAATAATATTGCATTATCAGAAGTTGAGAGGGTTAAATATTTAGGACTTAATCTTGACAAAAGTTTAACTTGGGAAAATCACATCTGGTGAAAGAGACAGCAAATGGAATTGAAAACTAGAAAACTAAATAATTTGATCCTGGGGAAAAATTCTAAATTATCATTGGCCAATAAAATTAACCTCTACAAAATTATGATTAAACCTATCTGGACCTACGGAATCCAACTTTGGGGAACAGCTAGTAAATCTAACATTGACATATTAGAAAGATTTCAATCCAAAGCCTTAAGAAGAATTTTTGACGCTCCTTCAAGACAATACGTGAAGACATGAAAATTCCAACAGTGACAGAAGAAATCGCAAGATTTAGTAAACTCTACCAAGACAAACTTGAAAACAATCCTAACAGTTTAGCTGTCAACCTACTAGGCCTCGTGCGGATCTTCGTGAAGCCTGGGTGTTATTGGTAAAAGTGGTTTAAATCGGTTTTTTTAGGGGGGGAGCGATTTATATCTATTCTTAGACTATTGACTAAAAAAATCGCTTGTGAGAATCATCTGTTACGTGCCAAACCAAAAACATTGCAAACACGAAGTGATTGTTAAGCAAAGATCGTATATAGGTTAAGTCTGTCCCACACATCTCGCGACCAGGCCTAAATATTCGACCGAACATCCTCACGAATGTTCACTGAACATTCCGTCCCATATTCTTGCTACCAGTACACAATGACCCAACAAAAGCGAGCGCGATAGTTTACTCAGTGTGCTCGTTTATGTTCGGGATAGTTCACCTCGCCATGATTCGTGTTTCCCTGTGCTCCGTTTTTGTCAGGTTTTTGGCTTGAATCAAAGGTGACGAGCGGAAGCGAATGGGCAAGCATGGTATTGCATGGTATTTGGCGAGCGTGTACTGGTTACTTCATTGTGCACATTCGTTTTATTTGGTGCAAAATTCGTTGTCGCGACTCGTTCCGATCATTCAGTGGAGCATTCGAGCGAATCATTCGGTGATAGTGTACTGATGCCAAAGAATTTGTGCAGCTCCCACACTTCTCGGGATTACTCCGAACATTCGGAGTTCGGCCGTATATGTGTTCGGGCGTATTCGCGAGAAATGCGGGACAGCATTTATCGATTAGCCCTAATACAAATCATTTTCATTTGCCTTCAACCTAGCGAGTTCACTGCTGCGTCCATATGTTTAAACATTAGTTCTCTAGGAAAAATATTAAAATTACAAATAAACAATCACCAACAGCAATAAACTTTTTTTAAACTAAAAAACAGCTGATCGTACAAGAACTATACTGCCTACACCAGGAAACAGTTCAACGGCTTGTGTTGACGATTCCATATGAAAAAAACTCAAGAAGCCTAATGTAATCATTTACAATTTGTTAAGACATAATTTAAAATACAACACTCAATAACCTAAAGAGTGTATTGTCAATTATGGTTTAAATACCATCCTCGTTTTTATCAAGACTGTCATAAAAACTTAAATACTATACGTTCACCCAGTAAAATATATTTATTATTACACAGCCAGATTTTTTTCCGCAGGAATAGTATTACGACATATGGTATTGTGATCTTCCCCTCCAACGCTGATCCCCCCCACTCTTCTGCTGGCACCCCCTACTCAGGCTTCACGAAGATCCGCACGAGGTCTAATTGTAGACAATAGTGAGGCGATCAACAGGCTGATGAGTGTGACAGTATTGGAGCTGCCTTACAGATTCATTTAGAAGTCTCTCAAGTTAATGTTTGTATGCAAGATATGTCACTGGACAAATTATTGCTCAAGTTTTTTTAATTTTGTTAATCATTTTTTTTGTAAAATAAAATGAGATTAAATAAAGAAAAAAAGAACATGCTGAGGAAAATAAACACATGTCAGTTCGCGTTCATAAACAAAGTTGACACATCATCACATGTTTTAATGTAAACAAAGCAGACATTTTTACATTCCCTTGCTTTTATCATGGGGGATGTTTTATGTTTTTTCTCGTTGCTGGTAACTTTTTAAAAATACTGCTATTTTTTCCGAGTCCCTGGGATTGACACATTTAATTTGAGCCGTCTCCCATCATCCTGCGATTTGTACATCCTCCTGTCTTCCACAATTTTGACTAAAAATTTCGCTTACAGAATTATATATAAAGACTAGCTGGCCCGACAGACGTTGTCCTGTCCTAATTTCATTGAATTTGTTTTATGTCAGATACTCGTTCATTTTCAATATGAGCTCGTTCGCTTCGCTCACTTGCCTCCCGGATTAGCTCGTTCGTTTCGCTCACTCGCCTATCGAAAAAAAATAGTTTACGTCCTGTTCTTAGTCCTACTGAATATACACACAACATTTCATAAGAATCGGTCAAGCCGTTTCGGAGGAGTTTTGTTACAAACACTATGACACGAGCATTTTATATATTAGATGTTGATTTCTGAAGGGAAAGCAACAGTTAAGTCCATCACTGTAAGTGTGTCATAATTCAAAGTTTGCGAAGACAGTATTTGTAAGATTGCTTCTTCTGACTTGTATAGGTGTACCGTGTACGTCTCCCTCTAGACATATGATTTTTTACCAATAAACTTGTTGGTCATCACCGGCCCAACGGCGCAAACGGAAGCGACATGACATACCGCAAATTGTTGAATCGCGGCCCTTCCGGCATCTTTCCTCTCGTTTGGAGTTTTTCAAGTAGTGTAGACGCGTTTTCCCGGTTGGCATCAATTGCCAATTTGACGACACTTTGAACTACGAGGCATGACTTTAAGGGGGGGGCGGGGGGGAGCTAGGTGAAGTCAGGCTAAGGGTAGGCAAATATAGTTATGAATATTAACAAGTTTATATTATAGCGTGGGCATCCACGCCATAAGCCCTTCTGGCCTTCAGGAAAATCCTTAAAATTTAGTATTTAGGACCAATATGTTTAGCTTGTGAGCTTGTTGTAGAATTCATTAGGTATTTTTAGGAACCTCAGCAATATTAACCTCAGCTATATTTAAATAGATCCAGATTACAGGTTAGTTATTTATCAATATGTAAGGACCCATCAAAGCTGGCTATGGCGAGTTTTTATCTGACAGATCGATCCTTGCTTCGGGTAAAATCCAGCAATTGCTTCCACTAGTTCTAGTTCTTCAATTTAGTTTCATTACCGATTGGTATTCAGTAACCTGTAACACCAACCCAGTCACCAACCAAGGTAGTTTATATTCTCCGTATAGTTCCTCATATCTAGCTTGCCTTCAGTTAGTTTATATTCATATTTATTCAGCATTAATTCCCCACAATAACATCCCCCCCTTTCAGTTAGACTTAAACCCAAAACATATACCCCGTTCTCCCAATAAGTTAACCCCTTCGGCTCATTGGTACTACTCGATCATGAGTTTGCAAAGCAGCACAAAGCAACACACAAGAACGTATTTGCTATAAGGCCTCATACGCATATGGTCCCAAATATGCGTGGTTGCTCTGATTTTTAAATCCCATTTCATTTGTTAGTCACTATGAAAACTGTTTTTTTTATTTGTCATAGTTTTACGTCTCTTGCATACATTTCCTGAACAAAATAAATCATGCCCATAATATATAGAACCGTAATCTGAGACTGCATGTATACTACACGTGGAGTTAAATTGACTTGACATGAATAACACCGAGGTCACTAAGACTGTTTAAAAATTTGTCGCCTTCATCGAAGCTTTTAAACTGCTAACTTAGACTCTCACTGTCATAAACTGAGACCATATAATAACTAACACTGCTCTGCAGCTTCGCTTGTTTCCATTTTCTAAAGTTTTATAGTAAAATAAAGTCACATAGTTGATCTTTTTATTCATGATGGTTACTGTCTTCCATGGTACACTTAACAAAACTCTTGAGAAAGCAAGCAGTTGTGAGCTCCATCGTCTAGTTAATATGAAGTAAACCATGTTGCCAAATAAATCAAGAAAAGTATGAAATCATTAGTGGTTTATATGTGGAATGTAAACAAACCTCAATCGCCGGGAATTCCAATGAGTTTTTGTACGAGAACGTTGCCAAAATCGAGCACAAGGCTGGCTGTTTGGGATTTCCTGATTCTTTGGCAAACGTTATTTCCCTCTAACACTAGTTTTGAAATAGCATCTACACGCTTTGATGAACATGAAAACAACAGAGGAATTTACAGAACAAAGACATTAGTAAATTATTTCACATATTTAGGCTATTTAGGCAATTTAGGCAAATATTTATAATTACAAATTATATGTTTATGCCTTGCTATTACCTACTACTATATTACTAGTGGAACCAGCTGCTCCAACTTGAACAATGTTTCCTTCTTAATGATGATTCTTAATTTTTAACACCCATAACACAGTGTAGTCATTCCAGTTATCACTATTTATATAATGTCTGTAACATATGTTCTTGTTGCTGTGATTTGTTTTGTTAATGTGTCAACAGCTAGCTGATGAATATACTATTCAATCTAGCTTTCTCAACGAGCTTAATACCGGTACATCATCTATCTCATATTATTAAATCTATATTGTAATTTTTCAGCAGCAATTTTTTTTAAGAACTACTCGGGAACTCGGGAAAATGAGCAGTTCTTCAGAATAATTGCTCGCGTCTTCGAGAAATAAGGACTTTATCACCCCTTAAAAAAATAATGGGGGCCTGAAAAAAGTATGCTTTGTTTGCATTTCCACCTGTGATTTAAGTGTCTACTTTTTTTTGGAATTTCAACGCCAACGGAATTTTTGTTAATTGAGTAAACAAACGCTTTTAGGGAAAACTGTCCAAACCCCTCAAATTTGTGTGGACACCTGGGATTTGAACCCGTGACCCCTTGAACCGAAGTCCAAGACGCTAACCGTTAGGCAAGCGAGATGCTTTGTTTGACCATACTATTCCATACTATTTTCATGGTGATTTATTTTCCTCAGCATGTAAACTGTTCGGAAAGCAGCGGAACGATGTTATTACAACTTTGGAATTAGGTGCTTTTGAAATTAAAAATACGATTGGTAAAAATCTCAACCCTAGGAAAATTCATATTTTGTTGAAAATCTCATTTGATAATTGGATAACATTTGGCTTATGGATATTCTAATCAAAACAAAATAATCATAATATCTGTGAATAAATTAACCAGTGAACTGTCAAAGTAGGGCTTACACATGATAAAGGTAAAGGTAAAGGTTCAACACATGATTTATTGAAAACAGAAACTAGAACAAAATTTTTACCCACAAAACTAATCAAATGTCAACGAGCATGGCTCGGTCTTCCCGGTAAATCTTTCAAACAAACAAACAGATAAACATCGCTCGTATAGGATAAACCAGACGAAGCCGAGCAGAGCGGAATAAGGTTATGCATAAGCATAAGCCCTTATTCCATAAGCGTAAACGGAACATGGCCCCTTCAAGCCACTATTTTAAATAGTTGTTTAAATGCTCATTACTATAAGATTTACATTGAAGCTTTAAAAAGGCCTGTCGTATATAGCTCTAAAGATATACATACTACGGTTCAGAATAAGAAATTACTTCATAGTAATGGCCTGGTAGATCAGTTTGTTGTGGCAGAAGTCCAGTAACCATAGACCTGCTTAATCTTGCTTGCGGTTAATGAGAGTTTTTGGGAAAATAAGAGTATTACTTGGACTTCAGCAGTTTAACTTTAACAACACAGCAACCTCACTTATTACCAAAATTGTTTCGGTTCATCGATATAGTAGAAAATAAATTGGTTTCAAGATGGGAAACCTTGGTCTATAATTTTTGCTTGGTCTAGCAGGTCAAATGCGGCCACAGCAACAAATTAATACAATTTGCATCTCCTGTTACATCGATAAACTGTAAATCAACATGAAAGTTCTAAACAATAGAATGCTATCTTAAACTAACTGAATACTAAAAGTTATTAATTTGAAATTTTTGAGTGAAACCTGTTTTTTTAAATATAAAAATATGATCGAGGACAAAGTATCATTCATATGAACGAGAGAGAAATCTCTGTCCACGAAATTCCAGGTATGTAGAGAGAGAACGTATGACATTTAACTTTTTCAGATTATGTAAATTAAATTATCATTGTAAATATTATGACTAAATATACGAGAATAACAACTCGTGAAATCTAGTAATATCTCGACCCTAAATCTAAAATAGTAAAGATCGCTTGTGAAAGTGGCCGAGGCCCTGGAGTGGATGACATAGGTGTCCTCCTGCCACGGTATCGGTTTCACAGTGTACCGTGCGGCGGCGCCGGCCGCCCCGTGTATATCACGACGGACATGTTTATAACGCACCTCGGCTTCCTTCATTAAACTAGTAATTGCCTCTAATGTAACACACTACAATAAACCTTTCACTCAAGCTTTGTTTCGAAACCCGGCCTACCCGAGACGCCCTGTGCCTGAGTCTCCGCCGCGCCTCCTCACCGACGCTGACGCCTCTCAGCACCCCACTGGCTCGCGGGTGTCCGAGAGGAGCACTCGGTATTGGGGAAGCGATATATTGTTCAAAACTGTACTCCGCCGGCCGCAGGCCTTGCGTATCGGCGTGAATTTTAAAACGTCTTGATTATCAAATCTGAACGGTTTTATTGAAGATGTTTTGTTACGGCCTGTTACACATCTATATATATATAATTTCAAAACTCCCGGACCGTTGCACTCTATAATATCAAACCAGGCATTTTAGAGTTCTCAACCATGAATGTTTACATACGTTAAAATATAAGCATTTTTCAATCTGAAATACAAGAGCTTTATTCAGTTAATCAATAATTGAATTGGAAAGTGCACACGATTTCGGCACCTAGCCAGCTTATTTGTGCCTAGCACTAACACTTGATAGTGAGTGTATTCAGGCAGGCAGTGGTCACGATAATTCCTGTCATATTTAGTTACTTATTTGCTGGTAGAAGTAGTTCAATTACCTGGTACAGATATAATAACTATTTTATAGGTTAAAGTCATGGTGTTCCACCATGGGTTAGATTAAAACATTAAACAGTGGTCAGAGCAATGATTAGGTTTGAAAGTTAAAATTAATACTTGACTATATATCACAGACAATTACATATTTTGGTTAAAAACGTAACATATTTGTATTACTTCATTTATTTCCACTAAAGGTCCATTGGTAACAGATAGCATAACACAATAATGATAACAATGTTTCTATTTATTTAAAAAAAAATGAAAGTCTATTCAATTTATGATAAACTAGCTGCCCTCGTACCCGATTTTATCCGGGAATTAAACCAGTGATGAGTGCTGCATTCTGTGGTTGACCCGTGGAACTACTACGAATCATGATCAGCTGATTGAATTTTCACCAGGTCAGACCAAAGTGAATGCCCATAAAAATAACACTGGAATGTAACTTTGACTCCCCGTGGAGCCGTAAGAGAATTTCTTGAAATTGTTTTTAGTGGTTACTTACGCTAAAGAAAGAGTATACGTGCCGAATCTCGTGATTTTAGCTATAGTGGCTGACCTGAGGGGATGATCGGTTTTTCGTACTCATAGATATGTAGAAGAAGATAAGTAAGAATAAGGAATCAAGGAACCACTCAAGTACCACATAAGTTACAGTTTAGTTGCCATTAGCTCATCGCGTTGTAAATGTCTTCTAAATGGCTGTCGACGAGGTGCTACAACAAAGTATTACGGTTCGAATATGCAAACTAATAACTGTTAATGACCATGAGTTAATTGGTGACTAATAATTATTAGATCCGCCGGACTCGGCGATAGACACTAAAAGGCGAGTCGAATACTTCCTACAAGATGCGCACGGACCGGTTCCAGTGTCATTGTAATTTATCGCGGGCCAGCTGAATATGGACGGGAACAAATTTATACAATACAGTATTTTATTTATAAGTGTAACAATTGAATTATATCCCTGTTCCAGTTGTAAGGTTAAACGCATTCGTAATGGCCATTAACATATTGAGAGGTAGAGCTACTGGTCCCGCTACGGGAGGCGGGAGGCGCCGGCCGTCGCGCCAGGCGAGTCCCCGGCCACATTCTCTGCATCCGCATGGGCGGAGAGAAGCGTCGGGTTTGGGCTGTGATTGCTATTGTAATTGATAACACGATAAAACAGCAAGATTTAGGGAATTTGAAGCTGGAGTTATAATTTAGGTTAGTATATAGGATTCTATAATCTCCATTTATACTTTGAATGTTTTTATTTTTAACACTGGTGGTAATACTGTAGTTGGGTTTCATAATTATAGAACCAGAAGTACAGCACCTGTCTTTTACTTTTTTTTATTCCTGGGAATGTCTCAGAAAACATGTACAACAGTGAAATTATATTTATATTTGCATAAAAAAAAATTGTTTGTGTTCCTTGTTTCAGCAAACCTATGTACTCATCACCAATGCTACTCTTACGGAGAATAATTAAAATTGTATATATCGCTTATATATGAATATATTTTTATTAAACTTGGTATGCGGCTTTATATGGTATTAAGACATATATTATGTATTGGAAATTCGCTGAGGACGCAGGTTTGCTGCGACGGGGGTATTTATTTTTAACACTGGTGGTAATACTGTAGTTGGGTTTCATAATTATAGAACCAGAAGTACAGCACCTGTCTTTTACTTTTTTCTATTCCTGGGAATGTCTCAGAAAACATGTGACAACAGTGCTGCATTCTAGCGGTTCGTAGCTACGACATTCAGTCTTCCAATCAGCTAGTTCCAATCGTCACTCTAAAATTGTGAAAAGCATAGACAGAAAGGGAGGCCTCGTTTAGATATCTGAAAGAACTCTCATTTCGTCACAGAAAGACTTGCGTAGGTATTTACAATTGAAAGTTCCGAATCTGCCAGTGCTGATTATCTAAGTAGCCACGCCCATGACAGCAGCATCAGCAACGTTCGTCCACTTCGCTGCCTGTTTCAGTCGCTAAGTGGGTTGTCTCCACAGTCCGCCCGTCTTGGGCGCCGTCCAACCCGAACGACCCGTCAAATCACCTGACACCTGTTGAGTTATTAGTAAATACCTTTTTTCTAAAACTTATTCTCGTGTCATTTATGACCTTGTTTATATAGGTTGTTTATGTATATATATTTTTTTGGGTTATTAAGTTCGAATGCTTGATTATATTTGTTCGATCAAACACTATTGCTATCAATGTTTAATAACCCTTGTTAATTTAAATAATAGAACAATTAAACGTGTCCCTGGTCTTGTTACTACCTACTGTCGTTTATTATTAATTAATAGCCCAATGAAAAATGGCAGCTGGCTCCAGTTTTTGAACTTTCACAAAATTCTTAAGTTTTGCACGGGATCGCTCACATTGCCAATCGAGCGCTTGAAACAAATACTGCGACATACATCAGATTCCAACTATTTAAATGAGCATTTATTAAAAAGAAATAATAAAGAATTAGTTAAACAATAACCCAATTGAATATTGTTTTTTTTATTGAGTGTTTTGCAGTTATATTTCCTACAAGTTATACTGAGATTTTCTGGAGAAGAAATTTTCTTTGTATTTACCATAAGTTATTTTTATAACAACATATTTGAATAAATTAACTTACGTTTTATCATAAAGTTATAATGAATCTCTGTTTAAGCTTTCCTTACTGGCTGCATGTTATTATCACCATATTAATCATTTCCTCATAAGCTTAAACACTAGTTTATTTAAGAATATTTTAATAATAGTTAACGAATAATGATTTATTAGATAAACCTAATAAACGTTTAACGATTGGCAAAAACAAACATATGCAAATCTAATAGAACAGCTATCATTTCACAAGGGTTTATAAGTAAGTTGTGTCACGATGTCGTCAATCTCAATATTCTCAGTCACCAAATCCGGCGTGAACTCGCGAGTTATCCTGGTAGTCTTAGTCTCCCGGTTTTGAATCTCAATCAACTTGTTTTTATTCTGAATAATGATGGACTGCACTATGCGACCCTCGGGTGTGATCTCTTCAAAGTCTTCCCACAGTCGGAACTTGGTGCTCGCGTTTTTAAATGGGAACGTCGACGAGAAGATGAAATCGCCGTTGTTTTCCGTCAACTCCATAATCGGCGAAGCTAACTGGTCCAGCTTCCTCGCAAATGTTCCCAGCTCTAACAGCTCCATCACCGTTTCAAAGTTCTCGTCTACTGATGCTAGCTCGTACTTCCTGTTCAAACACGGCACTAAAGGGTTAGCCCCCGATATGTAGGACGCACTGTACCCGATGAGCTCTGAAGCTAAACATATCACGACGCAGATCATTTTTGTTTTTAACATATTTGTTAAATTAAAATAAAAAATTATAGTTCAATAACTGTTAGGTAAACAATTGCTACTTGATTTAGTCAGTCATATGTTTATTTGTTAATTAACCATGCTATTGCCATATGTTTAATTTTTATATTTGTGTGTACTTACGCCAGTGGCATTTCTTCACGTTTTGATTGGGAACGGTCCAAACCCTTAAAACGGTTATTATCTGAGGTAAGGTATCTTAGAAAAGTCATTAAATTACTTAAATGACAACCCAATAACAAATGACAACTGGGTTCAACGATGAATTTACAGATTTTCTGAAGATCGATCTGGCGAACCTCGGATTTTGATACGAGCATTCTAACAGAGAATTTGATATGCCAGTTAAATAACATATGTAGTAGAAATCCATCGAGTCAACGAGTCTGTTGAATCCCATAAAAGAATAGATTAATAGTTACCACTGCGAGTTTTAGACGGAAACCCCGTCAATGGTCTTCAACCTCGCTCACAAGAGCGATTCCCTCTTTATCGATTTGTATTATATAATAAAATACCCCCGTCGCAGCAAACCTGCGTACTCAGTGAATTTAAAATGCATAATATATGTCTTAGTATCTCCATGAGAATAACATTTGGGATGAGTACGAAGGTTTGCTGCAACAAGAAAATGAAAATCAATATAAATCAACTAGGAGAAGCCACATACTAAGTTTCATCAAAATACATTAATAAATAAGCGATGTATACAATTTTGATTTTTCCCCATAAGAATAACGTGGGGGATGAGTATTTTGCTGCAACAAGGAACACAAAAAATGGGTTTTTATGCAAATATAAATATAACTCAACAAGGTGAAGCCTCATACCAAGTTTTATTAAATTATGTTCATAATTAAGGGATACATTACATTTTACTTATTCTCCATAAAAATATGGGGACTAGTACGCAGGTTTGCTGCTACGGGAATAATAGGTAAAAATAGTTTTTGTTATGCAAATAACAATACACTATAACCAGATGAAGCCGTAAACCATGTTTCATTAGTATCCTTTCAAAAATAAGCGAGATATACAATTTGTCTTATTCTCCATAGGAATAACTTTGGACAACGTACTGTGTTTAGCACTTTCAATATATCTGTAACCAATTGACAAAGAGAAATTATCAAAACACCAAATTGTGTGGTTTTTAAAGCTGAATCCAATGGTGAACACTAAAATCTGACTTAAAAAAACATGTAAAAACTTCAAAAATCCATTTTTGGTACACAAACCCCCCCCCCCCCCCAAATACAACTTCGAAAGGGGCGATCTGTCTGGCTTTCGAACTTAAAATCATAAATGCTGCTTTAAATGTTCGTACTAAATTTAATCAAAATCGGACCACTTTTTCGAGAGTTATCACACCCACGGACACACACACACACACACACACACACACACATATATATATCGATATATAAATATACATACAGTTTGAACGTAGGGTGTTTTTGGGGTCTGGGAACCTCAAAACGAAAAGTTATATTTGTCCCGGGCCTAGGCCCTACCATGCCGACTATGGTAAGAGCTTCTTCCCTATAGGGGAAATTCGCTAAAAGAGAACCTTTACTAATTGTGGAGTTAGAGTATGAAAAATAATTAAATAATTAAATTAATGACTACACAGAATGTGTGCTACAGTGCCCTACGACGAAAGTTGTCAACAGTTGACTTGACAACTCGCTGGTGATATAAGCTCCTTCCTTATAGAAGCCCTAACCATCTCAGCCACGGCGCCGGCCTATGGTGGTTTTAGGGAACAAACAGCTTTAAGAGAGAAAAGTAACGTCTTGTATTTTCCCTCGTCGTTTTAGCAAATAAATAGGAGTAAGAATAAAGACACAAAAAATAAAAAAAATTTAAAAAACACAATCAAATATACGAAAAATGGTTTTAATTATTAACATTCAGTTAAGGTTATATAGTTATAAACGATATACCAACAGATATCTATTTGTTATCAAAAAGATTACCTAACAAAGTTTTGTTTTGATTCAAAGTATCAGCTGTAATCCCGTTTCTTCAATCCGGCCTTTAACCTTCCTTAATAAAGAGTTACACGAAGAGGTTTGACAAAAAGAGACAAATATCCAAAAGAGACACCGTAAATCAAGCAAAACTTTAACACTTTTTGGTGTAAATATCGTACTTTAGTGTTAAAGTCGGTTCGTTCATGGATTACAGCATGCTTCTCTTTGCGGCCCACCGGTAAGGCACACATCTGAGTTCTCTGCGTTTGCCCTTGACCTCGACTCGCTGGTTACTGGAATTTCTTCAACTAAACGTCTCTCAGCAGTGTCGCAATAAAGTTGGACTTTACGGATGTTTAAAAGGGTAATCTCGACTGAGTCAGTCGCGCTCACGCCCACACGCTGTTGTGGCTACAACTTGTTAAATTCCGTCGGAATTATTTTCGGTCCACAAACGCGAGGAATGTATCATTGTCGTGGCGCGCGACGAGGCGCCTGAGCCGTTGTGTGCGTGTGTGCGTGTGTGCGTCACAGCTGTATCGCGCCGCCACAAATATGCACGACATGTTACATGCTCTTACTCATGCACAGTGGTTCTGCGTCCCTGAGAACCTTTTTAATGTTCTTTCCCATTTTACACACATAGCGATTTTGTTTTCAAGCTTAATAAAAAATGGGCAAATGCGTCCAAATCTCATGAAAGATTCCACCCAGGGATGGATGAAAACTTTGACTTATCTAACTACTTTGACTAATCAGAGAGTCCTTCACAATTAATTATTGATGTCTTTAAACTTGTTTTATTCGTGTTATCAAGTAAGTTCAGTATATTAGAGCCTGAACTTGGAAGAATCATGCAAAATGTGGCAAGTACTTGAAACGATGCCTAAGTGTATATATTTGTCAGCCGCAGACATTTGATGAGCAAATCGTCTTTGTGGGTAGGAGATTGCCAAGTAATGTGGGGTAGCGAACGATTAAAACTGGAAAAGTTTAATTTAATCGATATACGGGTCTTGTTTATCTCCAATAGCTTTGTCACAAGATTTAACATTTGTCTATACGACATCCGATATATTCAATTTTTGATTTAACAAAATTGCACTTTTCTTGGAATAAAGGGATTTTGAACATAGATTTTAACTTGTTAGGTGACTGAAGTTAATACTGAAACAAGCCAGAAAGTTTACAGAACATTTAGTACTAACCAGTAATTTCAACGTACTGATGGATACAGTTAGTCCTTGTGAGGCATCATTGCATTGAAACCGTTTTCATAACAAAATATATATTTCCTCTTTTGGGCCCTTTTGACAAATTAGGTTTTTCTCTAAGTTAGGTTTTTCCTTCTATTAGAAAACATATGTCCTGTGTCAACATTTTTTTCTATGGGAGATATTTATTTTTTTACCCTTTTTTGACACACCTTATTTTGAAATAAGTGCAGATTAGTCAACAAAAGTAACTCTAGATAACTTCTGCTAGTGAATTTTAAAAGTTTGCGTAAACTACTCTATCATTAATTCAATTTGTAAATTGAAACGAACGTGAGTTTCTCCATTAGAATTTCAGCGTGTCAGTAAATATAAGCTTGAATGGATCGTTTTTCAGAGAGTCTAGTTATAGTTTTACACTTAAACGTAAATATCGTCGCGACTATTTTTCTGGTGGATCGGAATTACCACCTACCGGAAGTACCTTGGGAAGTAAGACTTATCCTTAAAAATCCATGAGACCTGAGAAACTTGTCCTTAGAATAAGTGTTTAGAATGAAATTTAGAAGTTCTGACTTGGAAATGGATGGATAAGTAAAATTGTATTATTTAAAACGCAAACGTTGATATCCTCACGACGGAAAAATGTTTAACGATGACATAACCATCGTGCAGACAAATTATAAATGCGTTAAAATAAAGCTGTAATTAATCCTGCTATACATTCTAGTTTACCTTCACGTGTCACTTAATTACTATAAAATGCACTATAACTAACATCGGGAGCTGTAAATAAATATTAAGATTCATTTGATGATATCCTCCTACAGACAGAATTTTAAAATAGGCACGTGAGTCTGATTTAATTTGATGTTGCGTTTCATTAATAGTTACTGTGATTATATGTCTAGGTATTAGAATAATGTATCTTAAATTAAAAAAAAACAATTTCGACATTATTAACTGTATTTTAAATCTTCAGCTCAGTAATCTCCTTTTCATAATCAATATTCTTATGAATTTCAGTTTACCAACTTATTTTTCACTCAGCGTTTTTTAGTTGTTCCTCTAGTGATATACATATCCTGTTTTTTCCAGTCCATGTCAAAACCTCCTCTACAATGATAGCGGCTGATCTTTTCTCCGGCGCTATACGGGGATAACTAACGCACTTTTATTATCGAGGTGGAAAGTCTTAAATTTAAAGAGGCCGTTAAAGCGCGCCCAATAAAACGGTAGGTAGGTCGTCCTACCTTCTTTTAATTAGTAAATAAACTGGAGATACGATCAGCTCACCCCACACGGCACAGCGATACGACGGTGGAAACGCGGCGTCAGCGGGCCACCCGCCGGGTGAGCAGAGGTTGCGATTTATTTATGACGTCACACGGACAAAGTACATCGTCGTAAAGCGGTTGTTACGATCACCACCTCGGAACTGATCAGCTCGCATCGTATCGGACACCGGTTTATCCGCCACTGGCCACCGACAGGTGATAAATCCGACCTCGTTGTCCGTCGCGTCAAACTCGCGTTAATTACAACAGTGGCGGCTAGATCGCGCGCGATACGCCCACTGCCACGGTAAACACGCTGATTTATACAGCACAATTACAAGTGCGATTATACGCGGATAAATATGCGATTCGCTCGGCTCGATGCAATTAAAAGATAATCAATTTGAAACCGATCCGCCCACTAATAAGATGAGAGAACATTTTAATTATTGCGGACGTAATTGCGCTACCTTGGACTGTAGGAGGTCGTCTGTATAAATTAATGTAGACAATTGTAGACGCCTTTCCTGGAGGCCTATCTCTTTGGACCAAGTCGTGAACGTCCGAGTAACATTCTGAGTAAACTGTTGATTTGCTTACTACATAAACTCTATACAAAATCAATGAGTTAAATCGAGCTTAACTTAAAATTTTTTTATCAGCACTGTTTACTCAATAAATTGCAGTAATTTATCCACGCAAATGAGGTTAATACTGAAACCCTGACAACAACTTGTAACCAGACCAGTTACCTACACGACATATGCACGCTGAACTTGGCGACGAGGCGCCTGAGCCGTTGTGTGCGTGTGTGCGTGTGTACGTCACAGCTGATCGCGCCGCCAACAGTTGACGGCGGCGGTTGGTTTTGTCTTAAGATGCAAAACTTAATTTGGTTGGATTGTTTGGTAACAAATGAAACATCGACCTTTAATTATTTTAAAGCCTACCCACTAAATTATTTTAGCACTGGTGTTTTAATTTAGTATTCCCGAATAATGTGACATTTATCTTTGAATATTTATGATGTTTCCAGTCCTACAATGACAATACGTCTCAACAAATTTGCTTTTTGATTTGATTTTTCAGTTCAACAGCAACGTCCTTAGATGTATGTAGTCTTATATAAAACAATCAAAGAGCTAGAAAATAAGTTCATGTTAATGTTTATTGATTAGGCTGGCTTCAGAGGCGACCCCATTCCATCGTGAAACATGGCCTCTCATTTTGGGAGATTAGCTCGACTGCTGCACTCCAATTGGAACTTGAATGCCACACGACCCCTTCATTTTTATAGAAGCGTTTTCAACGATTTTAAGGTATTTTTCAACCGGAGCACGGCACCGGAACACCGAAGTCACCAGATAGGTA
Source organism: Allygus modestus (assembly GCA_963675035.1). Taxonomy (NCBI): domain Eukaryota; kingdom Metazoa; phylum Arthropoda; class Insecta; order Hemiptera; family Cicadellidae; genus Allygus; species Allygus modestus. Next base: position 273,562,571 of record OY776111.1, read on the forward strand.
AAGAGAGACAAACACCTTAATTTTATATTAAGATGGTTTTAAACGTTTAAGATATGATTTTCAAAAAATCAATCAATCATTTTGCAAATATGCAGTTCTAAACATAGAAAGAGTTCGTTTCGCTTTCTCTAAAAACCTCGTTGACTTCGAAATAGGTAAAAGAGTATTTTGTTCAAAGAATTTGTGTTGGATCTAACGGTTTAAATTAGTTCTTATATGAGGGATAGGTAAACTTGAATACGATAAAACTATATCTTAAAACACATCTGCCAGCATTGTTTAATTCAGTTCTTAACAAATAACCTTGAGTCTAACTCTTAAACTAATTTTACTTCCGTAATTGAGATTTAAATATAGCGTTTAAACTATGAAGGAGATTCAGTCGCGGTACATTTCAAGTAGTTATCACATAACAAAAACCGCAAATATTGAGATTTAAATAAACGGTTATTAATAGTGATAAAAATACTGCTCTCTGAAATCGTCAGATTTTTTTTAAATAAGCCATAAATCAATGATTTCGAATACTCCGTTTTAGTAAGGACGGAAATTGAAAGTTAACATTGGCTTTATGGCAGAAGCAGGTAGAAAAGCAAAATATGACGAGACTTGAGTCTTAGAAGTAACTCAGCTCCGTCGGATTAGGGCCTTATTAGCGAATTTCCCCTATAGGGAAGAAGCTATTACCGTAGTCGGCACGGTAAGATCTAGGCCCGGGACCATGATAACTTTTCGTTTTGAGGTCCCAAGATGCCAAAAACACCATTCGTTCAAAACTGTATATATATGAATGAATGAATGAATGAATTTATTCCAGAAAAACAAGAACAATAATAGTAACAAATACAAAATCGTACAGCACATATATATAATAAACAAAACACTCACAAAAAATATATATATATATATATAAATAACATTATTAAGTTTTTTGTTATTTTTTAATAAAAGAAAACTTTGAGCTAAGAAAAATTATAAAATAACCTTAATTGATATAAACAAATGCATTTACGGTCTTAGGAATAAGCTGACATAGGCGCTAAGGCCTGTGCGTCTGCTCTGAGTTGTGTCCAAAAAGTAAAAATGACCAAATGATAATTGAAATGAAGTAAGGAAAAACAAAATATAGCAAAACAAAACAAAACAAACAAGCTGGCAGCAGCTGAAAATGTCCCTGCATGATGGCGAGGGGCAGGGGGTGGGGCTTGTGGAGGGGGGGGGGGGGTAGATCAGTGGTGAAGTGGTGACGGGCGGCAAGGGTACAAGGGTCAGTTCAGTGCCGCCTGTAATCTGCTGCAATAATAGACTCGGCCTCGTCTATTCCCAACCTGAGCAACCATTCATTAACACGTCTTTTGAATATATTTATGGAAGGGGAATTAAATAAATCCAGGTCTTGAAAATGATTACATAAATTACGGTACACGACATGAGAAATGAAAAATGCGTTAGTTGTAGAAAATGTTTTATAAATTTGTAACGAAGCAATTCCAACTCTAGATGCATACCTGGTGTTATGTGAGTGAGAAATTTGAAGAAAAAGATCGTTGTGATTCTTAAAAATATGAATTAAAACGTTTTTTATAAAAAGTTGTCTGATAGTTAAAACGGAAGTTTCTCGAAACAGTGCGTCAGTCGGGTATCGTTTACATTTTCCAAAACCTATTTTTAAAATAAACTTTTGCGTAATACTCAGTGGTTCCAGAATACTTTTAAAACATCCACCCCAGACTAGAATCCCAAACGATAAGAGCGATTGTACATATGCATAGTAAACCATTTTTATTTCATGATCATTGAGAAAGTAATTTAACTGTCTAAAGGCAAAAATGAATTTCCTAATTTTAGCGTTTACAAATTGTATATGACTCGACCACTTAAGACGTTTATCAAAAAATACACCTAAATATTTATATGACTCAACCCTTTCAATTGATTCACAAGAACAAATTAGGTTATTATAATTCCCGCAAGTATGTATTATAAGATCCTGCAAACTATAGTCTGACATTTTACTAAGGGAGATGGGCATGAACTTAGTTTTTGAAGTATTTAAAGAGAGGATATTTTGGTCAAGCCACCTTTTCGTTACCATGAGGTCGTGCATAGCTTTATCACGTACCTCGGGCCAAGTCTTCCCTTTGAGGAAAATTAAACTGTCATCCGCAAATAAAAAAAGCTTACCAAAAAGGTTCAGTTTTGAAATATTATTTATGTAAATTAAAAATAAAACAGGCCCGAGAGTACTGCCTTGGACCACACCGTAATCTACAGGCTTGATGTCACTGTTTGTATTGAAAATTGAAACAAACTGCGATCTATTTGAAAGATAACTTTTGAACCATGCAAGGGCATTGCCCTTAACACCTATTGCCTCTAATTTATAAAAAAGTTTAGAGCGATCTACTGAATCAAAAGCTTTTTTTAAATCTAAAAAAATTAAAATTGGACGTTCGTTACCAGAAATTGCATAATTTAAGTCCCTATTAATGTCAAACAATGCATCTGAAATATTTTTATCCGAACGAAACCCGTACTGACAATTAGTTAAAATGTTGTTTGCCTGAAGGTATGAGACTAATTGATCTTTAACTATTTTCTCAATGACTTTAGGGAAAACGCTCAAAAGAGATATCGGTCTAAAATTGTTCATGTTAGACATTTCGTTTGATTTGTAAAGAGGAAAGATTTTGGCTAGTTTAAAACAGTCAGGGAATGTGCCAGATGCAATGCTCAGGTTAATTATGTGCAATAATGGTTTACAAATCAAAGGGAAGTTAGTTTTGAGAACTTCGGCCGAAATACCATCGCAGCCAGGCGCAGACCCACCACGTAAGCTGTGAACGTAGCGTTTGAGTTCAGTTTCAGTTACAGTTCTAAGCGAAAAAGAAGAGTTTTGTGTAAAGTCACTGTCATTCACAACTGGGTCCCCATTCGCATCGATAGCACTCGCTAGGTTAGCACCTACAGAAGAGAAAAACGTATTAAAATCATTAGCTACTCTTTTACAATCGTCTGGGGTTACGCCGCCGTCTGGAATAAACTTGTTAATAGGAAATGGCTCATTTTTACAAACTCTCCCCGCAATTTCATTAATTAGACCCCAGAACTTTTTCGGATTGTTGCTGGCTTTGTTTAATTTATTCCGGAAATAGATTATTTTTGTTTGCTTTAAGGATCTATTTAAAGTATTCTTAAAATCTCGGTAAAAGTTGTTGAGCTCAAAATTAAACGGTTGTTTCTTGATTTGTTTACTTAATTTATCTCTAACTCTTATCCTCCGTACTAACTCAGTTGTTATCCATGGTTTAAGTTTCTTTAATCTTGAACTATTATTTATAGCAACTGATTTACTAGCAGCTACAACGGAATTGGAAACTATCCTAGTGAAATGTTCGGAACAGAAGTTAACATCGTCGTGGCAGGCGATAATCGGTTCCCAGTTGGAATGTGTGAGGTAGTGAGATAGTAGTGCGTGGTCCAGGTAGGTGCGTGGCGGCGTGTCTGTGTGGGAGGCGCGATGGTTCGGTATGGAACAAGTGATAGTGATGCCAGTGCTGTAATGGTCTGTCACATTGGTCTGGAACACAGCTGATTTAACATTCTCCAAGTCGTCATATTTAATAAATATGTGATCCAAGCAAGTGCTAGTATTTTGAGTCACCCTCGTCGGTTTGTCAATGCACTGTGAAAATCCAGCCCCAATCAAACAGTTCAAGTATCTATCAGTCAGCAAGTCATTGTTAAATAAATCAATATTAAGGTCTCCAAGAAAGATGCACTTACGATCCTTATTCATATTATTTAACAACACTTCAAGTTCATTCACAAAATTGTCAGCGTTACAGTCAAATGTCTTGTAAACAGCAAGAAGGTCAAAACATTTATTAAAAATTGAAAACCGTAATGCAATGCCATAAACGTCCCCAACAGTGATTTCAGTGGCAGTGGCAAAAAAACGTTTGTTGATATAAACAATGACCCCGTCATTCTGGTTGCGGTGAGTCACAGTGTAATAAAGGTCGAACCCCTCCAAGGCAGCCACCCCCTCCCCACCGGACAGCCAACACTCAGTCAAGACAATTATGTCAACATTGGAAATAAATTCGTTTAAATACACAAACAATTCATCAACATTTTTTCTATAGCTACGAATATTTGAGTGAAAAACACTAATGCTGCTGCTACCAACATTCCGTTTAAAAAATTCAGAAAAATGAGGTAATGAATTTAATTCTAAGCAGCTTAAATTTTGAACAAATATATTTTCTTCATCATCCTCGCGCATATACCATCCAAAGCGCCCGCTGTCAGCCCAGGCCCAAATTCAAACCAAAGTGCCTAATGTCACTCCTTGACACAAAAAGTAAATTAAAATTAGTCATATAAATGAGTATTATTGAAACTAGCAATTTAAATTGACTATGTATAAGTGATGTGAACAAAAAAAAAAAAAATAAAAAAATAAAAAAAAAATAAATAAATAAATAAATAAAAACAAATTCTACAAGCTTAAGTACAATGGACCATAATTCCTGTAAGTAATGTTAAGTAGGCCTACTAATAGCAAAAAAAATTTATATTTTGAATAGCCTAAAATCATATATACAATAACCTATTAAAATGCCCTATAAAAATAACGTGCATCATGATGCAAAAATAAAATAATATTCACTTCATAGATGTGTGTAGATATATGTATATGTGTGTGTGTGTGTGTGTGTGTGTATGTGTGTGTGTGTATGTGTGTGTGTGTGTCCGTGAGCACGATAACGCTCATAAAAACTATCCGATTTTGACGAAATTTGGTATAAAAGTGTACGTTCGAAAACCAGACAGATCGACCTATCCGAAGGGGTATTTTGGGGGGGTTTTGTACCCCAAAAATGGGTTTTTGAGTTTTTTACATATAATTTTTGAAAAAGTCAAATTTGAGTTTTTTTTCATTGGAATCAGCTTAAAAATACGCACATTTTGGTGTTTTAGCGAATTTCCCCTATAGGGAAGAAGGTATTACCGTAGGTCTCCTGGTAAGACTTAAGCCCGAGACCATGATAACTTTTCATTTTGAGGTCCCCAGATGCCAAAAACACCATTCTTTCAAATTTGTATATATGTGTATATATATATATGAAATTTGGTAAAAATGTGTAAAGTACCATTTATTTGAACGAGTTCGAAAACCAGATGAATCGCACCATCCGAAGGGGGGTTTTTGGGGGGTTTTGTACCCCAAAAATGTGTTTTTTGGGGTTTTCACATGTAATTTTAATTTAAATCAAATTTTAATTTATACCATTAAATTCAGCTTAAAAAAACAAACAATTTGGTATTTTGATCATTGCTCTATGTCAACTGGTTACCGGGATATTGAAAGTGCTAAACACAGTACGTTGTCTAATGTTATTCTTATGAAGAAAAAGAAAAATACCCCCGTAGCAGCAAACCTGCGTACTCAGCGAATTTCCAATGCATATATATGTATCTTAATACCACATAAAGCCACATATCAAGTTTCATCAATATACATTCATAAATAAACAATTTATGACATTTTAATTATTCTCCATAAGAATAACATGGCGGCTGAGTATGCAGGTTTGCTGAAGCAAGGAACACAAAAAATGGGGGTTTATACAAATATCAATATAACTCATGTAGGTAAAGCCACATACCAAATTTAATTTATTTATTTTCATAATGAAGCGAGATAACACGTTACTTATTCTCCATAAGAATAACATGGGGCTGAGTACGCAGGTTTGCTGCTACGGGAGCCTTTGGTTAAAAATAGTTTTTTTGAGCAAATATCAATAGACCACAACCAGATGAAGCCGTATACCAAGTTTCGTCAGTATACGTTCATAAATAAGCGAGATATAAAATTTTTCTTTTCCTCCATAAGAATAACATTAGACAACGTACTGTGTTTAGCACTTTCAATATCTCGGTAACCAATTGACGTAGAGAAATGATCAAAATACCAAATTGTGTGTTTTTTTAAGCTGAAACCAATGGTCAAAACCAAAGTTTGAATATCTCAAAAATTATATGTGAAAAATTCAAAAAAACCATTTTTGGGGTACAAAACCCTCCCAAAATACCCCTTCGGGTAGAGCGATCTGGCTGGTTTTCGAACTTAAAGTCATAAATGTTGCTTTACACGTTTATACCAAATTTCATCAAAATCGGATAATTTTTACGAGAGTTATCGTGCTCACGGACACATATATATATATATATATATATATATATATATATATATATATATATATACAGTTTCGAACGAATGGTGTTTTTGGGGTCTGGGGACCTCAAAACGAAAAGTTATCATGGTCCCGGGCCTAGGTCTTACCATGCCGACTACGGTAATAGCTTCTTCCCTATAGGGGAAATTCGCTAAAAATTGTATATCTCGCTTATTTATGAACGTAAACTGGCAAAATTTGGTATATGGCTTTATTTGGTTGTGGTCTATTGATATTTGCACAAAAATCCATTTTTTGCCCGATAGTTCCCGTAGCAGCAAACCTGCATACTCAGCCCCATGTTATTCTTATGGAGAATAATTAACGTGTTATCTCCTTTAGTTATGAACATAAATTAATAGAACTTGGTATGTGGCTTTACCTAGTTGAGTTATAATGATATTTGTATAAAAGCCCATTTTTAGTGTTCCTTATTTCTGCAAACCTGCATACTCAGCCGCCATGTTTTTCTTATGGAGAATAATTAAAATGTCATAAATCGTTTATTTATGAATGTATATTGATGAAACTTGGTATGTGGCTTTATGTGGTATTAAGATAAATTAATATGCATTGGAAATTCGCTGAGTATGCAGGTTTGCTGCTACGGGGGTATTTATCATTGCTCTACGTCAAATGGTTACAGAGATATTGAAAGTGCCAAACACAGTACGTTGTCCAATGTTATTCTTATGGAGAATAAGAAATATTGTATATCTCGTTTATTTATCAATTTATCCTGATGAAAATTGGTATATTGCTTCATATCGTTGTGGCACTAAAAAAATATTGTTTTGCCTATAGTTCCCGTAGCAGCAAATCTGCCTACTCAGCCCCATGTTATACTTATGGAGAATAAGTAACGTGTTATCTCCCTTAATTATGAACAAAAATTAATAAAATTTGGTATGTGGCTTCACCTACTTGAGTTATATTGATATTTGTACAAAACCCCATTTTTTGTGTTCCTTGCTTCAGCAAACCTGCATACTCAGCCGCCATGTTATTCTTATGGGGAATAATTAAAATGTCATAAATCGTTTATTTATGATTGTTTATTGATGAAACTTGGTGTTTGGTGTTATGTGGTATGAAGATACATTATATGCATTGGAAATTCGCTGAGTACGCAGGTTTGATGCTACGGGGTATTCCTTTTTTATTTGTAAATAGAAGACGGTTGAAAAAGGACGCCATGATCATGGTTGAACTCGCCCATAACTGTGCCGTTCTCATACACATATTAGAGTAGTTACGCCATTGCGGATCTCAGCGATTAAGTTTGGTCAGTGTACACCAATTACACCCCCGGTACCAACAACGGTCATTCATTTAGAAAGGTTTTGTGGTTCGCTGAATTTAAAGTAATATATTTATTTACTCTTCGGTCCAACCAAAAACGAAAAAATACCAAAACTAAGTTTTTAATTTTCATCAAGTATTTATTTGTTGAATCGGTCTTAAAATAAACAAACAAATGACTCAGTTAAACGAAATCAGTAAAATTATTAAACTTTTCTATTGAACTTTACTTTTTTTTACTAATCTCTTAAGATTACAAAAATATTGAAATACCAGTTTTAGCTTTGACAATTGTTGAGATGTTATGAGAAATTAATCCCAAGAATACATTAATTTTAATGAGGAACGAACTAGCTCTCTTGAACAAGAAAAACTTATTATAAGTCAATAGTGAGAAGAAGTATTTAGACATATATACTCACCTTCCTGACTTCCGAGCTTCACAGACATAGAATTGTTATTTGTGCGTCTTGGGACTTAAGTACACCTTTTTCTCGCAGAAGGGAAACTGTTGTCCCTGACAATTCCCCTGAGGGAGAAAAAGTACTTTAGTCCCTTAATGCACACAACATTTTTCCTCCACCTACACGAGTAACAAATAACTAGGCCTATAACAATAACAATATGCAATTTAACTTTACCTTTATACCTTTATATGATCCTTTGCTCCGACAAGCTGGATTAGAGTCACATTAACTAAACAAAAAACACAAAAGGTCCTTAATATCTATTTAAGGTCTATATCAATTTTATAGAACAGAAAAAACAAAACACAATTTAGGCTAGTCAAAAATCTCACACTTATTAAAACAAAACACACACAAAACACAATTTAGCCTATGCTCACTTCTGATAATAGTTATTGACAGTTATTGTACAACCATCACAGTGTTGGAAAACTGTGTTCGAGAAAGTTGATTGAAACTGATGTGTTGTAGCCACTGGTAGGCCTATAGGCCTAGCCGAAATATGATTTACGTCGCTAGAACTGGGTTCAATCTGGTGTGTTTTGGCCACTGGCATAGCCCTAGTTGAAGTAGGACTACGATTTACGTCGCTGGATTCAAACTGGTGTGTTGTGGCCACTGGCATAGGCCTAGTTGAAGTAGGACTACGATTTACGTCGCTGGATTCAAACTGGTGTGTTGTGGCCACTGCCATAGGCCTAGTTGAAGTAGGGCTACGATTTACGTCGCTGGATTCAAACTGGTGTGTTGTGGCCACTGGCATAGGCCTAGTTGAAGTAGGACTACGATTTACGTCGCTGGATTCAAACTGGTGTGTTGTGGCCACTGGCATAGGCCTAGTTGAAGTAGGACTACGATTTACGTCGCTGGATTCAAACTGGTGTGTTGTGGCCACTGGAATAGGCCTAGCTGAAGTAGGACTACGATTTACGTCGCTGGATTCAAACTGGTGTGTTGTGGCCACTGGCATAGGCCTAGTTGAAGTAGGACTACGATTTACGTCGCTGGATTCAAACTGGTGTGTTGTGGCTACTGGCATAGGCCTAGTTGAAGTAGGACTACGATTTACGTCGCTGGATTCAAACTGGTGTGTTGTGGCCACTGGCATAGGCCTAGTTGAAGTGTGATTTAAATTAATGTTGCTCGTTGCTTGGCTCAAAATCCTGTTTGCTGTTTGTATTCTATTTCCGATTAATTTATTCAATATAGCCTTCTGTGACAGTAGTACTCTTCTACCCGCCATGTCTTTTAAGCAGGGTCATTGTTCCTCCAGCATTAACCAGTAAAGTAGCTGAAGTCCGCCTTAGTGCATGTCCAGTGTACAAGTTTGGGTTGGTAAGTTCTAGGCATTGTGCAATGTTCCTGGCTACTTTTTCCAGGGAATCTTTCCCCACCGCTTGGTTATAACATCTCCCATTTCTGTACGTTAAAAATAGCCGGGGCGAATTTGCTGTCATAGGCCTCAAATTTAAATACTTTTGGTCAATAATACAAGTAGTCTATGTCTTGTTGTGTGCCGTTAATAACAGTAAAAACACGTCCCTTTTTGGTTTTGGAATCAGGTACTGTAACAATGAGAATTAAACCTTTGTACTCAATGTCATTTATAGTCGTGTTAGACAATTTACCCGTTCTGCAAGCTCCACAAATACCTAAAATCAAAGCTACTTTTTTCAATAAGTATTGCTCATCTGGAGCATCTAGCAGGAACTTATTTACCTCCTCTTTAGTGAAGGTTTTGGACTTCTTAGGTTGATTGCCTACACTTTTCAGTTTCAAAGAAGCACTCACTTTTGTATAACGACTGATGTCTATGTTATGTTTCACAAGGATCGTTTTTTCAGCATTGAATACATGGTCCACAAATAATTTGGGCTACACACCAGTGATTGTTGAGATAGGTAAACAAGTATTACATTTTCAGAAATTCGTCCACTATTGTTCTCCTTACACCATTCCATGAACAAACCATATCGTTTGTTATACAAATCTTTTGATTTTACAGGAAGCAAATTTGATGTCACATTTTCTGCCTCACATTTAATGTTTGGCGGAGTAAAAACTAATAATTTCTCACTATCACTCCATAAGTCATCCACACCACGATCCATTTTACTACAACAACTGAAGACTGAAGCGAAATGTAAACAAATACGTAAACTGCTTTCAAAATGGCTGACACTACAGACGCTATTAGTAAACAAAGAGTAACGAAACGAATACAATTGGCATTTGACTGTCACCCATGTTCTTCTTAATCTCTCTTTTAATGTTATTCTTATACAACTAACTTTAGCCCCGTGGTGCAAAAAAAGTTAAGTTTTCCCTAGGTGAAAAAATTAAGTATTTAAGTCACATGGGGTAAAAACTAGTACTTTAGTACTCTATTCCAGGGAGTAAAATACGGCTTTAGATAGTAGGTGGAGGAAAACTTGTTTTTGTAATACGTTAAGAAGTTACCTTAAAATTATCTCAATAATGACTATTTTGAAGGATAGTTGTAATTCTTTAAAAGTCTGTATTATAATATCGTACATTTTAGAGATATTCTTGCGATTGTTTTACCACGCTACAAACTTATTAACACAGGTAAAATATTTACAGAGATTACTGTATGCTGCTAAGTTCTAAGAATAGGATGGTAAAAAACACAATCCTATACAAAATATTGATATATATCTGTGGAAATTACGTAATCGGCCGCGATTTGGTCGTTGGCTGACTTACACAAAAATAAACAACCAAAATTAATTTAAAACCATCACGACCAATTAACTGATTTAATTGATTGTTGGTTTTCATTCCGTCTCCAAAGAAAACCATGTCACGTTTAGTTTATAACATTTGCGGGACATGAAAGACAGTTTTTCAAAGTATTCAAGGTAGAAATATAGTTGGAAGTCATCTAAGGGGTAATACCCGCTCCAACGGCTGTCAAGTGCACAGAGTGCAATACTGCAGAGAATCAATACTGACCTCTCTCTCACACTTGAATGGTTTACCCGTCTCCGCTCGTTCTCTTTAAATAAAATTCGCTTAAACGATAGAACGTATTTTTACACTTTTTTAACCTTAAATCCTTCAAGTTTTACTTGTGTGTAGGGGATACTTTGAATACAAAGCAGTTAGTTAATTATTTTTGAGTCAGAAAACATCAGGATCTTGTAATTGCTGTACCTTGCATGCATTTTACGATCTGAAGAACGCACTGTGTGATTTGAAGGAAAAAACAGCATTATTAAACTACATTTTATATATCTAAATAACAATGCAGAATAATAAAGCATAAGTTAGTAAGTATTAGTGCTCATATTTAATTTAGTTTATAACAAACTTAAACGAATTGTGAGCCCATCACGCATAAACTGTATGCACAGTTGAGCTGAGATTTAAGGTAGGTACAACTAGTTTGGGTCTAAATCAATGTTCCAAATCCCAATAGCTTCGACCTTTAGCCTTAAAATAGCGATAACAAAAATATAAAAAAACTAGTTATATACCTCGCATTTCTTCAAATAAATATAATAGTTACAGATATTTTATCCGAGTTGACCTTATTGAAAAGTGGGGTAAAACAGAGTAGTAAAGATCAGTGAGGGAGATGGTAGCACGTGCAGGGCCGAGTCTCGAGTTACTGTGAAAACACGACCCTAACACATTATCAGCGAAAACAAAATCACTGTTAGATAGCAACTTTTATTCGTCGGACTCCGAGCGTATCAAAACAACAAAGAAAATAAAAATCAAAAGTTCGGTGCTCGTGTAAAATATGAATTGATCTGGTCTGAAAGGAGGTCACACGACGTTGTTTACGGCTGTTGGATCCGGCTGAAATAACAGAGACCGAAGGGTTGGTATTCGCGATCCGGTGCACCTGGACCTCCCGTTTGAAATTGATTAAAGAAAACATCTTCGTTTGTACCCCTAATCTATCCTGTAATCGCGTACGCTGCGCTTTGTGGCACAGATTGGTGTTAAATGAACAAGAAAATCGAGTTACATTCGGCTCTCAGCGGGTTTTAGGAGACAATTAATTGTATAGATAAAACATCCATTAAATTTTTTTTGTAGTTACTGTTATTGTTTGCCTTGAAAGGTTTTATATTTTTAATGCACTTTTGCTAATGATTATGATATTGCTTTCTTAACGATGTTTGCTTCCATATTAAAATATATATTATATTTAAAAGTAAAAACCATTTTACATAAGCGTCATTTATGTTTAGCACTGCAATCCCACAGGGACATTTAGTTTCCATAAAACTCTAATTAGGCCAGGGAAATATTAGGATAACAAACTGTATAAAAATAAGAAAATACAAGCAGAAATATTTTTGCTGGAAAATATTCCCTGAGGTCCCCTCAATTCAAATACTAAGTTTTCTCCTTCGAGTGAAGTGAGCTTTCGCCGCCATATTGGATTTTCCCTTCATTTTATAAAGAAATGTAAGTTACTATTTATGAAATTGCTCATAAATAGTACAGTTTTTATTAGATTTAGACCAAATTTAGACAGAACGTCTTGATCTTGATTAACTTTTGTTATAAATACAAAAAAAATAATGTAATTATCTAAAAAGTATAAAAATTGTAGGAAGTACCAAAAACACTGATTTTATCCTAGTAGGGGGCATTAGTATGTTCAAAACCAGCAAAGGCGCGCGAGGAGGAATGAGGAATCGCCCCCCCCCCGTGACGTCAGCCCCCCCCCGGTGACGTCAGCCCCCCCGTGACGTCAGCCCCCCCGTGACGTCAGCCCCCCCCCGTGACGTCAGCCCCCCCCCATCACGTGACTCGGCATAAACCTAACATAGGCTTTGTCCACCAGTTTTATTATAAATTTGTTTTGTTTGTTTTGGTTTTTTTTTTTTGTTTTTTCTTTTTATTTAATATTACATAAAAGTATAAAATGGATGGGGATAAGGATAAGGATAGTCGTTTATTACATCCACCCATCGTTGTCGTCGTCGTCGTCGTCGATTAGCTCGACGTCGGAGCTGGAGTCGTCGGCGGCGGCGACCTCCTCCTCAAGTTCCTGGCGTCGCCGCTGTGCGTCTTCTTCCAGCTCCCGCAGGAGGCGTTGGCGGGCCTCTTCTCGTTCCCGCCTTCTGGCCTCCTGCTGCTGTCGGTCCCGCTGCAGCTGCCGCACCTCCTCCTGTAGCCACTGCTGGTTTTCGTGGATGTGAGGGCGGACAATGCCTGTAAGGGAGAAGCCAGTGGTTAGTAATACTGCCTAGTGCATGAACCATCAAGGCCCTAACCCGCCCGAACCCGTACCTACGATACTTACATACGGGACGCTCGACGACCCACTCGACCGACGTCTGGGTGGACGTACTGGCTGTTTCCACCCCGACCTGAATGGCCACCGAAACATCTTCGGTGGCGGTCTGGGTCGAGGTGGAGGTGGAGTCGGAGGTGGACGGAGGCGGAACAAGGATTAGGGCTGGTTGTGGAGCGGATGAGGAACATGGTGCTGAGAGGGTGTCGAGGGTGGAGGACGAGGTGGACGCGTGGGTAAGAAGGTGAACTCTTAATTTGTCCCCTCTGCGGAACTCCCTTCCGCAGACGGGGCAGTAGTAAGGTTCACCTCCCTCCCTATGCGTGGACTGGAGGTGGCGGGTGAGGTGGTCTTTCCGGGAGAAGGTAGCGGAGCAGTGAGGGCAGGAGAACATGGTGGTGGTGGTGGTGGCGGTTCGGTGGTTAGGGAAGGAATGACGGTCCGACCCAGAGATGTGAACAACAGCAGGTGAAAGCGGCGATATTTAGACACCAAAGCAGTCAACAACCCCAGGCGTGAAAGCGGTAATCCGTGGAATCGTAGAACGTTCTCTGTCCTGGAAAGTTCCAACGAGCAGGTCCCCATAGCGAAGTGACTGGTACAGCCAAGCACGACCCCCGACCTTCCTCACGACCAAGCTCGACCCCCCCCCCGTGACGTCAGCCCCCCCCCGTGACGTCAGCCCCCCCGTGACGTCAGCCCCCCCCGTGACGTCAGCCCCCCCGTGACGTCAGCCCCCCCCGTGACGTCAGCCCCCCCCGTGACGTAAGCCCCCCCCCCGTGAGCGGTTCCGCGGAGTCACGTGTCGAGGCGCGTGCTAGGGCCTACGTGACCGTCCGGGGCTGTTTACTCATCAGCGGTTCCGGGAACTATTTACCGCTTACGTTCCACTGCGAAGCTCCTCCGGAGGGTGAAAGCGGTGTTCGAGTCAGTCTTGATCAGAGCCGCTTCCATAATGGACGTCCTTACTGTGGAAGTCTTTATCAACGTTCCTAACATCAGCCGGTACCTCTTGCTCGGACCGGAGTACCTTATTCCTACAAGGACTCGGGTTGAGGAGGCGATGAGGAGAGGCGGTCACGTCTTCCTCAGGCCGGGGCGGTGGAGTCCAGCCAGTCCAGTGATGTCCTCCCGTCGTTACGACCCGGGAGACCCGGTGCAGTGGGACGAGGTTCTGCAAGTGTTGCAGTTAACCTTGAACCAAGGCAGCATGGCGGTGTTGGACGTCCAGGAAAACTATAGAAGGCCTGGACAGTAATCGGTTAAACCCCAAACCGGTTACTTTTACCCCAACCCAAGACCCTCTGTCCTACCCCAACCCAAGACCCTCTGTCCTACCCCAACCCATAATCCTATTCCCATCCCACCCTAATAAAATTAGCAACGGTGGAGTGAGGACCCACCGGAACACCATGCGGGTGAGGAGCGTCACGTTTCTGGAAGCTTCTAGAAGGTCCGCTGGAGCGCGCGACTCGGCTATAAAACCGAGGCAGAGCCGCGCGCGCGCGACCTCAGTGTTGTTCGAGACGTCACCATGAACGGAAGCGGAGTCAGCGCAGCCGAAGTGGACCAAACGATCCGCTCCTTCCTAGAGGAGCTGAACGCAATGAACGATGAGAACGCCAACGCACCGCCAGTTCAGCAGGGATGTGCGTCAAAGAAGAAAAAGCTCGATGGGTGGACTGTAAAGAGGAAGGAAGTGCCTATCGATTCCCCGACATTGTGCTGGTCCGCTGGCGGATATCAGTACACTGTGAAGAACCCTACCAACAGCGGTAATGTACTGTTGAAGATGAATGTGTTCAAAGGAGGTCGCCCCACGTTCAGTTGCGGCTTGTACTTGGAAGAGGAGCGAAACGATGAAATCTGCATATGTCTAGAGGACCTGCTATCCAGATTGCAAAACCTATGGTTGGCAAATAGCGAGACGGGAGAGACAAGATACGACGGGATCACTAGGACCGCTACTCCTCTACCCACCTGGCGAAAGACCGATTGCATCATCTCAGGGAAAACCAAGAGGAGCGCACACTCCAAGCGCGCTACCCAGTAAACGAGAGAGCGTGGAAAATTCCGGTAAGCAGTTAATAACCGAGATGCTTCTAGAACAATCCACTTGTTTACGCAGTAAAGCTTTCCATTACATCATCCTTCCTGGAATTGAGCGATTAACTATGCCATCATGTTGTTGATACGCGCGAGTCGGCACGTAGTCACCGCCAATAAAAGGCGACTCGGTGGCGAGAGCCAGTCATTCTGCATCCAGCCGCTGCGCCATGCTCAACACGGACCAGAAGATGGACCTCAGGACAGCCCTCAACAGCTGCAAGGCCGCGGGTTACACTCGCATCGCAGATCTGCGGGACAACGCGGTGTATCCGATCCGCTCATTCGAGCGGGTGGACACACCGTACGGCGAGGCAGTGATGGCCACCTTGGAGGGTCTCGTCGGCGATGACCCGATCCGGATTTACATGCCCCGGCGGTACCTCACGGTCCTGGACGACAACGCCATCTCCCACTACAACGTTGGCGTGGGGTCGAGGACGAGCCTTGTAAAGAGGAGCGGCCCTCCTGGCAGCAAACTTCCTTTCCTGGAATTTGTATAAATAAATGGTATTTCCTATTCCCTTATTTCCTTCAATATTAAAAAAAAATAAAAATAAATAAAAAGAAGCAAGAAAAAGAACCTTTAGTTACAAGAGCCGAGGTGGCGGTGCATGGCAGTCAGTAGACGCCATGGACTTGAGGTGGAAACACCCGTTCACCGCCATCGTGGCCGGGCCCTCAGGCAGCGGCAAGTCGCACTTCGTGGCTCGCTTCATAGAGCACGCCGACCGCATGTGCGATACGCGGTTCGCCCGCATCACTTGGCACTATGGCAGCGGTGGTGGCGGTGGCAAGAGCCGTGCGGACTCTGCCGTGCGCTACGTAGCCGGCCTGCCAGACCTGGACGACTATGACGGTAGCGAGCCCGCCTTGGTTATCGTCGATGACATGATGCGTGAGGCTGGCTCCGGCGTGGCGGACCTGTTCACCAAGGGCTCGCACCACCGCAACATGAGCGTGTTCTTCATCACGCAAAACCTGTTTCACCAGGGCAGGGGCCAGCGCGACATATCGCTGAACGCCCACTACATAGTGTGCTTCAAGAATCCCAGGGATCGTGCTCAGATCAAACACTTGGCTCGCCAAGTATACCCGGAAAACCCCAAATTCGTGGAGGAGGCTAACGCGGACGCCACGCGTGATCCGCACGCCTACCTGCTCATAGACTTGAAACAGTCCACGCCTGAAGAGATGCGCTTACGTTCAACCATTTTCCCAGACGATCCGGTGAACTACGTGTACTTGCCCAAGAAGAAGTGATAAATAGGCCGAGCGCGCGCCAGCGTCAGTCATAATGTCACACCGTGTGAAGAAGGACGCGGCGCTGCTGAGGGCCCTAATACACGCTACGCCCAAAGAACGCAAGGCCCTGTTAAAAGCGTGCGACAAGAGTCGCATCAAGTCATTGTGCGAGTGCGCGTATAACGTGCTACGCGGAAACGTACCGCTTTCCCCCTGTCTCAAACGCAAATTGAGCAAACACAAACAGGCGCTCAGACGGCTGGTGAAACGCGGCGAGGGCTGGGCCAAGAAGCGACACTACCTCGTTCAACGGGGCGGAGGGATCCTCCTACCTCTACTGTTGAACGCTGTTTTGCCCGTTCTAGCGCAGAAGCTAATCGGACATGGAGTACGCTAGGAAAATGGTGGTTGTACCGCAGGAGCTCATCGAGAGATTGCGAGAAGGACCGGGACCAGGGCCGGGACCAGGACCAAGAGGAGGAGCAGGTAGCGCCAATAAGCCAGCCAGCCTGGACGCTGAGATGCATCGCATATTGAGCGACAAGCGGCTGGACGATACGGAGAAATGGAAACAATATCAGCAGGTGTTACAGCGGTTCCTGCACTTTTCCGCGGCTAAACGTCAACCCATAGGTCTGTCAATCATCGAGGGTGAGGAGAGGGAGGAGGAAGCGGCGGGAGGTCCGAGTCAGATGAAGCACGAGTCTAGCGCCTCGGCGGAGGAGGACATTGTGGAATCGTACTCAAAAATCTACAGGTCGGTGGCGCGCAACTTGTTGCGATTCATGACCCGTCAAGGCAGCCACATCGCCTGGGACGCCAGTGGGGCGGTGTACGTGAACAAGTTGAAGATCCCCGATTCCAATATAGTGGACATCGCGCACAGCATAGTGAGAGCGCGAAGGGCGGACCGATTGCCTACCGGCTGGCATCAAGTGATGGCCGCCTTGAAGGACATGAACGTGCCCAAAGAATACGTGGGCAATCCCACGGCGTTGCGTTACTTAGGCGTGGGACTGGACTCGGCATCGAGCCCCTGGGGAGACACGACGACAGCCTCGTCGACACCCCTCTCACCGAGGTTGACGCCGATACTGGACCGCTTGAGACCGCGACCTCCAGCGGCCCGAAGAAGGATAATAACCGAGGAACCCGACCGGGAATCGTCATTGGACAACTGGGATCCGTTCACACCGTAATGGAGAAGTTGTACTACGACCCGAGCCAGCCCGGTTCCCTCGGCGGGGTGGCCGCCCTGGCCAGAGCCGCGCGCCTACCGAAACGTCGGGTAGCCGACTGGCTGCGCGCCCAGGACACCTACACGCTGTACAAGCCTGCGCGCAAGCGGTTTCCCCGCAACCACTACGCCGTGTTCGGGCCCCGGGAGCTGTGGCAGGCGGACCTGAACGACATGCGCGGCCTGAGCCGGTACAACGACGGAGTCAAATACCTGCTGACTGTGATAGACGTATTCAGTAAGCGGCTGTTCGCGGTACCACTGAAGAGGAAAAGCGAGCCTGAGGTGGCTGCAGCGTTCGAGAGGATATTCGCTGAGGCGACTCCTCGCTGCCTACAGACCGACAAGGGGACGGAGTTCACCGGGGCCGCGACCAAGAGAGTGTTCAAGAGTCACGGTGTCAACTACTTCACCACGCAGAACCCCGACGTGAAGGCGGCGGTGGTGGAGCGAGTCAACCGCACGCTCAAGACCCGCATGTGGCGCTACCTGACCTACAAAAACACGTATCGCTACGTGGACGTGTTGGACAGGCTTGTGGACGCCTACAACCGCAGCCCGCATAGGAGCCTGGGTGGTGGCCTACGACCCGTGGACGCGGACAGCGGCGATGGTCAAACGGTGTACAAGGTGTGGCGTCACATGTATGGAAAGGCGATCCGGCGACACAAGCCCAAGTTCGAGCCGGGCGACACGGTGCGCATAGCCAAGGAGAAGGGTACGTTCGCCAAAGGTTACGAGACCAATTGGAGTAAGGAGCTGTTCGTGGTGGACCACGTATACGGGTCGCATCCTCTGCCATTGTACGTGTTGCGCGACCTGAACGGGACGCCGCTGGAAGGGCGCTTCTACGAGCACGAGATGCAAAAGGTGACGATCGCCCCGGACCGCCTGTATCAAATAGATAAAATACTGGACACCGAGGGGCGAGGCTCCAGTAAGCGCTACCTAGTCAAGTGGGCCGGTTACGGAGAGGACTTCAACTCGTGGGTACCCGCAGCGGACGTGCAACAGCTGCGATGACGAGGCACGATCAGTTTTACCTGACGTTGCCCAGTAACAGTTCAATGAAGTACTATCCCAACAACATGGTGACAAACTACACGACCCATCTACCCTCGACCGTTGATCTGTCAGACGGCGAGTGGGAGGTCGCTCTGGCGGAGGCGCACTACCCCTTCTCTTTTCTGACTGTCGGTGAGGGAACCTACATCAAACTAGTGCTGGGAATGAGGGACTCGAAAGGCGGGTTGGCCGTGGTGGACAAGTTGTTAATCAAAGTGGAGCCGGGCAATTACAGTAGTACCGAGGAACTCGTGCACGCAATCAACAACCACCCTCAAATGAAGAGTAACCTGTGCACCTTCTCGTATGACGAGAGGTCCTCCAGGGTGGAATTGATGTCGACGTCTTCAGCCGTTCAGAGCCTCAAACTGAGCCCCAGTTTGGCGCTACAGTTTGGCTACGAGGTGGATACGGATATCGTCAAGCGTCACAGGTCCGTGAGGCCGGCTAACCTCTTCGCCGGTCTGCCATCACACATGTACGTGTATTGCGACCTGGTGGAACCCCAACTGGTGGGCGACGCTGTGGCGCCACTACTGAAGATCCTCAACATCGACATCAGGAATTACACGTACGGTGCCAACACGACAGTGTATATAATAGACCCGCACTACGTGCCGGTGATTAAAACCTCATTCGAGAGCGTGGAAATCGATTTAAGGGACAACCAAGGGCGACACTTGCCATTCCACTTCGGGACCACGTGCATGAAGCTTCATTTCAGGAAAGAGAGGCAGCGGCAATGAATCCGAGCGATCCCTATCTGGCGTATTACCGCCACCAGCAGGCGGGCCATGGCGTATCCTCCGTATTCAGGGGAGCCGCTTTCCAACGCGGACACGGCATCGGCAGTTTCCTAGGCGGGCTGATGCGTACAGTGGTCCCTTTGATCAGATCCGGCGCATCGGCGCTGGGCAAGGAGGCGCTGAGGTCCGGTGTGGGCTTCTTGGGCGACGTGGCAGCGGGCACAGCCGACCCCCGAGTCGCGGCCAACACCCGGCTCAGAGAGTTTACCGGGTCGCTGAAACGTAAGGCCGATGAAAAACTGGATCGCGTGCTGAGCGGTGGTGGCGCCTATAAGAGGAGACGTGTACAGCAGGTTACTCCTCAGTCTCTGGCGAAACTCCTCGGAGCGAGGAAGAAGAGCGCTGCGCCCAAGAGGAAGCCCGCAAAACGTGTCGCTAAGAAGAGGAGAAGCAAGAAGAGTGAGAGTACCGTGAAGGACATTTTTGGATAATGGCGTTTCTACATCAGAAGTCGTGCGAGTGTGTCAAGACCGAGTTGGACCTGTTCTCGCTACCGCCCACGCAGACCAGTATAGAGAGCGGTAAATGGGTGCAGTACAAGCCCGTCTCCTCCCTGACAGACGACTCGCCCGTGGAGTTCATAGTTCCGGGTCACGGGGACGAGTACACGGATCTGTCACAGACGCTACTGCATGTGAAGGCTACCATTAGAACGGCTAACGGAGGCGCTGTAACGGGTGATCAAGCGATAAAAGAGGTGGGTCCGATTAACAACTGGCTGCACTCGCTGTTCAGTCAAGTGGACCTGTACCTGAACAACAAACTGGTGTCTCCTCAGAACAACACGTACGCCTATCGCGCCTACCTGGAGAACCTGTTGTCCTATGGCGGTGATGCCAAGACATCGCACCTCACCGCGGAGTTGTTCTACGAGGACTATGCCGGGTACATGGACAATACTGAGGAGGATAATGCCGGGCTCAAGAACCGGAGGGAGTTTGTCAAGGGCAGCCGGTACGCGGACATGGTCGGACATCTGCACATCGACCTGTGCAACCAGGAGAAGTTCATGTTAAACGGCGTGGAGATGCGCTTTCGCCTGATCAGGTCAAAGAACTCATTCTCCATCATGTCCAAAACCGTGACAGACTACAAAGTGGACATCGCCGAAGTCAACCTGTTCATGCGCCGCTGTAAGATCAACCCGAGCGTGCTGTTGGCTCACAGCAGGACGCTGGAGTCGGGTACAGCCAAATATCCCATTACGCGCGTGGAAGTCAAATCCTTCACGCTACCCTCCGGTATCAGCAGCAAGACTCTGGACAGTGTGTTTCTGGGTCAACTGCCGAAACGCGTTATAGTTGGCCTGGTCAGCAATCAGGCGTTCAACGGGGACTACAAGAAGAACCCGTTCAACTTCACCCACAGCCACGTGAACTTCTTCGCGCTGTACATAGATGGTGAGCAAGTGCCATGTAAGCCGCTTCAACCGGATTACACGTTCGGTCAGGAGTTGTGCGTGCTCGCCTACCACACGCTGTACACCGGCACCGGCATCAATTTCTCAGACTGTGGTAACGAAGTCAGTCGCAACGAATACCCCTACGGATACTGCCTGATGGCGTTTGATCTGACACCCGATATGGCGGCCTCTCAATCCAGCCACTGGAACCTGGTGCGCAACGGTAACCTGCGCATAGAGATTGGGTTCTCCGAAGCCTTGGCGGAGGCGTTCAACTGCATAGTGTACGCCGAGTTGGACAACGTCGTGGAGGTGGACCGTCATCGCAACGTCAAAGTCGACTTTGGCGGGTAAACGAGTTGCCGCGCGCTCAAGGTCACCGCGGACCGTTAGGTGATGGCGGCGCGCGCACCCAAGGTTATCCCGCTAGGCGCGCTCCCGCCAGCGCTCAGTCGAGTTCAGTCAGCCGTACGGGATGGACGTGCAGCCACCGATCTACAACGAGCCACCGCCAGCGCGCTGTCATCACGGAAACGTGGTGATGGATATGCAGTGTTTTAAAGACAGTGATAATGACTTTCTACTGAAAGAGGTTTGCGTGGTGGACGTGACCACCGGCACGCTGCTCCTACATCACATCGCCCGCCCACCCTTCAGTAAGGACCTCCTGACTTCCGAGAAACAGCGCGAGAGCGTCTGGGTCACTCGCCACTGTCACGGCTTGGAGTGGGACCAGGGGGACATCGCGTACGTCGCCCTGCTAGACAAGCTGCGCTCCTGCCTCATCCACCGCCCCCTGGTCTACGTCAAAGGATCGCAGAAGAGGGACTTTGTTCAACGCCACCTCATAACCGAGCCCGCCGCCACCACCGCTCAGGTTATGGAGGATCTGGGCTGCGGGTCGCTCAACGGTCCGCCCACCTACCGGACCCTGCGCTGTCTCCACCATAAGAGCTCCCACAACCGTTGCGCCCTTCATAACTGCATAGTATTGCGGGACTGGCTCGTGGCTAACGACAGGTCGGACCCGTCCGTCTCAAGCTGCCTGTGCTGCTTCCGCCCACGATGAATACCGTCCAGATCAGAGAATGCCTGGTGAGGATCCCCGGACTGAGGAACGTTGCGGTCTACGCCTCTGACCAACTACCGGACGTGCCAGTCAAGCCTCTCACCGCCATCGTGTCCAACACGGTAGCACACACCGAGGGAGGCGAACACTGGGTGGCGTTTTACTGCTCGGAAGAGGACAGACTCGAGTACCTGGACAGCTACGGAAGGCCGCCATACCAGGCCGACTTTCAAATGTTCCTGAGGCGCAATCCTCATCACCGCCACTACGTCTACAACAGGTATCGACTCCAGGGCTACGATACTTCTGTTTGCGGCTACTACTGCCTCACTTACCTGTACTGCCGGGCTGTTCTCCGCACGTCACTCAGCGACTACGTCCAGCTCTTCGACCCTTCCGCTCCCGCCACCAACGACGCTCTGGTCCGCAGGCTCTTCCACTCCATATTCGCTTAAAACTAATTTGTAAGGTTTTTGTAGTATGTGTATGTAACCTTATTACTGTACAATACATGCCTCATAATGATAAAGCTTGTGTTTTCATTTCTCCTTTCTCCTTACTAAATTTAAAAAGAATTAGCAAAACTGAGGCAGCGGGGCTGGACCTCAGGTTTATATACCAGCGGCGCGTGTCACTGGCTGAGCCCCCGCCAAGCGGCAGTGAAGGTCGCCAAAGAGGGCGCATCACGAGACCCCTCGGACATCAGCAAACCGCTGAGTAATTCGAGGGTGCAACCTTGAGCGACAGCAAACCACTTAGCAACTCCTTCCTGGGCAACTCCTTCAGGGTCGTCCCCGACACGCGCCGCCAATCGCTCCCGGTTGGCGGGGGCTTTTTAAGCTGCACGGCTCGGGCCAAACGGCCCATAACGCCTTTCCGAGCCTAACGGCTTGTGACTTTTGAGTGAGCAAAGGGAGGAAATAAACAACTCGGGTTCATGCTGTACATAAAGCTATTATATTTTCTTACAAATACTATTTACAATTTCTTCTCTTATAACTAATATATACAACTAGACGAGGAATTCCTCTTCTTCCTCGTCTTCGTCCTGGCGCTGTCCCTCCTCCTCCTCACCGTCCACTTCCATCCGCTGCGGATCTTCTCCTCTCCTCCTGGCTGGCGGTAGCGGCGGGACGTCCTTGTGTCCCCACGACAGAGTGTGGATGCCGTCGGGGAGGACGCACCGCTTGTCGTCGGTCGGGCTGAGGCTCAGCTTGTCCACTTCCACGGTGTAGACCCGGTGCAAGTGGGACTGGAACCGGACGTTGGTGGTGTGTTTCCGGACCCCGTCAAACAGACACTCTCTGTAGTCGTCGGGGGTGAGGACGTTCTTGACAACGCCCTTCGCCACCCCCTTGGCTCGCTTGAGAGCCTTGCTGCCGCCTGTCGCTGCGTCCTCGATGTCCATGAAGTACAGCTTGGACCGCAGGCCGAGGTACTCGTATAAGGACAGACCTTTGCACTCGTCCTTAAACTTTCCGATGACCTTGGCGTTGACGGGGTTGTAGCAGGGGTGAGACCTCGGATAGCCGCTGGTGTCGAAGTCGTCCAGGTGTTCCTTCATCTCTGCGTAGACGTCCTGGGACACGATGTCAAAGACGAAGCTGTCCGTGTCCATGTAGTCCACGGTGAGGCGGTCACCGTAGCGCTCCTTCATCTTGCGCAGGAACTCGTACATGAGCCACTTGCTCAGCTCCAGGACTGACATGCCTACGTAGACGGGCTTGTCCAACACGATGTTGACCTTGGACAGATGCACCAGGGCCACGTCCTCCGTGTAGTACGTCCGGTCCAGGAAGTTGGATCTGGCGACGTACTTGGAAAACTTCTCCGGGGTGCACACCAGCTTCACGTTGAGGCGCTTCCGTACATTCTCGATGGTCTTGCCGAAGACCGCGTTGTTCATGAGCTTGAAGAAGTCCTGTTCAAACTTCGTTTTGGCCTTCTTCCGCAGCTCGGTGTTCATCAGGATGTACGGTTCCAACCACCGCGACTGGCGAAAGGAGATCGCCCGATGCACCGCGACCAGCTCCAATCCGTTTTGCAGCGCCTGCTGCAAGACCCTGTAGTGACAGATGTAGTGCGTCTTGTCGTCCAGGGTCGTCAACAGTTTGGGGAACTTGCCTATTGGAGGCCGCTTGGTCTCACAGCAGTAGGGAAGGTCCTTGTGCAGGTCGTGTAGGCGCGCGGGGTAGTGGAGGTCCACTTCCAAGATGTAGCCTCAATCGGCCTCCGCGTCCAGCGCCGCGACGTCCAACGCCTGGATTTCCTCACGGCTGAGCCACTCAAAGTCTCCGGTCGGCAGGCACTGGGACATGGCCCAGCCGTACAGGTTGTTTGCGTCCAGGTACAGGAGGAAGTGCGTGGGCTCGTCCGGGCGGTAGTCCGGGCACCTGTCGTGGTTGGCCTTGGCGTAGCGGATGATGGCCTGAGAGATGCCTCCCCGGATCCCCTGCTCCACGAACAGGTACATGTCAAAGTCCTGCAGCGTGTCCAGCTCCACACCGCAGGTCTTGAGCATCACGTCCCAGGCGTAGGACGGCAGGGTGTAGTAGTGGGCGGGGTCCAGCCCATACTCTGCCAGCGAGGTGTCGCGGAACTGCTCAAAGACATCGGTGAGCAGGGCGATGTCACATCGCAGGTACTTGTCCGCGTAGTCCTTGAGGTGCCGACACTCGAAGGCTCGCCACACGTTGAGGGCGTGCTCGTACTCCTCGTCCTTGATGTCCTCCAGGGTCATGGAGTTCCTGAACGCCTCCTTGGGCGGCAGCTCCCTGGTCCTGTACAACGTGTCGTAGGACGTAACGAAGTCGTAGGGGAACACACCCTTCCTACGCACCAGGTCGAACAGCCGGTCGTCGGGGAAGCGCTTCCTCGTCTCACGCATCCTGTCCGTGGGAAGTCCCGCCGCCAGGTTGGCCAGGCTCATGGACAGGAACCTGTAGGTGTCCAGGAAGCGCACCGCGAAACTGCTCTGTCGTTGGTTGTCCCCGGGCTGGCCAAAGTGGAATCGCTTGGTAAAAGCGATGTACCGCTCCTCCGTGTGGGCCAACACGTCCACGTCGCCGGGGTCGATGGCTAGCTCGCGCACTACGAAGTGGGCGTCGTAGTTGGACAGGTTGTGGAAGTAGCAGTTGATGTGTCGCTGCTCCCGGTACCTGAGGTTGCACGAGCGATGAGCGGCTCCTCGGAACTCGTAGGGCGGGGCGTGATTGTGGTCCCGCACCTTGACGTCCTGGTCCGTGAACTCCTTCCCACAGAGTTAGCAGTGAGTCGCCACCAGGTACTCGTCCATCTCCTGCCGGGTCAGAGAAGGGTACAGAGCTCTCATGCTGAATAGGAACTCCCACAGCGCCAGCACGTCCATCTTGAGCCTCTCCATGAAGACCTTGGACGCGTCAGCCCCGAAGTAGACGCGGGGCTCAAACTCCTCCAGGCCGAGCGAGTCCACGATCTGGTAGGCGAAGGCGTACGGGACGTGCAGTTGCAGGGGCCTCGTGCCGGGCGGCGCTTCCGCTGGGTCAACAGCGACGGGCTGCAGAGCACACTCGAAGTCCGCGAAGATGCAGAACCTCTCCCGCCTAGTGTACTCGGGGTGGGCGAAGCGGATCTGCTGCTTCTTCGGCAAGTCCAGGCGAAGGGGAGCCTTGGCGGTGCAGTATCGCATGTGCTCCTCCAGACGCTCGGCACCGGACAGTTGCAGCTTGTTGGGCTGGTTGTCGAAGTAAGCGAAGCATCGCTTACACACGTGGATAGTGCCGCAGTGGGACGTCAGCTGGGGTCGCACCAGCCTGCTGACGTTCGCGATGTATGCGTAGTGACTGTCCCCGCCGGTGGTCACGTACAGCAGGTCCCGGTGATCCTCCAACTCCCGCTTGCAGATCTTCAGCGGGAACACGCGGTCCTGGAACTTTGGCGATCCGTCGGGGCGTCTCCCCACCATAACGCGCTCGATCCCGTACACGTTGACGCTGATGGGGTTCCTCCTCTCAAAGACCTTAATGTCCTTCACGGCCACGGGGAAGCGTAGGCCGACCCAGTCGTAGCGTGCCATGACGTCCGGTGTGTACGATGTGGGCCTCTCCGGATGTTGCGCGACGAACTTGGCCAGGATAGCATACGCGAAGCACATGTCATCGACGTTTTGTACGTTGATAACGGCACGCGTCTCGCAGATGGTTCTGGGAAGCTGGACGAACCGGGCTCCACGTTCTCCCAACGGGGTGTAAAGGTTGATGCGGATCTCCAGGTCGCGTATCCGGAGATAGCTCCACCCGCTGCCCACTAGCAGGCACTGCTCCTTCTCTTCCTCCAGCTTGTGGAAGGAAGCCGATAGGAAGTCCTCCAAGTTGGACGCGGCGGTGAGAGGCACGTTCTTCGTCTTGAAGGCCCGCAGACAGGTGGCTCCGTGAACGTTGGCGAATTCGCATTCCAGGAACATGTTGACCTTGATGTTCGGGTGTCGGGTCCTGACGTCGGCCAGCAGTTCCAGGACGCTGTCGAACAGCAGCACCAGCGCGTCCTCCACGGCCAAGAAGTCCTCCATGGGCCGGGACAGGCCGAAGGTCAGGAGGCGACCGCGGAACGCCCGTTGGATGGGGCGGAACGTGGGTAGTCCGCCACCACCCACCATCCCGTCGGGTGCCGTGCTTGGTCCGGGCTGGGGCTCGCGGCTGGGTCCGGGCTGGGGCTCGCGGCTAGGTCCGGGCTGGGGCTCGCGGCTGGGCCGGGGCTCGGGTGACAGGACGGGCAGGCGCGGCATCTCGTCCACAACGAGGTTCCTTACGACAGGGAAGTTGTGGGCCTCGTGCCGGTCCCGGTTGTAGCGTCGGGTGAAGCCTCGGTCGCAGTAGGCGCACGTGAACCTCATACCGTTGTGGGCCCTCTCCATGTGCCGCTGGAGATAAGCGGCCCTGTGGAAAAGGGCGCCGCAATCGGGACAGTGGACCTCGTTGGCGTGCACCAGCTGCACGTGACGCCGGAGCAGGTCCCCGCGGGAGAATCGCCGCCCGCACGCGTCGCACTCGGGCCGTGGGTCTCTGAAGGGTGGCGTTGCAGAGGAGGAGGAGGAAGTTGAAGCAGACGGGCTCGCACCGTGGACCGCTTCCATATGGTGGCGAAGATCCTCAGGACCCGCCAGGGCGACGGAGCACAACGGGCACGGATGGCCTGCGAACAGGAAAACAAGTCCTATTAGTGACCCCGATAAACACGAAGGTGAGGAACTGGCAACCTCTTTCTCATCTCAATCACCAGTTTGAGCCCAGTAAATACAAGGGTGAGGAATTATATAGAGGCTTGGCGACCTCTTCCTCATCTCGAGCGCCAGTTTACCCGGGCCCAGTAATACAAGAGTGAGGAATCGCACAGAGGCTGGCAGCCCCTTGTTTACTACTTGAATCTGTTTACTCGACTAAAGCCGTTTACTCTCTCGAAAACAAGTCATTAGTACTGGCGGTTTCTTGTTTAACATAAAAACCATGCCTGATGCTTGATCGTGAGGATGGGTGAGGAACTGTATAGAGAACTAACGACCTCTTCCTCATCACAATCGCCAGTTTACCTAGGTCTAGTAAATACAAGGGTGAGGAATTACACAGAGGCTAGCAATCCACCTATTCTTGTTTAACATAAAAACCGTACCTGGCGCTTGGTCGTGAGGAGTGAGAAGGTGAACTGAGGCGAGGTGGCGTCACAGGTTATCGCTTCGCCCGAAGCGTCTACCACAGACGTCGCAGTTGAGATGGCGGTCGCTGTGAGCGGCTCTCGTGTGGCGAGTCAGGTTTCCGGCGTTTGCGAACACGCGGCCGCAGACCACACACATGCAGGGACCAGCCATCTACAAAAACATCGGGTATCTGTATTCCCCGTCCGCTACAAAGGCACAATTGTCGCAGCAAAACACTTTGGTAGCGATACCCCTGGGAACGAGGCGAGTCTAACCCTTTTAATAATGTTAGATAGAAATAGATGGCATGAATCGCTCGTATGACATTCCCAACACTGGTACACGTCTTTGTCTTTGTTACGCTCACACATAGCGATTTCGCCCTCGTCTGTAATTCCACTAGGCACTTGAAAGTTCGATTTAAAAGCGAAACCAAATTTTATTTCACTCAAAACGTTTTTAAAAAGGAGTGGAAGCGAGTCTATTTTGCTTTTTAAATTTGATTCGTTAACTTTAATCGTTAGAAAACACAACTGTTCCAAGGTCATTACGGTTTCACTCATCTCCATCTGAAAAGAGACAAGGACAAGACTCAGTGTACCGAGATATTCAAAACATTAAATATTAATTTTAGCTAATAAGATTTTAGAGCATTGGTAAACTTTCTGATGAAAAAGTAAATTACATGTTACTTACGTTAACTGTTACGGGAATCCAAAGGCAATGAACAGCAAGTTGTGTAGGTATACCGCAGAGACAGCACTACTTCGTCCGTACAGTAAGAGCTCCAAAGACAAACTGGTGAAACCTCTGAAGACGTGCTCATAAATAGCACTCCGGTCGGGAGGAGAAATCGGTCGTGGAAGTTTCCACTGGAACCGCTAATGGGTAAACCGACTGTGGCGGTCACGTAGGCGGAGGATGACGTCATGGCAGTTTCGGTGAAATCGGTCGTGGGACTTTCCACTGAAACCGCTAATGAGTAAACCAACTGTGGCGGTCACATAGGCGGTACAGTCAACGGAACACCATGTCGGACACCATGTACGTCTTGTGCTGCCCCTGCACTGTGGCCGTTGCGTTTCAAAGGATAGAAGAAGAAATGTATCATGGATTAAATTCTCTATTCCGCATCAATCGATAAACTACAAGAAAACTGTCATTTTATATGTGAAAATCAACCTCAATACCCCATAATCACCGAATTATTCCCAAATCAATACTATATATAATCAATAATCCTCCACCTCGGCTCGGTAGAGGAAGACGGAAGAGTACACTTCTTCCCCCGTTGGTTCACTGCCAATGTGCCGGTGGAGCTGAGCCTAGTAAAAGAGAGGGTTAACGGCTTCCTCTCCAATGGTTTCACGGCTGTCATAAGCTATCGAAGGGTTCAACTTCAATAATCTATTATATTCGTATTTGTACTATTATATTCGTATTTTATAATATTATATTAAATTATTAAACTAAACAAAAAAAAAAGAAAAAAGAAAAAAAAACAAAAACAAACAAAACAAATTTATAATAAAACTGGTGGATAAAGCCTATGTTAGGTTTATGTCAGGTCACGTGATGGGGGGGGCTGACGTCACCGGGGGGGGGGCTGACGTCACCGGGGCGGGGCTGACGTCACCGGGGGGGGCCTGACGTCACCGGGGGGGGGGCTGACGTCACGGGGGGGGGCGATTCCTCATTCCTCCTCGCGCGCCTTTGCTGGTTTTGAACATACTAATGCCCCCTACTTATCCTTATATTTTTAGCGAATTTCCCCTATAGGGAAGAAGCTATTACCGTAGGTTGCATGATAAGACTTAAGCCCGAGACCATGATAACTTTTTGTTTTGAGGTCCTCAGATTCCAAAAACACTATTCGTTCAAATATATATATATATAAATATATATATGTGTGTGTGTGTGTGTCCGTTACAGCGATAACTTTTGAAAAAAAACGCCCGATTTTGATGAAATCTTGCAAAAATGTGGAGAGGAACATTTATGACTTCCACAGATCGATCGGTCTATGGGAAGGGGGTTTTATGGGGGTTTACAATTTTCCAAAAATAAGTTTTTTGAAATTTTTACCCTAAATTTGTAAAAACACTAGAAAAAAAATGGTCATAGCCATTTTATAGAGCTTAAAAAACAAACAATTTATAAGTATTTTGAATCATTAAGCTAAGTGGTTATGGAGAAAAGTAAAAAAACGCGTCCATAAAATGTCCCATGTTAATCTTATGGGAATGCGGTATTTAATAATCTATCCAAGTATAGCTTTTCCATTAAAACTAGGTAGAAAGCTACAAATTTATTTTTGAATCATTATTATACGATGACTGGTTCCGGAGAAAATAAACAAATTGTACATATTTGACAAATAAAGTACGTTGTCTCAATTTTCTTCCTCCTGCTGATCTCTTGAAAATTACTTAAATTGCTTTGTAAGGAGTTTTAATTTTAGAAATCAATTAAATTTTTTTCAACTGAATTTGGTCTGAAAATGTATTAATTGGAAAACGTAACATTGGTACTGAATTTTGCATCGGCAGGCCTTCTTCACTTTTATGCAGAACAACTCAAGACAAAATCATCATTCAGAATAATAAAATGTTAGTTTTTTTAAGCTATACAAGATGAAGGCAAGTATTTCAAAAAAAATATTACAATACATGGTGAAAAAACTTAAAAACTCCTTTTTTAAAGGGGAAAACGCAAAAATTATAGTTGTATATTGAAATGTGTGTTATGGCTTCATCAGGTCCAAAATATTCTACATGTTTATTCCAAATTTTAGCAAAATCGGATGAAAGATTAACGTTTCATGTCACAAAACATTCAAAAATAATGTCCGCCATTTTACAATATGGTCCTGACCTAAAGCAGAAAACATGGTATTTGAATCAGAAGACCTCAGTGTACATTTTCCACCAAAAATATTTCTGCTTGCAATTGTTCATTTTAAAAACTTATTTCCACTGGCCTAATACGTTTTTATTAAATACATTAAGAATTCCCTTCCCAGAAAACTTGCGTGTCAACAAAATATGTTATGATAAATGTCAATGCCCTTCCTTTAAGTTGAATTCAACATTAATCAATTTAGACTCATTAATAATGGTTTGAATAGCTTCAGGTCATGTTATAAAGCACGGATTACTATTAAGAAGATCCATATAAAAATATAGTTTGTACAATAGGCCTATTTTAATTTGTTTCAAAACTTCGTACATCAATTTTATTTTGTATTATTCAACCGTGTTAACTAATTAAGCAAAACGAATATATACTTATATTTAATAAAATTGTATATATTTATTTAGAAAGTAAGAGCCCGAGGGCATGATATGATTGATTAAGGGTGGAATGGCACAGTGCCAGTCAGACAATACTGGCACAATGCCACGCTGGCTTGCCACTGGACGAGAACATAGACCTATTATCCGCACTAATTAACCATCCGTTCTGCTAATTCTCTTCAACAATGAGTGTTTTTCTATCATCTATGCGATTTCTTGACGCATTTAATTGGAGTTTAAACCTTTGAAATAAATAATAATATGATTTATTTTATATAAATCTAGGTTTTACGTAGTAATAATATTTACTTATCTAACATGTATTTCAGTAATATTAACTTTAAAATGTGACGTACAAATTATAAGAACTTTAATTTAACTTAGGTGTAAATTGTTCAAAAATAAAATAAATTTATTTTAATGGTATAATGGTCTGAAAAATATTCTACGTTATAAGTAATATCGTTAACAAATAAAGAGAACAATAGTTTCGTGTATACGGTTCTAATAAATGCCCCAAGCTCAAAATACATTTCCATAGCAGCAGATTGAATTTGTGTTAAAAAATATCTTAGCGAATTTCCCCTACAGAAAAGAGGCTATTACCGTAGGTAATGGTAACATGGTAAGACTTAAGCCCGAGACCATGATACTTTTTGCTTTGAGACCCCCAGGTGCCCAAAACACTATTCGATCAAATTTATTGTATACACGAGTCCATTACCACGACAACTTTGGAAACAAACCAAAACGAGGCTAAAAAACAACACACCCCAGGAGGCTAATTTTTTAAAATTTTGTTGTATATGTAAACTAGCCAGTGTCCCGTTCTCCACACGGGAATCTCGCAGGCGGAGAATCAGCTGTTTGACTAAATAAAATGCAAGTCCATAAGTTTAACATTGGAACTTTAAAGCCCATGTGGCGAAGCTCTGAAGGCGGATATTTAAAACAATCCAAAAGGCATATCTTTAAGATAAGAGGTTTCGACTTATACCAAACTCGTTAGAATTAATAGTTTTAGAAGCCTATAAAATTCAAGACATTCTTTTAATGATATAAATGAATGTATGATTAAATTGAGTATGATGTATATATATTTTTTTACGAAGGTCAAAACCCGGAAACTAAGTATTTGCGGGGAATCATTAAAAAAGGATGAGTGTCCTCGGAGTGTTTGACCCAAGCAGTAATAACTGCTCGGTCGGCCGTTCCCTCTCTGGGGTTGTCCTGATTAAAAAATACTGACATTTAATTGATTTTTTCGCACTTTTTGATTGTACTAAATACTTTTTATTTTCGTTTTTAGCGAATTTCCCCTATAGGGAAGAAGCTATTACCGTAGGTCTCATGGTAAGACCGAGACCATGATAACTTTTTGTTTTGATGTCCCCAGATGCCAAAAACACTACTCGTTCAAATTTATATATATGTATATGTGTGTGTCCGTTACCGCGATAACTTTTGAAAGAAGCACCCGATTTTGATGAAACTTGGTACAAATGTGGAGAGTAACATTTATGACTTTAAGTTCGAAAACCAGATCGTTTGGTCTATGGGAAGGGGGTTTAAAATTGTCCAAAAATCAGTTTTTTGAACTTTTTACCCTACAATTTAAAAAACACTATATTTTGGTTGTAGCCATTTTATAGATCTTTAAAAAACAAACAATTTAGTATTTTGAATCATTAAGCTAGGTTTAGTGGTTGTGGAGAAAAATCAAAAAATGTGTCCATAAAATTTCCCATGTTAATTTTATGGGAATACGGTTTTTAGATTTTCCTCAGATAATTTCACTAAAAACTCCACATTTCTTTCTACCAATCACTTTAGCTCTACAAAACAATCATTTTGGCGTTTTAATTGTTGTTTTACGTCAACCGTTGCTGTGATATTAAAAGTGCTAAACACAGTACGTTGCCCAACGTTATCCTTATGGAGAATGAATAAAATGTTATATTTTGATTATTTATGTATGTATATTGATGAAACTTGGTATGTGGCTTCAACTAGTTGTGGTATATTGATATTAGTAAAAAAATGGTTTTTGCTGATTTTTCCCGGTAGCAGCAAACCTGCATACTCGCCCCATGTTATTCATATGGAGAATAAGTAAAGTTTTATATCTCCCTTAGTTATGAACCTAAATTAATAAAACTTGGTATGTAGCTTCACCTGGTTGAGTTATATTGATAATTGCAAAAAAACACATATCTTATCTTCCTTGTTGCAGCAAACCTGCGTACTCAATTATAATGTTATTCTTATAGAGAATAAATCAAATGCTATCTATCACTTATTAATGAATGTATTGTTGTGAAACTTGGTAAGTTGGCTCTAGGTAGTAGTGATACCCATATATATGCATTGGAAATTCGCTGAGTACGCAGGTTTGCTGCGACGGGGGTATTATTTTATTTTATAATTTTATCGTTTTTGTAAGGTTATTTTGAAGAATGGTTTAATCTGGTTTTAACATCTTTGTAGGACGTCTCGTTCAGTGTAGCAATCGGTGTGTAATGTATTTGAGCCATTTTATGGTTGTATTGAGTAATATTGTATTGTAATAGAGAACAATAAAAAATCAGTAAACTAAAAATAGGTAATTAAATTGCTAAGCGGAGCTCACTGAGATTATGCAGACGTTGATGTCGCATCACGCAATAACGGGTGAACACACTTCAGACAAACTTTACCCGGTTCTTAGGAAAAACAGTGGGAAGGTTTTAAACTAAAAAAAGATGTGCTTTTATATTGAAAATGCCAGTAAAATTTAACTTATTACCATTGAAAATACCATTGAAAAAGGATTGAATGTTAAAGAATATCGTTGAGCTGGTATATGACCTTATAATTTCGTTTATGTTATATTTTATTAAACGTATGTTTCAACATCTGTAAAGGTGTATCTACAATAGATAGGCAATACTCAAGATACTCAATTGGTGGGCCAAACATCGCATCTTTTATTATTGATGTAACGAGTTTTTTTAACGAAATCTATCTAGGGCTGACATTTTGTAGTAACGTCGGTAGATCCTAACGTTGAACCGTAAAACAAATCATAGCTGATTTTGAATTGACTTGGTCCGCGGCTGTTTTATTTGATACTGTTGGTTTGTTCAGTTTAGTTCAGATAAAACAGTAACCAAACTGGGTACAACACTAGTCCCCTTTCATTTCCAAATGTATTCCACTTTTATTTTTTATCAAAGTTTTCTTTTCCATACTCCAATTTTTGCCTTATATAAATTGATGTTTCCTACCTCAATTATTGAACAGATCTTTCTTATTTGTTTTATAAAACCAAATATTTAATTTATCTACCTATCTATCTATTTATCTGTTTTTGTTTATTCTACATTCTCTCTCAATTAATTAAAACAAATACAACTAGGTAATAGTTTCCTTTTTAAAAATTCATATTATGTGGATCACAAACCTTTAAAATGTAATCACGTGAATCACCAAAACAAGAAGACTACAGAGCATAATAATCAAACATAAAATAAACCATGGATACCCAATCAAAATGAAATAATGAAAAACTGTGTTCGCAATACTTCAAGTCAAGTAAGAAGATGTAAGAGGTTGGTGATTTGAACCTTTCCTTGAACTGTAATTGAAAAAAACATTTAATGACTTTTGTTTACTCTTTATTTGTATTGTTTTAAGTTATAGATCCACATTATAATCTTACACATATTTAGACTTTTAATTTGTCTTTTTTCAGATTACTAATAAAATTCCTACTGGTCCTTCTTAATTTAACTGACCATTTTAAGTCCACTTCTCACTTTTCTAGTTTACACCCCATTTAATAGTCTTTCGAGCCGGATAAAGAATTTAGTTCTATGGATTCCCTATCTCCTATTCATATTTTCTTTGTTTTCTTAATCTTTTCCATTTCTCACTTTATCTTTAAACATATTATGTGTAAACTGGCCCTTGCCTAGTTTTTGAAGTAAACTGAGCTAACTAGGAATATTTTAGGAATATTCCTCATACATGGCCCCACCCCGAAGAATAGAATTACGTTTATAAACTTATGAACGATTTACTACAATCGCAAAGGCAAGACTAACAGCTATTAATAAATCGGTTGATGACTTAACTGAAGAGACTACTCACTTAACTGATATACAGGAAAAAACCTTAATAGCATATCTCACAGAAATTAAGACAAAAAAGGATGGCTATGAAGGCAACTTACAATGTATTCTTAGTGGTAGTTCTGATCAAACCATTGATATCGACTCATTAATTGCTGACCTGAATGAAATTATTTAACTTTTTACTCACATCTCAAGTCGTATTGAGTTTTTAATCTCAGTTAACTCCTCTAACTCTGAGACACCGGATTCTGGTACAGTTTTAAACACGTAAGTTTTCGAAAATATCATACTAATATTATGAATGTGAAAGTATGGATGTTTGTGCGTAACTCTGAAGTTCCATCACGTTAAAACTGCTGGACCGATTGAGCTGAAATTTTTCAGAGAGGTACTTGATAGTCCTGAGTAACATATAGGTATATTAAAGTTGTGTAAATCCTATAGGGCTATGCCCCAAGGGGGTTCAAAGTTCCCATGTATTCCTTATGGTTATTCATTTTTGTTTGAGCTGATGAAAATGCAAACAGCTGATCTTGATTCGTAGTAGTTACACAGTCTAACCACAGAATGCAGCACAAAACTATCATAGTTTGAATAAATAATTCGCGGAGGAAAGCCTGCGGGTAATAGCTAGTTTTCCTATAACTTTCAACCCTCACAGTCTAACAAATTACTGACCAAGCGAACAGTTCTAAGCACTATCGCACAAATATTTGATCCTTGCGGTTTTCTAGTCCCATTTATCATGATAGCCAAACGTTTTATGCAGCTGCTTTGGACCAAAGGCCTGTCATGGGACTCTCCACTTCCAACCGAGTTTCATACCCAGTGGAAATCATTTGTGGATGAAACTCAATTTTTGCCACACATATCCATATCTCGTTCTCTCAATTTATGTTCGACGTGCAAATCGAACTACACGGGTTTTGCGACGCATCCGAATTAGGGTATGCTGCTGTAACATACATTCGATGTGAATTCCCGAATAAATGTTTTTGTACAAATTTTTTGATGGCTAAAAGCCCAGTTGCACCTTTAAAAAAGGGTAAAATTCCAAGATTGGAATGGCGTGCGGCTTATCTACTCGCTCACTTAATTGCTTACATTCAATCTCTATACTCTATGTTTAACTCACAGAACACATACTTAAGGAGTCACTCAACGATAGCCTTGACATGGATTCAAACTCCACCATACCGATTAAAGACATTTGTTGCCAACCATGTCTCACAGATTCAAGATATGACGCCAACTGAATCTTAGAAACATGTACAGTCAGAACATAAACCAGCAGATGGTGCTTCCCGTGGAATACGTCTCTATTTTCTTATTAATCATGAATACTGGTGGCATGGCTGGCTTTCCTTGCCCACTTCACAGTGTCCATCTTCTAATTTTAATATCATCTCCTTGGATTCTTCGCATGAGATAAAGGCAAATCCTTTACCTGTCTTTGTAACTGTTTACAAACCTGAATGGTCAGTTTTATCTAAGTTCTCGACTAGGATGATGCTAGTTCGTGTTATGTCATTCATTCTGATACATAACTGTCGCAATTCTAACCGCCATTCTGATTGCTTAGTGACTCAAGAATTGAATAAAGCACGTAACACGATATTTTATCTTGTACAACAATCTACCATGTACGATAAATTTAAACTCTTGTCTCAAAACAATCCTTGTTCTAAACGTCTCCTACGCTTGAAACCATTTATCGATTTTAACAATTTAATACGGTTGGTGGACTTTTAAACCAAGAACCACTCTCATGTGACATTCGTCACCCTATAGTGTTACTAAAACACCATCATGTAGTTAACATTCTGATTGACTATTATCATCTTTGCTACCTTCATGCAGGTCATCAACTAATTCAATCTTTGTTATCAAAACATGTATGGATTCTATGTGCTCGAAACGTGATTGGTGATAATATCACGAATTTTCAAATGTATTACTTGTTTCAAACTACGTCCAAAGTCATTAACGCCTCTCATGGGTGGTCATCCTCCTTGTCGCATAACTAAACCTTTCCTATCAACTGGAATCGATTATGTAGGCGCATTCAACTTCAAGATCACAACTTACGATTCATTAAACTCATAAAGGTGTATATTTGCATTTTCATATGCATGGTGACAAAGGCAGTACACATTGAAGTAATTCATGACCTATCTACACCTGCTTTCATTGCTGCTTTAATCAGATTCCTTTCTCGACGTGGTCACTGTAGTGACATTTTTTCAGACTGTGGTTCAAATTTTGTTTGAGCTAATCTTGAATTAAAAAGAATAATTAAGAACCTCAAGATTAAAGAAAACCGTGCTTCCATAGATAAATTTGCCTCAAAACAGGGAATAAGTTTTCACTTTAATCCACCAGCTTCACCTCATCATTCTATCAAAAGTGCTGAACACCGTTTATCAAGAGTTGTTGGCTCATCTATCCTCACTTACCCAGAATCTACTACCCTCACTACTCGTGTTGAAGCCATGATCAACTCAAGAAACTTAACTCTACTCTCTGCTGATCCTTCAGATTTGTCAGCACTTACCCCTGGACATTTTTTAACCGGCGCTCCTCTTGTTTCGATCCCTGGAAGTGACATATCGGATGTACCCATTAATCGTTTGAAACACTGGCAACAAAACCAAGCATTCTTCCAAAATATCTGTAAAAGATGGACTACGGAATACTTCCACACGTTGCAACAGCGAACAAAATTGATAAAATCGACAGAGAACTCGAATATCGGGGACTTAGTACCAATCCAAACTCCAACACCAACTTTGCAATGGCTTCTAGCACGAGTTATACATGTATTCCCTGGCAATGATGGTGTCGTACGTGTGGCTGAAGTGGATTCGGCAAACAGCTGTGTTCGCCGACCCAACACTAAGTTATGCATACTTCCAAATGATTAGTCGTTGAAGTTGGATATTTCACGGCCGGGAATATGTTCAGTTTTGTTCAGATAAAACAGTAACTAGACAGGGCACATCACTAGTCCCCTTTCATTTCCCAATTTATTCCACACTTATTTTTAATCTAACTTTTCTTTTCCATACTCCATTTTTTGCCTTATATACATTGGTGTTTCCTACTTAAATTATTTAACTGAATTTTCTTACTTATTTTCTAATATCACATGTTGTAAAAATTTTCAATTTATCTACCATCTGTTTTTGTTTATCCTACATTCTTTATCAATTAATTAAAACAAATACAACTAGGTAATAGTTTCCTTTTTAAAAATTCATATTATGTGGATCACAAACCTTTAAAATGTAATCACGTGAATCACCAAAACAAGAAGACTACAGAGCATAATAATCAAACATAAAATAAACCATGGATACCCAATCAAAATGAAATAATGAAAAACTGTGTTCGCAATACTTCAAGTCAAGTAAGAAGATGTAATAGGTTGGTGATTTGAATCTTTCCTTGAACTGTGATTGAAAAAACATTTAATGACTTTTGTTTACTCTTTATTTGTATTGTTTTAAGTTATAGATCCACATTATAATTTTACACATATTTAGATTTTTAATTTGTCAAAGGTTTTGTCAGATTACTAATAAAATTCTGACTAATCCTTCTTAGTTTAATTGGCAATTTTAAGTCCACTTCTTACTTTTCTAGTTTACACCCCATTTAATGGTCTTTCGAGCCGGATAAAGAATTTAGTTCTATGGATTTGTTATCTCCTATTCATATTTTTGTTTTCTTATTCTTTTCCAATTCTCAGATTATCTTAAACATATTATGTGGCCCTTGTCTAGTTTTTGAAGTCAACTGAACCAACAGTTTTAGGAATATTCCTCATACGTAAACATGGCCCCACCCCGAAGAATAGAATTACGTTTATAAACTTATGAACGATTTACTAAAATCACAAAGGCAAGACTAACAGCTATTAATAAATCGGTTGATGACTTAACTGAAGAGACTACTCACTTAACTGATATACAGGAAAAAACCTTGATAGCATATCTCACAGAAATTAAGGCAAAAAAGAATGGCTATGAAGGCAACTTACAATGTATTCTTAGTGGTAGTTCTGATCAAACCATTGATATCGACTCATTAATTGCTGACCTAAATAAAATTAATGAACTTTTTAATCACATCTCAAGTCGTATTGAGTCTTTAATCTCAATTAACTCCTCTAACTCTGAGTCACCTGATTCTGGTATAGTTTTAAACACGTCTACATTGAAGATGGACAAGTCAGGTAACCAAAAACAAACTTGCCAAAATTCAATGATGATCTTGCCACTTGGTCAAAATGTAATAATCTTTACGTTACGACCACACAAAAACACG
The DNA here is from genome assembly GCA_963675035.1 of Allygus modestus. Taxonomy (NCBI): domain Eukaryota; kingdom Metazoa; phylum Arthropoda; class Insecta; order Hemiptera; family Cicadellidae; genus Allygus; species Allygus modestus. The sequence goes on from OY776111.1 coordinate 273,602,207, forward strand.
TGCACTGTCTAATGTTGTACGTTTTCAATATCTATTAGGTTTGCTTGCTAAAGACTCGTACGCAGTCTCAGCATCACTGCTGAAAACTATTTCATTGCGTACAATTTAATACGCGATAGATATCATAATAAAAAACTTCTTCTGCCAAATTATCTATATTATTTAAAAATTCTTGGTTTTTGTTTGGTGAATTTCGAACCATAAACTATTATTTTATATACATATTTGGCATAAATCGAAAGCTCTTACACTGAATATATATATATATATATATATATATATATATTATATAATATATATATTATAATATAATAATATTATATCATTATTATTATTATATTATAATATATATATATATTATATTGGGGTTTTGACAAACCTGTAACTTCAGGACTCCGCCTCATTGAGTCTTAAAGTTCCAATTTTAATCTTATGGAGTTATATTTCATTTAGTCAAACAGCTGATTATAATGTAAACAGATCTAAACATCTCACCCTGGGCTAACGATATTCCCGTGTGGAAAACGGGACACCTGCTAGTTATTTCTCAATTTATTTAAGTACTGGAATTTAGACTATAATTTTTATCAGTAGTTTTGCCATTTAGGCCTTTTAACTGACCTAGTATGTTTAAGTACCTAGACCCTGTCGCCTACCTAGCACCTGTCGTCGCTCCAAGAACAACATTTCCACCATAACATAACAAAATTTTAAGCCACTGGGGTCTCCACATCACTATGGATACGTTTTTTCCTAACTTAGGATTCCTCCTAAGTTTGGAAAAACGTATACTATCTATAATAACTGACTGAAATAGGCAACAAACTTGAAAAATAACACGAGAACTTTGCCAGGGGGCGGATCGGTGGCAGTCATGGAGCATCCGTGTTAGTCACTGGCAAGATGGAATAGACTATACTGGAGGTAGTCTGTGATCCTCGGCCTCGGTGTTTACATTCCAGAGGTATCGATGTACCGCAATACGAGCGGCGGCAGCCACGGGGCCTCCGCGCTAGTTACTGGCAAGATGGTATAGACTATACTGGAGGTAGTCTGTGATCCTCGGTCTCGGTGTTTACATTCCAGAGGTGTCGATGTACCGCGATACGAGCGGCGGCAGCCACGGGGCCTCCGCGCTAGTTACTGGCAAGATGGGATAGACTATACTGGAGGTAGTCTGTGATCCTCGGCCTCGGTGTTTACATTCCAGAGGTGTCGATGTACCGCGGTACGAGCGGCGGCAGCCACGGGGCCTCCACGCTAGTTACTGGCAAGATGGTAAAGACTATACTGGAGGTAGTCTGTGATCCTCGGCCCTCGGTGTTTACATTCCAGAGGTGTCGATGTACCGCGATACGAGCGGCGGCAGCCACGGGGCCTTCGTGCTAGTTACTGGCAAGATGGGATAGACTTTACTGGAGGTATTCTGTGATCCCCGGCCCTCAGTGTTTACATTCCAGAGGTGTCGAGGTACCGCAATACGAGCGGTGGGAGCCACGGGGCCTTCATGCTAGTTACTGGCAAGATGGGATAGACTTTTTTGGAGGTAGTCTGTGATCCTCGGCCCTCGGTGTTTACATTCCAGAGGTGTCGATGTACCGCGATACGATCGGTGGCAGCCACGGGGCCTCCGTGCTAGTTACTGGCAAGATGGTATAGACTATACTGGAGGTAGTCTGTGATCCTCGGCCCTCGGTGTTTACATTCCAGAGGTATCGATGTACCGCAATACGAGCGGTGGCAGCCACGGGGCCTTCGTGCTAGTTACTGGCAAGATGGGATAGACTATACTGGATGGGTAGACTATACGTCTGTGATCCTCGGCCCTCGGTGTTTACATTCCAGAGGTGTCGATGTACCGCGATACGATCGGTGGCAGCCACGGGGCCTTCGTGCTAGTTACTGGCATGATGGGATAGACTATACTGGAGGTAGTCTGTGATCCTCGGTCCTCGGTGTTTACATTCCAGAGGTGTCGATGTACCGCGATACGAGTGGCGGCAGCCACGGGGCCTCCGTGCTAGTTACATATGTAAATATGGAGCGTGTACGCGTACATGAGCCGCTAACGTGAAAATTGCTGCCCTATCTCTTGTTATCCACTACATTAGTTTACATAAATGAATAATAATTGATAATTAGGGGACAGTGTACACAGCCCTGATCTACCGCACGCTACTCGGCCGCGGGCCTCAAAAATCAATTTAAACAAACTGTGGGCGGCCGTTGAATATTCTGGATCAAAAACAAAAATTTGGCTCGGAGGTCAGACACAATTCAAACAATACATATCATAATATACTTCGTCATGCAGCTCCATATTTGATTAAATGAACTCTAATCACAACTTTATATTACAAGTAATTTCATTTTTGAAAAGTTGGTCACTTTGATGTAAACAGTAAAGAAACGCGACTCAAATCTAAACGGAAATAGAATATATTATTTAAGATGACTATGTTTTCCAAGAAGTGAGCAGTAGTAATTTAATTTTTGTCTACAAGATATTTGAAAAAAAAATCATATTATCAATTCCAACATAAGCAATAGAAATTTGTTTATATTATTTTTAGCATAGTTGAAAATAGTTTAAAATAATAAATTTACATCGAAATGTATTTAAATGGTGTAAAATAAATCCTTAGAAACGAGGAACTATCTCATAACAGAATAAGATACAGCGTATCCAGTAATTAACGTGAGTTGAAGGTTCTGGAATACACAATGTGGCTAGTATTTCCTTTTAATGGTCAAGTGATTGTGACGTATACTGTAAGCATATGAAAGCAACTTAGCGGTAATGAATATGTGTGATATGAGTGGGGCTTGTTAGACGAGAGAGTAGAGGACGACCAACTGTGGAATTTACACAGCTAATACTCTCTCATAGTTTACGTGCTTATTGAATAAATTATTTAAGCCAAAAAACCAAGTCCTGGACACAATTTTGCTTAGTTTCGTGCTATAGGTCCAATCATATAATTTGATTATTGGCCATCTTCTTACGAATTGAGTGAGCGTAGGCATTGCAATAATTTAGTAAATGAAAGGAGCAAGTATTGATCATCACTTCTCACCGTCTAGTAGTGGCTCACACTGATGAATAATTGCGAGGCTTACTGCAAATGGATAAATGGAATGCAGGAGTACCGAATATCTAGACCTATAAAAGGCAAAGCCCTCACTAACTCATCATAAATTCTCCTACTTCCCATAGAGAGTTGACATTTTGTACACTGATTCTTTGGAAATAAAAAAGGAAAACTAAATGGTTTTTCACCTGATCTAACTTTAGGACTCCGCCAGAGACCTCAAAAAAGTTACTGTGTATTCCTTAGGGACATTAATTTTTGTTTGAGCTGATGAAAATACAAAAAATAAAATGAATCAGCAGATCTTGATTCATAGTAGTTCCACGGGCTAACTACAGAATGCAGCACAAATAACTGCCATAGTTTTTATAAATTATTTGCGGGGCGAAGCCTGTGGGCAACAGCTAGTTCAGTGTAGGAAAAAGAGTTCGTACTGCAGTTTGAGTCTTTTAAGGTCAGTAAATGCACATCAATACAATTAATAACAGTCAGAACTGTGTTTACGACAATTTAACAGTCCATTGCATTGTGTCATCGTAAAACGTGACATAAATAATGTAGTTCATCCTTGCAGTTATGATTACAGTAAATAAACTAGCGTACGTTAATGGGTGATACGAAATTGATTATGTGTTTTAGAATTAATATAGAATATAGATAAATAAATTTAAGAAGCAAGTCGTAATGTGAATGTACACAATAAATCATTTAAAATGTGACAAACACAGTTTTTGGATTACATATCGACGTAGAGTTTGACAATGACTCCCACTACTACGTTATACAGTTTTAAAAGATTATAACTTAGTTTTTACCAAAGTAAAGCTAGGTTTTAAAAACTAAGATTTTCAGGGAAATAAATTTTAATCACAAAATATATGCCTAGTGGTTTAGGAAATACAGGACATTCTATATAATCTAATATTTTTCACTGAAGAGCAACCATTTTGCAACGGATAAAGATGAGTGAGTTCTATTATAGGGCTTTAATATACTGTACACCATGTCATGTGTTTATATTTAAAAGCATTCAGAGATTTTTGCTAATGGCCCTCAGTTTCTAAATCACCCTATGATTAAAATATGTTCACGTTATTCCTTGGGGTCGATTTAGTTGGGATTAGTTAATTTCTTCTTTTATGTCATATTGTTTGTCTGTAACATGTTTGAGACACCTTCGCTTATGAAAAGAAATTACCTATGGGTGAACTTGGTAAACTTTGCTTACCCCCACACCCTGTACTGTGACACTGCATTAGTAAACTTTGCTTACCCCCACACCCTGTACCGTGACACTGCATCCTACGGAACAATCGTAGTAAAGCTAATGTTACACAGTTACCAGTAGTGATTGAAAATTGATATATTAAAACAACTCCATCCCTCGAAAACAACTCTTAATACTTGTTAAAAGTAAAGCAATGTATGTAAAAAAGTATGATACAATAACGAAAACTTGACGGTCCAATAAAACTGTTATACACTTGGTTCACCTGCTTTATGGGGACAGACATGTGATTGAGTAAAAGAATGGTAATTGCTTATATAAAGCAAGAGGTAGCTAGTGCGATTGGTAATTTTTGGAATCGAGGTGAATAATCTTTTACTATTTTATAATCTTTTTCACAGTATCTGAAGACAATAAAGTGACGGCAATATTAAACTTTTATTCAAATTTGTATCCACCTAGTTTCTAGGGTTTGCTTAAAAAATGCTGAGTAAAATCTTTTAAAATTAATGCATGTTTTAATCCCTCTCTCATCATTCTAGACTTACCGAGTGTTAAAGAAAATGTTTATCGACTAAACGCAGTATTTTGTCTTATGGGGATTTCACATTAGAAAAGGATGTTATTCACATGTTGTTGTAGTTTTATCATCCCCAGTATCCACACGCCTACTTTAAATAATTCTGACTGGACCTTCTCCTAACCTTATAACATTGTGTTCTTAGCATTGCAGGTAAATAGAACCAGAATCCTCAGAACAGCCAAAAATAAAATGTTTTCAGATTTCAATAACAATTTAAATAAGTCAAAGTTTTAATTTTTTTTTAAATTTTGTAAGCTTTTGATATGGATATTCACTTTCCTCATGACAGCGTGTCGTGCGCGAACTCGTTTAACAGTTAATTTATCGCTTTCCCAAGCAATTGTTCCGACGCTTGTGTCTATATACGCATTTCAAACCGTTGTGACGCTCCCATCACCTCAACTCTCGTTCAGTCCCAATTACAGTGCATTGCACACGGCCTAATATAAAAGGACAGTTCATAAATAGTTCCTGGTGATCCATTAGTTACAATCAGAGACGACTCAGCGCTGCCTCCGCGGCATACATCACCTGGCTGCTGTCGCCCAACCACCACCACCATTACTGCTCGCGTCATCTGAAATACTTCACTTGTGTTTACACTCTTAGTGCGATTGGTTGTTTGAACTTATAGCTTGAAACAAAACGAGTTTGCACGCAGCACGCTGACGTGAGGGAAGTGAATTTCCACATAAAAACGTTTAAAACTCAAAATCAGTATAAAAACGTACATTTGTCCAATTTTTATTGAAATCTGAAAACATTGATTTTTTGCCTGTTCTGATACTCCTGGTTTCATTTACTTGCAAAGCTGGGAATACAATTTTGCTCATTATAAGGTTAGGAGAAGGTCCAGACAGGCTTGAAAGTAGACGTGAGGTCGCTGGAGGTAATAGAAGTACTCTAACAAAGGAATAACAGGCTTTTATAGTGTAAAACCCCCATAAGACAACGTACTGTGTTTTGCCGATACACACTTTCTTTAATAACTCGGTAAATATTTATGCTAGAATGACGAAAGAGGGCTTTCGCATCTCTAATTCCCATCTTTTTACATGCATTAATTTTACATCTGGGGCTTTTCTGACCCTTTTTGGGCCAAAAAACTCGAAATTTGAAAGATTAATCGCCAAAAAAATGGGTTTAGAGTTTTCTGATTGTTTTGCCCAACGAACTTGTCCAACAGATTATAGAAAGGAACGCCCCTACAAAATTTTAAGTAAATCGGACAACAAATGCGACCGCTAGAGTGCATACACACACATATATATATGTATATATGTCTATATATATATCCTGTATAAATATATATATATATATATAATTTTGAACGACCCCCCAAAACTTGTTCAGGGGGTCACGTTAAGAACTTCTATGGTGGTCCCGGGCTTAAGTTTCACCGTGCGGGTCATGCTAATAGTTCACTCTTTCCAAAGGAAATTCACTAATAAAACTACAGCAAATAAATATGTTGTACATACTTTATGTCAACAATTGCAAATCATAAATTTCAGAAAGATCTCGAATCGCTTTTGCATATACTCGTGTGAAATGGGTACCCAACATTTAAGGCCAGAAAAATATGCAAGCTCACAAGCCCACGAGGAACTGGGTGTTTTCCTCGGTCTTGTGAGGTACAGGAACAAGGCAACGCCAACGATTAAGTTACACATTATTATACAACTCTAAATTAGCTCTGTGTTTATTTTTGTTTAGTGTAAAAGTTGATATAACATTTTTACAGTAGTGGCATATGTTTGCATATCATTTTATCGAAAAAGAACAGTAAATAATATTATTGTGACAGTAGTCAATAATGCTACTTGGAAAATTCACAAATCATTTTGGGGACGTGACAAAGTCTACCAGCGACAAACCCTGCCACTTTTGAGTGGTAGAGTTTATCGGGGCCGACCAAGACAAAGTCCACCACCTAGGAATGCAGAAAGGATTGTAGTAAGGTTTGTCGCTGGTAAACCTAGTCGTCGATGGGCCAGACTGAAAAGTGGTTGATTTTGTCTGGCCTGGCTGTGACAAACTCAAAAATAAACTATTTCTTATTTCAGTCTAAGTGTTACTAATAAAAAAATAGCACTGAAGTTTTCACCGCAGTACTATGTAATCTTCATAATTATTGAATTAATTTAACTCTTTAAACTACGGGTTGAACGCAGTAATGTTCGGATACCGTACGTCGGGCAGCGCGACGCGGTAAAAGCCGTGGATAAGATATGGTAGGGTTTGTGACTGGTAGACTTTTCGCGTTGGGGGGCCAAACGGAATAGTGGTTGCTTTTGTCCGGCCCGGCCAGGACAAACCCTACCACCCAGGAATGCAGACTGGAATGTGGCAGGGCTTGTCGGTAGGAGACTTTGGTAGATTCCCATAATTTTTCATTCGTTTTTAAATTATAATTTTCCCTATTTTTTACAGTAATTGAAGGTCCATTTGGTGGTGTGAGACAACATTTTTAGCAAAAATAACTTACATTTTCTCTGCCCTTGCTGCAACTAAACACATCCCTCTTTACCCATCTAACAGTCCAACGCCTAACTACATTTAGCGGCCGATTGCTAACGCTTCATGGGCAACGGCTCTGCCCAGACCGGCAATAACGAGGCTGAGTTATGGCGAGTTCACGGCTAAAGACAATTTGCTTAGGCTAAAACTAATTACCTCGGTGGAGCGGTGGTAACGCGGCGTTAGTCACAGTGATGTTGCTCAGCGTTGGTCAGGGGTGTCGTCGCGTCCGGAGTTATGCCCAACGCTAATGGACCGGGAAATTAATAATTTCCGCGAACCTCGACATGTTTATCGCTTGTGAACATCGTTGACCCGTCCCACGGTGCGTAGGATCAACGTTCAACGTGGAAATGTGTTAGAGGTCGAATAACAGGAAGGCTTAGTTTTTCGATAGCAAAACTAAATTAATATAATATAAATGTAAGATACGCTAAAGCATTACAACAATTTTAAAATTGATTGCGGAAGTTCCGATGACAGATTTTAAACTAACAAGAAATTCCTCCTCCGAAAATTGGTATTACTATGAATAATTTGTTTATTTAACTGATGGATTTTATTAGAGGGAAATCTTTCATGCAGAGATAGTGTCCTGGCCTGGGAGACCCATTCACGTTTGTTTCCTTGGTAGTTGGACCTACCCCTTAATGCGGATTCCAAACCAAGGCATTGTGATATAGCCATTAGCCATTGGGATTGCCAGTCGAATCTAACCATTACACCGGGTCGCTACCGGTAATAATGTAAATATAATGTAAACGACGGGGAAAATTAATATTTTATGAGATGCAATTTACGATGAACCTAATGAACTTTCTCGGTTTATTTAGTTATCTGATCAAATGTAATAACCTCCAGTATCTATTAACTGTTTGGATAAAATATACTTTCAGTATATAGCTACTTGACATCACATGATTATTGTTATTGTTCTGATGGTTATTGAACATTCCTAGTTCTTGTCATTGTACTTTGGTTAAAGTAATAAAGATGTATTTTCCATTCCTGTACTTAAAATATATTTATTTAACTAGAAATGGCACAGTCGATTCATTTTTGGATGAATTTTTAAGGTGACTTATTAATACATTATTTTTTAAACAAAGTAATTATACCACATTAGTTAAAACTGACATCTCATGAGCATAATTCTTTGGGCGAACAATGAGCTACTATTATTAAAACATAATTTTGTTAACATTAAGAAATAATTTTCTATTGCGTAAAAATCATATAATAATCACATAATAACAACATTATTTGCTCATTCAGATGGCAGCGCCTCATATTGGTCAAGTGACAGACAAAATTACAAAACTCGCCGCAGGACACACACATAGCGGAGTTGTCGCAGACCGGCACTCAAGCTGGCGCGACTTAGCCGACAAGAATGTCAACTCGTAAACTCGCTACACACTCTCGTAAAACGGCTCATTAAATTATGAGAAGTGGAATAACTTGGGCAGAATGTTTGCATAGTTGTGTGCGCGCGTTTGCGAGGCGACGAAATGCGGCTTGCGCGTCTTTTCTCTGCCACGGCTTAGCGCAGCAGGTTATTTTTAAAATAATCTAGATTCAGCATTTATAGTTGTAATATCTATAATTTTCGAATATGTTTTATATTCAACTTGATTATATACATACTGATTGTGGAACTTGTTCTTAACACAACCAAAATTTATTTCAAAGGTTTGACAAAATAGTATTAAGTAATGGCTGTATCCAAATTCACCAATGGTTGAAGGGTCAGGAAAAACATCCAAATTCACCCCCGAAACAGGTAGAAAAACCAGGCCGTCAAAATATCTAAATTAACAAGCTTTTGACAGCGGGCAGGTTGTATCGTGTGGGTAATTGTTTTGTGTGGTTACTGCAAACTTTAGATGTATTTTCACTGTGAAATTAAATTTGAAAATTATCCTACCAGAAACAGTTTTTATGGATCTGCATAAGAAAAAACATTAAACTATGTATTTTTACTTTTATCTTGGCTATAATAATAACTTCATTGTCTTTATTTGGTACGACATTAAACGCATGATAATATATACTTTATTACTGTATATTATTTTTCTACATTAAATAATATATTGATTATTCTAAATCCAGTAATTATTTTTATGCAATCTTAAATCTTAAATTTTGTAAAGGGGCAGTAAAATACTTGGGCCTGGGTTCAGCTACCTAACCAACGCACCGAGGGGCTGCAAGCGGATTCCCGTAATTAATGAATTTTGATGTTGTGCCGGTCTGGATTTTCTACCTGTTTCGGGGTTGGTGAATTAGGATTTTTTGATTGACCCTCAAACCATTGGTGAATTTGGATACGGCCTAAGTAATATAGAGTAACTGGGTAGCACAGTTGTTGGCGTGCTCACTTCTTAATCTTATGTTCGCCAGATCAACGCTGAGCAAAATCCTGAAGAATTTTTGTGGAGGTTCACTACTGGATCCAGCTGCTATTGGTCATTGGGCTATTAGCTAATTAATGATCCTGGCCAAATAATCAGCTGGTCTTAGCCGGTAACAAGGCTACAGAAGGCATCTCATCCATTCTACACTCATCATTCATTCATAGTCGCCTTAAAATACACCCCAGTTGCGTCAGCGTCTTACAGAGAGACTAAGAGATTACTGTTGAAATCTACTGAATAAACACTATCAACGTTAATTTTAAATTCAATTAATTTTAACTAGTTGTTCCGTTTTCCGCAGAGGAATTTTAAAGAAATAGAGTCGGAGGTTTTGAAAGTTTTACGAAATAATTAGCTGACTACTTAAATATAATTACACCATATGATTAACATTGAAACTTAGAAAGCCCACGATGCGCAGCCCTGAAGGATTTAAAACCCCCAACGTAAGGCACATATAGAGAGAAAGATTGTTTGATTGAATCCAAAAATATATGCAAAGTAACACATCTTTTGCCACCGAGAAAAAGTGACAACCTGTCTACCTGCCTAAAATCGCCAAACAAAAATCTATAAATCCTCTTAATAATATAATTGTTGATATTTACCAGTAAATTAAAAAAGTTTTAATGTGCTGCATTATTTTTAGACAAATAAAAAAAATCACTCTCGTTTAATCAACATGTCTATAAGTGGGATCTGATCGAAAGAAACTTACTCTGTAAGATTTACATGAGCACTTTTATAGCAAGTTATTACATATCACTAAAAACTGTATAATTTCATTGTATCTTCTTTTCATCCTTCACCTGCACTCAGTAACATATCCCAAGTTATCTTTGATAATAACGTTATACTTCCCTGGCTATCACCCAAATAAATTGACCACACACCGAAAAAAGTGAAGGGAAACGATTCCGCCCACAACCTAAAACTAACAATATGTCTAAGTTTCTCCGGAGGCAGGAGTGTTCAATTGAAAGTGACATAAACAAAGGTTGTTTCCAAAATGTGCCGTTATAAGCCGTATATGGTAATTGATACGGAGGTGACAGAGACCACGCGGGCCATTGGGCAACCGGCCACACGCGTCGAGTCAATATTTTGACAGAACTGCGCCTCTTGTTTAGCCATCAGGGGCCTGTGAGGGTAAAACGGCGGCGAGGCCTCTATGGCGTACTGAACGTAGAGTATCTAAAAGCACTGTCGTGAAATGTAATTTAAACTGATATTAAAGTTACTTTCTGGGACCTGGTAGAGACCTGATGTGGCAGCGGCCTTCATAAAACTGTATTAATTTGCCCGTGTAGAATATTGAATGAACCAGGAAAACTTCAACAAATACTGTAAGTGGTACGTAAAAATAAATATATTTATCACATTCCTGGTAAAGAAACTCGGTTAAACGTGTAGGTGTGAGGCACTTATAAAATAATCTATAATATACTTTAGACGGCTAATGGCACATGTTGCATGCTCAGACGGCTAATTATGCATTCAACATACTATATACAACGTAAAGTATGGAAGCGTGTGTATATAAAATCTTCTGCTAAACTTTTTTTCAGAAATGTTCACCTAAAATCGTTTATTAGAGGCAGTGTAGAGACATAAGCTACACACAGTGGTTTTAGGCCTACAAGTATATCACACTGATCCTAAATAGTACTATGTATAAGACCATCTACAATAGTCTTATTTAAATTACGCTATATATGATAAAATGTTATTTTTTTACAGAAAAGAAGATTATGCCAGCTGCAATACGTAAGTTGATAGAGTTCTAAAGTAAATATTCTACCTTATTGTATTTAATAGGAATAAACAATTGGGATGTCGTTAAAAATAAAAAATTCTTAAATTGTATTTGTATTTTATACTCCTTGGTTTATTTCGATAAATATTATCTATCTACATTATGATGGGTACAACTATCACACCGTGTTATTATTTTATCTCATGTATGGATAAAGTTAGTACACAATGAAAGAAATATTTTTTTACTCTGTTTGTAGTTTTATAGAAAATTGACTTACCTTGTGTATATGGCTGCAAGTTCACAAGGTAAATTGAGGCCTAACACAGCAATCTCGTGGTGTAACTTTCCCGTAATTATAGTAATCACAATCATTAAAATAAAATTAGCATTAAATCTATAATAACTTTAAAATTATTCATAATTTCAAAATTAAAAAACTTGAGAACATTCTTTGGAGTCGATAACTTGTTGAAAACTAAACTCTTCTTCTAATATGAAAATGTTTTCAGTTCGATCACATATATGTGACATAAATTCCGTTGAATTAAGGGTTTAAACAAAATGTAGGTGTTACAGTAGATTGATTTATAATTTTGGTCCCTGATGATGAAAACGCCCTGTTAATTTCATTACTTATTAAAATGTTTTACTGTCGATGTAATAAAAGCAAGATCTCCGTTTATAAGGGTCATGAAGCCCCTGGTTTGGACTAGGATATATGGCTGTTTTCCCTATTTGAACAGTGTTTCCTGGTCGGTTTTTAAAGAAGGAAGTAAAGTGATTTAATACCAGGGAAAACTGTAAATTGGCAAGAAAAGACAAATATTTATATAATAGTTATTAGATTAATTGGAATATTAAAAATGTTTCCTCTAAAAGAATGAAATAATCTACATACTTTTTTAAAGGAACTGTTTGGACAACAATCAATCCTTAAGAAAACTTTTAAAGATAAATAATTACTAGTGTTAAAAATACTATAAAATGAATCATATACGTAATATTACTCGTTAGGAGCTATACGTCATTACTACTAGATTGGTTGATTGGTAATTAGTTCTTACGCTTGATACAATACAAAATGGAATAAAATGGGTAAAAAAGAGTGTTATAAACTGTTAACCTTAAGCTCATTAACTAAAAGGGTCATATAGAAAACAGTTAGTACATGTAAAACAGGCAACATAAGTCGATTATATCACGATTACACCAATGAATGAGTATTAGGTATTGGTGGATGATCATGATGAAAATAGGTAGTTTGAAGTTATTCATGATATATGCACTAATGTCAGATACGTAGACAGACGAGATCGTCTTGTATACGTTGTAATTGTAGACGTTCGAGAGACGTTTTCGGTACTGAAAAACCAATCACAAGGCAGGACGCGATATCACAGTTCCAAGAAGGGAGCAACGTCCTTGCTGATAACACTTTACGAGACTCACGTGGAGCCGCGAGTCTGCGAAGCGCTGAACTGAAAAAATCTTTGATTGAACAACTAAATACATTATGGAGTAGGTGTTAAACGATCAATTTTTAAACTATAATGTGACTATATTTCATATATTTATGTCGTACCTAAAACTTCCTTAGTACAATTATGTCCAATGTTGAAAAATCACATCATAACATTCTTTGTTTAAGATTTATTGTTGGTGATAATGAGTTCGTGTTATTTGAGCTCATTGCTTACATTCTCCGTAACTGTTTAGAGAACAACAGATTCATGACATTTCGGGATCTGGAATCTATTCCCATCTTCATAGAAGTAACAAAATTAGTGCCACAATCCATACAAAGCTGAACAAAATCACAAAAAAGCTAAAAAAAGGTGAAAGCAGTTAAACAGATTTTCCGCAAAATCTTTTAAATAACATATTTTGTTTTGTATTAAAATAATAAATTGCATAAAAGTATTCAATTAAAGAATAAGCAAACACGCCGCAGCGCAGCTTCCTTAAATGAAAAAAATGAGGGTAGTGTATGAGTATTACACACACTACCCTCACGTCCATTCATATTTACAAAGTGCGTAAGTAAAGTGTGTGAAAGGGCAATCGTACCGATAAACTATACACTGGACCCGGAATGTACCAGTCTGGGACCGGTGTGATAGTTTTCAGGCTGCAAGTGGATTCGTTACTGTGTGACCATCAAAGCTGTCTTGCTGCTCCACTCAGATCCACTCCAGGACTAGAGGCGCTTCAGCGTCACCTTAAACGGATTTCCAAGGAAATAAAATAAATCTTAAAGACATCTCTAAGCACACATACATTAAGAAAGTGTAGCACGATTTGAGAAATTTATACAGTTTTTGATAAAGAAACACATATTTTTCCACATAGAAAATCCTGATTCAAAAGGGTTTTCCAGTGACGTAATGTAATGACATAATTTCACGTTTGTAAACAGTACGTCCATACAACTCGAATCGTATCGGTGCTACAACGCTGAACGTGGTTACAAATATATTTAATTATGTGGAAATATACTTATGTTGGATATTTAAGAGTCAGCTGGAGTAATGGTTAGAACACTCGCCTTAGAACCTGAGGCTTGCCAGATTGATCCTGAGCGAGATCGGAACCTTTGAGCGTTAACCCTGGACCCTGCTGCTGTTCAATAGTTATTAATTAACCTTTGAGCGTTAACCCTGGACTCTGCTGCTGTTCAATAGTTATTAATTAACCTTTGAGCGTTAACACTGGACTCTGCTGCTGTTCAATAGTTATTAATTAACCTTTGAGCGTTAACCCTGGACCCTGCTGCTGTTCAATAGTTATTAATTAACCTTTGAGCGTTAACCCTGGACCCTGCTGCTGTTCAATAGTTATTAATTAACCTTTGAGCGTTAACACTGGACCCTGCTGCTGTTCAATAGTTATTAATTAACCTTTGAGCGTTAACACTGGACCCTGCTGCTGTTCAATAGTTATTAATTAACCTTTGAGCGTTAACACTGGACCCTGCTGCTGTTCAATAGTTATTAATTAACCTTTGAGCGTTAACCCTGGACCCTGCTGCTGTTCAATAGTTATTAATTAACCTTTGAGCGTTAACCCTGGACCCTGCTGCTGTTCAATAGTTATTAATTAACCTTTGAGCGTTAACCCTGGACCCTGCTGCTGTTCAATAGTTATTAATTAACCTTTGAGCGTTAACACTGGACCCTGCTGCTGTTCAATAGTTATTAATTAACCTTTGAGCGTTAACCCTGGACCCTGCTGCTGTTCAATAGTTATTAATTAACCTTTGGGCGTTAACACTGGACTCTGCTGCTGTTCAATATTTATTAATTAACCTTTGAGCGTTAACACTGGACCCTGCTGCTGTTCAATAGTTATTAATTAACCTTTGAGCGTTAACCCTGGACCCTGCTGCTGTTCAATAGTTATAATTAACCTTTGAGCGTTAACCCTGGACTCTGCTGCTGTTCAATAGTTATTAATTAACCTTTGAGCGTTAACACTGGACCCTGCTGCTGTTCAATAGTTATTAATTAACCTTTGAGCGTTAACACTGGACCCTGCTGCTGTTCAATAGTTATTAATTAACCTTTGAGCGTTAACCCTGGACCTGCTGCTGTTCAATAGTTATTAATTAACCTTTGAGCGTTAACCCTGGACCCTGCTGCTGTTCAATAGTTATTAATTAACCTTTGAGCGTTAACCCTGGACCCTGCTGCTGTTCAATAGTTATTAATTAACCTTTGAGCGTTAACCCTGGACTCTGCTGCTGTTCAATAGTTATTAATTAACCTTTGAGCGTTAACCCTGGACTCTGCTGCTGTTCAATAGTTATTAATTAACCTTTGAGCGTTAACACTGGACTCTGCTGCTGTTCAATAGTTATTAATTAACCTTTGAGCGTTAACCCTGGACCCTGCTGCTGTTCAATAGTTATTAATTAACCTTTGAGCGTTAACCCTGGACTCTGCTGCTGTTCAATAGTTATTAATTAACCTTTGAGCGTTAACCCTGGACTCTGCTGCTGTTCAATAGTTATTAATTAACCTTTGAGCGTTAAACCTGGACTCTGCTGCTGTTCAATAGTTATTAATTAACCTTTGAGCGTTAACACTGGACTCTGCTGCTGTTCAATAGTTATTAATTAACCTTTGAGCGTTAACACTGGACTCTGCTGCTGTTCAATAGTTATTAATTAACCTTTGAGCGTTAACCCTGGACTCTGCTGCTGTTCAATAGTTATTAATTAACCTTTGAGCGTTAACCCTGGACTCTGCTGCTGTTCAATAGTTATTAATTAACCTTTGAGCGTTAACCCTGGACTCTGCTGCTGTTCAATAGTTATTAATTAACCTTTGAGCGTTAACACTGGACTCTGCTGCTGTTCAATAGTTATTAATTAACCTTTGAGCGTTAACACTGGACTCTGCTGCTGTTCAATAGTTATTAATTAACCTTTGAGCTTTAACCCTGGACTCTGCTGCTGTTCAATAGTTATTAATTAACCTTTGAGCGTTAACACTGGACTCTGCTGCTGTTCAATAGTTATTAATTAACCTTTGAGCGTTAACCCTGGACTCTGCTGCTGTTCAATAGTTATTAATTAACCTTTGAGCGTTAACCCTGGACTCTGCTGCTGTTCAATAGTTATTAATTAACCTTTGAGCGTTAACCCTGGACTCTGCTGCTGTTCAATAGTTATTAATTAACCTTTGAGCGTTAACCCTGGACTCTGCTGCTGTTCAATAGTTATTAATTAACCTTTGAGCGTTAACCCTGGACTCTGCTGCTGTTCAATAGTTATTAATTAACCTTTGAGCGTTAACCCTGGACTCTGCTGCTGTTCAATAGTTATTAATTAACCTTTGAGCGTTAACACTGGACTCTGCTGCTGTTCAATAGTTATTAATTAACCTTTGAGCGTTAACCCTGGACTCTGCTGCTGTTCAATAGTTATTAATTAACCTTTGAGCGTTAACCCTGGACTCTGCTGCTGTTCAATAGTTATTAATTAACCTTTGAGCGTTAACCCTGGACTCTGCTGCTGTTCAATAGTTATTAATTAACCTTTGAGCGTTAACCCTGGACTCTGCTGCTGTTCAATAGTTATTAATTAACCTTTGAGCGTTAACACTGGACTCTGCTGCTGTTCAATAGTTATTAATTAACCTTTGAGCGTTAACCCTGGACTCTGCTGCTGTTCAATAGTTATTAATTAACCTTTGAGCGTTAACCCTGGACTCTGCTGCTGTTCAATAGTTATTAATTAACCTTTGAGCGTTAACACTGGACTCTGCTGCTGTTCAATAGTTATTAATTAACCTTTGAGCGTTAACACTGGACTCTGCTGCTGTTCAATAGTTATTAATTAACCTTTGAGCGTTAACACTGGACTCTGCTGCTGTTCAATAGTTATTAATTAACCTTTGAGCGTTAACACTGGACTCTGCTGCTGTTCAATAGTTATTAATTAACCTTTGAGCGTTAACCCTGGACTCTGCTGCTGTTCAATAGTTATTAATTAACCTTTGAGCGTTAACACTGGACTCTTCTGCTGTTCAATAGTTATTAATTAACCTTTGAGCGTTAACACTGGAGACTCTTCTGCTGTTCAATATTTATTAATTAACCTTTGAGCGTTAACACTAGACTCTGCTGCTGTTCAATAGTTATTAATTAATGTTCCTGACTAAATAATCAGGGGATTTGGGATGTAAAAAAAACAGACTTATTAACCTAAATATATAGGTTGTTGGTAAATTACTGACCCATTCCTCACTAGTTTGTTACTATGTCTGTATTCTCTGTTTTAATGTTTATGAATTTTAACTATAACCTTAATACATAATTAAGGCTTAAGAAAAATGAAACTTGATATGCAGTTTTTAATATGTCTTATAAGCTCCTTTAAAATCTGACCAAAATTGAAATGTTCAATGTTAAAAATAAAATATACTTAAAGTTTTATTGAAAATTTAAAGTAAGACGAATTTTGACAGTTAAAAGACAAACACGACAATATATAATTTGAAAAATTGAGTTGAGGATAGATAAACAACGTAAATTTTGTGAAAAAGCAGTGATACATCCGCAATACGACTATCTTAAGGACCACTTTTGCTCGTACAATTTATTTTCTGTTATTAATGACTCAATCGTTAAAATTGATTCATTGTTATATTTCATTGTCTTTATCCTGTTCACAGCTTGTGTCTTCGAAAGTTCGTAGTGACATTATTAGTTTTAACTTACTTTAACATTTCAATTTTTCAAATGCCACCGTTATGAAACAGAATGTACATAAGCATTCTTACCACTTCCTTAAACCATTTCAAAGATATTAAGGTTTTTGTAAAAATTACATACACAATAATACATAGAATTCTAAGCGTGATTGGACCTTACAATATATTATAATATTATTTTTATGTAATATCAGAGCACCAAGTAGAAAGGAGGGTGTATGTCTTGAAACTGCCTTAGAAATTTGCTGATAAGTGTATAACAACTGGTTTAAAATGTTTCTCTACTACGCTTACACATTTTAAGTTTTAAAAGTTCATGTAGTGTTACTATTACAAAATCCATACATTTACAAGATAATATTGTAGCTTAAGATAAGGAACACTTGTAAGACTATTGCGTATATCTTGTGATCACTTACAAGGAATTATTAATCAGTATTAATGGGATTTAAAACGCCCTCCTGCTTAATGAGGGTATTAATAATTTAGATCAATTATGAAAAAAATAACTGAAGAACAAGGAAAACAAGAAAATGCTTTTCCTAGTTATTATAAAGATACAAGTTAGAAGTTAGAAGTATAATTTGTTTCAAATTTTGCAAAAAAAATCAATTACATAAATTAAATAATAATTGGGCCCTAATACGTGAGAAGAACATATACTGGTGTAAGTTATTTCGTGTAATAAATTGACACCAACGTTGGAAAATTTATGTAGGACGTTGTTTTGAGAGCGTTGGTCCAAGTTTAAAGATATGTAGTCGTCAATAAAATCATTCGAGTAGAGTCAATAAGTTACGGTCGACCAAATGAATCAAGTGAATCAACATACAGAAGTATCGCTCTGAACCGAGGTTGTATGGATCGACTCTCAGAAGCCACTCATTCTGTCGCGAGTCCTGATTCATTCATAGAGAACGATTCGTGGCCGAATGTTTTACAACAGTCGTAGTTAGGGGAGAAGGGGTGCTGACAGCCCTTGATGTATGAGATACTTCCGCTCCGCGAACGTTCACTTGTTTGTTGACATTCTGCCAAAATTCGCGTCAGAAACGGGCAATTCTCCCTTCTGACTACAACGTGATTGAGTCGCTTTCTCTCCCTTTGTTATTGAACTCGGGGATGAAGACCTTATTACTGGGTCAGTGGCACGCTTGAAATGTTCAATTCGTAATGGAAAATATATAATCACTGCATATTAAGAGCAATGTTTGTTTTTATCAGGTGCAACACAGAAATAAATAAAATAAGAACGACAACTCAATACTAATGGCTTAAATGGGCCACAGACCCAACCCATGCTCAAATACTCTGCCTCATCTGATTTTGTTTACTCTTTACATGCTGAGAAAATGAAAACAATATGAGTAGACAACAAAGTAGACACTTAATTATAAGTTTTAAAGCAAACAAAGCAGGCATTTTAAAATCCTCATTAAACTGAAGTGGGAATTATTTTATTCCGTAACCAATTTTTTATAAACAATTAACAAAGTGAATCATTTCCCCCGAAATTTAATGTTCAGATATTTGAAATGTGACCCCTCCCAGCATTCTACGACCTTCCGTTCGCTCTCAACTTCATTGTAAAATTTCGGTTTACGGAATTAGATATAAAGATTTTACCAAATAAGCCTGGAACGCCGAGTTTCATGTATAAGTCTAATTACCGTGGGCATTTTACATTGTAACAAAACGTTCTTATCTTTCAGTTATATTGGAAATATAGATATAAAAGTCTAATTTAAAAAAGGCTTTCTAAGAATGTCACGGTTTATGTAAATACACAAATATTTTGAACACCAAAAAGGTTGCACGATGGGAACTCCCTTCTTCTTGAGTCAAAACTCCAAGATTTTTCCAGGACATAATCGTTTTTGGTTGCAGTTATACCTAAATTGGAGGAGAAGAGAATATCTGAAATGATTAGTGTAACTCTCAACACCTGGGTACATGATATTCAATACTCGATAAAACCTTTATTTGCACACACATTAAACGTAGGATATGAAATACCTTCTAATTTAATTATTGTTATAACTAACTGTAGTTTTTAACCTAACAAAGTATGATATCAACCATCATTTATGATATGTGTGGATAGATAAGTTAAACATAAAAATAAAAACAATTGGATTAATTTTATTTTATGTTTTAGTTTTACTATTTGGTAACGAAAATAAACTAAACTTTTTGAAACAACGACTGTTTGACTAGAATAATCATAATTTTTTAACGATCAACTGTTTCCCGCTGGATTAAGTATGAGTTAAACACTGACAATATACTTCAAATATTTATAGCTTTCTCGGTTGAAACGTATAGCTGCTCGTTCGCTGATTGATTATTAGAGCTGTTTTGCTTTTCAACGCCAGTTTTGATTTATCTACGTTTATTCCATCAGAACGCGTTAAGATGCTAATATACCGTCATATACTTTCCGTAATCCGTCATATATCTTCTAAACGAACGGAACGATCTCAAATGAGTTTGATGGCCGTTGCGGTGTTTCGGCGCTGCGATCGGACTCATACAAGTCCACACGCTTTACAGCGTGCCCACGCACGTGAGTTGTGTCTCTATTTAGGTCCACACCGTGTCTGTGTTATTCCCAGTTTGGTGTGCAATAATGCTTCGAAATGGTGATGTAGTTCTGAAAAACAGCTATTATTATTTTCTCGTTTGTAATAGGACATGGTGTATTTTTTTAACTGTTCAGTACCAAGTGCAACATAAAAAATTTGAAAACACGGTATTAATAGTTTTGTGGGTCTTTTTCTCTTGAGTTCAATAAATAGCTCATAATAAAAATATTGCAACTAAAAATTATAAAGAAATTCGCTACTAATAACGTCTGTTACTTATTACCCCCAAAGATTTAGCCTACAGTACTATGCATACTAAAAGAATTGTAAAATTGTTTGTTCATTTTGTTTTTACACCAACCATTAGTTAATTTGTGTTATACATACTAACTTAATTATATAAATAAACTGTGGTAAGTCTGGAGTTTCGAAGCCAGATGCTCCCTACTTACCTAGTTTGTGAGAATTTCCCCTTTTTATATAGTTAAAAAAAATTATTTTCATTCAAAAAAGAAATTTAGACAAAATTCCGTTTCACCCATTTTGTTGTTCAATTAAAGATTTATCCCAAGAAATGCTGAAGGAAAAATGTCAAATTTACTCCGATAAACATTTATCAAACATATAAAATCATAACCACTTATAAGAAACATATTCGCATTGATTGTAATGATGATGTACCCTGATAGAGTTTATACAAATCATACTTATTACAAGAGCACGTGAAAATAGAAAGATCGTTAGCTATTTTTTACTTTTATACTACAAGGCCGTAGGAAAGTAACTTGATTGTTATGTGAACTGTTAAATGTAAAAGAAAAACAATCAGCTGTTTATTGTATTTGTATAATTGTTCTAGAATGTTTACCTTTGGTGTGTAATAACAGAATAAATTAAGTTTTCTCCAGTGAATATATTTATTTATTCGTATTATTTGCCCAGAACACACGTTTGAATCATGAAATATTGAAGGGATTTATATACTGTTGATAATAAATACAAGTGAAACTTCTAAAAGTTTGTCTTTTGGAAGTGAATATAGAATACAAGTGGATAAACTTGAAGGGCCTGAAGATTGGGCAGAATGGACGTGGCACATATTAATAGTACTGCGGGCATATGAACTTGAAAATATTGTTAATAGTTTAAGAAAATGCCCTGAATTACCAGAAAATCCACAAGATAAAGACAGAAAAGCCAATCAGAAGTGGTTGCAGGAAAATGCAAAAGCAGCAAGTTTGTTAGTAAGAGCACTAGGAAAATCAATTGCTGGGCTTGTACTGGCATGTACCAATGCCAATGAAATTTGGAAGAAACTTTGTGCTCGATTTGAAAGAAGTAGTACCCAACGATTGAATATCTTAATCGAGTCATTCTTTCGGACGATGTTGCGAAATTGAAAAAGATTTTTTTGTGGATCTGAATGATGAGGTAAAGAAATATAAGGAAACCACTTTGTCCAAAAGAATGTTGAAAGGTCGAATATTATCTACATTGGGTAAATAATATGACAACTTCAAGGACTTGTAGGACACCTTTCCATCCGAGAATCAAACTGTGAATTTGCTGATCGAAAAAATATGTACAATTGAGCTTTGTGAACAGAACATAGAATAATCAATTCTTCGTTGTATGAGCTTTCGTTGTATGTGTAAGAAGCCTCAGAAAAGGTTAAGTACCACATTTGAAAACCCGAAGAATTATTTGGAATAAGCTAAGCAAAAGTTTCCATGTCACAAATGTAAACAGTTGGGCCACTGGGCAGCAGAGTGTACAGAAAAGAAGAAAAAAAGTGACACTAGAAAGAAGAAACAGTCTACTGAGACAAAAGTATTCTTGGCAGATGGAGTGGGTGCAACAGTTGAAAACTAGATTGAAGCTGACAAATGGTATTGCGACAGTGGTGCAACAAACCACATTACAGCCAGCAAACAGTATTTTGCTTCCTACGAAAATGGTGCTGTTCAATAAAATATCATTCTTGAAAAAAGAAATGTGAGTGTGCAAGCTCAGTCATGGAACTGCAAAAGTTCAAGTGTGCTTAAACAATTCTTGGTCAGAAGCAGAACTAAGAAATGTTTTATACGTTCCTGATTCAAAAGCAAATTATTTTCTGCAAGAGGATTTTGTACTACATTTAACGACCGCAGTGTAAATATTAAAGAGAAAGTTATAGGAAAAACAATGATGAACGGACATGTTAACCTTGGGTTGTATGTGCTTGATATGCGTGTTGTAATATTAACGTAAACCGTTCAGGTAAATTTGGTCTCATCATCAGAAACTCTGCAAGTTTATCATGAAAGATCTGGTCACCAACACAAACAGCATGTGAAAAGCGTTCTGAAACGGATGCTTATTAACGTGGACAGTGAAGAAGAGTTCTGCGATGGATGTGCACTGGGGAAAATGCATCAGTTGCCATTCAAAAACAGAGTGAATCGACCTTCTGTAACCGGAGAAAAAATCCATGCTGACATGAATGGATCCATTCCATTGAATCTGTAGGAAAAGATCGCTATTAAGTTTATTTTAAAAATGACTTCAGTAAATTTCGACTAATTTTCTATTTAAAACAGAAAAGTTAAGTTTGTAAGGTATAGGAACAGTTCCTAAATGAAGCTGAAACAAATGGACATGTCGTGAAACAAACTCAGGTGCGATGGAGGAAAAGAGTTTGACAACAAAAAAGTTTCCGAACTGCTTGCAAAAAGAGGCATAGAACATTGTATCTCTACCCCGTACACACCACAGAAAAATGGTGTAGCAGAGCGAGAGAATCGTATAATTGTCGAGTGTGCACGTTCTATGTCGAATCCAAGCAAACTGCCAAAGTAACTCTGGGCAGAAGCTTGTAACACCGCAGCTTATATATTAAACCATACAGGAAAATCATCCGTAGAAAACAAATCTCCATATGAATTGTGGTATGGACGACCATTAGGAAGCCTCAGACATCTACAAATCTTCGGAAACCTACGTGCATATTAACAAGAGAATTCGTTCGAAGTTTGACGATAAGGCCGTTCTTGGACATATGGTTGGTTATGTGAATGATAGAGATGGGTATAGAGTATGGATACCTACTCAGAGGAAAGTTGTCTTGAGTCATGATGTGAAATTTAAATCTGTAGGTATTGTACTGGCAAGGATTTAAGTTTGTATTTGTGACGATTGTCAATGCTGTATTTATATAGTCGTGTGACAATAAAGTATTCTTGATTCTTGATTCTTGTGCAGACTTCGAAACAACGAAAAAGAAGATACACTACCGTGCAGTAGTTCCGGAGGAAGTACTGTTTAAGATGACACCGAAGAGGAAGGAAATAATTCCGAAGAGAAACGGGAGAGAAACTGTGAAAATAAGAAACCATCATGGATGACTAGTGGAGACTATGAATACATGGTAGCTCCACATACAGAATTCGAGAATCCGAAATCATATTTTGAAGTGATGCAGTCGAAAGACAAGAATCAGTGCTTAAAAGCTATTCACGAAGAATTGGATTCATTGAAGGAAAATAATACTTGGGTATTAATCAATCGTCCAAATGACGTTCAGGTTTTGAAGAATCGATGGTATTTACGTCAGAAAACTGCAGAAGATGGAAATATTCGTTTTAAAGCATGATTGACAGCTAAAGGACATGGTAAAAAACAGGAAATTGATTATGAAGAAACTTTCAGCCTTGTTGCACGTTATGACACTATTTGGACCTTGCTAGCAGTTGCTACAGCGAAAGATATGAACCTCGATCAATTTGGTATTAAAACTGCTTTTCTGAATGGTTTGCTTGAAGAAGACGTATATCTGGAAAACCTGATGGTTTTGAAGGCAAAACTGGACGAGTTTGCCTTTTGAAAAGAAGCTTGTATGGTTTGAAGCAAGCACCAAGATGTTGGAACAAGCGTTTTGTTGAGTTCATGAAAAAAGCAGGATTTTAAATCAGCAAAGCTGTTCCATGTCTCTTCTATCACAAAAGAAACCATAACTGTTTGTATATTGCAATCTAAGTGGATGATGGATTAGTTGGTGGAGCACTAGAGAGGAAATTGAAGAATTTATGAAAATGTTACAACAGCAATTTAAAACAACTCGAGGATCACTAAAGAATTCCCTTGGCATAAAAGTGCAGCGAAATGAAGATGGATCAATTGCAATAAATCAAGAACACTTCACAAGGAAGCTTCTCATGTAATTTGGAATGGCTGAGTCAAATGTTGTTTCTACTCCTATTGGACGTGAAGATGGGGTGAAGACGAAAAAAAGATCTCAGACTAAGTTCCGTTTCGTGAGGCAGTGGGCTCGTTAATGTATTTGACAAAAAAAACCCGCCCAGATATTGCCTTTGCTGTAAACAAAGCAGCTCGAGCCATGGAAAATCCAACAGTGAACGACTGGAATAATATTTCGCTATTTAAAGAACACCACAGATTATGGAATTGTTTATCGGAAAGGAGAAGATTTAAGCGTTTTAAGTGACGCCGACTATGCTGGCGATAAGCAAACAAGGCGTTCAACGGCAGGAGTTATAGCAACTTTGAGTCATGGAGCTATCTCTTGGACTAGTCAGTTACAAAAATCAGTAGCATTGCCTACGATTGAAGCTGAAATAATATCAGCAAGTGAAGGAGCAAAATAGTTAATCTGGTTGCAAAGACTGTTGTCCAAGTTTATAAAAACTGGAAACAAACCCCCTATCCTTTACATTGACAATGCAAGTACAATAAAGTTAACAAAGAATCCAGAAACCCGTCGAAAATCAAAGCACATTGAAGTTCGTCACTTTTATGTAAGGGAACGTTTTTTAAATGGAGATCTTGGACTAGAACACATCGGTATTAGAAACCAATTAGCTGATCTTTTGACCAAGCCTCTGGAGAGAGTTCGATTCGAGATGCTACGAGATCACGCCATAAAATGTTAAACAGTTGAATTTTTATTGTTTTTCTTTGGAAGAAGTGTTAAATGTAAAAGAAAACCAATCAGCTGTTTATTGTATTTTATAATTGTTCTAAAATTTGTATAATTATTCTACACACCTTTGGTGTGTAATAACAGAATAAATTACGTTTTTCCAGTGAATTTATTATTCACAGTATTATTCTTTCTTCGTATTATTTAAACAGTAAAATCCCTTCATTATTAACATTAACCATCATTTTATATCATTCTTAATCTAAAGAAATAAAATAGTAATATGCAATAGTGAGGTTTTCTCAAGTCTACATTTGTTAAATAAGAATGGGTTGAAAGTAAAGGTAAAGGTTTGAATGAGTTTTCTTTTGTATTCATAAGTATACAAATCATTTTGAAACCATATTTACTTTAAAGTTCATTTTCGCAATTCACAGTATGTCTTAAGTTGGTTCTGAATTGTTACACTGAAAATGCAATAGACCGACCCCACAGAGTCAGCAGATCTTCCCTGAGAGTATGCGGTGAGTATCAGAGTTGCAACTGTGGCGGTATTGTAGGTAGTGATGTATCGCCCACAGCTGAGCCGGAGACAATACCGCGCCCCTGGGGGAGCCACGCGCCACCCCTACCGCGACCGCAGATGGTCCACCCTAGAAGTTGTCGAGAATCTGCAGGGTTTGGTGTTTACCCCGGACCCTCTGTTTACTTAGTTTATTAACTTGAATGTCAACACATACCAGTTTGCAGTTAATAAAATGCTTCGGTCACTAGTAATTGTGTTATCAGAGGACCTTGTTCACAAGAGAGCCCAACAGACTGTAATAGAGTCGATCCAATGTAAAACGTCCGGTATGGAAAATTGTAAGCTCAATTTCACATTTAACTCATTAAAATTAGCCTGTTCGTTCGCTCACCCGTCATTAAAGTGAGCAGTGAACCAACATGTGTTTCTTGGATGGTTGTTACTTGTTTGTTTAATGATTTATTAAGAAATGTTTATAATCTGTATGATTCGTTTCATGCATCAATAAACTAGGTGTACGCTCATTCTTCCCGTAAGAGGATGAACGAAGACTGAATTTTTAAAGATATGTAGGCAGGTACTGGATTGGTAACACTCTTCTGTTATCCGTTTTAACTCCACAACAGCAAGAAAAGATAATTAATAAGCCAAACATTTTACTAATGGAATGGTAACACCATTCCCATATCCGTTTTAACTCCACAACGGCAAGAACAGATAATTTAGGACTAATGTAAATAACAAATACTACTGACTACTGGAGTGGTAACACCCTTCTCATATCCGTTTTAACACGACAGTACCTGGGGGGCCCAGCTTTGCTCGGGGGAGGGCCAGTCAGTCAGTTTAGATGACTTGGAGTAATATTTCATCACTTTCCCCTACTGATAATCAGATTCGTATAACTCATTTGCCTCTTTTCTACATTTTTAAGGTTCCTCCAGTTGTTATTTATAGCTCAATGTCCCTTTCATTTATTTTACTACTCTAAATATATAATCTTCACTCAAATCTTTTAATCTCTGTTCTCAGGAAGCCACATGTTAATAATCATAAAAAACATGAGTATTACTTTGACAATTCCCTGGTTGATTATGAACAGCTGATAAAATTCTTTTGTGTTGATTTAAAACTCCATAAGCCCAATGTTAATTATTTTAACCTATCATTTTAGTTTTTTTACATTATTTGATATTTCCTGGGAATGAGGCCTGTCTAGAACTTATTTTTATCCCAGAAATTAGTTATTTTGAACAATTGAAGGAAATCGTTGGAGCCGTTTTTGAGATCAGTGTCGCAAGCAAGCAAACATACAAGCAAACCTTACTCATATTAGAGTATATGATACCTGGGGGCCGAACTTTGCTCGGGGGAAGGCCAGTCAGTTTGTTTAGATGACTTGGAGCATATTTCACCACTTCCCCCTACTGATAATCAGATCTGTATAACTCATTTGCCTCTTTTCTACATTTTTAAGGTCACTCCAGTTGTTATTTATAGCTCAATATCCCTTTGTTTTATTTTACTACTCTATATATGTAATCTTCTCTCAAATCTTTTAATCTCTGCTCTCAGGAAACCACATGTTAATAATCATAAACAACATGAGTTCCATGTGGTTCCATAAAATCAGATAATAAATCCTTTGAATGAAGATTACATGTAGAGTGGTCATATCCAGAATGACTCAAAGGTGTATTATAATAACAACTGTTGTGACCTCAAAAATGCTCGTTAGTAGGGTACATAGTGAAAAACAACTCCAAGTCATAAACAAGATTGACCTTTCCCTAGCAAATCTCAGCCCCAGGTAGTACTTAAACTATATGAGTATAACTTTGAGAGTTCGCTGAAAGATTTTGAACAGCTGTTATGACTCTTTTGCTTTTGTTTTAATCTCTAAAAGCCCAATGTGATTTTTTCAATTTTCCATAGCGGCTTTTTACATTATTTGATTTTTTTGGGGATGGGACATGTCTGGAACTTATTTTTAACCCAGATATCAGGTTTTACAACACAAGTAGTTGGAAGGACACATTATTTTTCAAGAAAATCGTTGGAGACGTTTTTGAGATCAGAGTTGCAAGCAATCAACCAAGCAAGCGAGCATGCAAACCTTACTCATATTATAGTGTAGGATAGGATTGAGTCAAAATAATTCAGCATTTGTATTGATTGACTATAACATATTTTTACTCTTAGGCACATAGAATGTACACGAGACAGGGACAATGATTCTGGATTCTAGCATGTTTGAAGTTCTGCATACAGACGGCCAGGGCTGAATTTAGGTCTGTACAGGCTCTGGTCTACACCCTAAATGCAAGTGAGGGCCCTTACCAGCCCGGCCAACTTTCCTGTTTGATTTATATAATATAACCTACGCTTATATCAGGCTCTACAGATGGCGTTGTGCAATTACTTAAATTTCGAATTGCTAAAATCCGTATTTCTGCCTAGTGTATATTAACGTTGTCATGGCAAGATATTATTAAGTGATTTTCATTATCTAAATACATAAAACAAAGTCGGGATTGTATGTTAGTTATTTAGTTTCATCAAACAGCTGTTATAAGGATGATATCTAAACATACTTGAAAAGCATATAAACATATGTTTATTATAGAAATAATAAATCTATTTGAATAGCAACTCATTTTCAATACCGAAGCAAGCTCTATATAAACATAGGCAAGTGAGCGTAGCTAACGAGCTCATCATGAAAAAGAACGAGAATTTTTGACGTAAAACAAATTCAGTGACATTAGGACAGAATAATGTCTGTCTGACCAGCTAGTAGTACTCAACCCGAACGCTGACCCGAACTCCCGAACGCTTACCCAAGGATCATCTTTCCTCTATAAATTTAACAAGGCAACTTTTAAAGCCAGCGAGGCGGAGCTCTAAGGTCGGGGTTAAAAGAAAATAACAACAATTTTTTGTATAGTTGAAAATTTTCTAAAATTACTAAAAACGGCGTAAATAATAACATAGAAAATTTTCCTGTGCGGTGGAGGTCTATGGTTGAGTAGGGCGGCGTATCAAACGTGGGGACATCTTTCAGGAGATGCTGCTTTAACAAAATAAATCCAACGAATCATACGTTAAATTTTAAAGTTGAGAGTGATAGTAAAGGCAGAGCCCTGAGGGAAGAACAAAGAGGTATCCATAATATTTTGGTACCCAACAACGTAGTAGTATATAGGTCTGGAGCAGTTTTGAGGAGCCGCTTTCGAAATCTTTGGATTTTTTATTTGGTGGTTTATATTAGGTTTCTAATAAAATATACCACCTGATTTTTTAGAAAAATTTGGGTTCAGAAATTACAGGGCTTAAGAGATCCCAAACTTCAGTTTAGGACAACCTTAAAACTGGTCTATACCAGTTTGGATGCTGACATTGGGTACAGAAAATGAAATTGTCATTACATATGAAGTTTTTTGGATGTCCATTATGACAAACTTCCCTTTCACCTTTGGTCCCTCCACTTGCAGCGGCTCGGGGCGGAAACTCAGGGGTTGGTCCCCAACCTGAGAATATATGGTCCCTGGCTGTTGTACATGGATACCCCATCCGTTGAGTTGGCCAGTTGGAGGGCAGAGCGGGTCCACATTGAGCCTGATCACAGCTGTCACAAGGCACGGGAGTTGGTACTCTGAAAGGCCAATTTGGCTGCCTGTCCCATCCCACCATTTCCTTTCCTGCTATATCCTAACCTTCTGGTAACCTGCGCAAAATTACCGCTTGTGGAAAAAGTGCCTATAGCAGCTATGCTGGGGTTTCCTAATCTAGCAACAATGAATAGAGAATATGCGGAATACGTTTCCATCTAACCCTGGAGGGTGAGGTGGAGCAATTAACCTCTTAAAACCACTGTGTGTACCTAGCAAATTAGATTAAACTGATTGCGTTTATTTGGTCACAGGTCCTAGCTCCTGTTCACGCTTTTTTATGACTCGGCCAATGACTAATATATTTTTGACACCGGATGGTTTTCGACGAGTTTTAAATATATAACCTGAGGGAAAAGTTGCCAATTATTATTACACCTATTAATTTCCAGCTCCAAAATCAGGGGGTTAAACATACAGAAATATACTTGTTTTAAACCCATTTAATGTAAACAAATGTATTCAATGATTTATTTATATAACAGTATCTTATAAAATTCATACCTTAAATTTAAAAATGTTTACATCATTAATATATGTTAGTTTGGATTTAAATACACAAGCTACTGAAATCGCAGCACGAGATATTTAAGAGCAAAATCCAACATCTACATTAATGACAATTTTTCAGGAGGGCAATATGTCTACATCGTAATTAGTTGAACAATGTAGACGGTTGGGACTAAGGAGTTTTGGACATCTTGATTTTTTATGAAAATCAATATTAACCACAGAAAATGCAAACAAATATAAACTGTAACCAGACTATTTTACTGACCGGTAGATTACAAAACTTTAATCCCATGTCATTAGGTGACAGTGAGGCTTATTTGGTACATTACATGTAATAAGATAGTTTGCACGTATGATCGTTTAGTAAGTCTGCCATCAAGTAATTTGTTTACAATGTAAAGAAACTACTATAGGTCTACAACACGCTTGATTATCAATCACAGTCAGTCGTGTTACAGAGTTATACTGTCCGAGTAATTCAAAAATCCCAAAACCTATTGTATTAATTTATCATCACTAGTCCAAACACTTAGCTTTTACATCGAAGTTTTCCAGTAAAAAATAAACTAATAATAAATCTAAATAGATATAGGCTAAGTATTGTTTTAAACACGACAAAACACTATCAATTTACATAACACTCACATTTTAAATTATTTCAAAATAACAAAATGTATGGAACAAAACATAACCTAACTTCATAGTTGAAATCGTGTTTACATTTTTTGTGATTTATAAACAAATATGCAGTGTTTCCACTCTACGGTAAAAATATGCCACGCACTGATACAAAAAATCCCACTTTATCCCAGACTCTCCCTTATAGTATCCCTCGTCATATCCCACACTTTCCCACTGATTTGTTAAACATTGCAACACAATTAATGTTAAATATTATATTATTATTGAATAATGTATTAGTACAATATTTATACCGATAAATAGAGCTTATTTAGATCTACTAATTACCTATAGGTATTTTACATTTTAGTACCTCAAAGGATTTTGAGCAATGCGACATAGGTTAAATGATACGGTGAATTAACTAAATTAAATAATTTATTTACGTGAGAGGTACTAATATTTTTAATGGTGGTACTGGAGAGTACGAAGTAGGTACTAAATAATGGCAAATAGTTTGCTTGTTAATTCCAACATGGCTCGGCCAGCGAAATTGACATGATTCAGTGTTCGTTCTGTGACGTTTATAAAATCATAATAGGTGCGGACAGCGAGGTTAAAAAATGGGAAACCCCGCAACTGCCAGTACGGCGAGAAAATTCACTAGAAGTGCTACTGCTAAGGTGCTCTGGTCGTAAGTTGTAAGCAAACTAGCAGACGTAATGCCGATTTCAAAAAAATCCCACTTTATCCCACAATCCCATTTTATCCCACAAGCAGTCAAAATATCCCATATAGGGGATAAAAATCCCTCAAGTGAAACACAGATAAATCCCAGCTGACATTTTAAAGACAACCATAGTCAATAGCTTACTACGAAAACCAATTCAACTACTGAATATCAAACATTAAAATTAGTTTTAATAATTATTAATAATCCAAAATAAAATACAAATGCTGTGTTAAAACATCCCTTTGGTATCCCAAATGACTCCTTCAAAATTTCATTAAGAAATGTTTTACAGTTATTTAGTATTTCGATAACACACCCACACACACACACACACACACACACACACCCACACACGGCCACTGAAACTTCTTCATCAATACAGTGATTCACTTCGTTCATCAATTAATAAATAAACATAACAAGTAAGTTATCTTAAGGGGACCTTGATAAAAAAGAGATTAAGGTATAATTCATAAGTCATTTTATTCGTTTCAACAGTGTACAACTTTTAACACGTCAATCAACAGCAACATCAGTAAAATAAAATTAACAATCACACTCTACATCAAAATATAAAATCAAATCCAAATGTCCTTGTTTTACTGTATCAGAATAATATAAATAAAATAAAATAAACATCATTCTATAGAGTAGGTCACCTAACTCTTCTCATTAGGTAGGGACTCTCTGCAAGAAAATATTCCAAACTTTTATTTTGAAAGTAATATTGTATATTATTTTCTGCTCTGATTTGAGCAGGCAATATCATAATTTGTAATACATAAGGAAGAGGGCCCTTTCTCAAAATGTTTTGTCGAATGACCAACCATTGACAGAATTTTTTGTGATCTTGTTGCAAACTTGCAAAATGTATAATATGTAATAAGTTACGTAGTGAAAGTAAGATGGTATCCATGCACTAGTGTTTGACTTACGTAATTACTTATGAGGACTATTTCCTCTCTGGACGGATGTTCCATCGTTGTGACAATTTTATTTCTTTCTTTTGGAACACGCCAAAGAAAAAGTAAACAAAAATAAGGTTCAAGATAACGAAGAACTCCGGATGTCACCTAAAGTTATCGTTGTGGTGTTCGGTTCAAGGGTTCAATCCTAGTTTTAAAGTAGTAATACTTCACATTTTGGGGTTGAGATTGTTGCTTACCCTGACAAAGATAAATACTTTTATGTCTCTCACTTGTAAAATATACCCAATAACTTATTGCCACCCTGTAGTTTTAGATTGAAATAAGGACAGATACACCTACACCTTGGTAAAATAAAAATGCTAAATGCAGTGATAAGTGCTTCCAGAAGTATTCAGGAATTTTACAAGGATAAAGCTTATAATTTAAAAATAAAGTGTAGTGCTTGAGGTCTTCTAAAGCCAAAGAACTAATTTAGGGAATATTTAGTGATACGAAGGAGCTAATGATATAATAAAGCTAACAACACAAATTCTATTACTTTTTATCTTTCAATAATTAAATCCCAAAGCAAGATTATAAAAGAGTTTATGTAATTATAATGGTATTAGGCAACATTCCTCTTTTATTGGTACTCGATAGAGGTGTGATGATTCTCCTAATAGAAATTAGACCCCCCGCACTCTAATAAGGAGAAATGGTCTGGACATTGAATTAGTGTTGGACAATTGGTCTGCCCGGTTAATTGAATATGTAAAAGAGGCGCATAGTCCGTCTGTAGTTCCGTAAACTGGGCCAGGAGCTCCGAATGTCGCGGTTTTAACTATCTCCAAGTGCAATTATCAAGAAAATTTGTAGATGTAAGTGTGGGTCTCACATTAATGTTTTAATCCTTTGGTTATTATATACTAAACTAATTCATTTATTAAAAACAACTAGGTTTTTTAAACTCTCATGCAAATCATAAAATAAATATATTGCTGTTAAAAATAAAGGAGCATTCAATAATAGTTCTTAGAATTGACATAGGTTGCTTTAAGTTCTATGAACTGGACATAAGTATTAAGGGTTCTTGTAAGGTAAATAATAAATAATAATTTCCAAAAATACATTTTATTTGCCATCAGAACCACGATAGTTTTAGCAAATTTCCTCTAAAGGGAAATTAAACACCCTCTAAAGGGTATCTATTACCGTAGTCGGCATGGTAAGACCTAGGCCCGGGAACATGAAAACTTTTTGTTTTGATGCCCCCAGATGCCAAAAACACCATTCGTTTAAATTCATATACATATGTGTTCGTAGGCACGATATCTTTCGTAACAAAATCTCCGATCTTGTTGAAATTTGTTATAAACGTGTAAGGCAGCATCTATTTTCATGAGTTCGAAAACCATAGAGATCGCACCATTATAAGGGGGGTTTTAGGAGGGGGGTTTTGTACCCCAAAATGGGTTTTAAATTTGTATACATAATTATTTTTAAAACCAAACTGTAGTTTTCACTATTGAATTCAGCTTGAAAAACAAATAATTTGGTTTTTTGATCATCGCTCTTCATTAATTGGTTACCAAAATATTGAAAGTGCTAAACACAGTACTTTGTCCAATGCTACGGAGAATAAGTAAAATTTGATATCTCACTTATATATTAATGAAACTTGGTATGTGACTTCATATGGCTGGGGCTTACTGATATTTGAACGCAAATCCCATTTTTTGTGGTTCTCACGGCAGCAAATCTGTGTACTCAATCCTAATGTTTTTTTCTTATGGAGAATAAATAAAATGTCATATCTCACTTATTTATGAATATTATTTGATGAAAGTTCATGACGTGGTGAAGTATCATTTTAAATTCGCTGAGTTTACAGGTTTGCTGCAACAGGAGTATTTAGGTTTCAATTCAAAATTCAAAGTTCAGTAGTGCAATAGTAATGAAAATAACCATTTATTAGTGTGGAATGGTCAAGAAGCGCAAAACTTCACCCAATTCTTCACCACACTCCAAAACCAAATACAATAGAACGTTATAAACCTGTATTCACATAATAAGAGCTTGTGTATAAATGTTGGCAAAGAGGCGCGAAAGTCATAAAAAACAAGACTGCGAGGTTTGCCACACCTGAGGTACAACAGACAACGAAAGAGTTTATCTAGGCACGAAGCTGAACGACATTGCTTTATCCAAAGGAATGAGAGACAGAAATTAAAAAAGAAAAAAAAACAGTAAATGGTTCCTTATAAATATAGATGAAAAGATGACAAGACTCGTAATAACGCGAAAAGTAATTCAAATGTTCTAAAAACGGTGGACAATCTTTATATCCTTAGAGGTTTTTTGTTTGAGTAAAACTAAATTGGATCTATTAGCGCAGCACATATGATTTAGGGACTAAGTGTAAACAACGATCAATATTATGTCAAAATATTATGTGGTGGCTGAGCTGAGATAAATATAAAAACCTTTCTGTAAGTAAGTAACAAACCACCATACGTTGTTTAAAACTTCAAAGCGGGTTACCTATGAGAATCGTCAAACTCATTCCAGTGACGCTATGAGGCTGAACTACACTGACAAAACGAGATAACTTTATGTTAATAGATTTGGAAATATAAATGCAAATAAATAGCAAACATTGTTAAGTGTTTCGTCAGAGCCACAAAAAGATAACAAGAAATTTAAATCGTCTAGTTGTTTTGGTCGGGTATTGATTTATATACCGTTGATGTGTAGTAACAAACGAAAACTGATCAGTTGATTTAATCATACATTAATAATATCATAATAATGGCCAAACAACAGAGAATTGTCAAGATCACTCATAATAGACAGTTTATGATAAAGAGGTATTTATTTTGCAATGTATGCGATCTGTTAACATGGGTCATACGACATACCTAAATCTTAACCCGGAAGCTTCTATTGTTTTGAACTCTTTTGCATTCGAGACATAAGAGCTGCACTCGTTCTCCTGATTTCAGTTTTAAATTAAAATCAAACATCACGATTGATTAAGGTTCTTTAGTTTTCAAATGTTTAAAATGTGACCCTATTCATTTTACACACTAATTATTTCTATTATATATGCCCTTAGAACATTATTCATCGAAAAACTAATATTTGTTCTAAAGTTTCTCATCAAGACCTTTTAATTACGGGTTTTTTGAATGTCAGGTTCACGGTTTCCTGCACATTTTCTGGTACGGTTTAACGTTACACATTCAGGCCCGGTAAGAGAAGCTGTTATCGCTGGCGCTGATACATTGTAATTGTAATATAGAGAAAACTGAGCTTAGAGCGTTTTAGAACAAGTTCTGCACTCACTCTTACGATAGCGTCAGCGAGGAGTGCATGGATCAGCTGTGCTGTCTCCTCGCGCGTAGTGCATAGTTTAAAACCACCGAACTGGTGGAAACTTCAAGCTAAATTGTTCCTACAAGTCCTGACCTTCTTAGTTTTTGTGTATTCACTGTAAATATGTAGCAACAATACAGTAAACATCTTTTTGAAAACAAATTTGTTACAGTCGAATTTTCTTATATATTGAGGACGCCAGCGGACACCCCCCCAACACATCCCCCCCCCGCCATAACGTTCGCGATGTCGGGCTCATGAGGTTTAAACTGAGTTGAACCTTTCATTGCGATCGACAACAGCGAGTGATCGCAGAGGCAGGCGGCCACCCACGTCTCACAATAGTTTAATTTCGCCACAACGTCGCTCTCAGCGACATGTCGCGTTTGTCACACCCTTCGTCGTTCTGAGAAACTCTTTGTCGCCGCACTGGGCGTCTGCTGCGTACCTTCATAAACATGTCTGACACCCTTCATGACGTATTCGCGGATTTGCCGATAACTGCATGAGTCTCACCTCGACTGACTGAGATGCATAAGCCTTTTAAACTGAAATGGATTTTACAGTCGAACTGCAGGATGGAATATGGGACCATATAAATAACGTGTGTAACGGTATGAAATGAATTTGGGCTATATTTTTATCTCCAAGCACGGTGTGCAATATTGCAGCTGTGGGATGTAATTAAAATCGTCTTACAACAATTAAAATGTCACATACACTTATAATTTACCGGCTTGTACAAAACGTTAAACGTACATACTGATTGGTACCACATATAAGTAAACCAAACCCGTTATGTACAAACTATGAAGGCACCACTCAAAATTATTTATTTATTTTACAGGTTTGACTTCTAAATATCATTGTCCCATAGCAGAATCAGTCGTCTTTAAAAATAGCAGTTGCAAACAAGCAAGTTTGTTTGCAACAAAAGTGCTTATCTCACTGTAGTTTTAGTTTGTCGAGTTAATATACCATTTTAATATTGATTGGGTAATAATTAATTAAGTAGTAATTGGAAAGTTTTCGTTTGAGATGTTTTATTACAGCTGTTGACCTTGCTTATCGAATATTTATATAGTCGAATACGGTAATAAGTGGGGTGGGCCGAGCGTAATCTCAAGTAAACGCCTGTGAAATGTTTTAATTTATACAGGGTGAGTTTCTACTGACGCCCATAACTTCGCCAGGGGATTCTAATGATAAAAAGGAACAAAAAAGTTCCAGTAAACGCTAGTCCGATTCCGAACCGTTTGGTCATAATTGAGAAATTTGTTTTTTCTACAAAATATTGGACTTTGTCCTACTATTTACTTTATAAAAATGAAACCAGTTAACCTTGCAATTGATACTTAAAATAATTAGAAAGCGCATTAAATTTGCTATAAAACCAAGGTTACATATATGAATTTCATTTCATACATTGGTTCCTAGCCAAGTTGAAATTAAAAATATGCTATAATTAATTATTTAGGTTAAGTTTAAGAACCCTTTTTTGTTACTTTAACCTGGTTCAACGCGATGTCCAACTAAATAAAAAACTTCCTCATTTAATAAGCTTTAAATTTATATGCTATTTTAAACTGTTGTAGGTGGGAATGACAGAAAAACTACCACCAAACTAAAGTAAAACACTGTTTACTGATTTGGTTTTAGCAAGGCAACAAACCTACTAATAATAATCTACTCACTGATTTACTGTGAGAAAGCTGAGAAAACGTGTCCGCATCTGCATCAGACAAAGTGGTGGTCATTTCGAAAATAGCAATCAACATTGTTCATTCTGAAGGCTTGTAATTAATTTGTTAATGCAAAGTAAACATTGAGTTACCGTATTACAATTTTGTGGTCATTTGCCTTGTATTATTAATAAGATTATCTTCACTCGTAAACCGTGTTTTTATTTAGGTTGATAGTAGTTTTTCTGTCATTCCCACCTACAACAGTTTAAAATAGCATATCAATTTAAAGCTTATTAAATGAGGAAGTTTTTTATCTAGTTGGACATCGCGTTGCACCAGGTTAAAGTAACAAAAAAGGGTCTTTAAACTTAGCCTAAATAAATTAATTATAGCATATTTTTCATTTCAATTTGGCTAGGAACCGATGTATGAAATGAAATTTGTACATGTAACCTTGGTTTTATAGCAAATTTAATGTCCTTTCTAATTATTTTAAATATCAATTACTAGGTTAACTGGTTTCATTTTTATAAAGTAAATAGTGGGACAAAGTCTAATATTTTGTAGAAAACACAAATTTCTCAATTATGACCTAACGGTTCGGAATCGGACTAGCGTTTACTGGAACTTTTTTGTTCCTTTTTATCATTAAAATCCCCTGGCGAAGTTATGGGCGTCAGTAGAAACTCACCCTGTATAGTTAGTGCAAACAGTACAATAAGTGTAATTCCTACAACAGTCATAGTTATTTATGACAGTGAAGAAAAAACAATATCCCTGCAAGTGATTGATAGTGTAATGTTTAATTTACCCTCTTTATATGTTCTAAAAAAACACATATACAGTACCACAATCGAATACAAGGCACAAGGCACATAATACCGAGAATCTAGCTGTAATTGGTAATGACTAAACTGTAAAATATGACTATTAGGGGTCTTCCACGAACTCTTCTACGGAGAAATACCATGTCCTTTAAGTAACTCTGGACATTTATAAGTTTTAAGATGGATGGAAATAGCTAAGTGAAAGGATCTTGTTGCGCATGTATTTAGCCTCTTAAAGATTTACTGCATAACGGCTTATTAGTAAGTGCTAAAGATGAATCTTTCTGGAAAATAACAATCTATACAGTAGGCAATATTTAAATGCACGATAATAAACATTAAGATTAGGCTAGGGGAAAGATAATATACAATTAAACTCTAGTGTAGCGATGTCGTGGTAGTGTTATGTGTATTCATATTTATACTTGTTTACAAATATTTGGCTTTTTGCAAGAAATGTGTGGTTCTGTGTATTTCTTAAACTTTAAGACCTTGTGCGAAGTCTCTGGAAAGGACAGCGATTGCTAAGAGGGCTTCATTCCTCCGTGTCTTCCTGTTTCTCTCATAAGTCCAATGATAACTTTTAAATCCCGTTCCTCCTCAACGGATTATCCTAAATCGATGAATTTATAAAAGAACAAATACTTAGTGATTTCAGAATTAGAATTTCGATTTCACAAATAGATCGCCCATAAATCGTAAGTATTGAATATTTTGGATTCAAAAAAATATTATTTGTTGACATTGAAATTTTGCTCACTGAAATTGCTAGGTATTTTATTTTGCTCTTTAAAATTAGGCAAAATCAACGATATTGGATAATCCGTTGAGGAGGGACGGGCTTTGAAGGTTCACAGAAGAGGGCCCAAGCGCCGTAAAACAGCCACAGTGGGCCAGGGACTTTCCCGTTCACTGCAATTTCACGAACGACGACGACGTTGGTCTTTGGGGAAGGAGGTAGGTAGAAGCGCTATAAGTTTCGTTACAGGAACGTCCTCTTACGGTTGATAGTGAAACTTCGAGTTCCTACTGTATATCACAATATATTACGTTTTAAACTGTTGTAATCAACAGTTTAGGAGGCATTTCAAAATGAATAAATTACATTTCGCTTAAACATATTAAGTTATCACCCTGAAAAAGTATTTTTTACCTCATAACTAAGTTATTTACTATTCCCGAAACCTTCCTCCTGCATTCCCACAATACAGATAGGCGACTTGGGAGTTGTACACTCGCGGCGCGTTTACCGCTGCATGCACTATGTTCTGCTCGCTGTGTTTGTCCGATTCTGATGCTAATTACATAAAAGCGGCTGGTTTGTTGTGGCGGGCCGTGAGTGCGCATACATTACTCGCCTCTCGGTGCTCGCTATTGATTTACTGCTGCAAAAACACTTGCGAAACCGCCAAGTACTCTCGGATTGACGCGTGCATTTTTATGCGGCCATTCAACCCCTATCGTTCATGTCGAAGATGATAATCGAGGTATAACAAGGATTTAATTAGTAAACTTCGAAATGGTAGTGAGAAGAAAACTAATAAAACACCAACCAACTAAAATTCAACTGCAGTCATGTGGTTAAGCAACATCAATAAATAAAAATTGTTTAATAGTAAAGAAAAAGACAGAAGTTTGTGTTAAAATTGGTTGAATCCATATCTTAAGAAATATTTAAGAGATCAAAGTTGGTTTCAAAGTTATTTATTTAAACAGCTTTGAACACTGGCGAATGTTAAAAATCATCTACTATTTTGATAATACATATTTATAATTTTATTTGAAGGAATTAAAAGTAATAAAAAAGAATATAGCTACAAATAAGGTTTGAAAACAATTAATTATTAAATACATTTGCTAATTATTTTCCTATTCCAACTTTTTGAAAGAGGGTCTACTGAATAACGTCATTAATCTGTTTTATAATTACCCGAAAAATGGTTAATTTTTTGAAAAGTAATTATCAAAAATATTTTGTAGAATAAACAGGGTTTAATGACCTTTTGAATTGCGTGTATAAGTTAATTTAAGTATTATGATGGTAGACATAGCTGGGTTGAATACTGGCCTACCAGCCGAAAGGCCTGTGGATTTAATCCCCAATGAAATCCATGTGACCATGTGAATTCGTACTGCCACCGTGTTCAAGAAGGCACGTTAATCGGTTGGTTGTGGCTACACAGTAGTCAGAGGGTCAGAGACGGTAGTGCGACCTGACAACTCCTACAAGACGTTCGCCAGAAGGTTTCACGAAATCTACTTTATTTTCATTTTATAACAATAATAATGATGTGCTCAGTTAAATTACATTGGATTCACTAAACAGTGCAAAAACCTTTTGGTACCCTCCGGCCTTTTTTACGTAATTCACACATATATTAGATGTTTTGTTAAATACATACCCATTTTGGTATTCTTAGCCTATATTTTATATTATTAATATTTATGTGATTTTTATCGATTCCATCACGAATATATTTTCAAAATAAGGTTTATGATAGGGAATTTCCATTAGAGATTCTGCTATGTGGTAGCATGGTAAAAAGTTTCAACCTGAATCTTTTGTTGGAAAATGTGAATAATTCAGTCAA
Organism: Allygus modestus; assembly: GCA_963675035.1. NCBI lineage: Eukaryota > Metazoa > Arthropoda > Insecta > Hemiptera > Cicadellidae > Allygus > Allygus modestus. Next base: position 273,642,974 of record OY776111.1, read on the forward strand.
TGAAATAATAAATTAAATCGACTGGGTCTGAACATCGCAGTAAGGTACGAACATCGCAGTAAGGTACGAACATCGCAGTAAGGTACGAACATCGCAGTAAGGTACGAACATCGCAGTAAGGTACGAACATCGCAGTAAGGTACGAACATCGCAGTAAGGTACGAACATCGCAGTAAGGTACGAACATCGCAGTAAGGTACGAACATCGCAGTAAGGTACGAACATCGCAGTAAGGTCCGAACAGATATACTGCCATTTTGAAACAGGTCGTATAATTTGGCTACAAAACCCCAGATATAAGAAATAATAACAACTGTCCGTTTTCTGTGTTACAAATCTTATTGATATAAGGAATCCGTTTAATTCTTAGGATTGTGTTTTAGTAATAAAACATTTGAATACATGACAAGAAAAAACGTATATGTAAAACTAAAAAATGGGTAGACAAATAAACAGTATGTTAGTTTTTAAAATACTCATCAATATAGTATATGCTTATCACGTGTTACTCTTATTGAAAACTAAAACTTAGTAATAAAATTAATTAAATATTTAATAACAGTTATTTTGTTTAATCATCAAAGCGAAATATGCGTTTCAATTATTTATTCGGTACTGCTTCTAAATACTTAAGTATTTTACTAGCTAATCCAGTTGCTCGGATTCGAGCAAATATTTTCTCCCCTCTTCGAATCTTTTAGTTCATATGCTGTTCTAATGGTTTAAATTGTGACGCCATTCCAGAAGTTAGCTTGGAACAGCTGTTCCTGCTTCTTTATCGTGTTTTATTATTATATCAACAGCTGATTTTAAATGTCCATTTAAACGGATTTTTATTCTTCCATAAGGTTAACACTAAAACTTTGAAAGCCCGGGGGGCAGAGACCTGAAGGTGGATGTTTTCAAAACGTCAAAAGACACATCTAGATGTTAAGGGTTTTCAAATAACACATAAACCTTGATTTAAGACATAGTTGTTTCGTCAGTCTCCTGCTTACAAAAATCGCCTTATTTTAAAATATAATGATGATGGTAATGATGATGATTTATGGCTATAAAAATAAGTATAAGTGTCTTTATATTATATCTACACACTTTAATTAAACATTCACCGCTGGTACATCTAAAATACAAGTCATTCTCACTCTTCTGAAAACAAACAATGTTTCACGTGAAGGAAAGACATAAATAACGCCAATAAAACTCGAGTTAATGATGAGATTTGTCTACAGTTTGTTTAATGCCAATTATATTCTCGTGCTTAGAATCCGTCTGGGTAACAACCAGTTAAAAATCTAATAAATTGCCGACATTGGAACATATGGCGTCGAAGAGGAATCGTAATAGGTGATAACGCCATATGGGGAGGTGTGAAGTCCAAGGCCGTAGAAACGGACCACCGGCACCGAGGCCTTATTTACATCTCGCCTTAACTCAATCAATATGTTAACATACCATATTAGGAAGAGCAATTGACCGCGGTCCCGGGAGAATAGACCCATTTGTCATCCGATAATGAGTAATCGGTAAACATACGAGGAGGCGCCTGCAGAAGCGAACGGTCGATCTCTCCTGTCACTCTGGCAAGTGTTCACTGTGTCGATGGCGGCAATGGGTTACAAACCATCTTCACCCATAATCCCGAAATTGATTATAATTTTGACGTGGTTAAGTCTCTTTTCACTCAGTATACTTCGATCAGTGAGATTATCATTTCATGTAGAGAGACCCGATAAAAATGGGAAATATTTCAAGGTGATTATGAGTGAAAAATGAGTAAGATGTCTCACATGTGCCAACTGATGTCCAACTGTGTCATTAAAATGATCATCAAGGATCGCTCAATGATCAATCAAAATAGTATGCTCGAACCGCATCGCAAGTCCGAGTTTCTCCTCACGTTACAACAATGATAGTTCGAGCTTTGAAAATCCATAATAAGTGTTATTTCTAAATCATGATGCTATATCGTCACTACAGAGAAGACGATACATTAACTTTCTGCTCAGACCTATTGTAATATATTGACGTACATTTGAGGTAAAAACTAAGGAAACCCCATAATAGGTTTTATACACTGCAGCCATGAAAATCCAATATCTAGTCCAACATGACGTACCATAATGTTGAACAGGATACATGTAAAACATGTGAGGGTAAAGACCTTTTACCTACGATGACCGGTTGACATAATCATGACCTCACAGCCCAAATTAATTTGCAGTTTAGACCCACAGATAGCTGATCAAAGATCAAGACTAAAAAACTTAATTTTATACTAAATAAACATGTCAATGAAATCCTTTATAATAATAGCATGTAGTGGCGACGTGTAACCACCTATTCCGAGTAAACTACTGAAATTAGTGCGGCCAGGTTGGGGTTTCAATAGATTTCCTTTAGGCCCAGAATGATGAAAAAATACGATATCATAAATTTACTCGGTTACAAGTTTGCAATTTGAAAAAAAACACTGTTTTTTGACTTTTCGACATCCCCATGTATAAGAAACGTGTTCCTATTCAGAGAAAACTACTGAACGTAGAGAGGTCAGGTTGGTGTCAAAATATTTCCTTTAGGCCTAGGATGATGAAAAAATACGATATACTACTTTTATTTAGTTATAAGTTTGCAATTAGCAAAAATCACTGTTTATATTGGCCATATTTTATTTGCAATAATTTTGTTTACCGAGCCTACTGAACGTAGAGAGGTCAGGTTGGTGTCAAAATATTTCCTTTAGGCCTAGGATGATGAAAAAATACGATATACTACTTTTATTTAGTTATAAGTTTGCAATTAGCAAAAATCACTGTTTATATTGGCCATATTTTATTTGCAATAATTTTGTTTACCGTGCCATGTGTTCCCTACTTTGCATCCAAATTGAATACAACAGCTGAGTAAAGTTAAGGTTGTTTTTGTAAATTATTAAAGCTATTCCTAACTAAATTTAGGTTTTTGGATTGAAATTTACAATCTGTAAGGAACACAAATTCCATGCTGAATGGGAAAAGTGATTATAATACTGTATAAAAGTGTCAGCAAAGTTAAATTCAGATTTATGTATTCTATATTTACTATTTATATTTCAGTTTTTGTTTACATTTACACTTGCGGTGAAATTGAGGTTTATCACTATTGATGGAACCAGAAGTATATGATTTCCTTCGATAAATCGTAGAGCTCAGAAAATAAGGCAGCAGGGCGGCATTCTAGCGGTTCACTGCTGGAATTGTAGTTTTTTAATTAGTTTTTAATGTTTTGTGTAAAACTGAATCAAAACCTTTTTTTAAACATCGATGAGACATTATACTCCCTAAAGTAGTATAACGATTTATGTATGAGTATATAAAAAAAATATGACTAAGGCACAAATACAGTTGAAGTAGGAGGTAAAAATGTGAAGGTAAAATTAACCACACAAGTTTTCTGAAGGTTAAGACGATTGATATAATCCAGTAAACTATGTTTCAGTTAGATGATTAAAGTTTAAAATTTCGATTCAGTTTTATTCTCTAAACATTTAGTTCGATTTCGATTTCATGTGCTGTATTGGATGAAAATCGGTGAACGTGGATGAAACTCTGGTAAGAAATTTAATGCAATGGATAAGAAAACTAAGGATTATTTAACTAACCGATTAGCATTGAATAGAATGCGAAATATTTTTCCATACAGTTTATAGCGGGTGGAAGGAAATAAATAGGTGTGCTATTGCGCAGGTTTTTGACGTCATTCGGGATTCAAGTCGGCACATCAGGTCAGCTGGTTGTAGAAAAAACATTGTATGTCAACGAAGTGGAGCTTGCATCCCGTGTGACGTAGATGCGCGGAATTTATTTGTTTCCTTCCACCAAGGTTTATAGCTAAGGTTTATAGAATTTCCTGAGCACAGCTTGCGCATCCCGTTTTGAGAAGCGAAAATAGTAAATAGTTAATAGTAAACAAAACCATGACAATCTGTAGTTATATGTAATCCTTATAACCACTGTTTATGTAATTGAATTGAATTAAAAAAAAAACACATGTGACATAAACCAAATAAAACTCACATCCAAATGGAAGTCCCATGGGCAGAGCCCTGAGGCATAAATCGAAAATCTAAAGCCTGTTTGCACACCTGCACACCTAGACGCGCGTTTTAGTGTTTAATACGTGAGGGTAATTCATAAAATAAAAAATTCTTATTGTTTACAAGTTTTGCATGTAGCGCGTATTAATAGTATAGAAAGATAGATCAATTTTATGTATTTTTGTTGGTCTTTCTTTAGATAGTTTGTGTGTTAGCAGATGAAATAAAATTAAATGTTGGTAATTATGTGGACTGTATTTTTATCTTTTAGTCATAACAAAAGTGAAAGTAGTTAGGTTAATTTGTATAACAAATTTGAACCCAATGAACAAACCTTTACACACTTAATAACATTTAACTGCAGTTTTTAAGAAACAAAATTTGGCCTAAAGTGACACCAAAATGGGTTTGATTCAACATCCAGAACTAAACCAACAATGAAGTTTAAAGAAACCCTTCTGGGCTATTGCATGCAGGAGTAGGGTATATTGGAGAGTCCGACCCCAGGAGGAGCAGGAGGAGCCCCCCCCCGAGCCCCCCCCTCGCGAATTTTTTTTTTTTGCGAATTTTTTTTTTTGCGAATTTTTTTTTTTGCGAATTTTTTTTTGTGCGAATATTAACCTAACCTAACCTAACCTAACCTAACCTAACCTAACCTAACGTAACGTAACGTAACCTAACCTAACCTAACCTAACGTAACGTAACCTAACCTAACCTAACCTAACGTAACCTAACGTAACCTAACCTAACCTAACCTAACCTAACCTAACCTAACCTAACCTAACCTAACCTAACCTAACCCATCCTAACCTAACCTAACCTCGGATCAGATTTCTGATTGCAGATTCTTGTTCGTCTAGTCGAGCCGAGAAATTTGCATACCCACAAAGTACATTTGGACGATGTAGGGGGGGGGCTATCTCGGTTACCATAGGTCGGATTTGAATTCTGATTGCAGATTCTAGTTCCTCTAGTCGAGCCGAGAAATTTGCATACCCACAAAGTACATTTGGACGATGTAGGGGGGGGCTATCTCGGTTACCATAAGTCGGATTTGAATTCTGATTGCAGATTCTAGTTCCTCTAGTCGAGCCGAGAAATTTGCATACCCACAAAGTACATTTGGACGATGTAGGGGGGGGCGGGCTATATCGGTTACCATAAGTCGGATTTGAATTCTGATTGCAGATTCTTGTTCGTCTAGTCGAGCCGAGTCATTTGAGTACCCACATCGTACACTTTGGATGATGTTTACAAAAAAGGGGCCCGCACCACACTTTTGACCTTTTTTTTTTTGCATTTTTGGAATCTCCTCGTCAAGCCGAGTATTCTCAGTACCCACATGACATACTTTGGATAATTAATACAAGAGTTGATCAGGGTAACGCTACAACCAACAGAGCTAGCCCATCAGCGCTTGCGGTCAATTGAACTACCAGTGAATGCAAATTTTGAGGAGAATATAATTGCAATGCTTTGAACATATACTGCAAAGGGGGGTGTATCGATACACCCCCCTTCAAGTACTCTGCACCGAGGCAGCTGTTCGCACAACCGACTGACGCGTCCAGTCTACTGTCTGGGAATGCGGATGTTGTAATTTGATACCTCGACTGGAGGGTGCAGGTGTTCGCACAAAAAACCGACAAGTCGAGACCTGTCTGGGAATGCGGATGCTGTAATTTGATACCTCGACGGGAAGACGGCTGACCCTTCTAGGAACCCATAATAGACCGCTCATATCGAGTTCCATTAGAGCAGGGTGGTCTTTACCCCAGACAGCGGTTGAGAGTTTTTGCCCCGACCTTCTCCGAAATCCATTAGTGGGGATAGTCACCCACATCACCAGCCCTCCTTCAGTTCAGTTCGAGAGTTCAGTGCGTGAAGACGTGTTAGTCCGATCCTGTTCCGTTCTACGCGATTTGTGTTAGTTGCTGATTATCATCATTTGCGATTTGCGATTTGCGTAAAGCACCTTTGAACTATTTAAAACGTTCGTGTTGTGCTGTATTGTTTTTGATTATCAAAACTTATAATCCATATTAAAGATGAACGCCACACACGTTTGTACCATTTGTGGTTGTATTTTCGTGCGTAGAAACAATTTGGTGCAACACCACATCAGATTCCACGGCTTGAGACCACAACTACCACCACCAACACCAACGCAGCAAGGTACGTTTTTTGCGTTGCATTATTGTTTTAATCAGACCTAAATGTTAGTAATATAGGAATACGCTATGCAATATAACCGCAGAGTGATACAATTATTTTTATTTAACAGCTTTAACTATTTAGCGCGAATAGAGAAGTCTTTGTTTTTTAAATTTAAAATTACATGACTATATCAATATAATTTAATTTTAATAACTTATGTTATTGCTCGCCCCATCAAGTCAAGTCATCAGAGTACCCACATTACATACATAAACAAAATTTTAACCCCCCCCCCCTACATCCATTTTGCGTGTGTGGGGGGGGGCACTGAGAATTTGAAAGTACTCTAAACAAAGGTAGGTGTTAAACATTTCACAATCTAATCGTTTTGTGCGTTTGCAGATGGAGAAGCTGCATGTCGAGCCACATTCGTAGACCAGGGAGCTTTAGAGCGTCACATGGAAGCGAACCACCGAGTCATTCCACCCCGGCAGGTGATTGATGCTCCGCAGACGACTGCCTATGTCAATCAACACTCCGTTGAAGGTGAGAATTCACATTAAAATAACTTTTTCCCCTTGAAACTAATTACCTTTTTTATAATTATTTAACTAGGTACATGAAGAAGAATGAGACCGTGACAACTGGTGTACTATTGATTTAATTGCTAGGGGGGAGATTTTCGCTCCCCCTAAAACATAATGGGTTAGGGGGGAGATTTTCGCTCCCCCATACGTCAGGAATTGTTGAAGACTAGAACAAGAATGAGACCGTGACAACTGGTGTACTATTGATTTAATTGCTAGGGGGGAGATTTTCGCTCCCCCTAAAACATAATGCTTCTTTAGGGTTGGCGCAGCTCAATATTGCAGCTACATCCTTACCCTTGAACCCCGAATCATGAATGTAGACAAACAGTACAGAAGATTACATTCCCTGTTTGAAAATTGATATTTTTAATTAACAACTCCATTTTGAAATGTGATTCTCGAGAGAGGGGAATTTGTATCTTTAGTTATCCTAATCTGTTTTTTGTATTTATTTCCAGATGAAAGACCGGGTCCTGGCCACCACACCTGCCATGAATGCGGTCGCCGTTTCCGTCGTGAAAGAAACCTGCGTCGACATGTGGATTCTACCCACAGCAGAGTCCGCAGGTTCATATGCGACACATGCGGCGCCGAATTCAAGAGGGAAGACAACCTGCGTCGACACACCATGCAATTTCACGGCGATGGTCATGGACGAAGATTCCCTTGCGCATACTGCGACCGGGATTTCAACACGGGGTTCAACAAGGACCATCATGAGCGGTTCACCTGCTCGATCATGAAGGACCTGATCCGGAACCGAGTGGCTATGATACAGGACGAACCCCAGCCAGGACCCAGCACGGAGCCACAACCTGGAACGAGCACACACCCGCAACCCGATGATGTTGAGATGACTGGAGCAGGACAGTCAAGCCCCGTATTCTCAATCATTCAACGGGGTTTTCGCAACCGCCTCCTAACCTACCGTCTGCAGCGACCGATGGAGAATCTCGTCACAATCGGAGAAGTGATGGCGTTGTTGATTGTGAGCCTTACGGAGTTGCTTGAGAACACCTTGGCGAAACACCGCAGCATTAAGGTCAACTTGAAGCTGGAGTGTGAATTCCAAAATATTCACAACAACACCTGCCTGCGCAACTTCAAAACGAAGATGACTCCGTTGACGACGACCTCGGACCTGAACCAGTACATCACAACAGCTTTTGCGAAGCTTATCAGAGAGAAGGCTGAGTGCGATCATATCGGCTCCGGGTGGACATACCTTCGCGTTCGTGATTTGGAGGTCGGCATCAACGAATACACTCCTCTAGGTGAAGATGGTCGAGCTTGGCTCCCACTGCCTACGTCTCTGGAGAACACCCAAGCAGTCGTCAACGTATTGAACACCGATGAGCGGTGTTTTATGTATGCAGTCCTGGGAAAGTTTGTTCAAGATCACCCCGATAGACCGGCATTGTACACCGACGACATCATCGCCCGATACGATTGGACCGGCCTTCAATTCCCCGTTGCTCTGAAGAGTATCAAGGCGTTTGAGCGGACAAACAACATCAGTATCAACGTCTATGGTATTGATCACACGTGCGTGGGTCAGAAACCTGACGGACGACCAAAGTATCAGGACACCGTCTTTCCCTTGAAGATTTGTAGGCAGGAGCGTGAAGACCATTGCGACATTTTGTACGTGACAACGGACGGTGATAGTCACTACGCCTACATCAAAGACCTTAGTCGACTGATCCGTCCCCAACTCACAGCACATAATGGCAGGATATTCATCTGTAAGCGGTGCTTCGCGCACTTTGACAACCGTCCGAACAAGCTCGGTCTGACGGGTGCACAGCGTCTGGAGGAGCACAGGCGATACTGCTCCGCTTCAGCCCCTATTCGCATGGATACGCCGAAAAAGACAGAAATCAAATTCAGCCATCCAGAGTTCACCCGACGCGAGCGTTTCACCATCTACGCGGACTTTGAGTGTGCTCTACTGCCGACCACGGAGATGGATGAACAAGTCGACGAACCGCACGGAGGAGTAGCCACCCACATCCACATCCCATACGCCTTTGCGTACCAGATTATCGACTCGTACGGACTTGAGGAGTTCGAGCCTCGAGTCTACTTCGGGGATGATGCGTCAAAGACATTTATGGAGATGTTGAAACCTGATGTTGAGCGATTGTGGAACTTCCTGTACGAAGCAAGAAATCTGCGCCCTGTCCTGACCCCAGCCGAAACGATGCAGTACAACTCGACAGCGAATTGTTACCTCTGCGGATCGGCATTTTCAAGCGAAGACCCAAAGGTTCGTGATCACAACCACGCGCCGTCTTACGAGTTCCGTGGCGCTGCGCACAGATCATGTAACCTACGCTACAGGGAGCAGCGAGTAGTCAACTGCTACTTCCACAATCTCTCCAACTACGACGCTCACTTCATAGTGCGGGAGTTGGCGGTCGACCCTGGTGATGTTGAGGTGTTGGCTCACACGGAAGAGCGGTACATCGCTTTCACGAAGCGGTTCCTGTTCGACCGAGCAGCGGCACCGGTTGGGATGCCAGGGCGTGGAAAAAGACAGCCAGGGTTCAGAGTCAGGTTCCTCGACACCTACAGGTTCCTGGCTTTGAGCCTCGCCAGCCTCGCCGCCGCACTTCCACCAGCTCAACTCTTGGAGACGAGGAAGAGATTCCCCGAAGACCACCTCTTCGATCTAGTCCGTAGGAAAGGCGTGTTCCCGTACAACTTTGTAACGTCGAACGCCGTGTTGGAAGATACTACGGAACTGCCTCTGCAGCGAGATTTTCACAACGACCTGACCCTGGAGGACATCACGGATGCAGACTACGAGCATGCTCGCAACGTGTGGGAAACCTTCGGTTGTAGGAACCTCAAGGACTACGCTGAGAAGTACCTGCGCTGTGACATTGCGCTGTTGACTGACGTCTTTGAACGCTTCAGGGACACGTCGATGGCTGAATACGAACTAGACCCTGCGCACTACTACACCCTACCGTCATACGCCTGGGATGTTATGTTAAGGACCCTTCGAGTGGAGCTTGATACGATACAGGACTTTGATATGTACCTCTTCTTCGAGCAAGGCATCAGAGGAGGTATTTCCCAGGCGATCACCAGACACGCCAAGGCCAACCATGATGGATGTCGCCCTGAAGATCGACGACCTGAAGAGTCAACGAATCACCTGCTATACTTGGACGCCAACAACCTTTACGGTTGGGCCATGTCCCAGTGTCTTCCACAGGGAGACTTCCAATGGCTCAGCCGCGAGGAGATCGCGTCCCTGGACATTGCAGCGTTGGACCCCGAAGGACCCACCGGCTATGTCTTGGAAGTTGACCTTCGCTACCCCGCCCACCTGCACGACCTTCACAAGGATCTCCCGTACTGCTGCGAGACCAAACGTCCGCCAGGAGGAAAATTCAAGAAGCTCGTTACGACTCTGGATGACAAGAAGAACTACATCTGTCATTACAGAATCCTGCAACAGGCGCTGGAAAACGGACTGGAGCTTGCGAACGTGCATCGCGTCATCTCGTTCCGTCAGTCTCGGTGGTTAGAGAGCTACATCCTAATGAACACCGAACTGAGGAAGAAGGCCAAGACCAAGTTTGAGCAAGACTTTTTTAAGCTTATGAACAATGCGGTCTTTGGCAAGACGATCGAGAATGTTCGCAAGCGAATGAACGCTAAACTGGTGTGTACGCCGGAGATGTTCAGGAAGTACGTGGCCAAGTCAAACTTCCTGGACCGAACCTACTTCAACGATGACGTCGCCATTGTACACATGTCGAAAGTCAATATCGTCCTGGACAAACCGCTCTACGTCGGAATGTGTGTCCTCGATCTGAGCAAGTGGCTCATGTACGACTTCCTTCGGAAGATGAAGAACCGCTACGGCGATCGTCTGAAGGTTGACTACATGGACACTGACAGTTTCGTGTTCGACATCCAGACTGAAGATGTTTATAAGGACATGATGGAGCATTTGGACGATTTCGACACCAGTGCATACCCCCGAAACCATCCCTGCTACAGCCCCGTCAACGCAAAAGTCATCGGAAAGTTCAAGGATGAAGCAAACGGACTTCCTCTGCTCGAGTACCTAGGTCTTCGCTCAAAACTTTATTTCATGGACAATGTCGAGTTCGAGGAGAGGACCGAAGATGACGAGTTGCAGGTCATAACAGTGAATCGCGCCAAGGGAGTCGCTAGAGGTGTTGTAAAACACAATCTAACCTCTGACGACTATCGGGAATGCCTCTTCAACGGCGTGTTGAAGAGAACCATCAACACCAGGTTCCAGTCCCGAAACCACCGCGTCTTCACAGTCCAAGTCGACAAGCTATCCTTGAGCTGTAACGATGACAAACGCTACATCCTTCCGGACGGAGTAAATACACTGCCTTGGGGACATGTTGACGTTCCACCTCAGCCCGAAGACATCCCTCAAGACGATGAAGAGGCGGAGGATGAGGAGCGTTGAGTGGTTGTGTCATATTACCAAAGACCCTGACTTGACTTGTAAATTATTTTGAAAAATCTAGTCATTAGTTTGTATCGAGTCTCGTAAAACTTAGAAATGTGCTCCTTTGTTCTAGTCGTTAGTTTGTGTCGAGTCTCGTTTTGCTAGCCAAACACAAATGTTCAGGAGTACATACTCGATGTAAAATATATTTAAAGTGTGTAAATAAATAGCCAAATTGTTCGTATATACATTTGTCTTTTTTTTTCTCCCCTCACATAGTCTTAAGATACTAAAGTAAAAAAAAAATTATTCAGGAATATGTTAATTCATATAAACCAGGTTCAGATATGAATGTTACTTTACAATCATTGTATGATAGGTATGTCCCAATTTGTGGTTGACAACTGTTGTTCAACTGATTTAATTACCAGGGGGGAGATTTTCGCTCCCCCTAACACATAATGGCTTAGGGGGGAGATTTTCGCTCCCCCATACGTCAGGAATTGTTGAAGACTAGAATGCACCTGCTAATGTCATTGTATGATAGATCTGCCCCACTTTGGGGTAAAGGAGGCGAGGATGGGAAATAATAAGAATGTTTCTTTTTTTATTCTGAGTACACAACTAGTTTATTGATAAAAAACAAATGCAAAATTTCAAAACTCAATTGGTATACATTTGTGCAAAGAGTCTTCTGATCAGTGCATCGTTGTGGCCGACAGAAGAGTGTTCAAAGAGCTGCACAAAGTCCTTCATCTTCATGCCGTAGTGGGTGCGGCAGTACAGGAATACAAGGCAGTATTGACCGCAGACCAGAGTGTTGTCACTTTGAAGGCGATGTTCGTTGTACAGGTAGCGACGAGCGTTGCGTCTCAGGAATCCTTGGCAGAATTGAAGATGTGGCGGTTGACCGTAGCTGTCAAAGAATTCAATTATTCCTCCACCTTTGTTAAGGTAGAAAGCGACCCAGTGAGTGCCGTCTTCATTGTGTGGATCAGTGTTCACAATCATAGCAGTAGATGGTGAAATATAATGGGGCAATTGATCCGCAGCGTAGACACCAACATTCTGTACGGGCAGTTTAGCCATACACTTTTGTATCTCTAAGGTATTCATTCTACTGTGTCGACGCCACAGTCAGTAGTAGGAGTAGTAGTGCTAGTAGCAAAACAAAAGCAGGAACTGGTATCACTCTCACCATCGTCAGCGTAATCATCAGCGTCAGCGATATTTGTACTTAGATGTAACCAACTGCGTAATGTGATGCAATTGGCTAGAGCGCATCGTGTGTGAGCTGTTCTGTGGTGGCGACATCGCACTGCGTTTGTTGATAGTAGACTGTTGATTGACGATAGTGATCCGCAGCCATTATCGTTGATATCCATGACATTAGTAGTACAGTGATCCGTGATGAAATTGTATCGTACAAACTCTTTTTTCTCAGCACCTTTGACGTAGACAATCGGTCGTTTGGCGATACATGCACGTAACTTTTCCTCTAGCACATGATACCAGATATCACCTTGGTCCCATTCCAATCCGTGACAGTGTTTTGTGAGCCAATAGCTTTCACGCAGTTTCTCTTGTGATAGGAAATCTCGACTGAATGGTGATTTGGCGATATGATGCATTAGCAGTGTTCCACTGACCAATTCCAAGACGCACACTTCCTTCAGAATGTAGTCATTTGCGTTGTCCTTGAAACATTGAAAATCCACAATAATTGGAGATGCTAAATTTTTACGCGGTACTCTGCATAAACGATCCATCTTGTGCGAATGTTGGTTGTAGACTGAGGAGGAGGAGGACGATGACGCCGCTGCCGACGATCTAACCACCAAAGTCCGCAGACACGTTGCGATGACGATCGATTTCTATGACGTTGTCAAACTCTGCGTATACCAGACAGTTGACAGTCTCTGTGAGCCCCGTGTCGAAAGCAATCTCCATACGCACACTGCCGTTGCGCACTAGGTTCCAATGAGTCGTGTCGCTTGCTGACATATCAGGTGTTAGATCGAATGCCATCAGACAGTATCCATCGTCGTAATCGTCTCTATTTATGAGATTACCAGCATCGCTAAAGTGTATGCCGGAGCCTGAAAACAGACTGTGATACGCCATCACGTATTTTCCCTTGCCGGTTTCGTAGTGTGGTTGTAGCGGTTTGGACGGCACTTGTTCACCGTCCACGTACAGCGAGAAGTAGTTGGTTTTGAAATTTTGAAAGTTAAATGGATTCTTTTTTAAATCGCCATTATAAGCGGCGTTGGTGACCAGTCCGACAATGATTCGTTTCGGCACTTGACCTAGAAACACATTGTCCAAAGTTTTGCTCCTCACTACAAACGGCAGTGTGAATGTTTTCAATTCCACTCTGGTGATTGGGTATTTAGCTGTGCCGGTCTGAAGCGTCTTGCTGTGCGCCAACAGTACAGTGGGGCTAACTTTACACCTTCGTATCCAGAGATTCGCATCAACAATGTGCACCTTGTAGTCACCATCATCCGACATAATGGAGAAGGAATCTTTTGATCGGATCAGTTTAAAACGCAGTTCCACACCGTTCAACAGGAACTTGTTCTGATTACACATGTCCACATGTAGGCGACCGAGCATATCGATTTCACGACTTTTATTTGTCATTTTTCGTCTCGCCTTTAGTCCATCGTTATCGTCCAGAGTATTGTCCATGTGGCCGGCATCGTCCGCGTTCCACAATCCACATGTTAAATGTGATTTCCTAGCATCATAGCCGTAATTCAGCAATGTTTCAATATACGCTCGATATGCATAAGTGTTGTTTTGTGGTGTGACCAGTTTCTGATTCATACTCATATCGACTTGACTGAATAACGTGTGCAGCCAATTGTTGACTGGGCCAATTTTGTTCGATTCATCGGCATCTGCGATTGCCGCTCCCGTTGACTTGACAATAGACGCTGTAACTTCCAACATTGTTTGCGAAAGATCGGTGTATTCTTCGCCGTTGCCGGGCACAACAAACTCGATGGGCGAATCATCAGTCAGTGTGGAGATTGGTTTGTACTGAATCCATTTGCCGCTCTCGATACTGGTCTGCGTCGGCGGTAGGGAGAATAAGTCCAATTCCGTCTTGACGCATTCACACGACTTTTGATGTAGAAACGACATTGCTAGCGTGTGTGTTAATTGAATATATCACGTACGGAAGTTCTCCTCACTGCTTTCCTCGTCTTCCTCGTCTTCTTCCTAACTGTCCTTCTCTTCTTGCCCTTCTTGGATGACGACGACCTTCCTCGAAGGAGTTTCGTCAAAGACTGCGGTGTGACACGACGGCCGCCGAACATGGCGCGCTTCGCGTTCCTCTTACGCGAGAGTCTCGCGTTAGTCTTTCGCGCAGGAGTAGCGCGTCGGTGTTTCGTGGTATTCTTTCGCGTTACGCGACGGTGTTTCGCGCGAGAGCCGCCGCCGCCACTTAGCACACGTTGAAGTTTGCCATCCGCCCTGCGTTTTAGCGAGTCTGTAAACTGGCTGAAATGATCTCTAGCGGCTTCTTTGGGATCCCGCTGGTGCATGGCCATGTCGCCCAAGAATCCAACACCGGATTTCAACGCCTCTTTGGCCACAGCAGAGGCTCCCGACTTGAGCAGCGGTGTGATGGTGCGGAACATACCGCCTAGGAAACTGCCAATTCCATGTCCGCGCTGGTAGGGTGCACCGCGAAATACCCTATCGATACTGCCGCCGGTCTGCTGCAATTGTTGGCGACGGTAGTAAGCCAAGTAGGGATCGTTTGTATTCATAATTGCTGAGCTACTCTTTTGAAATGAAGCTTCACGTACGACGTCCCAAAGAGGAATGACGCTTTTTTACTAGCGTGATCCCTTAGGTCAATATCGATCGTTTCAAATGTTCCTTTCATAACTGGCGCATAATGAGGACTGATGAAATGCACAGTCTTATGCGCGCCGTGTGTGTAGTTATCTCTGTCAATGTTGATAATCTTCAAAAGTGGCGCTGTAGTGTCGCCAATCAGCTGCGGTTCAATCAGATCACAATACACGTACAAGTGTGTCGGCAGTCCCATAGTCAGATTTGGTGGCCATATCGCTGTGAGGTCATTTGTCAAAACGTTCTCGTACGGATCGAAACCCAACTGGAGAGACAGCGCTTCGGTGAAATGCACTTTGCTTATACCGTCCACCATTGTCGTGATCTTGACTCTGTCCTGCTCTTTGTCATACTCAAAGTACAAGTACTGGGTTACATCCTTCGCTTTATTGATCATTTTCAATAAATCGGTTATGTTCTTGTAATAACCGGGTTTCATCTTTAGCATAATGTGCTCGACACTGAGTGTGACGGGAATACTAGGCAGAACGAGTTTATAGTCGAGCCAAATACACGATTCCTCGTCCACAGTCATAAAGGAGCATGGATAATGCGCTTCGACCAAAGCCATCTCCCACTCGCCATCGCCTTCTAATCGAATTTGTCTCGGCAGATGTGTAGTGTACTTGGACACTGTGTTTTTTGGAAAATAATCCTTTGAGCTGTTGCTGGGCAATGTCAAATAGAACTGGTTGCTATTAGGCATTTTGCAAATCTTGCGCTCCTACCCAAGAATTGAACTCGTCTCCGTAACCTGCCCACTTGACGAAATAACGCTTACTGCGACCGCGACCCTTAGCGTCTAGTATTTCAGCAATCTTGAACAGATGGTCGTTGAATATTGTCACTTTTTGTAATTCGTATTCGTAAAACTGACCAGTCACTTGTTCACCGTTGAGATCCTCCAAAGTGTACATTGGCAGAGGCATCAATGTGTTTACACGACGCACCACAAACACTTCTTTACTCCAATTAGTCTCGTAACCTTTTGCGAATGTGCCCTTCTCCTTAGATATGCGCACTGTGGTGCCAACTTTCAGTTTTGCCTTAACACGACGCGGTATCTTACCGAACATGCGACGCCATACCTGATGCAATATTCGCTTATTGTCGACAGTCACATCGACTGGTCGTATTCTGTTGCCTAGACTCTTGTGAGCGCTGTTGTTGTATGCGCTAACCAGTTTGTCCAACGCATCTACGTAACGATATGTGTTTTTGTAAGTCAAATATCGCCACATGCGTGTTTTCAAAGTGCGATTCACGCGTTCCACTACGGCCGCTTTAACATCTGGGTTTTGTGTAGTGGCATAGATGATTCCGTATTGTTTGAATAACCTTTTCGTCTTGGCACCGGTGAATTCAGTACCTTTGTCGGTTTGTAAACAGCGAGGTGTATCGGTCGCTTCGGCAAATATCTCCTCGAAAGCGTTGGCCACTTCAGCTCCTTCTTTCCGCCTCAACGTCCGCACATACAGGTGTTTGCTAAACACGTCTATTACAGTCAGTAGGTAGTTGACGCCGTCGTTGTGTTTACTAAGACCACGCATATCGTTCAAGTCCGCTTGCCACAATTCAAATGGACCATACACTATGTAAGGATTGCGCGGGAAACGCTTGCGTGCCGGTTTGTGCAATGTGTAAGTGTCCTGTGTTTGTAACCATTCAATCACTTTGCGTTTTGAAACTGGTTTTGCAGCTCGCGCTAAAGGAGCTACACCGCCATACGACGAAGGTTCGATGGGATTGTAATACAAACGCTCCATAATGAAAACCTATCCTGTGTACGTTTCCCACTTGTCCAAATTTGACGACGGCTTGTTTCTAGTTAGAAGATCAAACTGCCCTGTCGGTGTAGATGTTACACGTTTTCCTCTTGCCGATCGAAGCCGATTTACTAGCGGTATTCTCAGTATTGATTCAGTTGATGTGTCTTCCACGTCATCGTCTGATCCTTCTCCTCCTGTGAATGATGATCGATATTCGGCATTTATTTCCTTTAGTGCTCTTAGATTATTCATATAGTCCTTTGGCACGTTCATCGCTTTCAATGCGTTGAGCACTTCCCACCATCCTGGCGGTATGTAATCACGCATACGCACCTTTACTATGCAATTTAAGATATCCACTAGATTTGAGTCTGGGATTTTTACACCGTTGATGTACACTGAATAGCCACTGTCCCACCTGATTAAGCTGCCGTCACGTTTCATGAAACGTAAAAGATTGCGGGCATCAGATCTGTAAGTTTTGGAAAACGTTTCCACAATCTCTTCCACTGGACCACCTTCCGCAGCGGGGTGCGCTCGTCGACTATGTTCAATCCCACCCGTCTCCACGATTGGTATGCTAATCGGTTGGCGTCTATTCTCTGCAATATGCAAGAAGCGATGTAACGCTTGTTTGTACAATTTCCACTTTTCACTATCGTCCATACGTTTGTTATTCAATATTTGTTGCATCTCCGCGTCGAGGCTGTTTTCACTGGATAGATTAGTCGGTCTGTTATCCGTAGCATTTGATTGCAGTCGATCAATCAACTCTTGCGGCACAACTACCATCTTCTTCGCATGTTCCATTTCTGTGCTAATGGCTAGCTACTTTTCTAAAGTGTAACTTCACGCACGACGTTCCAAAGTGGAATGGCAAATGATTACCAATGTTATCTCTTAAGTCAATTTCCACACTGTCAAAAGATCTATTCATAACAGGCACATAGTGCGGATCGATGAATGATGTTGATTTATGCAATCCGTATACATAAGTAGACGTGGATATATTGACAATTTTCAATAACGGTGCGACTGTATCGCCGACCATCTGCGGCTCGACTAAATCACAATACACGTACATGTGTGACGGTAAGCCAAGACGAATGTTGGGCGAACGGATGCTTTTGTTAACTGCATCACCTTCCAGCGTCAATTCATTCGGATCGAACCCCAATTGAAGCGCTAACGTTGGACTTAATGTAATTTTTCCAACATCAGTCCCCATCGATACTTCAATGAATTTGTTGTATGAGTTTTCAACGGTGAACTTTACACCAAAAGTAATCGCTAGTTCTTGTGAATTGATATGATCACACAATTCTTGAATATTTGCGTAATCACCAGTCTTCAATTTAATTCTGTGGTTTTGTTTTGGAGTAGCAGACACTACCGGTGTTACATCGGCAGTGCTGTCCATAACCCGCGCCAACGCTTCTATGTTCACTTTTGCTTCCTCTTGCGGTTGTATGCAAATGTCAATTGTTTCGTCATTACCGACAGATAGAAATGTCATTGGATAGTGCGCTTCCACAAGTGCAATTTCCCAGTCGCCAGCGTCCAGTTGAATAGCTCTCGGCAAATGTGTTATATAATTTGCAACTGTATTTTTCGGATAATACTGCATCGAACTGTTGCTGGGCAGTGTCAAATAGAACTGATTGTTGATGCCAGCCATTTTTATCTACTCAGTGCTGCTTGTAGTACTGCGCTCAAAAGTAATGGTATAAAGATTCCACCGCCTTTTTGTATGAGATACTTTCGTTTCTTTGACCAGCCTTCGCCGCGTTTCACCAATCGACGTAGCGTCGCCTTGTGTTTGCTTAGCTGACTTTTACTCTTCTTCGCCAGAGGAACGTTACCTCGCAACACGTTGTATGCGCACTCACACACTGAGCGAATGCGGCTCTTGTCACACACCTTTAACAGTGCCTTCCGCTCCTTGGGTGTTGCGTGTATGAAAGCCGTAAGCAGAGCTGCGTCCTTCCGCAAGCACGACATGATTACTACTGATGGCGAAATTACCTTTTCTTTGGCAAGTACACATAGTTGGTAGAATCGTCTGGAAATATGCAACTTCGTATTCGCATATTTTCGTCTGTTGATTGTTTCAAGTCTATCAGTAGGTAGCCGTGTGGATTCCTAGTAGCGTCAGCGTACGCCTCCTCGATGAATTTCGGGCTGTCTGGATATATTTGTCTGGCCAAGTACCTAATCTGAACTCTATCTCTAGGATTCTTAAAACACACAATGTAATGTGCATTCAGTGAGATGTCCCTCTGCCCGCGTCCTTGATGAAACAAATTTTGTGTAATGAAAAACACACTAATGTTGCGATGATGGCAACCTTTTGTGAAAAGATCCACCACACGGTTGTCGGCCTCACGCATCATATCGTCTATAATCACAAGTATCGGCTCGTTACCAGAAAAATCCTCCAAGTTTGGTAGACCTTCTACGTGGTTAATGTTGACATTTTTCGGGTCACCACCACCACCACCACCACCACCACTACCATAATGCCAGTTTATACTGGTAAATGGTGTGTCACACATTTCTGTAATGTGTTTTATAAACTTTGACACAAACTGAGACTTGCCACAACCCGAAGGCCCCGCCACAATGGCTGAGAACGGATGTTTCCACATCAAGCCCATGATTACTACTGAGCTACTAAACACCTCACAGTTACCATACTCACACTCTTAAACTTACTACCAAAGGACATTTTTGGGGTTAAGTGAAATAAATAACACAGTGGTTATGTTCTGAACGTGACTATAAGTATTGACTACGAAAACTAATTTACAAAGGTATTAACATAATCTTCAAGTCTTGCTTTACATAAACTCCAACGGTGTGAATCTGCTATTGGAACCCCTCGGGCTGCGCTTCACCAAGCGAAGGCGTTCTCCAAACCCGCTGTTGTAGCGCTCGATGTCGGTGTTGCTCAGGGCCTCGTTGAAGCGCCTAGGCAGGTAGACTCGCAGAAAGAAGTCGTCCCCGACCTGCCCCTCCAGGATCACGATGATTATCTCGCCAAAGGGTGTGGTGGCTCGCTCCATCGCAGTGATGAGATAGCCGCATTCCTCTCGGAGATCGGCTATCCTGGTGTAGAGCGGAGAGTCAGACTTGCAGTTGTTGAGGGTAGCTCTCAGGTCCGCGGTTGCTGCAGTGCCGTTCAAAATCGAAAACTCTGGCTTGAAAGTGCTGCTGCTCGACATCTCTAGTAGTAGTAGTTGGAGTAGGTCTATGTGAGGTGGTGGTCTGGTGGCGAATGATGCTCAATCGGGCGGGGCCCCGCCTTATAAACCCTCGCCGCCATTTTCTTCTACGTGGGTGGTCCGAAGGGTCGGGCGCAGGTGTTCACACAAAAAACCGACGCGTCGAGACCTGTCTGGGAATGCGGATGCTCTAGTTGAATGCCGGCGCCACTCGTTGTTTCTTCCTCACAGCTCGCTTCTTAGGCATTGGCTGCGAAACTGCACTGCGTTGTGTAACAGTTTGAGTTAAGCCTGTAATTTTCGGTACTCCTGTTGATTTATAGATCCACATGTTTTCCACTTTATCAACTACTTGTTTAACACTTTGGTGCATTTCACCATCTTTGTCCAAAAATAAACCGCACATGAACACCATATCTGTACCATCGTACATTTCCATTTTCAATAAAATTTGTCCTTTGTTTCCCGGGTTTTGAACAGCAAACGTATTCCCATCGTCCATCCATGACACTATGGGACAATCATCTGTTGGTTTTGGTACCCATCCTGGTTTCTTGGTTTCCACTTCGATGGGAGTTGGTCTCCTTCGTCTCTTGCAGGCAGTGGTCGGTTTTACAAATGACGACTGAGGTGATGCCAACGTCTGATCACTAGCATTATTGTTCATAACCTCAATCTCCTGAATAAACGATTTGATATAGTCGTCCGCAGAAGCGTAAGCGTCCATGTTAACGTCCTTACCGTGCGACTTCAACCGTACTACTGACTGGTGTTGCGTCTGCTCACCCTTGAAGTAAACTGTACGCACTCGCTGTCAGACAATATTTCTGTTTGGCGTTCGCTTTTATTCACCCGCTGAAGTCAACTGTTACGTTACGGTGACGATCGATCTCGATGACGTTGTCCAGTTCGGCGTACACTATACAGTTGACGGTCTCGGACAACGCTTTGGAGAATCCAATTTCGATACGTAGATTACCGTTGCGCAGGAGATTCCAGTGACTCGACTCAGCCGCGGACATGTCCGGTGTCAAGTCGAACGCCATAAGACAATTACCGTACGGATAGTCACCTCTCTTGATCTCATTACCTGCGTCGGAGAACTGGATTCCGGTGCCAGTGACCAATGTGTAATAAGAGAGTATATACGTCTCACTGTTCAATGTGTAAACGGGCTGTAACGGTTTGGCCGGTACTTGTTCACCGTCCACGTACAATGCGAGATAATTCATATCGTAGTGTTGAAAGTTGTAGGGATTCTTCTTGAAATCTCCGTTGAACGCAAGATTACTGACCAGTCCAATTATCACACGTTTCGGTAACTGACCGAGAAATGCGCTGTCTAAAGCTTTACTCATTATACCGGAGGGTAGTGTGAAGGATTTCACTTCTACACGCGTGATCGGATACTTGGCCGTGCCGGTCTCGAGAGTTTTGCTGTGCGCCAACAATACGCTCGGATTGATCTTACATCGACGTACGAAAAGACTAATCTCTTTAATTGTCACCTTGTAGGTAGTTAGCGTTTTGGACATTATACAAAACGAGTTTCTGGATCTGTTAAGTTGCAATCGCATCTCGACACCGTTCAACATGAATTTGTTCTGATTGCACAGATCGATGTGCAATCGACCGACCATATCGCAAAAATCGCTTTCTTTCGTGTGATCGCGGCGCTTTTTCAATCCCTCGTTCAATTCGTCACAATCGTCCATTAGTCCGGCCGAATCTTCAAAAACAGCTCGCTAGTCAGGTGCGAATTCTTCGCGCTACATCCGTAGTTCAAAAGGTTTTCCAAGTAGGCACGGTAAGCGTACGTGTTGTTTTGTGGTGACACCAGTTTATGATTGAGATAGAGATCCACTTGACTGAATATCGAGTGGAGCCAATTGTTCACCGGGCCCACCTCTTTAGCAGGTTGCCCACCGTCCGCTTTAGTGTCGTCCTGTTTCACAATAGCGGCTTTCACGTGTAATAACGTTTGTGTCAGGTCCGTGTACTCGTCACCGTGACCGGGTATTACAAACTCTATTGGCGAATCGTCCGTCAGCGATGAGATCGGTTTGTATTGAACCCATTTACCGCTCTCGATGCTGGTCTGCGTAGGCGGTAACGAAGACAAGTCCAGTTCAGTCTTCACACATTCACACGATTTCTGATGAATAAACGACATTGTTATCGAATTAATGTAGACGTCCGTCTTCGAAGAAGTCTATCAAGAGACTGTGGCGTGTCGCGACCCGCGCACCGCTTAGGGGGAGATTTTTGCTCCCCCTAACATATAATGGCTTAGGGGGGAGATTTTCGCTCCCCCATACGTCAGGAATTGTTGAAGACTAGAACAAGAATGAGACCGTGACAACTGGTGTTCTGTTGATTTAATTACTAGGGGGAGATTTTCGCTCCCCCTTACACATAATGGGTTAGGGGGAGATTTTCGCTCCCCCATACGTCAGGAATTGTTGAAGCCAAAAACAAGAATGATACCGTGGGTGTTTGACAACTGGTGATTTATTGCTCGGAATTCGATACGGGCGGACTATAATGGGTTCCTGGAAGGGTCGCGTCGCCCTCCCGTCGGGGTATCAAATTACAGCATCCGCATTCCCAGACAGGTCTCGACTTGTCGGTTTTTTGTGTGAACACCTGCACCCTCCAGTCGAGGTATCAAATTACAACATCCGCATTCCCAGACAGGTCTCGACTTGTCGGTTTTTTGTGTGAACACCTGCACCCTCCAGTCGAGGTATCAAATTACAACATCCGCATTCCCAGACAGTAGACTGGACGCGTCAGTCGGTTGTGCGAACAGCTGCCTCGGTGCAGAGTACTTGAAGGGGGGTGTATCGATACACCCCCCTTTGCAGTATATGTTCAAAGCATTGCAATTATATTCTCCTCAAAATTTGCATTCACTGGTAGTTCAATTGACCGCAAGCGCTGATGGGCTAGCTCTGTTGGTTGTAGCGTTACCCTGATCAACTCTTGTATTAATTATCCAAAGTATGTCATGTGGGTACTGAGAATACTCGGCTTGACGAGGAGATTCCAAAAATGCAAAAAAAAAGGTCAAAAGTGTGGTGCGGGCCCCTTTTTTGTAAACATCATCCAAAGTGTACGATGTGGGTACTCAAATGACTCGGCTCGACTAGACGAACAAGAATCTGCAATCAGAATTCAAATCCGACTTATGGTAACCGATATAGCCCGCCCCCCCCCACATCGTCCAAATGTACTTTGTGGGTATGCAAATTTCTCGGCTCGACTAGAGGAACTAGAATCTGCAATCAGAATTCAAATCCGACTTATGGTAACCGAGATAGCCCCCCCTACATCGTCCAAATGTACTTTGTGGGTATGCAAATTTCTCGGCTCGACTAGAGGAACTAGAATCTGCAATCAGAATTCAAATCCGACCTATGGTAACCGAGATAGCCCCCCCCCCTACATCGTCCAAATGTACTTTGTGGGTATGCAAATTTCTCGGCTCGACTAGAGGAACTAGAATCTGCAATCAGAATTCAAATCCGACTTATGGTAACCGAGATAGCCCCCCCCCTACATCGTCCAAATGTACTTTGTGGGTATGCAAATTTCTCGGCTCGACTAGAGGAACTAGAATCTGCAATCAGAATTCAAATCCGACCTATGGTAACCGAGATAGCCCCCCCCCTACATCGTCCAAATGTACTTTGTGGGTATGCAAATTTCTCGGCTCGACTAGACGAACAAGAATCTGCAATCAGAAATCTGATCCGAGGTTAGGTTAGGTTAGGATGGGTTAGGTTAGGTTAGGTTAGGTTAGGTTAGGTTAGGTTAGGTTAGGTTAGGTTAGGTTACGTTAGGTTACGTTAGGTTACGTTAGGTTAGGTTAGGTTAGGTTACGTTACGTTAGGTTAGGTTAGGTTACGTTACGTTAGGTTAGGTTAGGTTAGGTTAGGTTAGGTTAGGTTAATATTCGCACAAAAAAAAATTCGCAAAAAAAAAAAATTCGCAAAAAAAAAAATTCGCGTGGGGGGGGGCTCGGGGGGGGGGCTCCTCCTGCTCCTCCTGGGGTCGGACTCTCCAATATACCCTACTTGCAGGCATAAAATGTATTTCGTAAAAATACAGTTTTTGAATTCAGACACGTTCTAATGAATATTTTAAAATGCATTAAGTTCGGGCTTTATTACAATAAAACCTTTAAATTTTGCACGGCGGATTCCCATTTTGTTACATGCAATTTAAAATTAGGTTTATATTATAAATTAATAAGCCAATAAATTAAATTGTAATTAGTGAACAATACTTCTTTAATTGGTTTAAGTCCGTCATTTTTAACGGGCTAATAACAGCTAGTATCAAATACAAACGTTTAGTTTAGGTCCACAGCCACTATTATTTTACTTCTGTACACATATTTTTGTACATGGAATATTAAAATAATATTATGATCACTACTATCATACTGATTACTCCGGTAATTAGCACTTAAACAACACTAAAGATCACTCAACCTCTCTCTATAAATAATAATTTTGTACAACACACTACGTTATTGCTTGATTCTCACTATGACCAGAACAAGATTCATTTTTGAGCTTCTACTTGACCCAATACCAGAACACCAGCATGATAAGATACTGTATTACAACTTGATTCATCAACGAAACTTCCAGACCCAAGAAAATCCACAGGCATATTTGTTACTATGCTGTCAAGACGTGCTTAACTAGTAAGAGCATAATGGTCAAAGAGCCGTAACCAGTTTTAATATTCTTGAATCTTAAATTCATCAGTTTTCTGTATGTCTGCATTCCAAGTCCAAGTCTTTGTTGGTCAAAACTATGTTATTAGGACTGGCCAAATTGGAAATGGAAGTGGAATGGTATTGGCCACATACCGCAGTCGTCACCTCGACAGACAGACCGGACGGAACGGGAGCGGAAGGAAGGTCACCGTTATCAAACGTTATCACCAGTGTGATGTGCGGATCGGCCAGCAACAGATGACAGCCGACAGTGTCGCAACGACTCTCAAATCTGAAATAGCACATGGTGGATCAGGCTGATTTAAATCACGGTGTTATCGGAGAACAGCACCGTAGGACAATGCGTCACGCCCCACGTGACAATCTCTGTATACCCATCCGTCAAGGCGACAAACTGGTCGATAACAAAACACGAAAATGTCCTTCACAGCCGAAATTAACTTATGAACACGGTGTCGTAGATTACTCTACACGATCTGCTCATGTTTCACGTGGAAGCGACTCCACACTAGGTCGTAAATAAATGGTGAGGGGTTGGAGTGTACTCTGCTTGTAGATTGAATTAGCTAACGTTAACGAAATTGATTTATCTTAATGAATGGTTCTTTTCCAATTCTGTAACACGAAGAATTGCTAAAATAATTCAAACAAAACCAAAGTAAGACACTAATGAAGTAAATTGTTAGAGAGGTAACAATTGTTTTCAGTTAGGCGTCCATTTAAGAATAGTAGAAGCTAAATTTAACATTTGTGATAACGAAAACCCCACAAATATATTATTAAGAACACAGGAATAGTTTATATTTCAAACTTGATGAGAACCTTTTCTAATATTGCATTATTTATTATACAATCTAAATAGGTTTCGAAGGATTTTAAACAATACTTCATCTTACAATAACACCATTATTGTTTGTATTATATGCCAATCGAAATCCCCAATTTATTATCGACTTTAATAAGTATAATCACTACAGTTTATTGCTATTAAAAGGATAAATAGAAATAAACATACAACACACTGCCAGTCGTAGGTTGTCCGTTCGATGGGCTGTCTCCATAAGTAGGCCGTGTACAAGTGTAAACTATATAACCTGATAGATTTATTGTTTTGTAGGTATGTTTTAGCACCCGAGTGGAGTCGCTTTCATCCCAGTGCTGATGCGCCACCATAAACAGCTGACTACAAGGCTATAAAACTGGACACCGGCTACAATGTAGGGCTTTCGCCGCCCTCGCCCGCCCCCTCCGCCCACAGTTATATGAGTTGTGATCGAGTTTATTGGTACAGTTAGCAGAGGCACCCCCCACCGAGCTACCCTGCTCTTGGTACACGCTAATCAACTTTGTTAAACTTCTAATGGGGCTACTTGCTTGAAAACTGGACGAGTTTGAACCCTATTGATGTCTTAATGGAGGTCGACGTCGTATGTTGATACAACTTCTTCATTTGATCGTGTTGTTGGACTGGTTGGGATGTTCCGTTACTCGTAAATCTGTATCAACGAGCCCTGTACTTCATGTAGGGTGCATTAAAACGATTTGAATTGTGGCGTAATGGTAAGGATTCGATGATATTTACAATTGAAACCGTTATAGGTTTTTAAATTTGTTACATTAAAAAAGGCAGTTCTTTTAGTACATCGTCGTTTGGGTTACGAAAGGTGAGTGTGTCAGTTCCAAAAGTGAACGGTTATAACGGTATTAAAAGTCACTAGTTTTGCAACAAGTTATTTTAGTTCATTTATACTATTGAAGAAAACAACAATACGCATAATGGAGAAAAGTACACATGCGAGAATTATTCTGATAAGTTCAAATACATATCCTGAACCCGTATAAATAAATAAGCAATAATCTGAACAAAACTTAAAATTATGTTATATTTGAAACCAAAATATTTTAGAGGAACATTTTCCTTACTTGTTATTATTCTGTAATACGAGGAATTGTTAAAATAATCCAAACAAAACCAAAGTAAGTCACTAATGTAGTAAATTGTTAGAAAGGGAAAAATTGTTTTCAGTTAGGCGTCCATTTAAGAATAGTAGAAGCTAAATTTAACCTTTGTGACAACGTTAAACCCACAAATATATTACTACGAACACAGGAATAGTATATATTTCAATCTTGATGGGAACCTTTTATAATATTGCATTATTTATTATGCAATCTAAAACGTTTTCGAAGGATTTTAAACAATACTTCATGTTACAATAACACCATTATTGTTTCTATTATACGCCAATCGAAGTCCCCAATAGTAATAATTGTTTTCATCCAAGTTAACATTCAAAACCAAGCTTGTAGTACTTGTACTACCTTATAACCTTTTGAGAAAACAATTATAAAGAAGCGTTTACTGCCAGAGCCTGAAAAAGGTTCATAAAAGCTTTGTTTTACCATCCTTATCATTTCTACTCTTCCCAGGCAATGACAATTCAATAGCTTCTGTTGGTAGACAGTAAAACCACACTTATTTGAGTCACGGTAACTTTATTTTTCACAATATACTTACAATTGAAGAGGAAATGAGTAGTTCCAAGCACCTTCCTAAGATTTTTAATCCTGGCATAAAGGAATTTTCTATTGCCGACTTTACTTTTGAATGTCTCTACATTCAGTTGTGAAGCGTTGCGTTGATAACTCGAGTAACAGGTTTGTGTTTACAGAAAACCTCTGACATTTAAATTCCTTCTCAGAAATACTAAGTTGTTCGTCTTAATTTCATTAGCCAATGTTATGGCATTCTTTCAGTTTACATGTAAAATTAAACTTTATTGGAAATTAAGAGCCGTGGAATCTAGTTTATGATGATTAGGGCCGGAATGGATGGACTGAGCATCGGAGTACAGAGGAATGCCGGTGTTGAGGTCGTTCCTCAGGAGCTGTCCTGTTAGTCAGGGAAAGTCACACAATTAGCCAACCAGAGATTTACTGTGGGCTGTGTTACGCTGCCGCTGCGTCTCAACAGATCTGGAATATATCGCCTCCTCGCAGTATTGGGTGCCAGATATCACAAACAAAGTAATTTATTTCATAATAATAACAAATAGTAACTAAATACAATAGTTCAACTACAGAGTATTATTTTCCGCCTTTCAGTAATCTACATAAATATGGAACATTAAATTGAATTTTAACGGAATAGCTATGTGTATTTATTGATGTAATAAATTTGACTGTTATAACCTTTTTGTGGCTATTCAGAATTTTATGTAGCATATGTTTTTATTGCATTTAATCTAACGGGGTGGATCTAAATAAAATGTAAAATATATCAATGTAATGCAGACTCCAAATAAGTATGACTTATAGCTACATGTGGAAACAACACTATGAATAATATATTTCAGGTAATGTTTGAACTATAATCGGAAACCGAGCAGGATAGAGGCCTCTGGTTTGGTTTCTTTTGAAGTGGCTGCTATGTAAGAGTTTATTATTTATATTATATAATAATAATTAAATGAAACATAATTTCAACTGAGTACTTTCATAAGGAGGAATTTCTTTATTTTCTAGACAACATGTTTCGGGACTTATAAGGGAACTAACTTGAAATTATGTTTCATTTGGTTATTATTATATTAGTAGCTCTAACAAATTAATGCAATTATAATAATTATATTATATAATATATGGAACAACTAAGCATTCCAACAAACTAAATTATAAAGTTGGAATATTGTAATAAGTGGTTTAAAAGTAAAACATTACACACATTTATTTTACCTTATTTATAAAAGCAAAATTATTTATAGAGCTTTACTGAGTCTTTTTGAAGCGGATGAAAAATTCCATAAATATTTTACTTTCAATGTTAACTCAAACGAACACAAACATGAATATTTGTATAATATAACTGTAAATGAAATAGTTTTCCAGCCTAACAACCTCTCAAGGTAATAACCGTGTTTTCTTTTTAACCTCTTCCTTCATTTGTTCATACGAGTTACTCGCAGACGAGTCTGGTATGTAACAGGATAAGTCGGAGGACAGCATAGTTGTGGTGGCGGTGACGGTAGAAAGTGTGAGGTGTGAGGTGATGTGATGGGATGAGCGATCACCATGTTAGGCGCCGAGTGCCGGACCAGCCTCGGTGATTGGGCACAACAATGGGTCTAATACAGAGGACCTTTGTGCGCGTAAACAAGCTCTATATGTGTCAGTATTATAATGTTCATTTGGTCGGTAAATGCCGGCATTTATCTAGGCCTCTGCCACATTTATCACGCCCCCCTACCACACACCTTTCACATTATCCTAATACTTACTGAGTGACTGGTAATCTTGTTATGCATTTTATTTGGTACTTGGCAATAATGAATCTTTCGAGTTTTAAAAACTGAATTTTAAAGAGTTTTACTTTTTATTATAATGTTTAACTGCTCGTTTTAAAATAGTCCAACAGTATGATTCTAGCCTTAAATAACATACAAGTTTGCAGAATAGTTTTAAAAGAAATATAATCTATGATTTACCTAGTATTGGTGTTAACAATTTGAGTTTTTAATACCTGTCAAGTTGTAACTCATCCCCATCCATACCTTATATAACATTTTTTACTCTGAGCGAATCTCTGAAAAATTCAAAGATATCGAGAATCCGCAAAAGAGAATTGTAGAGTGAAATAGAGTTTTGTTTGAACTGAACAAAAAATCTTAATATATATTTTTGAAACAAAACTAGATCAAGCCTTTTAAAAAATATATGCGATTTTAAATTAAGAAGCACCACATACTGTTTTTTTTTTTTGTGACTAAACACACCTTACAAATTAATTGCAAATCACACCATTCCAATATTCTAACAAGTATATAATATTCCTCACAGAACAATTGCATTATAACATTCCCATGGAGCCGCTCCAGTAGTCAAGCGGGGAGGTTAGGATTCAAAGACTAATTAAATAACAGTAATTTACATAAGTCTCTGACTAAGATGAATACATCAAGGGATGTAATTAAATTATTTGTGTAGAAGATGCGCATTATTTATTGTTCATTGTTGGACCTCCTACGAGACTACGGCTGGGATCGATCCCGCTCACAATGGCTCTTCTCATTCAGCTCATTGCAATATCTCGGGAAGTATTAGTCTTTGTTCTATTTCGTCACTTTTCTTTGATGTCACGTTTCCTTAAAGACCAGAGTATGGATTCACTGCACGGCGACCAAGCTTTATTTTGTGGCATTCTTTGTATTGTAGTCGAAACAGTTAAACTATAAATTTACAATCAATAAAGTTCATTAAAGTGAAAAAATAAATTAAGGCAAGTATACAATAATTGTTTACGACAAAATAATGCTTAATTCGAAAACTTTGTTACAGAAAGAATTTAGGTAAAATAATCCCGTTTTTAGGATTACGTATTTATTGACCAATTGTAAGTTCATTTAGCGTAATGTAATCTAAACAAAAAAATACTTATCTGTAAAATAATTTATTTATTTGTTAACTATAAAGTTTAACTTTTTAAATATAACAACTAATTATAAAATTCAAACTATAGCAATTATGCTTTAAAATAGTAGATATTGTAAACATATATATATATATATATGATATTGTAAACATATATATAGTAGATATTGTATGTCAGGTATTGTAAACAGCATTAAGAATCATTTTGAGTGAACTAGTCATTATTACCAAAGGTATTTGAATTGCAGTTTATGAGTTATAATTTCGTTACAATAACTCCATTGAGATATTTTTGAGTAAACAATAATATTCAAATATATATATCAGTTAAAAATAGATTGAAGAATGTGAGTGGTAAACGATAACTGTTACTAAAACTAAGGTATGAATATAATTTTACAGTATTTAAGAGTAAATATACAACTTTCTCGTTAAGTAGCTGCTTAGTGTTTTAACTTTTAGCTAGCTTGTCGGGATTCCAGTTTGTTTTTATACCAATTGTTCAATTTTTGAATGATCTTTCATATTTTTGAGTGGTGTAGACCATTGCCTCCGTCATTCATTGCATGACAATACTACATAAATTAACACGGCTCACAATCAACCGATCCGCACGCCCAAACATACATTTATACGCCTGAGACGAGGCCGGACAAGCTACTCTACTGTCACAATGCTTACGGCTTCGTTGCCGTGTGGAAAAATGAAACCGGTTTAGGAAATATTTGTTATAAACATGTATTAAACAGTATCCAAATACTTTATACACTAGTACATTCAAGAACTACGAACACAGTCTTCTATTTGCTGACGATACAAAATTACTCATAGAGGTAAAAAAACTGGTGACTGTAGGAAGCTACAAGAAGGACTTGGTGTCCTCCTGACCTGGACAAAAGATAATTCTATGTATTTAAATTCAGCAAAGTGCAAAGTACTGTCATTCCATCGAGAGTCAAACCCGATTCTCTTCAACTATCAAATACGTAACCAGAAACTTGAAAGAGTGTCCTCTTTCCGAGACCTTGGCGTAATATTTTTTCATGATCTGTCTTCGGTACTTCAAATAGATGAAATATGTGCTAAAGCCAACCGCACATTAGGCCTACTCTGCAGAATTTCAAAGGACCCCTTCAACAGTTTCACCCTGCGTCTCCTCTTCATTTCCTTAGTGCGGCAGACCCTTGAATATTGCTCAACAATATGGTCTCCTTTCTATGATCTGCACCGTAAAAGGCTTGAGTCTGTACAAAGAAGATTTGTTAGAATGATTGAGGATCGAATGGGGTTTCCTTACCTTCAGGTGCCGGTCGACACGATACAATCCCATCTTGGCCTTATTAAGCTTGAAACTCGCCGCAATATCTCTGATGTCTGTTTCCTCTTCAAGTTGCTGAATGGCCGCATCAAATGTCCTGATCTTCTAGCTCAAATCGAATTTCGCCTCCCTTCCATGACCCGTTCCCAAGATTTGTTTTTTAGAAGGGCGCACAGCACAAACTATCTTTTACATGCGCCACTACCAAGAATGACACGCCTTGGAAATGAAGTTTCTGGCTATCTAGACTTTTTCAGCGGGAACAGCCTACAAGCTTTTAAGACAGGGGCCTTGCGAATCCTCCAACTCCTATCCCTTAACTCCCCATTCAGTCACACACCTTCGACAATGCACCATGAAATTTTCCTCCATTTTTTATTACCTAAAACCATTTTCTACTGCATGTTTAAAATCTAATTTGCCTTAAGACAAATCACCTGATTTTTGGTTGATTTTTGAAAACAATTTCTAGCATGAACCGAAAATTATTGTTCTGCATTTTGAACAACATAGTAATAACTGAATATATATTTAGGATAGTATAGGTACTGAATTCTTGTTTTTACATGACAATGTTTATCATTGATGTAGCTTTATTATTCTACTATGTAGCACTATTGTTCTACTATGGTAGCTTTAGTAATTTATTCTTGTTTTGCAAGTAGAGCTTGATCATGTATCATCTGCATCCTGAAGCTCTGCACACCATTGCAAATTTTCACCAAGATTTCTTAGACAATTGTTCATTATGTCACTGAATTGAATTGTAAATTATTGTACAAAAATGGCGCTTGCCGTAGATAATAAATCATACCCAAAAACACAAAGTGTTGACGGGTTGCCAAGTCCTAAAATTATATGATATCAAAATTTATTCCAAGTCAAAGATAGCACCTTTGATCTGACATTGTTTATCACCACAAATAACTTAAATATGTTAAAATAACAATGCTCGAAAGATTGTTGGTTATTTTCTATCTGTTCTTGGCCAGCAGATAATACATTTTTATAATATTTAATTATAATCTTTAGCTATACTTTATTTAGATTTTAAAATTTCCAGATAAATATGTTGCATCAGTGAAGCTGCTGGCCAAGAACAGATAGAAAATAACCAACAATCTTTCAAGCATTGTTATTTTAACATATTTAAGTTATTTGTGGTGATAAACAATGTCAGATCAAAGGTGCTATCTTTGACTTGGAATACATTTTGATATCATATAATTTTAGGACTTGGCAACCCGTCAACACTTTGTGTTTTTGGGTATGATATCATATGTTTTTTTATATAATTGTTTATTAAAAATTGTTATAAATGAGATTTCAAGTTGAAATAAAACTAAATATATAAAATGAAATTTCAAGTTGAAATAAAACAAAATATATATCAAGGATAAAATATTATAATATATTGAACATTAATTAAGATTAATTTACCTTAATTTTACCTAGATAGTTTTTAGAATTTTCTGGCAGTTTTTTAAACATTATAACATACTTTTTTTGCACCATATGGGCATTTCTTGACGTTCACTTTCTTATCACCTGCATCTATCCACTTATTTTTGTTTTGAATGTAAGCTATGTAATGCCCTGATGCTGAACTGTTTCCTAAATGGAACACGGCATTTTTTAATTGTATAGAACCCCATTAATTTTGATTTTTGCAATTTGTAGACTGGGTATTATTAGACTTGAAATTTTGTTATCATGTGTTTGCCAAAGTTGTAGTTAAAAAATTATGAAGTTACTTGTAACTGAGATGGATGTTTTTAATTAGTACCTGGGGCCGAGCTTTGCTCGTGGAAGGCTAGTCAGATTGTTTAGATGGCTTGGAATAATATTTCACCACTATCCCCTACTGATAATTGGATTTTTTAAACTCATTTGCCTCTTTTCTACATTTTTTAGATCCCTCCAGTTGTTATTTATAGCTCAATGTCCCTTTGTTTTATTTTAATACTCTATATATGTAATCTTCTCTCAACAGTTTTAATCACTGCTCTCAATAAACTACATGTTAATATATTTTTTTAACTTTATTTTATTTACAATCTGTTCTAAAAGCTACTGAACATAAAAGCTAAATTTGATAAAATAACAAAACATTCGTCGGTCTTCATCCACTGAAAAAGCCAACACAAACACTGTATAATACAAAACAAATTTAAACTAAAAAAGATTTAATTACTTAACAAAACGAGTACTCAAATGCAAAACATGGCATCTTTTCAGTCTGTACACAAAGTTGCTATTGTCCAAAAGATTTAAAGCCAGATAGTTCGGATGATTTTCTAATTTATTTAGGTACTTGGCACTATACCTTGTTATTTCGTCTCTTACGGTTTGAATACGACTGTCTCTGTGTAAGACTTCATTGTTTACGTACCACGGTGCTTGAAGAATGTACCTTAGAACTTTTGATTGAAACCTTTGAATTATGCTTAAATTTGAATTACTGGATGTCCCCCAAAGTTGAATACCATACGTCCAGATTGGTTTTAAGATTACTTTATATAATAACAGTTTGTTTTCAGATGACAATTATGTTAATAATGATAAAAAACGTGAGTATTACTTTGACAGTTCGTTGATTGATTATAAACAGCTGTTACAATTCTTTTGTTTTGATTTTAAACTCCATAAGCCCAATGTTAATTTTTTAAATTTCCATTTTTGTTTAGTGAATTTACCCTATAGGGAAGAAAGCTATTACCGTAGGTGGCATGGTAAGACCCATGATAACTTTTCATTTAGAGGTCCCCAGATGCCAAAAACACCATTCGGTAAAATTTGTATATATATATATATATATATATATGTGTGTGTGTGTGTGTGTGTGTGTGTGTGTGTCCGTAAGCACGATAACTCGTAAAACAGGTCTGACCTTAATGAAATTTGGCACAAATGTCTAAAGTACCATTTATTTGAATAAGTTCGAAAACCAGACGAATCGCACCATCCGAAGGGGTGGTTTTGGGGTTTTCACATTTAATTTTCATTTTAATAAATTTTAATTTTTAGCTTAAAAAACATACAATTTGGTACTTTGATTATTTCTCTACGTCAATTGGTTACCAGAATATTGTGTCAAATTTTAATCTTATGGAGGATAAGCAAAATTTTATATATCGCTTATTATTTAGCATATATTAATGAAACTCGGTATGTGGCTTCATATGGTTGGGATTTACTGATATTTGCATACAAAACCCATTTTTTTTGTCCCCATGGCAGAAAACTTGCGTACTCAGCAGCTATAATGTTATTCTTATGGAGAATAAGAAACATGTGATATCTTGCTTGTTTATGAATATAAATTGGTAAAACTTGGTATGTTGCTTCATCTAGTGGTGATCCATTGGTATTTGCATAAAAACCAGATTTTATTGGTCCTTGATGCAGCAAACCTGCATACTCAGCCCTAATTTTTGTTCTTATGGAGAATAAATACAATGTCATATCTCGCTTATTTATGAATACGCTTTGATGAAAGTTGGTAAGTGGCTTCATGACTTAGTGAAGTACTATTTTAAATTTGCTGAGTATGCAGGTTTGCTGCAACGGGTTTATTTTTACATAATTTGATTTTTCCTGGAGATGAGACCTGACTAGTACTTATTTTTATCCCAGAAATTAGTTATTTCCAACATTAGAAGGAAATTGTTGGTGCCATTATTGAGATCAGTGTCGCAAGCAAACACGGACGCACGCACGCAAACCTTACTCATATTAGAGTGTAGGCTAGTGATCATTTTCAGAAGTTGTGCATATAGAGTCAGCGAGAGGGAACCAGGTGATAAATTGACTGTGGAGTAGTTAATCGAAATTGGCTTTTCTTTTAAGATGATTAGGATGAAAATTTGGAATATAAAATTACTGTCGTAGGTGGTTGTGCTGTGGTTGCAGTTTGAACATTTGTGGTTAATTTTATTCAGTGCCTGAATTGAAATTCCAGGGGTTGATGATTCGAAATAAGGCAATTTAAAAATTCCACACAGTCTTGTTGTTCAATTGTATTAAATGGTGGTCCCAGTTGATTTATAATATCTATCGAATTTAAAATCTGGTAATTTATTCGGTAGGATATTACCATTTTTGTAGTGGAGCATTGGTGTCGTAATTTGTTAACGTTACGATTGGTGGGCAGTTGAAAATACATTGTAAAACTAAATTTGCATAGCATGACACGCCATAAACCTTTTTGAAACCGAGATATCCCAGTTCGTCTATATTGTTAGTAATGTCTTGAATTGCTCCTAATTTAGTATTCTGAATTTTCCAGATTTGGCCAAGGATTTTTCTTGAGATTTTATTCCAATTTTTAATTGTTTTAATTCTGGTCGGTACTCACTCCTTAGCCTATTATTTTCGGATATAGCTGATGCTTGTGACTTAACATTTTGAGGGTCAAAGTTTAGAATTAATAGACCAGAGAGTGAAGTCACGCGAAATAAAGGCTACATATGTTTGGCCACATGAAAATACTGCATAACCAGCATCAACAATACAACTGTTAAGCGTTAATCCCTGTCTTTTGTGAATTGTAATTGCATATTATGCTACTGCAATAGGAAACTGCTTTCGGAAAACGAATGGAATGCTCCAGGAATTACTTCAAATTTTGTGGACGATCTTTGAATTTCAATATCTCTGTCTTTAAAAGTTATAATAATGTTTTCGATTGCATCGTGAGCATATTTAGTAAAGTCTTTTACAACACCCACTGAACCATTAATAAGAAGACCCTGACTTATTTATTAAAAATTATCCAATTCTGGTGACAAGTCTATTTAGGCGAAACTATTATGTATTATATTACCGTATCGTTTGTGTGTTATTTGAAAACCCTTAACGACTATATGTGACTTTTGTGGTTTTTGAAAACGTCCTCCTCCAGGTCTTAGCCTCCTAAGCTCTCAAAGTTACAATGTTAAAATTATGGCAAAATTAAAATAAATTTTAATTGAACATATAACAGCTGTTAATACTGACAAAACACAGTAAAGAATCAAGAACACCGTTTTAAAGCTAACCTCTAGAACGGACTTTTAAATTATTGCAAATTTGCTTATTGAGTAATTTTATTTAGTGAGAATATGCTCGTTCATTTTGAAGATGAGCTCGTTCGCTTGGCTCACTCGCCTCCAGGTTGAGCTCGTTCGCCACACTCACTCGCCTATATATATATATATATATATATATAGAACTAACTTCGGAATCGACAAAAGAACTTGAGATGCCATTCAAGTAGATTTTGTATTTCCATAATGAACATATGTTTATTCCTTTTAAGTATGTTAGATATAATCTATATAACAGCTGTTTGGTGTAACTAACTTATATAACTAAATAACATACTAACCCGACTTTGTTTTTAGATTTCATATTATGTTTATTTCATATTATGTTATGTTCGATGTATTATAGTATGTATAGCTTAAACTAATTAAAATATTTTCATTACCTCTATACCCTTTTGTTTGTTTAAATTCACTCAATGATTTTATTTGAATTTACAAGCCAGCTGAACAGATTTGTTTTGGAACACATGCGATACTTGGATTTTTGTTTACGTAGTAAATGTAAACAAAGCAGACATCAAATTCAGTAACTGAAAGTGGAATTTAATATAATTTGTTCGTTCAAGTTTGATGAGAAATAAAGTTCTTAGGCTTAATGAACAAAATGAAGTGGACAATTTGTGAAAAGTGCCAAAACTACAAGATTTAGGCTACTTTTATACGTTAATTTCTCGCTTCTCAGACCTTTCTTAAACCAACTGTTGTGATTTTTCGTGTTTAGTGAAAGGGTTTAGCATATAAATACACTGCCAGATTCACTTAAGGCTGTAATACGCTAATTTGAGAAGTGAAAAACCGTCTCATTCTGCTTCGTGTTAGTATAGCACGGGTCGTGTGGTGGACTTGGCGACGTGACACGACCGTGCCACTAGATAAAAAAACACATGTCAATTTTTTTGCTATACAAATGCTTAATGTTTTACTTCCAAACAGATCTCCCTACCGTCCAGTCATTTGAATGCACCACCGTGAATGCATCATTTTTCTAAGATTAGCTCTTTCGTCATAATTTAAGTTTAATTCTTTGGGTGCGATCAAACCAAACATCTTTCATATGTTAATTCATATAAAGAATATTTTTCAATATTCGCCTTTTAAGTCACAAGTGAATCAAATTTGCTCTCAATGGGAAGAAAAGCGTTGCAAATTCAACATTTATGTTAAAAATAATTATCCACAGGTAAAACCGACTTTCACTTTTTACTCAAATGCAACATTGTATCGTCCCGCAAAACAAACCGTATTAAATAAGATTAATAAGATTTATTGTCCGAGGCGTTGTTTGTGTTCGTTCGTGTTTAGTGTATTGTACTGTGTCGTTTATGTTATTTATTGATAAGACCCGGGATAAAACTAAGATGAGTGACGCCCAAAGTGCAGGTGAATTTAAATAAGTCAAATATGTTATTTAGAAACAGAAGAAATTAAATTTAAACTGAAGTTTGATATAGGACCTTTGAAATTTCAGTTTTTATTTACCTAATTAAGTCAATTTAAAACAGTTTTCATATGACATATAATTTAATTTTCTAAAAACACGGTTCTTGTTGAAAATCTGCATTTTAACATTATTTGTTAATCTACAAAAAAATGGAGTAATTAATTAAAAAGCTGTTTAATTTAGGTATTAGAGGAGTGGTAGTAGGCTGGTTGAAATTATAAGTCAACCAACATTCAATTTAATGACACCATGAAATAAACTATACATTTAATAATTAATTAATAATAAACACACTGTAAAAATGGATTAACTTAAAAAAAATATTGGGGAGGGGTTTAAGTGAGGCCCGTTGTGCAATTCTTTAGTTTTAGAATTAAGGGGATTATGTAATGTTTGATTAAAATTCAGTAATGCTTAGTTATTGGTGTAAATGGAATCCAAGATGTTGAAACACCTTATAAGACTATTAAATTGGATTTCAAAAGTCAAATACCTTAAAGTGCATTTAGGAAAACCTCACGGCTCAGTACTTGGACCAATACAAATTATTAATACTAAGAATATTAACAAAGATTGTAACCAACCTTAGGCATGGAACTCAATAGATACATCTGGATCGCTCGTGCAGTATTCAAAAAGTAGCCCTCGAATCCAGGCGCTCGCTGCAGGGCAACTGCGGCAGTGTGAATGAGATCCGCGGTGTGCGCGCTGTCGTTTACACGTTTGCTTATACGTCGCACATACAAACTGTAATGGGAATGAAACCTTTGTATTTGTAATCTACATGAACT
This sequence comes from Allygus modestus, assembly GCA_963675035.1. Classification (NCBI taxonomy): domain Eukaryota; kingdom Metazoa; phylum Arthropoda; class Insecta; order Hemiptera; family Cicadellidae; genus Allygus; species Allygus modestus. Next base: position 273,681,930 of record OY776111.1, read on the forward strand.
ACGGAATGAACTATGGTGTATGTATTGTGTTCTATGATGTGAGCTAACGTTGTTTGTTGATGACGCAATATTTTCTTACCAAGTGGAAACAGAGAAGACTTGTAAATAAGAACGTATATGTATGGTAAAATAAATCAGCTTAGAGGGTCACAGAAAATTATCCAATACATGGAAAAGTTGTGTGATGGAGTTTAGTATAAAATAAAAAAAAATCAAGTTTGTTGAAATTTAGACGATTGTAATTTTGTTGTAAGGGGATATTATTATGATAAAATGAAACACACTTCTTGTTTGCAATTTGAGATAGGCCTATATTAGAATCAAATAAGAAAATGGGATTTTCCAAGTAACACATTTTTGTATTACAAAAAGCAACAATTAGAGCCAAAAATAAACAAAAGACAATCTAGCAAATCCAAAAATTTTAAATAAAACGAAATTGTTAATTTGTATGCCTTTTATATGTAAAAAGAATAATTTTCACAATATATAACTAAATTATGTCAGTAAAGAACGAATAGCCAATGACAAGAGACAATTATAGGACCTATATTGAGAAGAAACCAAGTAATTAGCCATATCTTACTATCAAACCAATGTTTTACATAAATTTAACATAATAATATTAAACACACTATTCTTCCCCCTGATATCAAAAATGAAAAGTATAGTTTAAATATACCTAAGAAGAAACAATCACACATTCTGACTAAAAATATGTTAGTTTTCAATCGAAAACTCTTTAGAGAAACTTAGAAGAATACATTTAGGGAACTTGAATTTAGAAAGGAAAGTTTAGCTTGGGTATAAAAGCAAATAATTAACCCCTGCAATACATTAACCAATACATTGTTGCATCTTAGGCTCTTGGTAGTGAACAAGAGTAAGATGCAATGCAATACTCGAGCAATTTTTAAATTGTTCATTCGATTCTTTTCATTCGAATAAACTGAATCCATATGTAATGTATATTTAACTCTCAGTTACTAGACCTATGGCAAGGAGGACAGTAAGGATAGGCCTGGCTTTTGTGAAAATTAATCGTCTCTATTAATGGGTGCGTGTGAGAGAGTGAGAGAGTGGAGGAAGTTGGAGAAAAAGGAATGTAGGGAGCAGAACTGCTAGATCTACCTTGCCGACCTCTGGCCGCGGCGTGGAACTCCTGTTTCCTTAAATATCCTTTATAGTTAAGGAACGGTGACGGATTCAAACAAAACTCACCGAACCGATAACAGTTTAAAAAGCTTTACCCTCCAAGTTTTAGCATTATCAAACTATAGTTAATTTTGTCAGTAAAATATAGCCGAAACCTCAAAAAAATTGGAAAACCTGGGATTTTGGTCAAGATGTTACCCCTACCCTCCTTTTTGACATAGTAAAAGACCCCTAAAATCGAACCTGTGCTACGTCCGCCATCTTAGGAAATGGCGGACAATTTTTCCTTTTTTTGCGTATAACTATGTTATTATATAGATAAAGGGATATGTTTGGATTAATAAATGTTGGAAAGTAAACTATGCACAATTGTGGTTATCATCACTTTTGCTCTAAACCAAACGGTTTTCGAGTTATCAATGATTAAAGTTATAAATATATACAGTTTGAGTCAGACCACACGTCCTACTCAACCTATACTCAATCTAATGACATCAAACACAGCTATATGTACCGATGTCGCTTATGGGAAATCTATTGAAAATATTCTTATCAATATCTAAATATATAGGGTGCTCAAAAACGAAGGTCACGAGTTCAAATATCAAAATGCTCTTATAAGAACATAATGCAAGTTATACATAATATTAAAGGTATCTTCAAAAGGAAAATTTTGGCGAAAATAGAATCCACTTTTCTTTATCCATTTCAAAATGGTGGCAATTTTCGTAACAGATAAGGATTTTTATGGAATAGGCTGTATTTTGTTTCCGATTACAATTGCTTACTCTAAATAAACTAAGCTTATTTCTCTGATATTATACATGGCAGCTGTTTTAGAACAAAATAATTATTCGTAGCACAGCTTTCATTTGAGGGGACTTTTAGTATGTTAAACGGGAAGGTAAGGACCAAACAACATTTAGACCAAAGTTCGATTACGAATTCATTAATAATTGCAATTTAAATCTCGTTTAAAAATGCCCTATTAACTTTAGTTTGATGTGGTGATTATCATTATCACTATAGTGTAACTGGATACCTGATTCTCAACTACTCCGACAGTTTTAAAGTTTGAAGTTTTCCCAACTAATGGATTTTACTGCTATGATGATTTCCGTTCGAAAGAGTCGCCTTTACGCACAGGAAAACCCATAAGGAAAATTCGAGACGCAATTAACATTTCTCTCTCTACTATTCCTACGTCTCCCAAAACACGCTCCAAAATTAAGGTCAGTCTCCACCTAGATGGCGCTAGTCTAGGCATAGTTGTTTAAACGATCGGACAATTAAAAGTGGTGGTGGAGGGTGGGTAGTGTGGTGGGGTGGGGGGTGGCGGCCGCTCAGTAAGCGAGTGCACCGCGCCGAGCCCACACCTAGCCGTCGCTGTAGTGTACCGCGCGACGCGAGCGTTGTCGTGGTGATGTGCCGTGCCCGTGCCCGTGTCCGTGGCGTGTGTTGATGTGCTGTTCTCGCGGGGATCATGGTCAACACCAGGCCGGGAACAGGAAGCTTCCCATCGGCCTGACGGGCCTACTGGATGCGTCTCACTCTGTACACGTGAGTACCGACATCTCGCCAAATTTATAACTTAAGCTTTGAATAAAGGGATTTTAAAGTTAATTTTTGTATATATTAAAATATAAACAAACTTTTAAAGGGGCTTTAAAAACTTAAATAAACTGAACTAAATAGTCTGATAAATAATGGAATCGGCAAGTTAACGAGTTTAAAATTTAATCAAAATTAAAATTACATTCCAAATAAAAAATGCCAAGCGTTATTGGTGTGTACTGAAGTTTATGAACAACAGTCGACTAAATAACACATTTATAATAACTAAGGAAAAAGTTAAGAAAAGTAAAATAAAGTTAGATACTAGGAGAAATCTAACAAGTATAAGCAACGAATCGAGATAATAATGGTCTTGCGGTCTGAATCCTAATAGTTGAACACGTAGAGTGACAAAAATACAAAAATACATAAAATATATAGACAAACCGATAATTTGTTATTATTCAATATCTTGTTTAAATGTTTAAATAAAAAAGGAAGTGACGCAACAAACCGGGCAATATAAAATATAATTAGACCCAATATTTGTTTTAATACATAATACATATCAATAAATTTGAATTGACTCTCCGAAACAGCTGTGTTTTTGTCGGATTGGAAGTATTAAAAAATTACGTAAATGTACATGAGTTGTAGTAACTATTAATAACCAGTCAATTTATTCTTTTTCTACTTCTTATTGCAATAATGCAACATAAAATATATATTGATATTAATACATTTATGAATAGAAATCTAAATTATAGGTACTTCAAATTATTAGTCCTAAAGTGTTAAAAAAGTTAGGCTAGTAAGGTATTAACTCATAGTTAAAAGGGGGAAATAATTTAATTTCTGTAATTCATAAGTCACAGTATTTTCCTAGGAAAATTGTAGCTCTTTGGTGCTTGTGGTTTTAAGTTTCATGTTCGTTAGGTTTTCATATATGCAAATTATAACTACTCTGTTTACATCACGTGCTGGAAGTTCATTCTGTATTCATCGTTACAAAAATTGTAATAAATAGTTCTTAAGTTCCTTTTCTTTATTGACGTTTCATAACGTAAAACTAAACTAAATCATTTTAACGAAAACGCCTGAATGACAATATTTAATAGTTTAATGCAAACAATGTACGCAACTAATTAAAATAACAAACAAACCTAAAACTCAACACATTTTTCCTTCATAGTTTACACATTTCCCCCATGAAAGAACAGTTATGTTTGCCCTGCAGACAGATCAGTAGCAGCAGTAGACAGTACAGTAGGTCCACAGCGTTGTACGGTGGCTGGGGGAGGTGCTCTACTAGACGCATGGCATGGCATGGCAGTTCGCTTATCGCGCTCGCTGTTCACCGCATGACTTACAACGCCATAACCTGCAAATATTCTTTTATCGGAACTAGCATCGTAAAGTTTGTTTGAGAAAAATATTGTTTACCACAGTAAAACCAGTGCTAGCTCGTAATTTCTGCCATTATCACGAGTCGGTGTGAGTGCACGAAATTCATATGCTATTCCATAAAAAATATAAGGAAAAACAATATCAAGCCGTGAATGTTATAATTACAAAGGGTCTATGAAGGGTCAACGATAACAGAATACTTAAATACCCCCGTTGCAGCAAACCTGCGTACTCAGCGAATTTCAAATGGTACTTCACTGAGTCATGAAAACACTCACCAACTTAATCAAAGCATATTAATAAGTAAGTGGGATATGACATTTTATTTATTCCCCATAAGAAAAATATTAGGACTGAGTATGCAGGTTTACTGCATCAAGGACCACAAAATCTGGTTTTTATGCAAATACCAATGGGTCACCTCCAGATGAAGCAACATACCAAGTTTCATCAATTTATGTTCATAAACAAGCAAGATATCACATGTTTATTATTCTCCATAAGAATAACATTATAGCTGCTGAGTACGCAGGTTTGCTGCCATGGAGACCACAAAAAATGAGTTTTGTAAGCAAATAGCATTAAAACCCAACCATATAAAGCCACATACCAAGTTTCATTAATATATGTTCATTAATAAGCGAGATATACAATTTTACTTATTCTCCATAAGATTAACTTTGGACAACGTACTGTGTTTAGCACTCTCAATATCTTGGTAACCAATTGACGTAGAGTGATGATCAAAATACCAGATTTGTTGTTTTTTTAAGCTGAATTTAATGGTGTAAACCAAAATTTGGGTTTAAAAAGAATTATATATAAAAAGTAAAAAAATTGTTGGGGTACAAAACCCCCCAAAATCCCCTTAAAGTAGAGCGACCTGTCTGGATCTCGAACTCATGAAAATAGATGCATTACAGATTTATACCAAATTTAATCATCAGATCGGACCATTTTTACGAAAGTTATCGTGGCTACGGATAATTGTATGTATATATATATATATATATATATATACATACATATGAATTTGAACCATTGGTGTTTTTGGCACCTGGGGGCCTCAAAACGAAAAGTTGTCATGGTCCCGGGCCTAGGTACCATGCCACCTACGGGTCAGGTCTTACCATGCCACCTACGGTAATAGCTTCTTCCTTATAGGGGAAATTCGCTAAAACTCAACTTAAAAAATATGGATCAGTAAACTTGCAAGTATTTGCAAACTATTCCTAAAAATGTAATTGGACAATCAAAAATAAAATATCATACCGTATTTTAAATATAATATTACCTTACAACAACTGTTCACTTATTTACACACACATCAAATAAGATATAAAGGCAACAGATAACAGAATGCTTAACTAACATTGTAAGTTAAAATTGTATAAATAATCTTAATTTACAATAATGGTAAAAACGCTGAATATAAACAAGCTTTATACGTTTTTTTTAATAGTAAAATTAAAATCTGTGTACATTTATGGTGTTTTAGTACGGGAAGCAAGATGGCATAATCAGTGTAAGTATTGTTTATGGAGTAAAAACTTCATAAGTTAATAAGCTAAGGTTGACGGAGGTACTAAATAAATGATCATTGGTTTATATTAAATATTGCCTTTATTTTTTTGGCACGTCATAATTAGTTTAGGCATAAGTATATTTTTTATTGATATAACTGAATCCACTTACTAGAATTCGGGCAATTATTTGCCCTTTAGTATTACCCAGCACATACACGGTCTTATTGTTTTACATTGTGATACCATTCCAGAATTTACCATGAAACAGCTATACTTACTACTGTACTGTGTTTTGTTATTACCAATTGCTGTTGAATGATCGGTTAAGTTGATCTGTATTTTTCCATAAGATTAACATTGGAACTTTGAAAGCCAGGGGCGTAACACCGTATGTAGATGTTTTACAAAACCCCATAAGACACATCTGTACGTTAAATGCTTTCAATAAACAGAGAAAACGTGGTATAAGACCCAATGGTTTCACCAATAACCAGTAACGAGGTCACCAAAATTTCCTTATTCTTTTAATAAGTAGATTATTTTTGCTCGTTATAAAACAGAGTAAGGACATCCACCATATTTAACATAAGTTGTCGCAAAGGTTTCCCAACAGATGTGACAGGTAAGAAACCCATAAATAATTGTTTTCTGCGAGAATTTAAAATACAAATTTAATACTTTAGGAGGACTAGGGATCCATTAAATTTAAATTTTAGGTAGTAATTGCTTAAATTAATGGAATGTTAATGTTGTAATTATGGAACAGGGAAATTCGCTGAAATGGGTTGAGTTTAGATAAAATTCTTTACTTTCCGATTAAAGAGTTTTTTTTTTTAATTGCTCACTTTTCCTCGTGGGTTTACCAATCCTATCTATCTCTCCAACAGCCACTCACTGTTTACGGTGCTATCAACATTCCTCGCTGATAATAGTGATAATGATTGGAAATGATTCCTGATAGAAGTCTAGTGCCAATGTAATAGCAATCTTGTGATCAATAATATTTCTGCTTGTAGATTAATTCTGAAACAAAAAGTGAATGTAAAGAATTCATTTGACAAACTATCAATGAATCAACCTTCAGGAAATGCAATTGAACTGAAATGTATTGAGCTTTAAGTAAGCTGGAAAATGTAGAAAAAATGGACCTACTTCTATTGCTTACATTATTAATAGCTTCTTAATGCTGTTATTGTATAGTTTTATATTGAAGATATGCTCATTTTTAATTATAAGGATTATTGATTTTAGTTCTAGTTTTGGGCTTCAAACATTCTTGTATATGGAAAACAAGATTGCACATACAAAATTAAGTAAAATTGACAAAACTAATAAATTATTGTCAAGAACCAAACTGAAAAACACGTAACATAAAAGAGGCTGCTTGCACTATAGTATATATAACAAGCATTTTCCAGTCCAGTGTCGCAATCAGGGCTATGTTCATTCCGTTTACTCAAGATGAAGTTAAACAAAAAATTCAAAATGCGAAATTCGTACAAAATTGAATTTAAATCTTTAGACCCACTATTTTTTGTCAACTTATTATATGTAATTAAATTGATATTAATTGTAAATATGAACGGTTTTTAATCTGCTTATTTACTTTTCAATTATGTTCACAAAACTGAGATGAGTTTAGATTTTAACTACCTTTGAAACATACCTTTGGGATTAAAAATTGCATATTATTTGCACTTGAAGTAAAAACTAATGAAATAAGTTTTAATAGTTTAAATAATTAACAACACGCATTTTGATAGACATCTTTTTTAACCATAATGCTGTTATTGCGTGTAAAATTTAACAGCACTTATCACTTAAAGATACTGAAATGTTAAACTATACTCTTGTTACAATAATAACTAAGAGTAATCTTTATTTATAATTCTATAAGCGAAATTTTTAAGTCAAAATTGTGGGAGTTTGGCAAATTGCAGGATGATGAGAGACGGTTCAAATAAAAGGGCTCGATCCCAAGGACTCGGGAAAAATAGCAGTGTTTTTAAAATGTAACCAGCAAACGAGAAATATCGTAAAAATCCTCCATAAGAAAAGTATGGGGATTTAAAAACGAATGCTTTGTTTACGTTGAAACATGTGGTTGCGTGTCTCCACTCCATGTTGTTTATGAACTCACATGTGTTCCTACTTATGTTGTTTCATTTTTCAAATCAAGTATGCAGAGTACTCGGCAAGGTTAGGGGCTATAGCCCCTTCAAGCCACTAGTACTAGATATCCCACTCAAACAGAAATCCCCATTATAAAATATGTATCGCAAATCCACACAGTCTTCCAGATTAGCCAACATTAGAGGAGAGTTTTACCGCGTAGCCAACATTGCGGTGCAATTTGTCCCTGCCAGTTAACCACTCCGTGGCCAAATCATTTACGCTGGTATGCGCACTCAATTATCCATTAAACGACTTTCACGAAATGCTCGATTAGAGTTGATAACTATTAAAACGACTCCGATATCGGGGGGATTCCATCAGCCCGGCCCACGCGGTGCCGCCTCCCGCTCCTGATTGAACCGACGTCGCTGCCCTTTAGGATGATCGAGGGACTCCTAAGCAGGAAATAACAGTTCATTTCTGCCTCCTACGATCTTACTTATAAGTTTGAATTTTACATCGTTGGAGGTTTTATTAAAGATAAAAATGTAGGAAGATCAGGCTTATTTTTCATTTTCCATTACGCTTTGTCGTACGATTTATAGATGATTTTACTTTACTTTTCGGGTAAAATTTCATAGACCACGTGCCACGGGACTCGTCAGTCAAATTAATTTTATTTCCATACATATATATTTACTTAGTTTATTGGTACTATTCTCTAATTTTCTTCACCAATTCGCTTCTTAAATTCGTTTTAATACTCTTAATTAGTGAATACGTATTTATTACTTTGCGAGGCGAACCTCTTTAACGATTTTTATTAACTGAGTTGAACGATGATTTTTTATTACTTTCTCCCCCTATACCTAGTATATGGAGAAAATATTGTTTTCGTCAGAATTTTCGAATTTGAGTTGTTAGTGGAAATATTCCTTTTGGTGCTCCCTGAACCCAAAAAAGTGGGTTTTACGTGATGTCTGTCTGTGTGTTTGTGTGTGTGTGTGTGTGTGTGTGTGTGTGTGTGTGTGTGTGTGTGTGTGTGTGTGTGTGTGTGTGTGTGTGTGTGTGTGTGTGTGTGTGTGTGTGGATGTGTACAGAGCTAGAGCCCTAACCAATGGACCGATTTTTATGAAATTTGGTATGTAGGTACTAATCCTCGATATCTCCAGGCGTTTTTTTTTCATTTTTTGAATTTTTGATTTTGAAGGGTAATTATTCCCCAAACATCGCCAAAACACATGTAAAATCCAAATTTCTCAAAAACGGCTCTAACGATTTTGATTAAACTTTAGTGGTTTGTATAGCTTTAGGTTTCCAACAAAATGACACCACCCGCATTTCTGGAAAAATTCTGGTTCAGATATTACAGGACTTAAAACATCCAAAGTTCAGTTTTTTGGATTTGTCATAAAAAATCATAAATGTTAAAAAAGATTACTATTCACCTTTAAAAAGAGCTCAAAAAACTAAATAAATTGGTATTTTGAATTATTATTCTACGATTGCTAGTCTCGGAGAAAATTGAAATTTTCATTTAGCGGTAAACGCAGTACGTTGTCCAATGTTATTCTTATGGGGAATACAAAAATAACTATTTCTCTCTTATTTACTGATCAATTTCATTAAAACTCGATATGCAGGTCAAGTTAGCATTGACCAACAGAGGAGTTCGAAATATGTTGCCATTTAACCCTGGGGGGGACAAGGGGGCATTTCCTCTCTCAAAACCACTCTGTGTGGCAACGGACTCAAAAACAGTGCCTCCCAAAAATGGATTTGGGTGGATATTTCTGAAAATAACTATTTTAGACAATTTTCTGTAAATTCATCTGTACTTCATATTCTATATTTAGTAAATAAAACAATTTAATTAAAATTTGGCTAAAACGGAGAAAGTATGTGTCAGTTTCCTGATACCGTTTATTTCTAATAGACCTATGTTTTCATAGGAAACATTATTTAACTATTCAAATGCAATTTTCACATTGAAATTAATTGTTTAATAAAAGTCATTTCAATGTAAAAAAATTACTCCAAAATATATTATTACTCCTAAATCAGTTGTCGATGTACACCTAATCATTGCCTGCTTTTAGTAGGTCTATAGGATGAATGCCAAATCTGTGTGTCTACTAAATAATTGCTTTCACTAGTGCATAGATTATCTACTTAAACGTAGTTCTCGAATAAATCAGCTCTTTCTGTAATCGACTTAAAATAGCTTAAAAGATCAATAACTCAATATAATAACAGGGTAACGATAACAAACAAGGGTTGAAGTCAGAGTTAAAAATAATTTTAAATGTTTAACGTTAAACATAAATACAAATATTAAGGCTCAAAATGTGAACGTGGTTTTATGAAAATGTTGGACAAGTAGGCAGTTTTATTAAATCAGTCTATAATTTGTACTGTTTCTCTATATAAATCGAACAAATTAAGTATACCGGGTGGCGTTTTAAATGATGCCAACATAAAACCCTGAAAGGTTATAGGCATGTAAAGTAGGGTAACTACCACGACGGGGTCGGGTGGACCACCGCGCCGCGCCGGTAGACGTCCACTGTGTAATCTGCTTAGTCGTGGTCCAGGGCCTAGACCATTTGAAACCGCAGCATTTTGCAATATAATCCGACCATATCAGTGTCGGCAACTCGCCGGAACGAAACCTCACTGGCCGTCCGCCGGCCATCCCCTGCCCGCGGTTACTAATCGTTCCTTATTTAGTTGCTGACCTGCATTTGACCATGTTGGGATCAAATGGCTTCTTAACGTAGCTGAACCCTTCCCGATCGAAGAACGTTTCTTTCTAGATTACCTTTAGTGCTGGTAGTTCATAACATGGTACAAAATAATATGGCAATTAATTAGGTCGGACAATATTAAGTTTAGTCCCAATAAAATATCATCTTGATTAATTGGTATACGTACGTACAGACAGAAAACTAACCCGTTGAGTTAAAATTAATGTTACTGTACTCCTTCAAATGTACCCTTGGAAAAGCTTTAGCTCAAAACTGTTCAACAGTCCTCTGTCACAACTTTTCTCTTTGATAGCAAGCACTTGTGCACGACTATGACCTAACAGGGTTAGCCTGACTTGATGGCTGAAAAGGTCAGTTAATAGAAAACATGTAAAATACATTTATAAAATATTATACCAGGTTAGAACCCGGTTTTAACCGATAATACAGCAGTTATGAGTGTCCTGTGTTATCTGTGGTTTATTTGTAACTGTTTCAAATAATAAATAAACAAAATCTGTATCTCTAGTCAAGTAAATTGAATGGTCATAATAATAACTTTGGAACTTCGACGACCCTTGGGGCAGAGCCCTAAGGTCAGATCGGGATCAAAATCCTTTACGTTTCCTATTTAAAAACTAAAGAATCGGTGTATCAGATTTAACCTCTTTGGCATATTGGGAAGTTGAGAACTGATTGCGACACACCAGGACTTTGCCTTCTATAGATTAGTATAATTTTTTTTAAATTTGATTCATCTTCTTTGCACCTCATTTTGTTATGGAAAGGTATGATGTGTATGGAAAGGTACTTTTTAGTGGTGTAAAATATCAATACGCCTCCGTTCTCGTAAAAGTCGTCCACCCAGCCTTCCACCATCGGCTGGCCCACTATACATTATTGCCCCAACAATGTGTGTGTCGCGCCGTTCCAACCCTTCGCCGTTTTGAGATGACCCCTTATCGCCTCCACAAATCTCCCTGATTCATATGTTAATTCCTTGTTGTCTCTTTTCAGTTGACAAATTCCCCATAACGAGGACAACCGCTTCATTTTTTACGGTGTTTTTTGCCCGCCCAGCCCCTAGTCTCCCCTTACAGCCAATTTTCACTCCACGTGCCCTAAACATAACGAGACCACACCGATGATCGTAAAAAGCTGACTCTAAATTATCAAAATTATTGTGGCTTCCCAGACAAAAAATATCTTGAGGCTTGTGATATGAATTATATAGCCCTTTTATAGCTTTATTACTAAGACCCAAGTATAAACATACCTACATCTGGAGTAACGTAGTGGGCTGTTGTCCGGGATCCACGACGAAGCCCCTTGATTGCCATTGTATATTGGGATATTAATTACTAATCTTGGCTTACATAGATGTTCATAGTCAGTATCAAGGCATCTCACTCACACTAACAACTCAATAAAGCTATATTGGAAAACAACAAAAGTTGCATAAGAGCGTAAAAATACAGTACCATCATAAACAAAATAATTAATACCACCATATAAAGAAAACACTCTAAAATGGAAATATAACATTACTTTTATATCTGACTATAACAAATAAATGTCAGTTCCGTTTCATAATCCTGTAATCAATCAAAGTTTGGCTAACCCAGGAACTCATTAACACTGTAATAAACCTCCGAAGCATTAGGAAATTAAGTTTCCTTTTTAAAATTGCATTCGGTTCCCTAAGATTTGAATGTACTCGATAGTGAGTTGACGAGATTAATGCCTCTAAATAATATTAGTTTTTTTGAGGAAGCTGGTTTTGTGCTATCGGATTTTTAAATTGAAATTTGAACGAAGTCGGTAAGAATTACTTGGAAGGAAGATTAAAAAAAATCTGGGTTGTTGCGAACAAATCTGATAAATTAAATATCCAAATAAAGAGAAAAATGCTTGAATTTAAAATGAAAACTGCCCTGGATTGTTTCTTTTGAAGTCTGAATATAAACTTGGTTCTGTAGTTTTCACAACCCCATACCTCGATTGCATAGTTCAAAAACGTAAATATTACACCGTAGTAGGTAACCAACCCAACACTTTCTAGGTAGAAGGAAATGCTTTTACGAATGAAATACCAGAACTCAGACGCTTGCAAACATTGATAATTTGTTCATAAAAAGAATTTTGGATCAATTTTAACACTAAGAAATTTTGAAAAAAAAACACAGCTTTTATACTTATCGTCTTAAGTAAGTACAAGTAAATGATTTGAGTTTTGTCGCTGTTTAGAGGCTTATTGTTTACGTCAAACCGCTGAAGAGAGTATTAAGTATTAGTCTGTTCATATATGTCTGAACGCTCATCAGTAGCTGACAATAATAGTGAACTATCGTTAGCTAACAGGCGTATCCTCTTAAATTCATCATTAACATCCAAAGGAAGATCGTTGATCAACAGCAGGAACAAAACGGGGCCCAAGACTGACTCCTGAGGCCTATTGCATTAAACCAATTATTTGTCCGTATCTGCCAATACGCCTTCGAGTGTGAGTTGCAGTCTAAAATAAATAATTATGTCCGATTACAAGTTTCACTCGAATCGTACTATATACAATATAAAAGACGATATGAAGCATACTTTTATTTTATTTTCATTTTGATAATTTTCTTGTACATTTTACACGCCGTGAAAAACGTAGACTGCGACATCATTCAATGTTTATGGAATGGAAGTGTTTGCTCTTGTTACACTTGCTGGTATGCGCTCTTCACGGATTTGACTTTCGCGGTATCTGTGATAAGTTCCCTTATCAGTCACTACATTGCACCACTGGCGTCATTCGAGTTCCCGTTGTGTGACTCGATAGTAAATCATGATAAGAACCGTACATATCGTACAATTATATGTAATTTCTCTCAAAATTTTTAATTATTTCCATGAACTCACGGAACTGTTAACAAGAATTTGTTGTGACTTTGAATGGTGTTAGTTGGTGTTTAGTTGTAGACGTGTAAGTAAAAAATTTTGGTTAATACTTATAACAGTGGTGAAAAGGGTTATTATTAAAAACTTTGTTATGGTTTGGTGGAGAACATCCTGGCGGAAAACGGGCATTTATATTTTTTGTTAACCTTATGAAAGAATTTCAGAGGTATTGGTAGAATGTTCTAAAACACTCCGTATAGCATAGGTGTGATAAGAGAACCACTATATGACAATGCATTTATAAAATATTTATAATTTTGACAAACAACATAGCAAAACAGTAGTAAAAGTACCAATCATTGGGAGTATATCAAGTTTAAAACTACAAACACCCATCCTGTAACTGTCGGAAATGATTTCAAATTCATGTGTGATATGTAAACTAATTTATATTGCAGCTTACATTTAAATTGTCATACATATTATTTAATAGGAAAATCGTTAATAAATCTAGCTGGGTCCTATAAGCTCCGCTCGTTTACCTAATTTTGGTTATAAACTCAAATAACCTAACTGATCATCTTTCACTTTTTGTAAATATTTAATTTTACATTTGTATTTAACTTTCGGCCTTAGGAGGGGTTTCATAAAGAAAATATTTCCCTCCAAACCATTAATTAAAGTTTGTATAATAGTTGATACAAAAGTTTTATAGTTGACAGGTGTACGTTTTATGCTCTGAAATGCCCTGGTGTATGTCGCATAATGATGTATTTTAAATGTTATCCAAACAAGTACCCCGTTACAACTGTTAACACAATATCCTCCCCACACAACCGAGCAGTTGCAACCCCTTACACAGCATCCGCATCCGACAAGGCACACGCTTCTAAGGGTTAAAGGTTACCCCCTCCCCATCCTCCCGAAGCTTTTGCCCTTTGTAGCCAGGACCGGTGTAATGAATTTATTAACATTATTCCATTATGTTTCCTTTCCCAATTACCGGTTAGATCCCTGCCGAGGGGTTCTCCCCTCCCTCGGGGCAAGGGATGCTTTCACACCTTATCTCGCACGCGCAGCCCTCTGTAGGGCATGAAGTTTTAGGTTACATGGGTTATATTATACAATAGCTCATCAACGTTTGGCTTTGTCAACTGGTTTGGAATGTTTCATGCTTTACAAATCAGTTAAGACTATGCAGTCATTTACATTGTCTGAATTATATACTTAAGGCTATTTTTTCTCGATAAAACACTGTAGTATTCCTAACACGTAGTATGTACTCTGCATTTCGTTTACTAGTGAAACCCCCCTTACGATTTAACCCGAGAGACGTTAAAATTTTCTCCAGAAACAAAGTGATACATATGTTACATAGATAACTATATGGAATTTAAATAGTTACTACATTTCTTTACTACTTTTACGTTTCTATGATTTACATGCAAATTTTCAACACAATTACAACGAGTTCGCATGCAGTACGCTGACGTTAGAGAATATAATTTCTGCATTACAGACTCTAAGAAAATTAAATATGGCGTTACAAAATACAATAAACCCCATTTTTTTAAATTGGAAAAAATTTTGTTATTTTGCTTTTAACTCTAAAGCTACTGGTTATATTTATTGTAATGCTGTGCTAGCAATTTCGTGCATTATAAGATATAGAGGCGGTTCAGTCAGGAGTAAAAGTAGTTATTGGGAGTGGTACAGTTACGCCAAGTTAAAAAAACGGACTTTTATAATGTAAAATTACCATAATAGAAAATGTACCTTTTTTAGTAAATAAATATTATTCTTGAATAATTGTTTAAATATTTGTGCCATACTTGAATTATAGATTTTGTATTTACTATTAATTTTACTCTCGGCACATTTCTTTACCGTGTTTCCGGTGTATTTTCCAAAAGAACTTGTCCAACAGAAACTAACTTGTCCATTATAGAAAATAAATTTGAGTAAATGTCTACCGAAGTGAGTCTCCAAATTTGATGTAAATTGGACAGCAAATGTGACAGCTAAAATATACAAATAAATATATATACAATTTTTAGTAACCCCAAAACGTGTTAAGAGTTCACGTTAGGAACTACTATGGTGGTCCCAATCATACCATGCTAATGGTCCACTTTTTCTTGGTAAATTCGCTAAATATGCTAAAACAATATAACAAAATACATTTTTTAAATCCATTTCTTAAAGCAATACGCTTTAAAACAACACTTAAGAAAATCCATAACAATCTTTTAAAAATATGTAAGTAATCATTAATGATTTCTCTTTCGTAGAAAACTTGGTATTGACAAACCAGGTATCATGTATATTGATGTATATTTTCTTCCCGCTTAGTTTTGATTCTTATCTGAACAATAACTCATAAGGAGTAAAACGAGTTATCATAAAGGGGCCTTTTAGCACATTCCTCGCGACAAAAGTGTGATATAGTAAACAATAACGAGATAGCTCTGGTCGATAACCCATTACAGTGGAGAGGCTCTCGCGATAAGCGAGGTAGTACGCTCTCAGTCTCGCTGCTCGCTCAAATATTGATAGCTCAATGTCGCTTAACTGCCGCTGTCAATAGCTCGGCCATTTTCAGCCCCTACAGCACGTGCCCCCCTCACTTTACTTTACTTTTTTATTTTCTAACCTCTTGGGATAAATTACAATGTAAGTTAAAGAAAAATATAAGTAAGAAATAGTTCCATTATAATGGTGAAAATATTTATTTTATCATAAAGGACAATTACAGTCTAGAAAACGAGAATCCTGTGCAAAGATTTATAAGCCACTATTGGACGTGTTGATGTCCAAATTATGCCATGTGTTTTAATTTTTAATGGAGTACCAGTAATAACCTCAAGTCGTCCAACTGGCCGTTGATACCACATTGCCGTGCCACATTGGCCGTTGTTGCCACATTGCCGTGCCACATTGGCCGTTGTTGCCACATTGCCGTGCCATATTGGCCATTGTTGCCACATTGCCGTGCCACATTGGCCGTTGTTGCATCTGTGCAGGGTAAACAGAATCCGGTGCAGCAGGACTGCCAACATATATTTGACATGAAACATCTCAACATTAACATAGATAATTTTATCATTCTAAAAGTTCAGATGATTAGCACAGTCGTTTAGCTACACCGAGAGTTGCGCTTTCACCAAATAGGGCCCACAGCCTGCCTGACTGTCTGTCTACCTGTGCCTTCCCGAGCCCTACTGTAGACCTACATCGGTAACGCCCCCTGTAGTGCTAACAATGGACCGCTCACGGATTAATTTAGTTGAATGTTTCTTTCCGTATCTGGGAAATATATATTCCAGTCAGCCTTTAGGGGATTACGTGGGATGTGTATCGAAGCAAAAAATCCAGTTTCAGTATAATCGTGGCTGTTGGCGGAATTTTGCCTGAATATTTCAATAATGTATTGTAAAAAGCGACAATAGATGGCGCTTTACGAGTTAGAATTGATATTAGGTTTGATTTCTTACTGTTTAATAATTTATTTCAATCAGCCTGCTTTATCCTCTGTGAAATATTCATTCCATCAAGAGAAATGTGAAAAATACTTATAATTCAAGAAGACTGTCTATGTTAAGAATTACCTCTGTTTGAAAAAGTATTTAACTATTTAATTTAGATAATCATGTTTTGTAAAGTTTTTATCTAATCAGTAAACAAACATTTATATTAATGTGTCTAACGCTTATGAGACTTTATAAATACAGTATTTAACTTACAACTTAGGACGGTTTAATGTAGGCCTTTGAACCTTTTTCATTTCCCGCTTTAGGGATCGGTATAACATACGCATAATGTACGTTTTTAAATTGGTACACTTCTTTAAAACGGAAATCGACTGAAGCTTAGTCTACAGTTTAGAGGAGCTGGACGTCTGTATGAATGAACTAGACCGTAAGTTCATATCTCCTGCCCGACGGTGTTGGTGGGGCTGAGGGCAAACATAGGTGTTGGGCAGGACCAGCTCGGGACAGCTGATTTTAATGTACAAACAAGTCCGATAAGATATCCTATATCGCATTCCAATAGGTCTTTACCCCCGGCGGTCAGCTCGTCTCACAGCTTTCCTGTTCAACGTGAACACCTTGAATCCAATAAACTACACAAAATAAGTAGGACCATGAAACCCAAACAGGTTTTATGACCTAATGAAATGTCGGGTTAACAAAAGATTTACATAGAGGTATAAATGAGCAAACAGTAACGGCTGATAACATTTTAAAGTGCTATGAACTTTTACATATAAATAGTTAGTCTTTAAAACCTGTTTTGGTAACATTTATCGCAGTTTCATTGTTGACTTTTACTTCACCATGCCATGTAAAACTGGGAATAAGAATCTAACGTCGCATTAAGTAGTACATGCATAAATTGTTTCAGGAAGTTAGTTTATGTATAAGTCGGGTTAGCTACTATCCATTTAGCCTTGAAATTTACTTGCGCGTCTAGGTGTATAGGCAGTTTAAATGCATTTTATAGGATGACTGGGAAGTGCAGTCATCCAAGTCCTGCATACTATGAGATTTGTGACTAAATGAGTACGGGCTAGTGAACGGGGCGAATGTGTCTATAAATCTACGGTAGCAGTAATACTCGGATACTTGTAACTCCCAGCACGGTGGAATATATAGATTACCGTACGTTAATACTATTGATTAAAGACTGATTAATCAAGATTATTTTAACGAAAAGTTTAGTAAACAGTGTTAACTGAAGAGTACCATACAAACAACCCTCACGTCATTGAATCCAGTAGCAAAATCAAACTTAGGTTTGGCGTGACTTAATAACTGCAGTCAGGTTATAAATTATACACTAGAACTCATTCACTAATACTGTTAAAATACATCTCAATTGGTTGGATGTGTTGTTTTGGAAGAGCAAGTTTCTTCTTTAGCACAATGGTGACGGTGCTTTTTATCATCTAGGCCTATAGAACTGAGTGTTAGCACAGTTTCGCCCATAAAATAGGACACCTGCGAACCAACGTGTGGACACATTATGATGTGGATATCCAAATTAAATAATGTTATTTCCACGATCTTCGTTGCCGGGCCACCGAATACCACACCCCCATTGAACTGTATTTTTACTGTGTATGAAGGCCCTGCGGCAAAACAATATTATTTAATGGAACATTTAACAGAATTTGTGAAAAAGAGTGACTTTTACAAACTACTTTGGAAATAAAATAATGGAATATTCAAATGATATTAACAAATCGTTAAAAAACAAATAAAGGAACAATTGTTATAAGACATACTGTTATAAATTAAGTCCTGCCAATTCTAATTACACCGGAAAGATAAAATCATATGTTTAAATTATAACCTGACCAAAATGTCCACCGTTTGCAACAGATTAGCATAGAAACAATCCATCAGTTTTGACACAATTAGGTATCACAACGAACATATTTATTTGCAATAGAGTATTTAGGGTATTTGTTACGACAAAATCTTATAATTTGACACGCCTGATTTCCCATTATATTACATATCTTCCAATATTAGATACAGCTAATAAAATTGTTACTTTAGTTAATAGTCTGTATAAACCTAGCAGCTATCGGTATTTGGTTTCGTTCTTCCGATGTTGTTTACATTGTTATCACGTGGAAAATATACCAACCTACGATGGTTTTGTTTGATAACGTAACCCCCTTAGTAATGATAAGAACAAAAACAAACTACAAGTTGTGATACGAAAACCTAACTAATGGATGCCTCTGTGTTATGTTTATTTCTTGGTTGAAATCAATTTCAGTATTTATTACATTCATTGGCTGGCAGTATATTGGATAGTTGGATGTATTAATTTATTGGTATTAAATCGATTTTGAAAACTAGCCTAACAAACAGTTTAAATTGATATTTTCCAAGTGACATTTAAAACATGTTCGCCATCTCAGTATCCGAACTCCGTCTTGGCAGCGTGGCGAATGCAGACACCCGATACTACGCTTGGGCGGGCTTTATTGACCTGTGGTTGTAGCCTGCAGGCGAACACGGAACTTTGCACGTATATATACGTGAGTTCTTGTCACACCTATAATCCGCGCTCGGGGCATTCAAAATGGTAATAACCGACAGTTTAATACCGGCAAAATATATACATAAAATAGGTGGACACGTGGAATTGGCGCGGACTAATGCTTAAACATTAGCTGGTGGGTGTAATGGGTGACCGGGCTTGTATCTCAATCTGCGGTCACGATCTCCAACATGATATTTGAATAACCATATGCAGGTGGTTTCATTCGTGATTTACCGGACACCGCGACCATTGGTCCAGTGATATTTAAATTTGGGCGCAATAACAGCTCTGTGGTCTTGTGGGATAGGTGCTCAAGCTCCGTAGACTATTGAGAGTTTGTTACTTACTGATATTTTTTTATAAATTCATCGTTATACGTATTAGAAATGTCTATATTGAATGTAAGCTATGGAGTAATGAGTGGCTAAAAGTTGTAATAGTTAAAACAATACTACTTGCATTAACTGTTTTAATAAAACTGGAAAAAGCTTGACATAAGTATAAATTCTTTTTGGATTTATACTTATAAATACTAATTTAAAGTGGGTCAGATTTTGTTTTATAGAAATTGGTTTAACAAAAATGTTATATTTTAAGCTTGATTTGCAAAACATACCCCAATGGTACCTGAAGTTCGAACCCAAAAAACACACAACAAATTATTGGCACGGAGTTACGTAGCCCGTCGTGTGAACATAAGGGGCAGGTTCGATTATCTGCGGTACTGGGAACTCTCCAAACGATACTTGATAACATTTTTACTACAGATAATAAAAAGATAACAAAGAGAAACAACTAGTTTATTGTTAGTCTCTCGTGTAAACCTAATGTGTTTAAATAATATCCAACTATTGTTAGGTAAGCTTGAAGTTAGGATTTATATTTTTTTATTTCTTCGGAAAGGTCCCTATCATTTAAAATTTATCAATCGGCCTTAAACACATGTATTGTAAGCGTATGATCGTTCTTTTGTGTTCCAAATTATAAATCGCAGGAGGAATTGGCTTTAATGGAATGATGGTCGTCTTCTAAATACGAGTTCATACAGTAGACAGAGGATTTCTTGCCGGTAAGCGCGTACAATAGACGAATAAATCCAGCGAGCTTGTTAAGAAATGAAAACATATGAAATTCCCAACAGAAACATTAATTGTCCTGTCCTGCCCGGCCAGCCCACCTTTGTTTTCAACGACACTAATTATAGCAATCCGTCGCATAGAATCTTTGCCCTCTGTACTCTGTTATTAATATTCGTTGTCCTTAATAACGTTATATGATGATGTCTCGTACTTATGATACCGTGGGAATGAAGAAGGCAAATATTTTAAAGCAATATTCCTTGCTGTAGTATAACAAAAGGCACAAATAATAATAATTTTTTATAATAATAGTTCCCTCAATAAGGTGAGACAGTGCACTTCATTTTATGTAAATCTGCAGCGTAATACCAACTAAAATAATACTTGAAGTTAAATTATATACTTTCACTTGAGTCTTTTAGTCGTTGAGAGTTAACGTAAAATGATTATACCAAATTTTAAATACTTCTGCAGTTAGATTTGTCTCTTCACAATGAGGTATGAGGCACGTAAACCTTCAGAATCGGCGTCTAGAGATATCGGAATATTGGCGATATTATTAGAACTCCTCCAAGATAAGATAAGAGCCTCGCGATTGTGACGTTTGTCTGCAATCTACTTGTCTCGTAATAATGTAAGTAACACCTTAGACAGTATTGTTACAACAACTCAAATTAAGTAACATCTTAAAACATTATAATCCGAATTTCACGGTCGACGCCGTGAACGCTCCAACTGCAATTGTCATCTCCGAGTACCCATTTTGCCTTCCAGCGCCTACGCATTCTTATTGAGATCATTTGGAGCTGAAGATGTTCTGTGTTTCTAATTTTATCAAATATAAAATTAATATATATGTTTCCTTATGATGAGCGGTTACCTTGATTACTTTAAGAATTATTCTAAAGCATAAGTGCGTTCCTTAAAATAATTAAAACTTTTTTATGCAGTCACTGAACACTTTTATCGAAGCTTAATTATATTTATTGAAGGATATTTTTACAAACCCTCTCAAATTTGCTCCATTTTCAACTAAATAACGTTATCATACCATTCACAGATGACGTTTTCATCCACGTAATCATACACTGAAACTAAAATAGGAAATTACATAAATCTGTATCAGAAAAGTAAATGACAATGTAGATTTGTTTGAAATATTAACGCATTTTATTAATACAAACCATTAACGAAATTTTCACGAAGACGAATACATTAAACACTGGTTTTCATGTCTCTATGGTTTTTAGATTAGTGTACAAAGTAATAAGAAAACAAATATCAATGGATCAGTTAAACTACTAATTTTATGCTATTCCGAGAGTGTAGTGGGCTTGTTGCAGCCACAGGGGCGATTTGCATTCTAATGTTTCCCCACGAGAAGGCGCAGTTGCAGACTGCGGTGGTGTGAAATGAAGCGAGAGAGGGCGAGGGCATTATCTATGGGCTTGATCAGCGAGGCAGATTGATGGTGAATGGTGAGGCAGTAGCAGCATAGCACCGACCGTGCCTCTGCGGAATCTAATTGTGTCACTACGTAATTCAGTAGAGGTTACACCGTCCTGGCCGGCTGCAGCAAGTGCAGCAGTTAATGTCCTGGCAAATTAAATAGTTCCTGTCTACTATAGCTATCGTACTATGTTTAGTTAATTTGATTAAAAATAACCAATTGGAATTTTAAACCAAGAATCGTCTAATTAAATTATTACATTATTTTTAATTAAATACAGTCTGAAATAAAATTAGTGCTTTCCTAGAATATTCGGAAAACGTAGATATATCCTGTAAGATTCATTAATGCAATATAACATGCTTGTTTTAAAGTCGGGACTGTCGTTATGACGTTTGTAATAAAAGTAATAATACATTTTCTGAATGTAGAAATTCGTTTGGAACGCTAGTTCATTACGATGGTACATTATATTGAAGGGTTTTCGTTTCTGAAATAACCAAAGCATTACAACAATTGTTTACAGATTATAATATACTATATTTGTGGCTCGATTCACCGACTATAAGGATAAAAATAACAAATCTCGTAAAAACCCCTTTAAAAATAAATAAAAATAGGCTATTAGTTTGAAATTTTCTAAATATTATGGACGAGTTTATGACGATTGATTGTCAACAATAAAATACTGGCCGGACTGCATCTTAAGTGTGTTGGAAATTACAACTTATATTATAACAGATAGACTAGAATATTAAAATCTACAACGAGTGTGTCGTATGATCATCGTATCTTTTATATTAGTACGTTAGCCAGTAGCGTTTGTAGCTCTGCCCTGACCGAACGACCGTTGATCGGCGATGAATTATCGGAGGGCCGAAACAAGAGGTCGATGCAAATATCGGCGGGGGTTCGTAGCCAGCTGGGCCTCGCTCACTCTTTGATCACTCGATCGTGCATGAATGTGCCCCACTGAGCCAGGTCAGAGTCCCTTCGAACTAAAATACGGGCGGAAGGGAGGACACGACCATGTGTTTGTGTTAGGCGTAATGTTGAAATGCTCGGTTTTTTGTTGGGTTAAAGTAACATCACATTTTATTGAAGAACTTTTAAATTAAACATAACCATACTATAGCACATCCTAACGTACATTTATTTCTTTGTTTGTAAGTATGGCAAAAGTGTACGTAGGTTTTGTTGTGTTGTAATATGTTATTAATTTACGCTTCTTTACTAAAGGTTTTACTGTACTATAGTTAAAAATAATTCATAATAATATAAGGGTGTATTTATATAGGTTACTCACAACCCGAATTTGGATGCGTAAATTGAAATTATTCATTCATATTTTAGATGCAATACGCCTATTCCATATTTTAATTTTGTATCATTACTATGATGCGATCTGTATAGCAATTAATTGATACATAAAACGAGAAATTCTATATGCTTATCAGTTCCGTCATTTATCTAACTAGAAGGTATTCAAAACGAGAAAAAATTGGTAATTAAATACTGCTTCAGGTGTGGAATGGTTAGCTTGAACGATCTCGGTGTCAGATAGCGGGAACTATCGCTATTGTAGAGGGGTCGCGGTATGCCCGATAGCGCACGTACTCTAGAGTCCTATGTCTCTCCCTCTTTATCTCTGTTTTAAAACCAAATATGAATATACAACTGTTTTAGCGAATTTCCCCTATAGGGAAGAAGCTATTACCGTAGGTCTCATGGTAAGACTTAAGCCCGAGACCATGATAACTTTTTGTTTTGAGGTCCCCAGATGCCAAAAACACTATTCGTTCAAATTTATATGTATGTATATATATGTCCGTTAACACGATAACTAGAGTAAAAAACGTGCGATTTTGATGAAACTTGACTCAAATGTGTAAAGAGACATTTATGACCTTAAGTTCAAAAACCAGAAAAATCGGACCATGGGAACGGGGGTTTATGGGGGTTTTAAATTTTCCAAAAATCAGTTTTTTGCACTTTTCACCCAAAAATGTTTAAAACACTCACTTTTGGTTTTGAGCATTTTATAGAGCTTAACAAACAAGCAATATAGTATTTTGAATTATTAACCTAGGTTAAGTGGTTACCGAGAAAATCCAAAAAACCTGGTCATAAAATCTCCCATGTTAATCTTATGGGAAACATGTTTTTGGCTTTACCTCAATTCATTTTAATGTAAACTTCTCATTTGCTTTTTCCAATCTAGTCAGCTATACAAAACAATAATTTTGATGTTTAAATTGTGATTCTATGTCCAACCGTTGCAGAGATATTCAAAGTGCTAAACACAGTAGTTGTCCAATCTTTATGGAGAGTAAATCAAATTTGTTATCTTCATTATTTATCAATGTATATTGATGAAACTTGGTATGCGGATTCACGTAGTACTGGTATATTGATATTTGCACAAAACATTATTGTTTGTTGATCATCCCAGTAGCAGCAAACCTGTATACTCAGCCCTATTGTTATTCTTACGGAGAATAGGTAAAGTTTTATATCTCTCTTAATTATGAACATAAATTAATAAAACTTAGTATGTAGCTTCACCTGGTTGAGTTATATTGATAACTGCACAAAAAAATTTCTTCTTTTTCTTTTTGCAGCAAACCTGCGTACTCAGCTCCAATGTTGTTCTTATGGAGAATAAATAAAATGCTATAGGTCACTTATTTATTTATGTATTTTTATGAAAGTTGGTAAGTGGCTTAATGTAGTTGTGAGAAACATATGCATATGTATGCATTGGAAACTCGCTAAGTACCCAGGTTTTCTACGACGGGGGTATTTAATAATATATTAATTATAATATGTTTGATTGTGTTTTGGTATAACTGTATTTATAATTAACATGTTAATGGTTTGGAGGGCTATGATAAATTTGTGGGCAATAATAAATCTCAATCTTTTCAAAACAAACAAACAAATGTATAGAGGAAAATCGAGTGAAATTGAGATGCAAAGAAGTGTGTGTGGCTCTATGTTGCGATGTGACAGACCGTATCGCGCGGCTCCGGGGTCCAGACACAACAGTGGCGAGTAGCGCTTATTTCCCACCAACAGAAGCGTACTGGTGCTGTGGTGCCTCGTGTCGCACTGGGCGAGTCGAACAATTAACTGATAAACAAATAACTCTATCAACAGTGTAGAAACGATTTAATAAGTGAAAATGGAATCACATACAAGTATAACTTTCTACCTTCAAGCTAAACATTGTTTTGGCGTTTAAGAAGCTACGACTTTATGAACGATGTTATGACTTTATGCTCACGTCGTCGTCGTTCCCCTGTTGCAGTGAATACTTTGATTTAAACTGGATTCTTTAACACATTCCCTTTAACTCTGAGGAGCCTATGTATTATTGTGTATAATGACCGGTAGTCAAGGTGATTAACAAATATTTTACAGGGTAAACAATGGGTAAAATTATAAACGTGTAAAATTAGTATGTTTATATGTGTTACTGATATCGACCCAGTTAAAGGTGTGCACATCTCTTAGGTGTATTATTTTAGGTTCCACACATTTTGTGCCAAGCCTCATTAGATAATTGAAAACTAACAGTAATTAAATGAAAAACGAAAAATCAAATGGCACTGTACCTGTGGATGCATTTTAGATTTTACTTTAGTAAAAATACACACACAGATTGAATAAGGAATTCAGAAATGATATTTTAGTACTCTATTTTATAACAGCAGAGCATTTTTGTCAATGGCTGCATAATTTTGTGTAGTCTATAATTTTTCTTCCTTGAGTATTTGACACAATAATGTTGTTTTATTGCATTAAAAAAATACAAATACTAATAGAATCGTTAACATACTATCTGGTTAATTGATTCCGCTCAATAAATCACAGCAGGCTGTTCTGGAGACTTGTCGCAGAACGGACATTCTTATAGCAAGGGCGCAGTAAAATAAACTTTACACGGTCCAGTAAAAATGCTTTGAATATTTAAGGCAGGGCGTGTTGACATGCCGTTTTATTGAAATGAAGATTATTTCACAATGCCAGCGACCGCCGTAAAACGGTAACAACTCTTGAGTCCATAAAAGTGTCACTCCCAGGCCCCCTTCGACGTCATGGGCGGTCATAGCACCATCTCAAGTGGTAATTATTTAATCAGATTTTTGTAACCTCGTACATTGTCTTTTCTAGTATATTTGTATAAACCAATTTTAACGCTTTGACCAACTTTTCAAAACAAATTACAAATTATTCCTTATAAAAATATATGATAAATGTTAACGTTGTATATAATGTACTGTTAATAATTAATTTCTTGAAAATAGCATAAACCTCAGCGGTGATTTTTGACAGTCAAAAAACCTTCCACAGTATAAACAGTTTTTCAATAAACTTTATCTACATGTTATTTTTCAAGTTTCATGTAGGTTGTCGGAACGTAACAACTAATATTTCTTTAAACTAAAACTGCGGCTTATGATTACGAATCAGTTGGGTCCAAATAGGTTTTTCATACATAACATGGTTTGTGTTGTGTGTTTTAGCGAATTTGCTCTAAAAGGAAGAAGCTATTACCGTAGGTCTTATGGTAAGACTTAAGCCCGAGACCATGATAACTTTTTGTTTTGAGGTCACCAGATGCCAAAAAACACCATTCGTTCAAACTTATATATTATTTATTTATTTATGTGTCCGTAAGCATAATAATTCTCATAAAAAGGTCCGATCTTAATTAAATTTGGTACAAATGTGTTAAGTTCCATTTATTTGAACGAGTTCGAAAACCAGACAAATCGTACCAACCAAAGGGGGATTTTTGGGGGGTTTTGTACCCAAAAAATGGGGTTTTGGGGGGTTTCACATGTAATTTTTATTTAAATCAAATTGTAATTTACACCATTGAATTCAGCTAACAAAATTTGGTATTTTGATTATTGCTCTACGTCAATTGGTTTTGAGATATTGAAAGAGTTAAACACAGTACGTTGTCTAGTGCTATTCTTATGGAGAAAAAGAAACTATATAGATTTCTATAATTTCTATAAAATCTATTATAAAATTATTATAGATTTTATATCTCGCTTATTTATTAACATAAACTGACAGAACTTGGTATATGGCTTCATCTGATTGTGTTTTATTGTTGTTTGCACAAAAAAAACATGTTTTCGCCTATGGTTCCCATGGCAGTAAACCTAGATACTCAGTCCCCATGTTATTCTTATGGAGAATAATTAAATTGTTATATACCGCTTATCTATGAATGTATATGGATGAAACTTGGTATGTGACTTCACCTAGATGAGTTATATTGATATTTGCATAAAAACCCATTATTTTTTGCTCCTTGTTGCAGCAAACCTTAATATGGAGAATACTTAATATTTTAAATATCGCTTATTTGTGAATATATTTCTTATGAATCCTGGTAAGTGGCTTAATGTCTAATTAAGACTTTATATTCTTTGGAAATTCACTGAGTACGTAGGTTTGCTGCGGCGGGGGTATTTTTATACTTTCAGTGCTTACAACCTAATAATAAACTTAATTCATAATTAAATTTCTAAGTTATTTTTGAGATTAAAGAACGGTCTGTTGACCTCTATGTCTCCCTCCCCATGGCCAAAACCCATTGAGGTCGTAAGCTTGTTTGAAAACTCGAAAAGAACATGTTATCGCCCTTTCACGACGAGGTAATCCCATGTTGCATGCTTAGGCGAAATGAAACTTCCGTGTTGAGGGGAACAGCGGCATACAAGAAGTGATTGTCTTGGTGTTATCAGATGAGGTCGGGGCGTGATGATAACGGCCCAAGGACAATGCGGCTGGTAAACTGATAAGATTAATCACTTAATTGCTGAGTGCAGAAGTAACTAGGAGCACGCACGGCGCGCTGACCCCGATGTAATCCGTGCCATCAGCTCCTGTTTGGAGACGGATAAAGATTTTGATAGTAACTTTAAATAGCTTTCCTTACCCATGGGAATAGCATGAGACATAAAGAGTTATTCTCGGGATAATCGTGTATGACAAACGAGCAATCTCTGTTCTGAGGAAAACTAAGCAGCCCTGTTACGGTTAATACAATGTATTAAATAACATTTAGCCAAAAATGACATTTATCAATGTATAATATAGTATAACAACTTGATTTTATTTTCCCTGAAAACAGAAACTACCTTTAAATGCGAATCACCAACATCATGAAACAAAAGTAATATACTATTGATGGACTATAAAAAGGAAGTTATAGTTTATACATTAGATATTCTATATTTTTAATTGTTCTACTTATTGAAGGATACTTTTGATTGCACTATAGTTAGGCGACTAGCGCAACCAGTTTTAGTAGGAGGCGCCATCAATGTGACAATCGCTGTCCGCATTATTTGTTCGTTGCCGCCGCGGCGCCGCCCAGATGAAGACGGTACAGGCCTTGCGGCCCAGGAGGTCCTTATTAAATCTTCGATTATCATTTTCCCGCCAAGCCTCGCATTATTCAAATGTCGCATAAATACGTGCCGAGACGCTCGATCCGCGTAGCGCACGCGGGAATATTTATTAACAAAAGTGCGCTAATTGAAAAGTCGGCCGGGTGGCCTTCTCCGAGATTAAAAACAATAGTGACCGCGAGCGAGCCATGATTGATTTACTGGCGGTAATCTACGCAGCCACATTCAATATGGCGCCTGCACGCAATCAAACCTTTGACTAAATTGTTTTTCCCGCGGCCTCGTTGTAAAATGTGTCAACTGGAATTGGCAGGTGGTGGGAGTTGGGTCGGTCGCCACTCCTGCCGATACGTCACTTGCATACTTCATTACGTTTGCCCGACTGTAGTAAGAGGCCTCGCATTGCTACGAGTGCCGATCCCGCCGATACTTCACTTGGATACTTCATTACATCTGCCCGTCTATAGTAAGTAGCCTCGCTTTGCTACGGTGGCCAATCCCGCCGATACTTCACTTGGATACTTCATTACATTTGCCCGTCTGTAGTAAGTAGCCTCGCATTTATACGGGTGCCAATCCCGCAGATACTTCACTTGGATACTTCATTACATCTGCCCGTCTGCAGTAAGTAGCCTCGCATTGCTACGGTGGTCAATCCCACCGATACGCCACTTGGATACTTCATTACATCTGCCCGTCTGTAGTAAGTAGCCTCGCATTGATACGGTGGCCAATCCCGACGATACTTCACTTGGATACTTCATTGCATCTGCCCGTCTGTAGTAAGTAGCCTCGCATTGCTACGGTCGCCAATCCCACCATTACTTCACTTGGATACTTCAATACATCTGTCCGTCCGCAGGAGGCGTCCATGCACTGCAACGCTACGGGCATCCACTCCTGCCGATACTTCACTTGTATACTTCATTGCATCTACCGTCTGCAGTGAGTAGCCTAGCACTGCTACGCTACGTAGGATAAAGCCGTCGATACTTCCCTTGGATACTTCATTGCGTCTACCCGTCTGCAGTAAGTCGCCTAGCACTGCTTCGCTACGTAGGACAATCCCGTCGATACTTCACTTGGATACTTCATTGCGTCTACCCGTCTGCAGTGAGTAGCCTGGCACTGCTACGCTACGTAGGACAAACCCGTCGATACTTCACTTGGATAATTCATTGCGTCTACCCGTCTGCAGTGAGTAGCCTAGCACTGCTACGATACGTAGGACAATCCCGTCGATACTTCACTTGGATACTTCATTGCGTCTACCCGTCTGCAGTGAGTAGCGTTGTACTGCTACGCTACGTAGGACAATCCCGTCGATACTTCACTTGGATACTTAATTGCATCTAACCGTCTGCAGTGAGTAGCCTAGCACTGCTTCGCTACGTAGGACAATCCCGTCGATACTTCACTTGGATACTTCATTGCATCTAACCGTCTGCAGTGAGTAGCCTTGCACTGCTACGCTACGTAGGACAATCCCATCGATACTTCACTTGGATACTTCATTGCGTCTACCCGTCTGCAGTGAGTAGCCTTGCACTGCTACGCTACGTAGGACAATCTCATCGATACTTCACTTGGATACTTCATTGCGTCTACCCGTCTGAAGTGAGTAGCCTAGCACTGCTACGCTACGTAGGATAAAGCCTTCGATACTTCCCTTGGATACTTCATTGCGTCTACCCGTCTGCAGTGCGTAGCGTTGTACTGCTTCGCTACGTAGGACAATCCCGTCGATACTTCACTTGGATACTTAATTGCATCTAACCGTC
This sequence comes from Allygus modestus, assembly GCA_963675035.1. NCBI lineage: Eukaryota > Metazoa > Arthropoda > Insecta > Hemiptera > Cicadellidae > Allygus > Allygus modestus. Next base: position 273,712,124 of record OY776111.1, read on the forward strand.
TGCAGTGAGTAGCCTAGCACTGCTTCGCTACGTAGGACAAACCCGTCGATACTTCACTTGGATACTTCATTGCGTCTACCCGTCTGCAATGAGTAGCCTTGCACTGCTACGCTACGTAGGACAATCTCGACGATATTTCACTTGGATACTTTATATGTAATATGTTATATATTCATACATATAACATATTAGAAAATTTTGACAAATAACTTACAGACTGCAAAGTATAAAGGCTTGAGATGTTTTGGTAAACGCACCTAGTAAGGTGATTTATTTTCAATACATGACTGTTGTAAATAATTATTAGAAAGATTATTTTTATTGCCTCTTTGTCCCAAAATAAGCATTTTATCTTTGGTTGTAATGTTGTAACGATAAGGAACAAATAAGGTCAATGATGGCTTCATTGAGATGTTTCTATAATGTTCTATAAAAGTATAAACATATTGGAGGAATTAGTTGGAACTTCACGAAAACAGACTGGTAAAAAAACTAGTACTATTTATTTGGTATTGTAATTACTTTTAACTTTGTATTACAAAATTCTATATAATAAATATAACACTGTCGAAAGGACTACGTTACATTCTTGCAGACTTTAAGTAAAACCATATAATAAACAGAGGAAAGTCTCGCCAACTCTGTACCCTGATACACAGTTATAATATTACCCTATTTTCAAATTGTTAACGGGCTTCAATGCTTAAATAATGTACACAGAAGGTGCGAGCTAGGAGGAATTGCGGGGGCAGATAGTAATGGGTCTCCACTACGCTTCCCCCGTATGGACCTGGGTGAGCACAGTTAGCGAGGGTCCCTGGAGCTGCAGTCACAGAACTATTTTGGAGTCATATTACTGCCCTTCGAACTTCGGCTTAGTTGCCACTATCTGTCCTTAAAAGTAAAAAGATTGGATTGATGGATTATTAATTTATAATTTGTAGCTATTGAAGCAGTTTGTAAATTCTTTACGGTTGCTTAATTGAATCAATATAAATGTACTTTCTATAATCAACGGTTTTTTGTACAGCTTATCTGAAATCAGTTTAGTATTTTTCCGTGCGATTTTTGTTTTTCAAAGGACCAACCAGTCAAAAGAAGCAAGAGGCGAGCGTAAATGACTCTCCTGTGCCACATATAATCACATAATGAAGACATTTCTCTATATTATTTTAAACAAATATTGTTTTTTGTTCGGCAATTTTCGACCCCTAAAATTATAATTTTGTATACATGTTTGGTATCAATAAAAAGCTCTTACTATCTAGTTATGCCTTTTGGGGGTTTGACAATCCCCCACCGTTAGAGCTTCGTTCCAAAGGCTTTCAAAGTTCCAATGTTAATCTTATGGCGTAATATTTTATTTAGTCAGCTGATCATAATGTGAAAAAAATATTTAACAAATCTGGCTTATGACTTCTAGATATACGAGCGTAGAGCAGGATATCAGTTAGTGTTTATTTTTCATATATTTTGTAAATAAATTAGGAGAATATTGAGGGAACAGTATGCAAACCAATATTAAACGTCGAGTATGAAACTTGGTTTACATGATGTGACGTCAAGTTTCGGAGACGAGTGTTTGACAGTGAGGAATTCCGGTGGTTCCGGCAAAGGTGAGCCGGTACTGTTGATTAACATAAGCAGTGGCCAGTCCCGGGATGTCCGAATGTCTCCGGGGTCACCACCTCGCCTCTCGCTATTCGCCACCGCTCGCAACTCGCCAATGTCTGATCCTTGCAGACACACCGAGGGCACGAACAGGGGTCCCTGACCGCCCACTATTGTACTGGTCACTGCTATGCCGCCAGACATGCTCTACACACTTTTATTTTACAGTTTATGATTAAAACACGTCTTCGTGACCGCACAAGTCTCAAGAAAGCCATTAGTAATAAGTATTAAAGCTACAGTGTTTGGTCATGCTCACTGTAACAATATGAAGGAGAGACAATATTCTTTCACCACAGCTGAATTCAAACAATATTAACAACTCTCAAAGGCTATTTTTGTTATGTATAAATTGACACTTTTGCGTAATTGTATATTTAAAAATATTGATAAATCTACTCAGAGCACCGCAGAGAATAGACTAACATAAGCAGTTAAGGTAAAAGTAAATCAGCCCATAATAAAAATTTTTCCTACCAAAATAAACTTCACCAAATAATGTTTATTTAGTGAATTTCCTTTGGAAAGTGAACTATTAGCATGACCCGCACGGTGAAACTTAAGCCCGGGACCACCATAGAAGTTCCTAACGTGACCCCCTGAACACGTTTTGGGGGGGTCGTTCAAAATTATATATATATATGTGTGTGTGTGTGTGTGTGTGTGTGTGTGTGTGTGTGTGTGTGTGTGTGTGTGTGTGTGTGTGTGTGTGTGTGTGTGTGTGTGTGTGTGTGTGTGTGTGTGTGTGTGTGTGTGTGTGTGTGTGTGGGTGTGTGTATGCACACTGGTGGTCGCATTTTTGTCCGATTAACTTCAAATTTGGTAGGGACCTTTCTGTAATCAGTTGGACAAGTTCGTTGGGAAAAACAATCGGAAAACTCTAAACCATTTTTTGGGGGATTAATCTTTCAAATTTGGGGTTTTTGGGCTCAAAAAGGGTCAGAAAAGCTCCGGATGTAAAATTAATGCAAAAAAAATTGAGGCAAAAGTTTTAAGCTCTCCCTCGTCATTCTAGCATAAATATTTACCGAGTTATTAAACAAAATGTGGTTCGACTAAACACAGTACGTTGTCTTATGGGGGTTTTACACTAGAAAAGCTATTCCTTTGTTAGAGTACTTTTATCATCACCAGCAACTCACGCCTACTTTCAAGCCTGTTTGGACCATCTCACATTATAATGCGCAAAATTGTATTCCCAGCTTTTGCAGGTAAATGAAACCAAGAGCATAAAATCATCCAAAAAATCAATGTTTTCAGATTTCAATAAAAATTGGAATACATGTATGTTTTTACCCATATTTTGAGTTTTAAACTTTTTTTGTGGAAATTCACGTCCCTCACGTCAGCGTGCTGCGTGCAAACTCGTTTAATTATTAGACATATTTAAATTATTATTTATTTTCAGCCTTTTACATACACTATATACGTTATATTGTAACTGTACAACGTAATTTTGTTCGGTTTTGTAATGTGAATTTTAATAATTATAGTACTTAAATAAGTGCATCTGTCCTACGAATAAAAATTATTCCAAATGTTGAACATCTAGTAGTTTCCCAACGAGAAATACCACCCGATAACTTTTCAAACTTCGGCCATTAGTCAGTGAAGAGAGAATGATGTTGTGTGTCAGGTGTTTTGAATGGGAGCACTTCGTCCAGTGGCAATATAGACATCACCGCTGACATATCGGGGCCCGTGTTTACTCTAGGCGTTGTTATAATCGTTAATACACTATTAATGTTGGTCTATTAGCATATCTCGTGTTGGGCAACTGGGCCGGGGCCCGGGGCGCCTGCACGGCTACGCATGTCATTGCAGGGAAGATATCTACCGACTAACAAGGGACCACCGGGTTACGTCACGGCGACTGGTCTGATCAGACTTACGTCAAATGTTGTTGGATTTAGAAATATTTTGTGGTGGACGCTTCTCTAGTTTTGCATCAGCGAAATAAGAGGTTAATCGTTTATGTTTGTTTGGTACATCACACTATTGAAGGAAACTACTCGACCAACAAACAGTACTCTTCACTACTGTTCAGCGAAACGATCATTACGTTATCTGTTTTATCGGATGAGTAACCCAAGACAAATAAAGAGTCGTTTTTTCTAAGACGATGGGATGGTTACTATTTTATTATTTTTAACATTATTTCAAGGTTCCATTGGTGGTTAAGTTTTAAGAAAATATTTCTGTTAAATTTACCATAAAGAAACTCCTAAAAGCAGCTGGATATTTGTCCAAGAGATTATGCAGTGTTGTGTTCATAAAACAAGTGGTAAGTAGATGATTAATATATATTTTCTGAGAAGAAAAATAGTAATAAGATAACCCTGCGCTAAGAAATTTACAAAATATAAATCTTACACCAGTAGATCAACAGATAATTTTAGATAAGACATGTAAACATATGTTTTACATAAACACATATACTCGATAATATATATCTTTTTATACTTAAAAGTAAACATTTCCAAGAAATATATAAATATATAGACAGCCATCTAAGACTGAGATAGTAGTGCCGCCAATAAAGGGGTTTGAGAGGACATTTAAACAAACCTTTAATAGAAGATTTGATATACATGTAATCTTACTCTGCTAGTAAATATAAATTGATTGATTAAAAAGGGCTAAAAGAGAGGAAGTATTTGTCAGTTTTCTGATACCGATTATTTTAGTTTATTAAGGTATATTGCTGAAAACAGTGATTCTAAATACTCTGTTACTATCGAAAAAGAACATAAGAAATAGCTTATTGTAATAAGGGATGGAGGAGGAATTGCAACTATGCAAACTGTCATTAAGGCAATTTACTGTGTTTCCCACGATTTGAAACGATCTTCATTAATTGGCTGGGTAGCGTAGTGGTTATCGTGCTCGTCTCGTAATCTGAGGTTCGCCAGAGCGATCCCGATCAAAATCTCAAAATTTTGAGAAGGTTCGAAACTGGACCTAGCTACCATTTGTTATTGGGCTATTAATTAATGATGCTTTCAACGAACAGGTCGACCTTAGATAGTAACAAGACCAGGATTTGTACCGTTCCCTTTAAAAATTAAAAAATGCCTCTGGAATTTGTAGATAGACTCAAAAAACAAAAAACAAAAACAACAAATTCGGTATGTAACTATTTGACTATTTAAAAAATCAGTATACGAAGCTGTCAATTTTTCAATTCCATTTACAATAATGATGATGGAGTACTTAATATAAAAAATAATTTTATAAATGATTAATAGTTTTTTAAGCAAAATATGCACACAATGTTTTTGCAACTTTACGAATTCCGTGATGTATGGTAGACTATTATTTTGGCTGAAACCCTTCTTCAAAATTAAGCTATTGTTATGCATTGATATGTTTAGATTTTAAAATTGTGCACCGAACGAATATTTTTAATTTCCAACCGCCATTTAGTTTTCCCATATTTACGCACAAGTTTGCTAGTTTAAGCTAATCTAAATCTCTAACCGTTTTCAAAATCCCAGGGGTGGCCTGGAATAATGAACGCACTGTATAATGTGGGACAATAGTTGTAGATATATATACTATAGCTACACCATAGCTGTATCTGCGTAAAAGAAACCTTAGTATCGTGGAGTGAAGATTTACAGTGAACCTTTTTCCGTCTCAAGGTCATTGGGGAACGATTCCGCTTTATAATAAATTTAAAATCTTTATCTTCTACAAAAGCAGTTATTCAGTAGCAGTCTATGTTATTAAGTATCAGAAATTGTATTGCAGTTCCTGATGCAGCAGGATTTTATTATTTTACTATTAAAAGTTACAGTTTAAATGCTGAATGTTTATATTGTATTTGTAAATATAGCTACACGTAAATTGAAATATGCTTATGCTATAACATTTTATTAGTGAATTTCCTTTGGAAATTGACCTATTAGCATGACCCGCACGGTGAAACTTAAGCCCGGGACCACAATAGAAGTTCCTAACGCGATCTCCTGAGCACGTTTTGGGGGGTCGTTCAAACTTTTATATATATATGTGTGTTTGCACTCTGGCGGTCGCATTTTTTGGCCGATTTACTTCAAATTTGGTGGGGACGTTCCTTTCTGTAATCAGTTGGACAAGTTCGTTGGGCAAAATAATCGGAAAATTCTAAACCCCTTTTTTGGGAATTAATCTTTGAAATTTCCAGTTTTTGGGCCCAAAAAGGGTCAGAAGAGCCCCGAATGTAAAATTAATGCATGTAATAAGGTGGGAATTTGTGATTCGAAAGTTTTAAGTCCTCTCTCGTCATGCTATCATACATATTTACCGAGTTATTAAGGAACATGTGTTTCGACTAAACACAGTACTTTGTCTTATGGGGTTTTATACTAGAAAAGCCTGTTATTACTTTGTTATAGTACTTTTATCGTCCCCAGCAACCTCACGCCTACTTTCAAGCATGTCTGGACCTTCTCCTAACATTATAATGCGCAAAATTGTATTCCCAGCTTTGCAGGTAAATTAAACCAGGAGCATCAGAAACCAAAAAATCACTGTTTTCAGGTTTTAATAAAAATTGGAATAAATGTATGTTTTTACACTGATTTTGAGTTTTAAATGTTTTTATGTGGAAATTCACTTCGCTCACGTCAGCTTGCTGCGTGCGAACTTGTTTTGTTATAATAATTTTTTATTGTTTTACGTTTTACTTTCTCCCCTTATACATAGTACATGGAGAAAGTATTGTTTTCGTCAAAATGTTCGAATTTGAGTTGTTAGTGGAAATATTCGTTTTGGTGCTCCCTGAACCCAAAAAATTGATTTTTAAGTGCTGTCTGTCTGGATGTGTACAGAGCTACAGCCCTAATAAATGGTCGGATTTTTATGACATTTTGTATGTAGGTACTAATCCACGATATCTCCAGGCGTTTTTTTATTTTTTAGAATTTTTGATTTTAAGGGTAGTTAACCGCCAAAAAACATGAAAAAATAAAATTTCTCAGAAGCGGCTCTAACGATTTCAATTAAACTTTAGTCGTTTGTAGAGCTTTATTTTTCCAACAAATGACACAACCCGCACTTCTGTGAAAATTCGGCCTCAGAAATTACAGGACTTAAAAAATCAAAAATTCAGTTTATTAGATTTTTCATACAAAAATAAATATAAACATATATTACTATTAAGCATTAATAAGAGCTCAAAAAACTAAATAATTTAGTATCTTTAATTAATATTCTACGATTACTGGTTGCGGAGAAAATTTAAATTTTCATTTTGCGGTAAACACAGTACGTTGTCCAATATTATTCTTATGCGGAATACAAAAATTACTATTTCTCCCTTATTTACTGATCAATTTCGTTCAAACTTGATATGTTTGTCAAGTTAGCATTGACCAACAGAGGAAACTCGAAATATGTTGCCCCTTAATAAACCTGGGAGGGAAAGGGGCATTTCCCCTCTTAAAACCACGTGTGTAGCAATTGATTCTGTAGTGCCTCAAAAACAGGGATTTGGGTGCATGTTTTTGGAAACAACTTGTTTACAAGATTTTCTGCACATTCGACCGTGCTTTGTATTCTATATTTAGAAAATAAAAAGTAATTTATTCATTAAAGTTGGGCTAAAAGGGAGAAAGTATGTGTTAGTGTCCTGATACCGTTTATTTTATCAATGTTTTATATGGTGTATACGTTCCTGGAGTTACGGTAACCTGGAACAAAAAACTGTAACAAGATGCCTGTATTTGGCAGACCCATTTTGCATGCAACATTTTGTGAGTTAATCTTGTATATTCCGATGCATATCCGTTGAACGCGTACAAGTTAACAATACTGTGTACAACTGTGGACATGTACTGTAAACGCAGTAAATACTTCAGGTGGGATTATCCATCGTTACGTAACGCGTGGGTGACGCTCGGGTCACGGATACATCAGATATTCAAAATGTTAATTTTACAGCTGAGTGTTTTATCCCGAGAATAACTCTGGGCATGACGCGCACTTGAGCTATTCGGGAATGTCCAAGGTAAGTGTTGCCTGGTACCTGTGCTTACATCTACGTTGTGTAACATTACAGTTACTGCGCTGTGTATATGTTGTACTCGAAGGTGATCCGGCTAAATTTAGCGAAACCTGTATTACGAGAGTCACCTATCCACTGAAAACTATTGGTACATAAGAGAAAATACAAATTGGGGTTTGGGTAATTTTTTGTAAATGCCCATGAAATCCCTGATCAAAATATTTCTGGTGATAAAATCAAATTAAAGAAGAGATTAAGACAACATGAATAGTTTAGTTATTTGCTTCATAACTAATGACAACATGAATAGTTTAGTTATTTGCTTCATAACTAATCTCTATACTGTTATTGGTTAGGCATAACCATAGTTCTAAGTTATTGCTATTGCAAATCTTAAAAAGCCATTTCATTTCGAATAAGCAGAAAAAACTTAGGACCAAACTGTAGATTATTGTAGGGACTTCGAGAGATATAATCTGGGAGTAATATTGAAAATAAAAGTTAAATTAATAATACTGCGTCACATAACTAACATTTTAAGGGACCACAAATTGGTCAAAGAGGCTCTAAATGTTTATACATCCCCTCCCTCTCTTCACAAGAGTGATAAAATCCCTTCACCCTTCCTAATAAGGAGGAAATCGGGAACGCGGACGTGGGCCGAAATGTGCAGCCAGTACCAATTCATTATACTGTGGGACGTTCAATTCGTTATCCTGGATCTTACAACACGATAAATCTCGTCGGGTACACGTGTGAAAGTAAGGCACGGCCAGTCGGGTAAACGATTAATAAACGGTTGACCGAAGAGTAGCGGTGGCGGTGGCGGCGGACGTCTTCATATTTGAGGATGCTCCTCGCACGCACGCGGAGAAAGCCTCGGACCTCCATTAGACACGAGTCGGACGTAATATCTGTTTCTAATCACCGGCCCGGCGGCCTGTTAATCTCCGCGCTGCTCTTCATTTCCCTTTAATATGCAGATTGTTAATTCCAATCACACACTAACCCCGGCCCATTAACATATCCCTTACCGCTTTATACGTGTTATTTATGATTTGACAACGTGGAATTACGGGCGTAACATTCAATCAGATAGACTTGAGCGCCGCTCGCCCAATCTCATAATTCCTAGAGGTAAAGATCTTTAATTAAATATCACCCGTTGGTTTTAGTTTTGGGCTGGTTCTTTTATGTGAGAGTGATTCTGTTTCGGAGCCGACTGGCCCGACTGGCCGAGTCGGGATTAAAAGATATCAATAGCAATAATACCGGAATGGAGATTACTTATCGACCATCTCTGTTTATTTACTACAAGTACTGTTTGTATTGTTTGGTTTCGTAATTAAAACAGCCAGGGCTGTGGGTTATAGAAAGTTTGATTGATATTGGTACGTGTAAGAGCTCTGCTGTAAAAGTGCATATATTTATTATGTTTGGTGAGCAAATCATCCCTTCATCTGCTTAAACGCGATACTTTATTTATAATCAATTAAATAAACCCTTCTTGAGTTGTAATACTTAAATTTGTAAGCTAACCTCTTACAACGTATCGTTTGTTACACATAAAAGTACAAGTAAATTGTACTGTAACAAAGAATACATTACCTCAATATGCTGTATTTATACTTGTAATCAGACTTAAAACAACAAATCCATTCATTTTTCCAAACCATTCATGGAAAAAATTGCAATGACTTAATATGCCTTAGCATATGCAATATACTAAGGTACAGTCAGCCCAAGGTTTCGTTAAAGTTTCTGTTTGTCTTCAGGCTGCATTTCATTTCGAGTAAGCAGAAAAAACTTAGGACCAAACTGTAGATTATTGTAGGGACTTCGAGAGATATAATCTGGGAGGAAGAAAGTATGTTTAATTCCTTGGGATATACTGAAATTATTTTTAAAACAATCTTCAAGTTCTAACAAAGTTTTTAAACATAGTACTTGTTCAATGTAAACATTTCCTGCAGACACGTCGCGGCGCTGCTGGCGCGGCGCGGCGGTGGGACGCAAGATGTGGGATGTGGACGCAATCAGTCCGCCGACAAAGTAGACATGCAGCAACGCCCCCCCTCCACACAGATATTACAGAACATCTATTAACATCTACTTTCCAACAATCTATTTGATTGGAACAATTTCGACCTGTTTAATAATACCTGAGGTGTCTTTATTTCGATTGGTGTGAACAACCTTGGCGAAAATCGCACTCACGATATCGAAAGTTAACTGCAGAACAACTTTCATAGTAATTGATTCGAGAGATTTAATACTGATATAAATAACATTCAGATTCAATGGTCATCGAGTTGACGATTTTACGTTGAGGATAAATGTTAAATTTTAAAATTTGTGTTGAACTTTACACACCTTTCCTCCGCGTTAACAGAACCGTTTGTGTCTATGTAAACCCTTACTCTTTTCTAAAACCACTCTAATTAACAGTGGTTATATGAAGTTATATGCATTTCATTATCCAAAATTGAACTTAATTGGAGATAAAATAATTAATAATACGCCACACAGCTTAACCTCTTATGGTGCATAAATAATTCAAGTGACGTCTCCACAGTACCCATGGGAGTAACACAAGTAGTCGAGTGTTTCTCATGGTATCAAGATCCGGCGGTAAAACAATTGGTTGATGTTAAGAGAAAATATATTACCTTATTTATTATTTTACCCACAGATTATCTGCATTACATTTCGCGTATAAACTCCGCGTGTGAACTCGACCAATTACTAAGTTTTCCTCCAGAAGTCGACGAAATGAATGAACCAGGTGTTCAAGACGGGCGGGTCACGGTTAATCAACAAGACAGAAGGTGGAGGAGGAGGTGGAGGACGAGGACAGAGGACCAAAGACAACAAAGCTGCGTCATTCAGGTGTCACGACAGGAGAAAGTGAGGAGTGCACCCTGCCAAACCTGCACAAGCAACGCCGAGGGGACGACTCTGTTAGCCCTACCTGGCCAACCAAAGGAACCAGAGTTTGGGCAGATAAGTTCAGAAGAAGGAAATGTACTTTGCGAACCATACAAATATTGATTATTGATTTATTTGGACTTTACCTATGGATTCTATTATTTAAAACTATACTACGTTTTCGAAGGTCAGGAAACTTCTCCCGTTATCAAGTGAACTTTACTTACATCTAAATATCAAGTTCTTACTCCTAACCAACCTAAATATTTTGGATTTTTTAAATTTTGTCTTTACATTTTAATACACAAACACAAAACTAGCAATTACAGATACAAGAAACAAATACAATACACTAATACAACATGTACATACAAGAACAAATGGAAAACTGATAATAAGTAAAACAGTAAAACGGGAAAACGTTTTGTATATACATTTTGTTGTAATGTAATGTATTTGTTTTTGTATCTGTATTTGATAGATTTATGTTTTTGTAAATTAAAATATAAGGACAAAATTTAAAAATATTGGTTAGTTAGGTGTAAGAACTTAATATTTAGATGTAAGTAGGGTTCACTTGATAACAGGAGGCGTTTCCTTACCTCCCGAAACGTAGTGTAGTTTTAAACACTAGAAGTGAAAGGCAAAGGCCAAATAAATCAAAAATTAATTCAAATCCATCGCTATTATGAGTTTCAAAAATACAGCAGTGTCATGATTAGTGTTTTGAATCTGGATTTCCAATTTCTCCATGTCTCTCTTTGTCTGAGAACAATTACCTTGGAAAGAAGAAATACTCAACTATAGCACAATAAAATCATTCATTAATTTATTAGGAGCTAAATATAAGGATTAACTTTCAAGATGTGAAGCTATGTCGACAGTTCCACGAACCAGGGTAGTGTATTCAAATCAGCAACACACAAACACACTCCAGATTGAAGTGATATAACTTCTCTTGACACACACTTGCTCTACACTCCACACTTTATCACCTTTTAAAGTTGATTGCCTTTTCAGCAAGGTAAATTTTAAGCAAAACTGCTACTCAACAGAAAAAGTACCTGAGTCTTTGGCTTGAATTTGATAATAATATTTCATTATCTAAATATATTCCTGCGTTTAAAACGTTTTTACCCAGAAAATAATTATAAATTTAATTAAGTACGTCTAATAATCATCGAATTAGGGGGTTTTATACATTATATTTACGATAATGCGATTTTAAACACGTTACAAATTTGTTAAAACCGCGGAAATCTACCTAAATGTGTTCAAACTAGCGCATCACAAAAGTGAAGATTAAATTTGTATTGGCTTCCAAACATTTCCAGAAGTAGCTATTTTAGTTTAGTTTATATGATATGTACAGTACATTACTTTATAGTATATTCAACCTTACTGTGAGGTGCTCGAAAATAAGATAGGGGCAAACCTGGAATAAACGTGATTTTCCATCCTGATAGGTCACTAAGACATAAATACTACACATTTTATATTCAGATTATGAAAAATATTATTTAAGTTTAATTTATGTATAAATTAGACGGCAAACTTATATACAGGGTGTATACAAACTTCCTGGACACACTTTGTGCACTTGTTCATTTGGTCGAGACAATAACAAACACCGTATAAAGATGGGTCTAAAATGTCTAGTTTTCTGTCTGTTTGTGATTTTTAAAAGTTTTCAAATAACTCAGCTTATATTGATAAAAAGTTTAAATTCAGCTCTAATGTGCATCTTAAGACTCACAACAAGTATATACATTTTGGTTAATTTAACTATATCAGTTTCAAGATGGTGGCCCTTTAAAGTTGTTGATGTAAAATATCATGAAAACCTTCAGTTTTATCAACATGTTTTAAGTAAAAAAAGATGCAGTACTGTAAGACAAACAAAAGGACACCTTGTTTGCTACAATCGGATTAGAAATAACTGGTATATTAGCTATTTACTTGATTATTTGTCGACTTATTACGGCAATATTTCAAAAACAATGTATAAATTGTAAATATGAGTACTATTTAAAAATTTGATATATATTTTGGTAAATAGCTAATAACTCTGTGAATTATCGTCCGAACGTAGCAAACAAGGTGTCGTTTTGTTTGTCTTAAAATGTTAAATATATTATGACTGGAAACAAATGTTTGGTAAAGCTCTCGGTTTTCATGATATTTTAATAAATTTTATTACTGTCCCAACCTAAGGAACAAATACACAAAGTGTGTCCAGGGAGTAATTATTCACCCAGTATATTGAGGGTAAAACACAATTTGTTAATCATTACAAGTTGTTCTTTTGTCTATTAATGTTTGTCGAGGAGATTTTGAGGACACTTTTTAGAGTTTACAAACGATCCCACTACATAATAACGAGTCTGTAAGAGTGTGTTTAAAATCAAACGAAGTGCAAAGCATATCTTCTATGACATACCACCCTTGTTAACTTTTGAATTTGTATAAAGTTGTAGATTTATCCTTGCTAGTTTGATTAAAATATTAAATAAAACATATAGTTTTATAGAAATCACTGTTTCATTCCTAGCCAATCCCCTGGCAGACATTACTCCTGGTTCAGTTTTGACGAATACATTTTTTTAGTTTTTTGGATCTTCAGGCTTTGGGCACCAACGTGTTTATTTGTTAGAAAAATAGTAAATATTTTTACTCCAAATATAATTTACTAAAATTACTTACTTTAAGCCTGTATTTCCATGAATAAAACAATTCAAATATTACCTATATGTAATATAATTGTTTTATGAAATATAACCAACTCCGCAAACCATAGTCATAGAAGAATTTAAAATTCAAAAAAAGAACGTCTCCAATAGTTCTAAGTTATGTTTATATTAGCTCTTCCTTCATGAAGTAAATTGCTTTTAGCATTATTCGCAATTGAAAAGTCACTGTTGACGTAGGCTTGAGCGCGGGACCAGTCATATAATTTGAATATTTATGTAATGTATACCCCCCTCATGATGTCTCTAAATTGTTGCAAAGAAGAACAGTCATGGCTAATCATCGTTAAAGTAGATAAATTGCATGTTTAGGAGTTCATTTTACATCTGATTTGATTTATTTAAATAATCTACATAGCTGGTAAAAATAATTGAATTAACGTTTGGGCTTGAGACTTTTCTATAAGCAGAACATGTTACAAATTAACATTAGCCAGGTTTTTTTTAAATAAACCAAATCTTACCTTATCCTGAAAAATTAAAACCATTAATTATTATGTGATTGCTTATTGCAAACACTACATTAAAATGAGACTAATCCCTTTAACATATTAATTTTTGGTTCCATAAAAGTACTCATGAGGGATGTGCATTATACTGCACCACACTTACTCTGAACACTACAGTAACGGCTCCGACAGGTAGCGGGCTGGCTCCACTGTTATTCCTGATCCGATTGCTTGTCTGTGCGACTGTAATCAGCGGTTTTATTGTCTCTAACGCGGTATTGTCTGATGTGCCTTGCTGGTACTGTCTCCTCGTATGTACACGCATTACCCGCGCGTGCGTGCGTGCGCGAGGCTGTGTGTACACAGATGCACAGCACTCCTGCACGCACTACTGCGCATTTCCGTTCATACGCGTTCATCTGAGCTTACCATTTCAAAACCGTCCTATTATGTCACCACATAATTTGCATTATTTCCAGTCTGTACCAGAAATAAACAAGTTGCCATTGAACTTAACCTTCAAAAGCGTCAACCTCTTCCAAACATAGACTTTTAGCAAACACATGATCAATTCAACGATTGAACTGTGTAAATAAAATGTTTATGAGTTTAGATATATTTCTGTAGAGGATTATTTTGCCAAGACAACTACACTTGGTAATTAATAATATTTCGATACCAGTATTTCTTGTGTTTATTTACCTGGAACATTTCCAAGAGCAATATACACTTCGTTGCTTGATCTTACAATTTAAGGTGACAGGTTATTTGACTTATATACACTAGTTTAATTAAATATGTAATGCTGTTTACATACTTAAGTAAAACATTTTATTCGTACAAATTTAAATTTATTACTCAATTTACTTACGGTTCATGGATATATTTTATTCTTCTCATTTTCGGTTCCCAATATCTATATTCATAGTAATTATGTAATAAATTCAATTATGGCTCATTTCCATCTTTACGTAGGCCATGTCACGTTTGACTATGGCAATTTATATTATAACGACCTCCTTCTCATAACTCCCGTCGGAATACCATGCATGACTTATGTTGTGTAGATAAAGTTGTCATAAACCCGGTAGACCAAATAGGTTGTATGTTTTAATTTACTAAAGCAGGAATATATCTTTTAATTTAATGTTCATAATCAAATTTAGATATGTACATTACACACTTTAAGCTAAGATTAAACAATTCAAAAATAGAATTAACCTCATTAACCATGTTTATATCACCCGTTAATTCTTTCATTAAATATTTTTGTAAAATACGTTGTGGGCTTTCTACATATTCGCCTTATATTACGCCTTATATTCGGAGAGTAGACTAGTTTTTCCTGTACAATACCTGCTATCCATCCTGAGCCATCAGACGCTATTAATAAATGAAAATCTCCGAGGCCATAACATATATTTAGTGTCCAGTTTCATGTGGAGCCGCGGCTGATTAGTATTGACAGACAATTACAGCTGAGTGATTGGCCATCAACAGGTGATTGGACGGGAGAGAAGCCATCTTCACTCCTCACTCGCCGCATACTGAGTAGTAGTGGCAAATGTTGGCTGCTCAAGTCTACATTTGTTGTCAGCAACTAAGCTTGAACACTGCTACTGCTGGCCGTTTACACACGTTACGCTTATGGCCAGTAGAAGTTCATAAAATAAAGTTAGTTATGTTAACAGATTTTCACTGAGAGACCTATATATTCAATGAATTCAGTAAATTAAACAATTAAATTAAATTTAATTAAATTAAACATCTTTAATTACAAAAAACTCACGTTGAGCATGTACATTTTAAACTATCGACTTGGTAGAAAAAGGAAGATACATTTTGAAAATTTTTATTATAAGGGCGGATTAATAAAATATTTTCTTCAGATTATAATAATCCCAAAAATAAATACAAGTATGTAGATTTTGGCACTAACAACTATCTAGGTATTAACACGATTTTATTTTGGAATTTTAACAAAACTGTTATAATATTGTTAGAAGCTAAAAAATCTCTATGAAATAGCAATCAAACATCTAAAGATATTTGGTATTTGAGGTTTTACATTTAATTACTAGATCGTATTGTTTTGTATGCTTCGTGAGTTTGAATACAAATAGCTTTAAAAAACTCCACGTAACTTGATGTGCAAATCAACTTACCAAGAAACTCCCCTACGTATCCCAACAAACTAGCAACTAGCAACCTTCAATTCGTGATGAATCTACTCGGCCTAGAGAGTCAAGATCTCTAAACTGAGGTCAACTTGAGCCTCTAAAACAACATACATTGCCGAATGAAGGACAGGCCCTGGACCATAAATCAGGTGGGTGATGCGGAGTACGCAGTGACGATGACATAGCGACGAGTACGCCTGCGCCGCGCCGTGGTGCCTGGTCCGAGTGGTGACAAGGCCGGTCAGGCGGAGGCGACCTGTGAATGCAGCATTCAGCATTCAACATTCAACAGGACACCTTCACCGTGGAATATGAATAATGAGATTACATCGTATCAATGGTGAAGGGAGAGGAATACATTAGGCGACAATGTAGCCGTCACGCTTTGTGGCCATTCAGAAAATTGATTGTTTTAAACCTGTTAATGACTTCTATCAATTAGTCATTGATGACAGGATGACGAATGACGCTACACGACACGATGTCCACTCGACACCGACCGCAACAATCGTAGCGCTTTGATTGGGTCCGAGATTTATTAAAATGTTGGGACCCACAAAAGGCTTTGCTGTATACATGTTGTCAAGCTCGATAATGTAAACCTTTTTCACTTGTTTGCTATTTGTGCATCCGAATCGGTTTCTCATGCTAAAATACAATTGACAATCTTTATATGTTGTGGACTCAAGATGTATGTAACATGTGCACTGTTGCAGAACTAATACCGCCCTGGTTTATATCGTCGGTATAAAGATACCAGACAGAAACGTGACTGTTCATGGGAGAAAAGTAGAGATGTTTCAAATGCTGGATTTTGTGATAGAAACATCCTTAACAGTAAATTCAGTATTATACTTATTTCACAATTCTTAACAAAACTTTTAGTATAATGGAGAAAACGTCGAGTCAAATAGATGCGTTGAAACTCGATAGTGCATTACAAGGTCTCAAAAGTGCATAAATCAAGTATCAAGTATCAAATGAAGTAAAGTGGCCGCTCTTCTGAATCACCTATATCTCCTGAGTTCTTGGCCTAGTTAGTTATAAGATTATTTATGATATAATGCTCATTTGAAAACTATAAATTATTCACCTTAATTGTTTAGGACAATATTTTCCTCAAACATCTATATTTAGTTGTCATGGTTGTGAATTTCAACCTCGGCAGGCCAATGGGGGCGTGCCACTTCTGAGGTCTGGTGAGGAGGTGCCACTGTGCACGCCACTGGTTGTCATGGTTGTGAATCTCAACCTCAGCAGGCCAATGGGGGCATGCTACTGCTAAGGTCCGGCCAGGAGACGCCACTGGTTGTCATGGTTGTGAATCTCAACCTCGACGGGCCAGTAGGGCGTGTCGCTGCTGAGGTCTGGTCAAGAGATGCCACTGTGGACGCCACTGGTTGTCATGGTTGTGAATTTCAACCTCGGCAGGCCAATGGGGGCGTGCCACTTCTGAGGTCTGGTGAGGAAGTGCCACTGTGGCACGCCCTCACTGGCCCGCCGAGTTTGAGATTCACAATCATGACACTCCTGGACGCCACTGGTTGTCATAGTTGTGAATCTCAACCTCGGTGGGCCAGGGGGGCGTGTCGCTGCTGAGGTCCGGCCAGGAGACGCCACTGGGTATGCCACTGGTTGTCATGGTTGTTAATCTCAACCTCGGTGGGTCAGTCGGAGCGTGCCACTGCTGATGTCTGGACAAAAGACGCCTCGGTAGACGCCACTGGTTGTCATGATTGTGAATCTCAAACTCGGCGGGCCAGTGAGGGCGTGCCACTGCTGAGGTCCGGCTAGGAGACGCCACGGTGAACGCCACTGGTTGTCATGGTAGTGAATCTCAACCTCGGCGGATAAGTGGGGGCGCCACTGGTTTTCATGATCGTGAATCTCAACCTCGGTGGGCCAGAGGGGGCGTGCCATTGCTGCGGTCCGGTCAGGAGGTGCCAGTGGTTGTCATGGTAGTGAATCTCAACCTCGGCGGGTCAGTGGGCACGTGCCACTGCTGAGGTCCGGCCAGGAGACGCCACTGTGGACGCCACTGGTTATCATGGTTGTGAAACTCGACCTCGGTGGGTCAGTGGGGGGTGACACTGCTGAGGTCCGGCCAGGAGACGTCACTGTGGACGCCACTGGATGGCATGGTTGTGAACCTCAATCTCGGTGGGTCAGTAAGGGTGTGACACTTCTGAGGTCCGACCAGGAGACGCCACTGGTTGTCGTGCTTGTAAACCTCAACCTTGGCGGGCCAGTGGGTGCCACTGCTGAGGTCCGGCCAAGAGACGCCAATGTGTGAGCTACTGGTTGTCGTTGTAGTGAATCTCGTCCTACTTGGGCCAGTGTGGGCGTGCCACTGCTGAAGTCCGTCCAGGAGACGCCACTGTGGATGCCACTGGTTGTCATTGTTGTGAATCTTAACCTCGGTGGCCAGTGGGGCCATGCGATTGCTGAGATCCGGCAAGGAGACGCTACTGTGGATGCCACTGGTAGTCATGGTTGTGAATCTCAACCTCGGTGGGTCGTGGGGGCGTACCACTGCTGAGGCCTGGCCAGGAGACGCCACCGTAGACGCCACTGTTTGTCATGGTTGTGAATCTCAACCTCGGCGGGCCATTGGGTGCGTGCCACTACTGAGGTCCGGCCAGGAGACGCCAATGTGGACGCCACTAGTTGTCATGGTTGTGAATCTCAACCTCGGCGGGCCATTGGGTGCGTGCCACTACTGAGGTCCGGCCAGGAGACGCCAATGTGGACGCCACTAGTTGTCATGGTTGTGAATCTCAACCTCCGCAGGCCAATGGGGGCGTGCCACTTCTGAGGTCTGGTCAGGAGGTGCCACTGTGGACGCCACTGGTTGTCATGGTTGTGAATCTCAACCTCGGCAGGACAATGGGGGCCACATTGACCCCCATCAATAGATAGGGCTTTGTTTTGAGGTCTGGTCAGGAGGTGCCAGTGTAGACGCCACTGGTTGTCATGGTTGTGAATCTCAACCTCGGCAGGCCAATGGGGGCGTGCTACTGCTAAGGTCCGGCCAGGAGACGCCACTGGTTGTCATGGTTGTGAATCTCAACCTCGACGGGCCAGTAGGGCGTGTCGCTGCTGAGGTCTGGTCAAGAGATGCCACTGTGGACGCCACTGGTTGTCATGGTTGTGAATTTCAACCTCGGCAGGCCAATAGGGGCGTGCCACTTCTGAGGTCTGGTAAGGAGGTGCCACTGTGGACGCCACTGGTTGTCATAGTTGTGAATCTCAACCTCGGTGGGCCAGGGGGGCGTGTCGCTGCTGAGGTCCGGCCAGGAGACGCCACTGGGTATGCCACTGGTTGTCATGGTTGTTAATCTCAACCTCGGTGGGTCAGTCGGAGCGTGCCACTGCTGATGTCTGGACAAAAGACGCCTCGGTAGACGCCACTGGTTGTCATGATTGTGAATCTCAAACTCGGCGGGCCAGTGAGGGCGTGCCACTGCTGAGGTCCGGCTAGGAGACGCCACGGTGAACGCCACTGGTTGTCATGGTAGTGAATCTCAACCTCGGCGGATAAGTGGGGGCGCCACTGGTTTTCATGATCGTGAATCTCAACCTCGGTGGGCCAGAGGGGGCGTGCCATTGCTGCGGTCCGGTCAGGAGGTGCCAGTGGTTGTCATGGTAGTGAATCTCAACCTCGGCGGATAAGTGGGGGCGCCACTGGTTTTCATGATCGTGAATCTCAACCTCGGTGGGCCAGAGGGGGCGTGCCATTGCTGCGGTCCGGTCAGGAGGTGCCAGTGGTTGTCATGGTAGTGAATCTCAACCTCGGCGGGTCAGTGGGCACGTGCCACTGCTGAGGTCCGGCCAGGAGACACCACTGTGGACGCCACTGGTTATCATGGTTGTGAAACTCGACCTTGGTGGGTCAGTGGTGGGTGACACTGCTGAGGTCCGGCCAGGAGACGTCACTGTGGACGCCACTGGATGGCATGGTTGTGAACCTCAACCTCGGTGGGTCAGTAAGGGTGTGACACCTCTGAGGTCCGGCCAGGAGACGCCACTGGTTGTCGTGCTTGTAAACCTCAACCTTGGCGGGCCAGTGGGTGCCACTGCTGAGGTCCGGCCAAGAGACGCCAATGTGTGAGCTACTGGTTATCGTTGTAGTGAATCTCGTCCTACTTGGGCCAGTGTGGGCGTGCCACTGCTGAAGTCCGTCCAGGAGACGCCACTGTGGATGCCACTGGTTGTCATTGTTGTGAATCTTAACCTCGGTGGGCCAGTGGGGCCATGCGATTTCTGAGATCCGGCAAGGAGACGCTACTGTGGATGCCACTGGTAGTCATGGTTGTGAATCTCAACCTCGGTGGGTCGTGGGGGCGTACCACTGCTGAGGCCTGGCCAGGAGACGCCACCGTAGACGCCACTGGTTGTCATGGTTGTGAATCTCAACCTCGGCGGGCCATTGGGTGCGTGCCACTACTGAGGTCTGGCCAGGAGACGCCAATGTGGACGCCACTAGTTGTCATGGTTGTGAATCTCAACCTCGGCGGGCCATTGGGTGCGTGCCACTACTGAGGTCCGGCCAGGAGACGCCAATGTGGACGCCACTAGTTGTCATGGTTGTGAATCTCAACCTCGGCAGGCCAATGGGGGCGTGCCACTTCTGAGGTCTGGGCAGGAGGTGCCACTGTGGACGCCACTGGTTGTCATGGTTGTGAATCTCAACCTCGGCAGGCCAATGGGGGCCACATTGACCCCCATCAATAGATAGGGCTTTGTTTTGAGGTCTGGTCAGGAGGTGCCAGTGTAGACGCCACTGGTTGTCATGGTTGTGAATCTCAACCTCGGCAGGCCAATGGGGGCATGCTACTGCTAAGGTCCGGCCAGGAGACGCCACTGGTTGTCATGGTTGTGAATCTCAACCTCGACGGCCCAGTAGGGCGTGTCGCTGCTGAGGTCTGGTCAAGAGATGCCACTGTGGACGCCACTGGTTGTCATGGTTGTGAATTTCAACCTCGGCAGGCCAATAGGGGCGTTCCACTTCTGAGGTCTGGTGAGGAGGTGCCACTGTGGACGCCACTGGTTGTCATAGTTGTGAATCTCAACCTCGGTGGGCCAGGGGGGCGTGTCGCTGCTGAGGTCCGGCCAGGAGACGTCACTGGGTATGCCACTGTTTGTGATGGTTGTTAATCTCAACCTCGGTGGGTCAGTCGGAGCGTGCCACTGCTGATGTCTGGACAAAAGACGCCTCGGTAGACGCCACTGGTTGTCATGATTGTGAATCTCAAACTCGGCGGGCCAGTGAGGGCGTGCCACTGCTGAGGTCCGGCTAGGAGACGCCACGGTGAACGCCACTGGTTGTCATGGTAGTGAATCTCAACCTCGGCGGATAAGTGGGGGCGCCACTGGTTTTCATGATCGTGAATCTCAACCTCGGTGGGCCAGAGGGGGCGTGCCATTGCTGCGGTCCGGTCAGGAGGTGCCAGTGGTTGTCATGGTAGTGAATCTCAACCTCGGCGGGTCAGTGGGCACGTGCCACTGCTGAGGTCCGGCCAGGAGACGCCACTGTGGACGCCACTGGTTATCATGGTTGTGAAACTCGACCTCAGTGGGTCAGTGGGGGGTGACACTGCTGAGGTCCGGCCAGGAGACGTCACTGTGGACGCCACTGGATGGCATGGTTGTGAACCTCAACCTCGGTGGGTCAGTAAGGGTGTGACACCTCTGAGGTCCGGCCAGGAGACGCCACTGGTTGTCGTGCTTGTAAACCTCAACCTTGGCGGGCCAGTGGGTGCCACTGCTGAGGTCCGGCCAAGAGACGCCAATGTGTGAGCTACTGGTCGTCGTTGTAGTGAATCTCGTCCTACTTGGGCCAGTGTGGGCGTGCCACTGCTGAAGTCCGTCCAGGAGACGCCACTGTGGATGACACTGGTTGTCATTGTTGTGAATCTTAACCTCGGTGGGCCAGTGGGGCCATGCGATTGCTGAGATCCGGCAAGGAGACGCTACTGTGGATGCCACTGGTAGTCATGGTTGTGAATCTCAACCTCGGTGGGTCGTGGGGGCGTACCACTGCTGAGGCCTGGCCAGGAGACGCCACCGTAGACGGCACTGGTTGTCATGGTTGTGAATCTCAACCTCGGAGGGCCATTGGGTGCGTGCCACTACTGAGGTCCGGCCAGGAGACGCCAATGTGGACGCCACTAGTTGTCATGGTTGTGAATCTCAACCTCGGCGGGCCATTTGGTGCGTGCCACTACTGAGGTCCGGCCAGGAGACGCCAATGTGGACGCCACTAGTTGTCATGGTTGTGAATCTCAACCTCGGCAGGCCAATGGGGGCGTGCCACTTCTGAGGTCTGGTCAGGAGGTGCCACTGTGGACGCCACTGGTTGTCATGGTTGTGAATCTCAACCTCGGCAGGCCAATGGGGGCCACATTGACCCCCATCAATAGATAGGGCTTTGTTTTGAGGTCTGGTCAGGAGGTGCCAGTGTAGACGCCACTGGTTGTCATGGTTGTGAATCTCAACCTCGGCGGGCCAGTGGGGGCGTGCCACTGCTGAGGTCCACCAGGAGACGCCACTGTGGACGCTACTGGTTGTCATGGTTGTAAATCTCAACCTCGTAAGGCCATTGGATGCGTGCCACCGCTGAGGTCTGGCCTGGATACGCCACTGTGGACGCCACTTGTCGCTACTGGACGCATTGCAGATTGGCATTTTAATTACATGCTTTTGCCACATTGTACTTGTTCTGTAAACACGCTTCAGTTGGTATGCATTTCCTCTAACCTACGCTTCATAGCCCACTCGCCAACATTAATCGCAAAAACAAGAGTTTGTCGTACAGCTGATAACGCTGGGCTTGTTAAAGCTGTTGTGTATATTAATCAGTAATATATTAAGCCTATCTATGTGGGCGAGGCGACCGATTTAGTTATGGATCTGGAATTACCCTCTGGAAAATCCTTCTATGATAAAGAGAAGAACATCCAAACATAAATAATTACCAAAACGACAGACCAAACCGTTTGACCAAACGGTGGAGTTGCAATAAAAACAGCCTTTAGGCTTGCAGAGTTCTAGTGTAATGCTTCATAACTTGAATTAATATAAGTATTAGTCCTTGGTAACCGACATGTGTGGACTATTGTTATGCATGATTAAATTGTTTTACTATTACACGCTGTTTTAACAAAATGACTAATGTCATACACTATCTGTTTCTTACTTAAAATAATGATAAAAGAAATTAATATTCCTCTCAAGTTGAAATTAAGCTGGATGACGCTTGATTTTGAAGCGTTTAAAAGCGATTCATACCACATAGATTGCACAATTGTCTAAAGAGAGTTTTCCAAACTAATAACATAGCCACTCTGAGTGAGGAATTTTCCCAGCATAAACAATAGCTCTGAAGTAGCAAGTATCTTATAACTCAATTACTAGGTGGTCGCTAACGCGGTCTATGGCGCGGGTCTTTGTGTAGCGCCACCACTACCAGCACATTCCAGCGCCACTATGCCACTAAATTGGATACTATATACATGTATTGTAGATAATTTATGAAATTATCAAACTATTTACTGTAATTTTCATGAACTAGATACCGCCCAATGGTCGAAATTCGACCAAATATTATTTGATGAATATTTGAAAAAAAACATAGTTTAATATCTAGTGAGTTCTGTTGCGGTCGTCTCTCTCACTCCTTCTCTCGCTCTCTCCTTCTCCCTCCCCCATCCTCATCACAAGGTATTTTTTTAATGTGGAGTTAAAACGGATAGCCCAGTAATCAGTAGCCTTTTTATTTATCCCTCAAACCTATCCACCTCATCCTCTCCCCGTCTCTCATCCTTTCCGAAACCCTCATCCTCTCCCCATCCCTCATCCTCCCCCATCACAAACAGGTTTAATTTTTTGAATGGGGAGTTAAAACGGATAAGAGAAGGGTGTTACCATTCCAGTAGTCAGTAATATTTCGTATTGTCCTGAACTATCTGTTCTGGCTGTTGTGGACTTAAAAGGGATAAGAGAAGGGTGGTACCATTCCATTAATCATTAGTATTTTTATTCAGGTCTGAAACCTCTCCAACTCATCCTCTACCCGTTTAATGTAGAGTTAAAACGGAAAGCAGAAAGGCGTTACCATTCCAGTAATCAGTAGCCTTTTTATTTATGTCTGATACCCCTCCACCTAATCCTCTTTCCGTCCCTCATCCTACCCCGCCTCTCACAAATAGGTTTATTTTTTTTATTGTGGAGTTATAACGGATAAGAGAAGGGTGTTACCATTCCATTAGCCTTTTTTATTTAGGCCAGAAACCTCTACACCTCATCCTCTCCCCGTTTAATCGGATAGCAGAAAGGCGTTACTATTCTAATCAGTAGCCTCTTTACCTCATCCTCTCTCCATCCCTCATCCTCGCATCCTCACAACATGTTTAATTTGTTTAAATTTGGAGATTAAAGGGATAGGATAAGGGTGTCACCATTCCAGTGGTCAGTAAAGTTTTTATTTGTGAATAATCTGCTATTGCTGTTGTGCTACTTATTTATTTGAATAACGCAGCTATTAATGAAATTAAAAGTATAAACAAATACGAAAAGCAGAACGCAAGTCCCCATAGGGATAACATGTAATATTTGAAAACCAAAAGGGCATAACCCTACACGTCCAAACACCAAATTATTTACATTCGACACATCTCCTAATAGTACTAAATAAGTGTGCCAAGTTTCATAATTCTACAATAGCGCATATCCGAGAAATCGGTACCAAAAAAATTTCCTTAGCCGATTAATACATAGAGAAGATGAGGGCCAAAAAGGATTATTTTACTGTAAGAGAAAACAAACACTACGTTAAAAAGGTTGCCAAATGCTCAATATAGATTACTCCATCTTATGAAGCTTTTGTTGATACACATTTTACAAACGTTCTTGCTTACAACAAATGACTTTAACCATCCTTTGTGTATATTTATCGTCTTGTATGTAAGTGCAGTTTGAGTGTAAATATACTTTGTAGTGTTGTGAGATGTAGTTTATTTATCCTGTACAAATTTGAATCAATAATTATTAACTTTATTTTACTTTGACATGTATAATTTTTATTTAAAACGTAAAAACAGATTTTCTAGTCATCAGTTGAGATTTAAACAGTTTTTTAGGCAGACATTCTACGTATCTACGTATTCTACATAGTTGTTGTTAGATTCATAATTATTCTTGTGGAATCAGAGCTTACACCAGGTTCGAGTATATTTTAAAACCGCATTAACATGTTATGAAAAATATTTGCTTGATTGAATTGAAATGAAACAGATATTTTACGATAAAATGTTTATCCACATGAATATTTTACAGTGACATATATGAGTATCTGATCAAAATGGCGGAAGAAATTAATACAATTTTTCATTAGGTAGTAGTTCAACATAATAATAAATTAGTTTAATTTTTCAAACAGAAATTTTGAAACAATATTTTTATTACATTCTAATTTACTAATTATAGTACTTCACATCTTTATATATAATTCTGTAAACGAAATTTTAAAGTCAAAATTGTGGTAGTTTGGCAAACCACAAGATGATGGGAGACGGCTCAAATCAAAAGTCTTGATCCCAGAGACTCGGGAAAAATAGCAGTATTTCCAAAATGTTACTAGCAAACGAGAAATAACGTAAACCATTCCCTATAAGAAAAGCATGGGAATTTAACAACGTCTGCTTTGTTTAAATTAACATGTGATTACGTGTGTACTTTGTTTACTAACTGACATGTGTTCAAATCAGATGAGATAGAGTATTGGTGTAGGGTTATGGGCTTTGGCCTCTTCAAGCCACTAGTATGTCTCTATTTATATAGAGGATAAATAAAATACGTCTTACAACACTATAAAGTATACATATTTACACTTATACTGTACTTACATATAAGACGGTAAAATATACACAAAAGATGGTACAAGGCTTCTCTTTCTATGTAGACCATTTGTAGGGCAACTGAACGATCGTACGTTTTTTGGCATTACTTCTCTGTGGTGGCAGGTAAAGCTGATTGTGTCGTTTTGCCATAACCGATTAAATCCACAAACGAATGTATAACTTATATTGAGAGTTCGTATATGTTTAACTTTTATTTTGGCAAGTTTATAAAAACCTTTCCTAAACTGAGGGACAGGCAGGCAGTCGTTTAAGGGTAGATTTGTGGTGGGAAATCAAAAGCCACCAGGTCAGAGGGCGCGGGTCCATTTCAAATTCACAACAATAGTGCACCCAAAGACCGCCACCCGTCATAATTGCCATTACTGGGTGGTCCATTCAGACTCAACTATAAAACTCCATCTTTCGAAAATCTTGAAAGAATATGCAGAATCATTAATAGTTGAAAAAATATGACTTTTTATGATTTTCCACCCGTTAAGATATATCCAATTTAACGCTACATTTACCTTACAACACAATGACTTGGTGTTAAGGTGGTTATACCGAAATTGAAAAGGAGATATGTATGAAATTAAATATGTTATATATTGTGTACTACAAAATACACAAAATACAAGACTACAAGACTATAAAATATTATTAGATGTAGTCCTCAAATTTTCCCGTGTGTTAAATTTGGATGGTTTTCATCCCATTTATTATAGAGTATAAAGTAAAATCCCTTAGATTTTCCTCAATAAGTAAAATAATCACAATTTACAATTTACAAACACATTTATAAAATTACTATTTACATCACTATAATCTGTTTATTTCATATCTACCGGGAGTATTTGCTTTATTCATTTTCTTATAGGCAGAGGCTACGTACACGTCCGACGTGAACCGCTTCTGTTCACGTCCGTTCCAAATTATGCACCGTACGTTACTTATCCTGTGATTTTTAAAACAAATTGAGAGCCAGAAAACCTCCTTACCTAACCTAACGTAACCTAACCTATCCTAACCTAACCTAACGTAACGTAACGTAAACTAACCTAACCTAACCTAAGCGGTAGCGAAGTGAATTTGCCCTTACATTGGACGTGTATGTAGTCACTTCGTTTCTTATATCTCGAATTGCTAACATCTTGTACTACTTCTATACAACACATTTGTACAAATCCTAGGTCCGGTGATAGAAATTTGCTTTAATTATGAGTATTATTTTTATTTACAATAGAAACATATCTTTCGTATTCAACTAGTAAAATAGCATACTTTCAGTCTGTGGTTTAAATTAGGTGATTTCTTAATATTTTAAATTGGAATATTATTTGTATGTATGAGTAAAACAAAAGCTTTACGAAAGTTTGTTTAGTAAAACTCCTACGTAAGTTGATGACATAGAAACCAGAAACCGAAAAGGTTTCTAAATAAGAGATGACTAGCAGCAAAGCTGGGGTTTCCTAATCCGCCAATAACAACAACAACAACAAGGTTTCTAAATTCTATATCAATTCGCAATCTATTGAGATACAAATATTTTATGTCGTAAGATATCCCTTACGATTTGGTCTTCTTTAAGTGTTTCACAAACTCCACTTCACCTTTCTCAGTCTAGTTTCTCTGTCCACGCTAGTGTAACGGGTACACGCACCTCCTCGATCACTGTGATACAGTGGGAGGGTCCGCGGCGACGACGTGTGGCCACATTCGTGTGTGCGTGTGCCAATAACAGACCACCCAGCCCGTAATGCGCCCTCCTCGTCCCATTTATTAATTAAGACATTGTGTTGCCGAGCTCTAAACGGCTTTTAATTGATACGTGCGGCCCGGTGAGAGGTCGCCGTTTTGCTCTTAGCCCTTTACTAATAGCGGGTTTCTTTCTTCCACTCCATCCCCCGCCATCTTTAACCTGCTGATATATTAGGTCGAGATTGAAGGTGGTTGAGTGCATGGTTTTATAACGGTGTTTTTGGATTGCGCAGTCAAAAATGTTTGTTATAATTTAAAACAAAGCTGTTACAAATCACAATTTAGGATTTGAATAGATTAATGTGTTTGAAAATACAAAAACTTTTATTAATTTTTTGGATGCATATTTTTAAATTATTTGAAAACTACTCTTAATACAACTGCATTTAATATTATTCATAATATTTTCTGTCATTTTGTAACATTGAAAGGTGAAGAGATGAATTAAGTCGAAATCGAAGAAAAATACATGACTGAATGAAAACGAAGAAAACTCTTGTGGATGAAAATTTATGTATTATGTCCTTTCAGAGAGATTTTTCTGTTTCTTAATTATGGCTTAGACTTATCAGTTAAAACATGTATCAAAACTAGAGATTGTTTCGAGCGATAGTAGGTTTGTTATACGCCGAAGATGCGTATTGAGCTAACAAGCACTTAGATAATATGTGATTTGATAATGTTTTCAATTAATGATCTAATAGTCATCTTGAAGCTACTGTTGACTGTAACTTCAATCCAACTAATAGCTCTGGGACAACAATTCCCTTTGGTTTTCTTCTTTGAAAAATACCCCGATAGCGGCATTGGCCCAAAATGGGCTTTAAGGATTGGTGAAGAGGGAGGATAGCATTAATGAGATGGGCTCAGTTATTGATGAGTTTAATAAAATCCCAATAAAAGTAGAGAGGCGGTGGAGGGATGGAATGTTTATCGTAACGAGTGTCGACACTTAGCTGAGAGTGCAGCGACTGACGCACTCAACACTTCTCACACATGTCCGTGTCCGTCTGCCTCTCTGTTTCTCTTTCTCTGGTTGTAGACATTTTCCCTCTAGCCCAACTGTGGTACTTCAAGTTGTAAACAATGTATAATAGAAATTGTAGAATAGTGTATACATTAGCTGAATTCGCTGTTTAATTATTGTTCTTCTCTATTTAAACTAAATTTATTTATTTTTTAATACTAATTGAAAGCTCAAATTTCAAGTTATATGTCACATGTTATGATCTGTTCGTGGAGTATTTCAAGTTGTAAGTTTAAACTTGTCAGCTTAATAGCTATATTGTGCTTAAACTGATAAACACTATATTGTGTGGTGAGGTACGTAAATTATAACTAGAAATTTCGAGGCAAATATATGAAAAATTCTGCAACCACTAAATGTCGATTAATAATACTAAAATCCTACACATCAAATTATTATTTAATTAAGTTGATTGTCTAGTCAAAAACTAATATAAAGTAACTAAACAGAATGCAGTCCAAAGTCAAATTATCATAAGAATAACATGAGATATTTTTTGAAGAGTTCACATGATCTACTTTTAAACTTTGAAATGGTCAAATCAATATATCTTTTAATTTTAGGGTGAAACAAGTTAAACCATTTATAAAAATCCTACTCATCTGATTTCTTGTTTCGCAAGCTCTTCCAAGTAAATGGTTGTCCCTATATTATTATATACCCTTACAAAATTCTATCAGAATAGGGGCTCTTGTTTAAGGTATATGAGGCACAATATAGTATTATAAAGTTTTAACTGTGACAAATAACGTAACAGCAAACTCGCTTGATGTGAAATGTTCACGATCAGTTTGCATGTATAGAAATCGTATTACTGGCTATTACCAACGATCAGTGAGAAACGTTTACCTTACTTGTTTATCACGTAACTCGACAAATATATCTTACAAGATGGCTTATATTTGTGGTTAAGTGCTTCACAAGATATGTGTGTCAATTTTTTTGACTCTACGATAACCCAAATGTCAATCAAAACTGGATTAGCCGACGTAGACCAACTGGAGATCACACGACAGTGACGTAAGTTATAAAGCACTTGCCCTTATCACTGAAGGCGCCGCTTGCTATTGTATCACTCTAGCGGGCATCCTCGACACATGGGGAAAATACATAAGGGGTTTTTAAGTAAAATAACTTCTTGAATGTAACACATTATGAGTGTTTAATTCTTTATTTAAGTTAGGTAGATATTTTTAAAAGAGCTCAAACTCGAATAACTGGATCCATTTGTGTACACTCTAAACAATGTATCTAAAACCTAAGCAGACCAATATTTCGTAGTGCATTTTTAACTAGCTTTACAACGTTTACATACAGTGTACAACGAACGTACCCACGTCTGCCTGCAGTCCCGCAGCGCAGATAGAGCACGCGCGCATTGTTTGTTATCATCGGCTCCGCACATTGTACACCGTGACCTTGGCTGCTATCAGGGCAATGACCTTGCCGCTGCTACACCGATACCATCGATGTATAATCTTTTGACTACGTACAGTGTGTACTCTGGCGGTTGTTGGGGAGAGAAGGACCTTACCTTGGGGTGGAACCATCAACTGGGGAGGAATACCCCAATAACTTTCAACTTGAGACTTACAACGCAGCGATTAAACAAAATATTGATTCTTTGTCATGTGGGTGTTGTTTTAACAGCTCATTGGTTGTTTTGATCTGCTGTTATGATTATTAGTGAATTTCCTTTGGTGAACTATTAGTATGACCCGCACGGTGAAACTTAAGCCCGGGACCACCATAGAAGTTCCTAACGTGACCCTGAACACGTTTTTGGGGGTCGCTACAAACTTTATATATGTACGTATTCGCACTCTAGCGATCACGATTTTTGTCCGATTTACTTCAAATTTAGTAGAGATATTCCTTTTTATAATCAGTTGGACAAGTTCGTTGGGCAAAACAATCGGAAAACTCTGACCCCCTTTTCTGGAGATTTTAAGTTTTCAAATTTTTAGTTTTTGGGCCCAAAAAGGGTCAGAAAAGCCCCCAAATGTACACTTATTGCACATTAACTTTTTGTACGTAAAAAGCCAAAGACTGTAAGCTCTCCCTCATCATTCTAGCACAAGTATGTACCGAGTTATTAAAGAAAATGTTAATTGTCAAAATACAGTACGTTTTCTTATGGCGATTTTACACTGGAAAAGGCTGTTTTTCATATCTTAATATCGTTTTATCACCCCCAATACCCCTATACCAACTTGTTATTCCGAATAGATCTCCTTCTAACTTTATAATGTACAACATTGTATCCTATTAGTGAATTTAAATATAACCAGGAACATCAGAACAGCCAAAAAATAAAATGTGTCAATTTTCAAAAAAATGTAACCAGTGTTAGTTTAAACCCTTTATTTGATATTTTTAAGGTTTTAATGCGGAAATTTACTTCCCTCAAGTCACCGTGCTGCGTGCGATCTCGTTTAGATTATTCTTTATGATTACAACTCCATAAGCCAAATGGTAAAATGTCCAAATTTCAAATGAATTTTCCAGCTTTTGTTTTACAATGGTGTCATGGATTTTTAAACTCATTTCTTATAAACCAGCAGCCACTATTTTCAAGACTAAACAAAATTCAAATCGGGATTCCGAGATAAATTTTACTCGAAGACATGTTTTATATTAGAGTATACGATTTTGTGAAGATAAAATACTAAACCTCACTAAAAACTGGTACTATTCAGATAAATGCTATAGTTTTGAGTTAAATGCAATATATTATGAAATGTTAAATTGCTTTAAGAAAATACTTGTATATATTTCCGTCTTCAGGTTTGGATATTCAAATATAACAATTTCGATTATGAATGGGAACTAAATTCTTAGTGTTGTTTTTTCTCGAAACACAAAAATGTTTGATTTCCGGTAATACGATAAATTTAACCTATTGATAGATAATTAAATCCTGTGTTAAGAATATTGAACGGAAAGAGTCTAAATCTCTCCTTCTGTAAAACACAATATACGATAGTTTAACAGTTACGTTCACAACCAATGATAGTTTGTTGCTATGAGGCGGGGTCGGGTGGAGCGAGCGATAGACCCTACGCATTGTAACGCTGGCGGTGCTAACACGATGATAAGCCGGTCGATGTAGCGATAACCGCCGTAAATGGCTTACCGGCGCTACCTGCGGATCATCCAGGCTCATCTTATCACAACCCTCTTATCACTCGCTAATAACTCAGGTGTTACATCAGTCGTGTGTGGGTAGCGGAACGTTGTTGATTGGTCAAACTAATCACATAGTTAAGTAGTAAATACGAAATAAATAATCATAATTTAATAATTATCAATATAATTAAAAATATGCAAATCAGAATAATTTGTCAATATATATACACCTATAGGCGTATATATAGGCCTACGTTATAATAATAATGTTTACGCAATAATGTTTACGTTGAAATATTCAAAGATTAGAAGTAATATTAATATAAAAATCCGCAAACCTTTATTTGTAAAATAATTGAATCAGCATTGCATTATACTCTGTAAAGTGATATTTTAAAATTGTTAAATTCAAAATGCTTCCACAACTATCGTTGGAGAGGAAATAGCTAAGGGTTTGAAATAATTAATAGGCTATTCTTCTAAAAAGATTTAACAAATTATACACTTGTGCACTTATACAGTTTTAAATGAGTTAACAATGTGATTTTAAAATAATTTGCTTTGATTTTTTATGACCGGACCACCGGGTAAGCGCTACTAGGCCAGGTAGCACACCGGCAAAGCGCCACTGCTAAATCGCGTGTGCATATTTTGCTCCGCGGTTTAGGGTAATTTAAAAATACATCTTTTGCTCTGGGGGTAGAGCAAGTAGAAATGGGGCCGCTGGAAACACCTCTTTTGCTCCGCGTATATTAACACAGCCACATTTGACTTACGTATTTGCAATCAGCCCACCTTCACTGAAACGCATTTCAAGAAATTTAATATATAAATTTCTCCGTTTTTCGCTGCAAAAGATTCCTATCAACGAACTGTTGATGCACAATGTTTCTTTTCTTCGTTGCAAAGGTCCTCTGGTTTTAGCGGTATTCGTGCCAATGTATATATCTAGGTATCCTTCAGGTATATATCTAGGTCTCCTTCA
Source organism: Allygus modestus (assembly GCA_963675035.1). NCBI lineage: Eukaryota > Metazoa > Arthropoda > Insecta > Hemiptera > Cicadellidae > Allygus > Allygus modestus. Next base: position 273,744,886 of record OY776111.1, read on the forward strand.
GGGTGTCGAGAAAGATGAAAATGTTCGGGAGAGTTTTTTTTAATTTGCTATCCCAAAGGTCCGATAAGTTTAGAGCCAAAATTAGAGTAAGAATCCGTATCGTTACTAGTTATTAGTTTACATTCCATCTTCCATCTGATTACCCAGCTACCCGGTGACCTGGGTAAACGGAGAGAGTCGCGCAGACCATAAAACTGTCATCCCCTTGGCTTAGGAATTTGCCGAGGGTGGAATTGGCAGCGCCTCATCCCAAGCGCTGCAAAGTCCGCCTTCCGCGTTCAATTTGACGAGGGTTTGATCAGCGACAGTAATATATCTCAACCCACTATGTAAATAAATAAATTAATATGTTTGTTGTCAAAATAATTACTCTCACAATATGTTGACTAATGTACTCATAATTAGTGTACTCGTAATTTAGTAATTGCTATTAGTTGAAATATCAAGCATTACTAACACATTGATATGCTATAATATCCGGGGTTTCTCGCGATAACATAAACGTGGTTCTCCTATTTGTTTCATTAGTAATGCAAGTGCTTTAAAATTAAAACTTTAGAAAATACAGTCAACAACTCCTAGCACGTGACGTCATCATCCCTGCCTACCAAGAGGTATTTTGTTCATAAGGAATTTTAAGAACGGGATGAGTATCCCCAAAAATGTTTACCTGTGTGTGACCGTCCTTAATATTTGGTCATTCAGAGTGTAGTGTAGGGGTGCTGTGTAAAGTGATGGCGGAATTGGAATTTATCAAGGGGCCAAGGGCGTCGGACCTATGTAACTTGGGGCATATTTATACTTAGAATAGAAATATCTTTGTGACGATTACATTATAAAAACCATTATTCATTTGTTTCATTTACATTTATTACTCATGACAATAACAATAAAGGATGACCCAATGAATTTAACAGAAATTTGAACAATAAGCAGGATTAAAAAAATTAAAATACTCACTGAATGACCATAATTTCTTAGTCAAGCACTTATTTCCTGATTTGTGTTGTATCACAGGTTTATTATAACTCTGAATATGTATTTTGCTGGTTTGCTTAAAATATTATCAGATTTTCTCGAGCCAATGGCAGGTAGTAGGTTGGGATTATAGCCTGGTCAGGTCAGTTGGGGGAAACGGACGTGCGTCCATGTCCTCCCTCGGCGAAAATTATCTATGACCCTCCCGAGCAACAGGTAGTACGCGCGTCCATGTCCTAGATTCGGCTACCTGGGGTAGCGTTGGCGCTTTCCTGGTGCGTGCCAGGCTGACCCTTTTTCGACCCTCGCATAACTGCTTTCCCGGTTCAACCCTAAAAGTCATAAAGGGTTTATGGTTTTTAGGTTATTAGTTTCTCTTTACTGAAATAATTAAATCAAGGGATTAATAACCCTTGGGGTACTTTTAATAACTTTGCAAATTTGCCGCTGACAAGCTTAATGCGGAACATAAACTCGTTACGTCATTATATCGCCTTTTATGTAATCAAAAAACGTATATTAGTAATTGAAAATTTTGTAGAAATAGAAAATAGGGCTGTAAAATTGGTAGAAGGAAAAATTCAATTTATCCATCTTGTCAAAACTGGCATTTGTTTGACACGAGTGCAAACAATTATTATCGTGAAGGAATGCGACAGGTGTATTGGATGTATTAGTGTATGTGTCGATCATGACTCATGTGGATTCTATGAGATCACCGCCACAACAACCTGTAGTAACGTAACCATTCCTTGACATCAACAACTGTCAAGCACACTTGTACTGTAATTACTTACTCGCCAAATATTTGCTCATTCTTCTCGGAGGAAAATATGCGATCAATTTAAAGTTATTCTCTGTCATCGTGTGACAATGAGAAATCCGTGATTGTTTAGAGATGGGTTTTACTTTTATGTCATATTTGTACTAGTTATGGATACATTTTTCTATGTGTTTGGTTAGTTACTACTCTTTGAAGGTTAATTATGATATGGCAAATGGTTATGATATGGCTAAATTCCCATTTCCCTGGAAGTATTATTAAAGTACATGTCAACATTTAAATTTCATTATATATTATTTACCTTATTTTTGTGCCCCCTGTTCAGTAACTCTTTGAATAAATAAAGTTAAAAATTTCAGTACTTGTTTATTTGAAAGCTAAAACTGAAAAGAGCGATTTATAAAAAAAATCTGAAAGCATACAATTTTGTTTGGAAACGGTGAACGTTGTGATCCTGTGAGACATCAGTAATTCAAAGACAACAACTTTGTAGTGAACATCTTGCATTTCCTTGGCAGGTGACTGTCATTAAAACCCAAGGATCATTAATTCTAGTAAACAATGCCGACAAGGTTTGCCATTGGAATCATAGATATTATTTAAGAGAGGTCAAAGTGTAAATTGGACTAAATCGCTTCAAACATACATGTTTTGCCTTTAGGGTTCTGTAACAGGGTTTCAAAGCTTCAATGTAAATGTCATGGGAGAATGGAAATCAATTTAATTGCAGTTGTTAATAAGCTAATTATATTTTAGTGTTATTCTGATTTAGTTACATCTTATATTAAACTCATATTATAAATAATACGCATTATTTATATGAATATATTAGATCGCTCTTCTGTAATCACGAAACAAGGAAGAAATGAATACCACCTGCTGTTATTAATGCTTTACAACTAAATTTAGTATTTACCAAACAAATTTAAAACGTATATGAGTTTTGACTTAAAAAAATGGTATGTTGGGCTTTAAGTTATAAAGCCCAACATAAACAATATTTGCCTCGGCTGTACTGCGTTGTAAGTAGACATAAAGCCCAGCTTGAGACCACTTGCCCGAGGCGCCGCTAGAGGGCGCGGGCGATACAAATAACCGGCGGCGTTGTGCGGTTATGGCTTGACGCAATCTCTGCTCCATTTTTGTTAACTCTTTTATTGCCGCCCCAGATACATAAACAGAGTGAATATCTCATCATGCCTACTGGGCATTGCTCCCGAGTCGTTCAACTCAGTTTCTTCAAGTTAATAGCTAATATGTTAATGTTTAAATTCTAACCAGGAAATTTCTTCAAATTATCATGTTTAAAGACCGTTAATGGGAATGAATGTTACTTTCTGTAGTTTTATCACTATTCAAAATCATTTAAAGTCTTCGTTCAGTTTTTATTCGTAACAATGGAAATTTAACATGTGCTTGTTATCTGTGATTCTGCTTCTAGAAATAAATGTATGACTCCTAAGGTGATTACCATCCTCTACAGTATCAACGAATTCAATACATTACACTCCCCGAGTCACCTACGGATTTTGGTTTGATATGAAGGGAAATTGCTGTGGCCAAAGACAATATTCAATCGCGATTAATATGTAAAAGTGCAGACAAGTGTATCGTTTTGAAGCTCCGAGAGGTTACAGTGTCTCCGATGTAAGAGCTGCCACTCTGGTTTGGTAATGCATGCCCCTCCGAGCCGACACCATGACTCAAATAGTCCTCAGACATTGGCGCCCTCTAGAAGAACCACTGGCTTGCCAAGTCTCGCTACTTAGTCGCCAGGGACCGGCCACTTGTGGACCATATTTTCGATCAATGTCTCGCAGACGACTGTCGCCGGACATTAAATCGCGCCACCAGTCCTCGATTTATGTATGTTAATTCGCCACTGTGGGAGTCTGTTTTACAGCGGCTGCCGCCCCGGGCGACAAAAACGTCTTTATACCGCCGTCTTGGCGCGAAAAGTGAAATAACAAAACAAGTTCCGTTCGCTGTGGTGACGGTGCTGGCTTCGCACACCGTCGGAAGTTCTCCTCCTATCTTTTACCGGTTTTTTACTTATTTAATGAAGTATTTTTGAAATATTTTATATATGTTTTGTTCATATATTTAAGGCACCGGTATCTTGTTTATTTTTATAATAACTAAAAAGTCTCTATAGAGAAGCTAAATGTTGAGTATTTTTCTATTACATCTGTTCACTCTAAACTGTTATGTATCACTTTAATAATTACTCACAAGCATTTGTGCAATTACAGAGACTAAATTAAAACTATGTACTGTGTTCTTTTTCTGTCAGCCTGATTAATTTTGGATATTTCACTTTTTCCAAAAATTTTCCATCTCTCTGTGATATGTAGTAAATTTTTGGTTCACTCTGTGAAAGGAGTTTGATTTTCAATTTATGTTATCCCAATAGTACACCACTCTTTTCCTAACCAAACAAGACGCGTGTATTGTTACAAGCTCAAAGTTAACAAATAGCGTGTTATCTTAAATCCAAGAAACGAACCAATAGTGTCGCAGACGAGCGATTGATACGACTAGTTTTCATACCCTTACACATTCATGATACTTAAATAGGAGATGAAGTGAAGGGCGATCAATTAAAACTTATGAAACATGAAATAAATTTCTGACCGATTGCAAACAAAAGAGTCATTAGTAGTTGATGAGCGTTGCGTCACCGAAATGTTGGCTGATGGAACGGTTCGAGGGGCAGCAGCGCGGCGGCGGCGGCGGCGCCTGTGTGGCTGATGTACCCAAGCTCTCATCAGGCAATGGTTGAAGATGAATTAGTGAGGAACAGCTTCCGTCCTGGTGTGTGTGTTTGGAACTGGCTTCTAAAGAATCTTCTAACGACAGTAAAAACCCACACCTCAAAGAAATACACAAAATGCACTAAGCAACAAACAAACATTCTGCAACATAATACTCAGAGAGGAGACACTTGGCATTGCGAGGTTTAACGCGTAAAGTTATGTGGGTGTATTTGCAAACAAGATTTTACTGCCGCGTCTTATTCCCTTCGGTGTAGTCTGTAAAGAATGAGACACCGATAAACTATGGAAACGACGTCAAGATAATGTTTATTCATCCATTAATTTTTTCGAGATGTTTTCGCCGAACGTATTTTTATAGCTTTCAGATATAAGTGTTTACAATAGTATTTTTTATGAAAATATGAACTATATGACATAGAATAGTTATTAGTTTGCCTTATATCTAAAAACAAGCATTTTTGAACAATTTATTTATTTATTTATTTTAGTTTTAAGGAATTCGATGTACTCTTTGTTTAGATTTAACATTATGTTTTCATTAACCTTTTTCTTTATTGCAGGTTACCAAAGCTAGCCGTCTCTGCGAAGTTACTGTGCCTCCTGATGGTGAGTAGCCCTCATATATAGTTATCGTAACCTTATTTAAATGTGTTGTAATTAGTTGACACATATCCTTTTAGTTAGTCTCGGGAAATCGACAGGAAAATAAAATTACCATTATATTGATATACTAATACTACTTAACAGCAAGGATAATATTTGAGCTAGTCTTATCTCCGTTTAGACCGCTTTAATGTGGTATGTTGGTGCCTAAGGTGCCTTAAATTTATATTCTTCTCTAACAGGAACGATTTTTTATTCATGCAAATGTTATATCAAGATAGTTTAAGTTGATTGTATACCACGTTCATAGATTGTAGGAAGTGATTTAGTTTGTCTGATTTCCTTTTGTAATTTCAAACAATGTATTATGGAGAAAATAAATAAAATTACTGTTTTATTATTATAGTACCTGGGGGCCGAGCTTTGCTCGGGGAAAGGCCAGTTTGTTTAGATGACTTGGAGTAATATTTCACCACTTCCCCCTACTGATAATCAGATTTGTATAACTCATTTGCCTCTTTTCTACATTTTTAAGGTCACTCCAGTTGTTATTTATAGCTCAATGTCCCTTTGATTTATTTTACTACTCTATTTATGTAATCTACACTCAAATCTTTTAACCTCTGCTCTCAGGAAACCACATGTTAATAATCATATACAATATGAGTATTACTTTGACAGTTCCCTGATTGATTATGAACAGCTGTTCCAATTATTTTTTTTTTTATTTGAAACTCCATAAGCCCAATGTTATTTTTTTAACTTTTCATTTTAGTTTTTTTTAAATTATTTGATTTTTCCTGGGGATGAGGCCTGTCTAGAACTTATTTTTTCCCATAAATTAGTTATTTCGAATATTTGAAGGAAATCGTTGGAGCCATTTATGAGATCCATGTTGCAAGCAAGCAAGCAAGCAAACCTTACTCATATTAGAGTATAGGATACATTTCATTAGATCCGCATAATAGATAGGGCTTTTACATCTTTGTTCATTTTAGAAAGGCATTATTATGAGCCTTTTGATCAAGGACAGTGGAATAATTACGAAAAGATTTCTTGAACTTCACAGACATTTAAAAATAAATATTTAAACTTTAAAATCTTCTGATTATTAAAAATAAGGGGGATGTTGAGTGTTACAAAGCAACTAATATACAACAGCAGTAAATGCTAGTAGTTTTCATTTGAACACATTTACCTTAGCGTGATAATATTGAAGATAATAGATGAAGAAACTTGAGTTATGATAAAAATGCAAGATTGTACTTCACACCCATGTTGAGATACACGTGTGGTTAATGTAATTAAAATAAATCTGATATATAGGAATTCGAAGCTCTCTGTGTGTTTCTGAGAACTAAGGAATTCAAACCCTTAGGTTTTTATACAGTACATTCAATATACATACAATACAATATATTCAAACGCCCATATTATAATCGTTTTATAATACCACAGTTTTATACACAGGAACTTATATGAGTCAGGAACTTGAAACTTGCTTAACATTCATATTTTATTTAAAATGGATGTTATATTGATAAAAAACGAGAATGATGTTGCTATAAGTAAATTAAACAAATTTCTTCTTTTTTAAGTTGGGATAGTATGCCAAAATGAGTAACTCCGCTCCTATAATCCCTAAGATCAAAGCTGTATCCGATTTGATTGTGTCTCAATGGGTTCCTCGTGTTTCTCGAGCTTAAGAACTATTATTATTTCTTTATGCCAACCAGTATGTCTTATAACAAGTAAGTGTTTACAACAAACACAACCAATAGAAAAACACTATCATTAATTAAAATACATAAATATGGTAATTTAGTAAATCGTTATCAACATATTCATTCCGTCGACTAAGATATTTATAAGGAAGACAAGAGTTGTTAATAAACATGTTACGTAGGTCTGTCAACCGGGTACACATAATTACACGCTATAATGACTGATAAAGAATCTATCAAAACGCCCTGAGGGGGGGGGGGGGTAGCATATCAATAGGTGTCACATGCCATACTTAGCTCTCATTTAGAGGATTGTTATTCACCTAACTTATTTTAATTTTATGCTAGTCATCGTCCTGGCGAGTTCGCCAAACCAAATTACGCCGCGATTTGATTGATGGCCCCAGATGGATGGGCCTCCGCCCCCTCGCTGCCCCCCCTCTCCCCGCTATTGGTAACACACTGGTCATTAAAATATTTGATCACTCTAACAGGAAGTTTCGATTTGGTTTCCGCTTGCGTCATTAGCTGTAAGGCCACGTATGTTTAGTGTTCCTTACTATTAAAACTGTTTAAAATTACCAACTGGATTTGAGAGTGGTAATTCATAACTTGACAGTTGTTATGTTCTTTAAACAACAGAATGTTTTAAAATGTTGTTTACATACAACTTTGATCACTTAGATGATTTGTTGTACAAAGGTACAACTGCATAACGAAAACTCAGTGTTAATTCATACTTTGAAAAATGTGTTTTAAATTAAATATCACCTTCAATATCCTACGGTATTCTCGATTGAAACACACATAGTTAAACACAGTAACAATTAATACTTTGGAGTTTACTTCACTGACTACTAATGTAAAACTATCAATGAAATAAAATGAGTACCGGAGATGCTAGAGGTTACTAAAGGCAAATCGGGTAGAACTTTTAACCATAAGATATGAGAGGAAACAATTTTAAAATTGAGAGCCGTTGTGAACAATTATTTTGATGAAACCGTAATTAAATTGTTCTTAATATCCGGACTGTAGTACACCAGTAGAAAATAGTGAAATGTTTCTTTCCAACATCGTAAAGACATGCAATAAAGTCCATCCGCAAGTTACTTAACATTATTTTTATGAACTTTTGTAAGTGCTATTTCCGATTCTCATATATTTTCCTTAACAAATTGCGTGAGAAAATAATTAAAAGTCAAAACAATAAAACAAAACTATTCTAAGCAATTAAACTTAAACCAAATTATAATGTTTTTGTTTTAGCGAATTTCCCCTATAGGGAAGAAGTTATTACTGTAGTCGGCATGGTAAGACTAGGCCCGGGACCATGATAACTTTTTGTTTTGAGGTCCCCAGATGCCAAAAACACCATTCGTTCAAAACTGTATATATATATATATATATATATATATATATATATATATATATCTACCTCTCTCTCTCTCTCTCTCTATATATATATATATATATATATATATATATATATATGTATGTGTGTGTGTGTGTCCGTGAGCACGATAACTCTCGTAAAAATGGTCAGATTTTGATGAAATTTGGTACAAACTTGTAAAGCAGTATTTATGACTTTAAGGTCGAAAACAGCCAGATTTCTCCATCCAAAGGGGTATTTTGGGGGTGTTTTGTACCCCAAATATGTTTTTTTTTTAGTTTTTTACGTATAATATTTTAGTAAATCCAATTTTAGTTTTCACCATTGAATTAAGCTTAAAATAGTACAAAATTTGGTGTTTTGGTCATTGCTCTACGTCAATTTGTTCCAGAGATATTGAAAGTGCTAAATACAGTACGTTGTCCAATGTTATTATTATGGAGAAAATGCAAAATTTGATATCTCGCTCATTTATGAACGTATACCAACCAAACTTGGTATATGGCTTGATCTGTATTTGGTCAATTGTTATTTGCACAAAAAAGCTTTTACCGAGATAGTTCCTGTAGCAGCAAACCTGTGTATTTTTCCCCTTGTTATTCTTATGGAGAATAAGTGAAATATTATGTATCCCTTAATTATGACCATAAATTAATACAACTTGGCATGTGGCTTTACTTAGTTGAGTTATATTCATATTTGCATACAAAACAATGTTTTGTGCCCCTTGTTGCAGCAAACCTGCGTACGCAGCTCCCATGTTATTCTTATGGAAAATAATTAAAATGGCAGGTATCACTTATTTATGAATGTATATTGATGAAACTTGGTATGTGGCTTCACCTAGTTAAGTTATATTCATATTTGCATAAAAACCCATATTTTGTGTCCCTTGTTGCAGAAAAAATGCGTACTCAGCTCCCATATTATTCTTATGGAGAATAATTAAAATGTTATATCGCTCATTTGTGAACTTGGTAAGTGGCTTTATGCAATACAAATTTGCTGAGTACGCACGTTTGCTGCGACGGGGGAATTATGACTTCATTACTGATATTTTAACTTATATGAGCAAAAGTCTATGATTGGTTAAATGAAATGTAGATAAATACATTTAATAGTTGAATTAAAATGTACTATTATAAATAAAACCTTGGTCACCTGTTTAATCTAGCAGTCTCGATACACGTTTTCGTTGAGTTTGCCAGTAACATATTCCAGGACGGAATTGTTTTGTTGCTATGAGATATGGTTGTGTGGCCAGTCCTAGAGTACGTATGTAGTTGTAGTTTGGCACGTTGGTGTCCCGCTTGCATATGTAACACGTTGCCACTTACACCTATCATTAGGCGGTATTCTTGACAATTACAAGGCTCAAACCCGACACATTCTTTGTCAAGTCGTTTGTAATTATTAGTTCCTACACCACACACACCTGCTACTCGAGTATTCATTTTATAAAAGACAGATTCCTAGGCTGTTTTAGAGTTCGTTTAGTATATATAGAGTGCTCGTCTTTGATTTATATTGTTATTATATAAGTTAACTGGCATTAAAAAAATGATTAATGGGAATAGTTCGAACTCTGGTCGTTTTATTATCTCTCTTCTCTTAAATAGCATCGTTAATAAATAGCCTAATGACAAATCACAACACGTTTGGTAACAACAACCAACAACAATCAGCAAACTTTCTGATTTTGCTCCGGATCGATAAGGTGATCATTTTAAGCACTACGTTACCCAACTACTACGCTTAATCACTGTGCAGTAGGCCACCGCAGCTATGGCGTATTTTGGGGGGAATTAGTAGATTATGTATTATTATTATGTCTAGTGCGTATTACTATTTAACTATGAATGAAAAGGATTAGGTGCCTTTTGTAGCCTTGCTACCAATACCGACTGATTCTTTAGCCAGAGTCATTAATTAATAGCCTACTGACCAATGATAGTTGGATCTAGTTTCGAACCTTCACAAAACTTTCTCAGGATTTTGCTCAGATCGATCTGGCGAACTTCAGATTACGAAGCGAGCACGCTAACCACTATACTACCGTACCCAACCAGTCATGGTGGCAGTTTCGATCGTTAAAATTATCAAGTTATCGACAAGTGTTAGTAGTGTTTCCACAGACGCTAATCCTGCCGTGATTGTAGCGCGCGCTCGTGACGGACAAGAGAGATCGATCTGGCGGATTAGTTGCGAAACACAATTGCTGATAACTCTGTTTGTTAACGGCAGATAGCGTTGCTGCTAACCGCTAGTCACTCGTAATGTTATTCCAAACAACCGTATCATTGAGGATTATTTGATTAGAGCCACACCTCTCAATGGCTTTTCGGTGTTCACTTAGAATTTTGTTTGCAGAGCTGTCTACAAGTGTTATTGTTTGTTTACATTTTCGAACTAGTAAAGTTAAGTAAATAATTGCTCTTATTTTTAGACATTTACTATTTACCTTCAACAATATATTTATTTTTATTTTAGGTTGTTGAGGTGTCGGTTGCTTTATAAATAGTTTTAAATTAAATTTTCATTGTTTTCAATCCCTTTACGATTGATCAGTGCGTATACTCACTGATCTATGATCTTGTAGTTTCCAAATTGACGGGTTTAAACAATTCATTCTTAGACCTGCTGCACTTCACAAGTTTCCGTTATGCTGGGTTTGATTTAATATAGTGATTTAAAATGTTATATTTTTCGTATTGTAACACATAAGGGCGAAGAGAACAGGTAGATCGATCATTGTCAGTGGTAATATAATTTTATATTTGTGATAAAACAAATTATCACAGTCTGAGAATTACTGTGGTAATACTGGAGAAATCAACTTGCTAAAGGCTAACAAGTGGGTTTACGAGTTGTCCTTACTCTACTTTATGAGGATTTTGACTTTTATACACATTACAAAATTGAGACATTATTTGGTAATAATAGTATACCTTACCCTAACAAGTAGTGCTTTTATACAACTAAATTAACAGATTCTGACTTGTTACAGTGTCATTTTATTTTACAATACGAATACGATAGGCTCATTACCAATTAATTACAACACTAATATACATACTTATGCATACTTAAAATCTCAAGTACAAGTAGGGTGCTTTAAGTAGCTTTAGCTTTAATACCTACTAAATAACGTACTTTAATGATGAGAGAAGCGATAAATTGCCATTGAGAGTCATGCAATTGAACGAAAATTCCCAACTAAGTCTTCTTGTTCAGTTTTGAGTGCAACGTAACACTGTACATGATGACAGAACAACTATGTTCAGCCCCTGGTTTGACGACGATATATGTGAACCCTAAAATACCTTAACAGTGCAGGAGAGAGTTGATTAAGCCATTGCAAATTCCAAACACATTTACGAGAGAAAGAAAACTGTTTTCACAGTACATACTCGTAACTATAGAATTGTTAGATTTTTTTTGTGTGATCAATAGGTCTAGTAATATACACATTTGCCAATAGGATTTAGGTGTCCGTTTGTGTTCACGTCTTTTTGAAAATTTCGTTTAACTCTTAAAGCCACTTTATCGTTAGTAATTCAAGCATCTGTGATACTATGGATATCCTCCCCATAATTCAGTTCCAGTGACTTTACTAGAAAATGTGCAAAGCAACAGAATCTTAGACGAATTGATTAACGTGTCGGACGTGGAACTGTACTCCAACAAACGAACCTTTCGACATTACAACACTGTCTGATTGCTTATTGTATAAGTTAAACTATCTGAAGTGCATTACCTTCATGGTATAATCTGTGGTGTCTAATAACGGTGCATAATGTCTAATTTATGCTTGTTTTCATTGACATTATCCTCTCCATACTCCAATCCATGACTGTACAGTCACTGTGGTTTTTGATATTTCTTTAAACAACTCACTTTGTATTAGAATATAGCAACTCAAACAAAAATCAGATAGTTTTACAAACTTAAATTAGCTAAAGAAATTAAACAAAGGAGAAATAAACATCCAGTCGGACATTAATTACGTAGTGAGTACTTGTACTGAAAATGTTTCTATCTAATCGTTTGCAAATCGTCTTCAGCATGTTCCCAAAGAAACCCCTTTTGACACGCATAGTGCGGTTCCAAGGAAACCTTTAATTTCTAAAGAGGAAAGCTAGCCAAAGGAAAATCTTTCCTTGAATTTATTTTGAAAGAATTAGGTTTTTTTCTAAGAAAACTGTTGGCTAAAAGTGTAGTGTTGGCTAAAAGATGTAATGACAAAAGCCACAAAAATGATCTTAATTTTTAGATTTATCTGGTTTTTACCGGTGCGGCTATTAGCTGTTCTCATTTGTAGCTGTTGGTAACTATTTGGCCGTGTTTTCCTCGTTTTACAGCGACTGGACCTGATTGTTAATGTTGCAGGTAGTGATCTGTGGCGCTGTCCCCTCCATGGTCCGATCCGTGCGGCTTTACAACGACTGCAGCTACAACCAAGTGCGAGTCGACATGCAAGGACGGGTCCTCGCAGACGATGTTGACCCGGACCGATTTCGTAAGTAAAACATTGGGGGAGTAAAACCATCTCATAAATATTGTTAACTCTTCAATCCTATTTACGACTTCCTTTCTCTTATAATGTATCTTATGAATTTTTCTTTAGCCTGATCCCAAATGTTGACTCAAGAAGAAAATTTTCAGTTGAATTTAGAGTTTCTCATCGTAGGTCCGTAATTAGTTTATCATAATATTCCAACAGTAAAAATGTTACTACATTAATTTATAATCCCGTAGAAGTCAATAATATTAGCTTTGAAAACCAATTATTTGTTGAATATGTATTGTATTTATCCCTAACAGATCGGTACCACGGTACATCTCGGTGAAGTGTTGTGATTATATCAGATTATGTTGGTGATGGATTCTGAAGGCCGCGTGCTCTGTCCACGTGGAGTGAGAGGCCTCGGTCCCGTTGTGGTCAGACTCGCTAATGTGTAGACAACCGTGTGAAGAGCTAACACTCTTGTGTCCCTGCCTGGACCGCCTCTCCCTCTCCCTCTTCTTCTCCTCCCTCCGTATCGTCATCCTTCCTTCTTTTAGTTTCAGGTGTGACTTTTTGTCAGGAATAAAATAAATTTGTTTATGTTTTATAACTTTCTAATTCGGTCTTACAGATAGACCAATTTTATATATAGGACTCAACTAAGCAATCACTCAAGCAATGCCGGTATTACTAAACATCATTCAAGTAATCACCGGATACAAACAAGTCAGAGGTTTAATTTTTAAGCCTCTTTTAGAATTTGTTGAAATAAAACAAATGCACTCTGTGATCTATCCCCAAAAACAAGGGCCTTTTCTGTTGTCGTTAAACTTGTATTTTTAACTAAAAAAATTAATTTAAGTCTTTAACTGACACGATCATAAGTTTTCTATAAGAAAATTCTCGTTTAGGGATATCTCTTATATTTAAAAAAGTATTTTTAGCAAACATAAGGCACTAGTGGCACCAAACGTCTTCCCAGAGTGGTCTGTGTCCTGGGACTGTTCCAGTTTGTCACAATCGAGCGAGATTTGCGCGCTGTGGTGTCTGTACATGAAGCCCCATAATTGGGCGCGGGATGGATCGGCTTTGGTCACAATCTGGCCCCGGTATCGGCGTCATATATCCCCCGGACAGCTTCATTAGCCTCTCACAGTCTAATGAGTGAGATTTGTGGCTGTGACGCCAGTGGCCGGCGGCCAGTGGTCATCTCTGAGTCGGGTTCGGTTGCTTTCGTCACCCGCTGACCGACACCTTTGCTGCACATTATCCGACACATGAACCGGGGGAAAGAAAATAAAGAAGTGAATGATGAATAATTTGTAACAAATCTATTTTTATTTTGGTAATTCGCCATATGTGTTGTTTAGCGTTGCAACGTCAAAAAATCTTTACAATAAATTATTGTTAAGTTTAAGTTACATAAAAGTAAAAATAAATGGTAATATTAAAATAAAAAATCTCATTCTTGAATATAATGAGGTATCATATTGGAATAGTGATATTTTTAGACAAACGCCTCTGATATTCATTCATAAATCTGTAAAGTTTATTATAATTACTAAGCTAAAGCTCCTTAAAATTTGTTTTATTTAATTACTCAATATAAAAATATTAATTAACTGTTATAGGAAATAATAGTTTACAAATTCAAATAAGGAGTTTCGCTGTTGAAAATATATTGTTGCCTACATCTTTAACTATACCTAGCTTAAAGGTATAGCTCTATGATTGAATGGAATAATGATTCCAAAAGGGATGTAAATGACAATGTGGGCTTTTTACATCCTAGTGTTAAGAGATATTGTGAAAGTTACTGAAGAAATAAAACACTCTAAGACATACCAAGGTTAAGAGAGGAGTATTTACATTTTGACATTGCCAATAGAAACAATAGACGCCCATGTCCGTTTCAAAACAAACATTACCATAATAGCGATAAGTGAGACATGCGATTACAAAGGCAGAACGAAGTCGTAATAGTTTACATACTTACCGTTGAAAATTCGTAAACTCAAGAAATCTGTAAACGACCTGGAATGAAACTCCTAAGCCGTCCACTCCTTGTATGAATATGCATTAATTGTGGTAACTGTAAATATAAATTAGTAACTCGTACCATGACACACTTTTAGTTTATAGTTATTTAGTTGGATTTCTAGTAGGTGGGAGTAAACAATTGTTTTAAGAAACCTACAAGTTTATTATTAGTGAATTTCCTATCGAAAGTGAACTATTAGCATGACCCACACAGTGAGACTTAAGCCCGGGACCGCCAAAAGTTCCTAACGTGACCCCCTGAACACGTTTTGAGGGGTCTCTAAAAACTCTATATATATGTGTGTTCTTACTCTAGTGGTTGCAATTTTGTCCGATTTACTTCAAATTTGGTAGAGACATTCTTTTTTATAATCGGTTGAACAAGTTCGTTGGGCAAAACAATCGGAAACTCTATGGAAATTTATGGAGATTTTCAGTTTTCCACTTTTGAGTTTTTGGGCCCACAAAGGGTCAGAAAAGCCCGAATGTACACTTATTGCACACTAAAGTGTTATACGTAAAAAGCCAAAGATTTTAAGCCCTCTTTCATCATTCTAGCATAAGTACTTACCAAGATATTAAAGAAAATGTTGATTGTCAAAATACTGTACGTTGTCTTATGGGGATTTTACACTAGAAAATATTTGATTTTGATTTTGTGGTCATGTGGATTTCTCATTAACTTGCAAAAGGTACACAACAAAATCAAAATTTTGTTTACTGGTTATGTTTATTAGACTTTCTACCTCAGTGTATTATACAAATTCACAAATTACAATAAGACAATTAAAATTTTAAAATTTAGCACAGTGTTTTGTTGTATCAACAGGTTCTGTATTAATCTTTCTGAGTGCGAATTCATTTTTAATGTGTACTTGAAACCCCCTACTTGATACTTGATACTTTTGTTTTGTAATGTTACAAATTAATTTGTGAAGCTCCCACATTACCAATTTTTGGTGATTAATACGAATACGCGTGCTTCTTTCAAAAAGATTCTTCATCACAAGTTTCACAATTTTTGTCTACATGAGAGTAGGATTTAGTAACCTACTATATCAATCCCCTTCATTCTCATAATTTGTTAAACGTGGAACAATGATTTGAATTACTAATTTGTTAGTTTTAGTAACTGATTCCAACATAACAAGGATAATTTGTTTATGAATTAAAATATTTTGGAGTGATATATTTAGGTTAAAGTCATCTTTTTATACATACTAATGATATATTAGTAGATGTGTAAATCTTTTGTACTTGAGTTATTTTCTATGAGTTATTTCCAATTCACGTAAGATTAAAGAATCAAATATTTTAACTGAATAAAATAATAAAAATTTAACTAAAGTTGTTAACTAAACGACAACATGGCTTCACCCACTGATATCGATCGGTAATGGCGAGCGAGATAACGTGACAGGTGGTACAAGAGCACGGGACGCCGCGCGTCGCGCCGCAGGCGGTGTGAGAGACCGTGTGAAGCGTCAGGGAGGTGCGGAAGGCCACTTTGGCGCTGCTAATCGGTCCAACCCTTCCATTATCCTCTACTTACGGTACTAATAAGTCACTCGGTGGTCAATCTACTCGGCTATTTTAATTGCCAGTTAAAACTTTGTAGAACGTCTGTTATTTAGTTTTAATTTCTAGGGACCTTTCCTGCGCCGACGATAATGATACGTTTTTACTCGGACGTCACACGTAAAATGGCAGCCGGACGCACAATGATTATATCCCTCACGGAGCTTTTAGGTAATAGCGATGTATCCTATATTTCAATCTCGCTTTCGTCCGACCGGAGCCGTTAATGGTGGCCGCTTTCGGCCCGTATCTCATTAACAGTCTGAATAAACACCGTTCCGAGTACTTAGTGGTAATGAGCCCGACATAATTAATGAGGGTGTCCGATGCCGCCACTATTTTGTAGTTATAGATCAAACAAGTCACTCCGATTGGATAAAATCTGATCCGATTTGGAAGGATTGAGAGGCGGCCGGGCGCGTCTGAAATATTAATTAGTATTGGTTCCGTAGCACCCGCTAATCGGCAGGCTTCCAATTAGGTCAGACTGCGGTGGGAGATTGGAGGCTGTAGGAGTGTAGGGGCGCTCCGCTAACTTGGTGACGGGATGTGAGAGATTGTAGGCTGTAGGAGTGTAGGGGCGCTCCGCTAACTTGGTGACGGGATGTGAGAGATTGGAGGCTGTAGGAGTGTAGGGGCGCTCCGCTAACTTGGTGACGGGATGTGAGAGATTGTAGGTTGTAGGAGTGTAGGGGCGCTCCGCTAACTTGGTGACGGGATGTGAGAGATTGGAGGCTGTAGGAGTGTAGGGGCGCTCCGCTAACTTGGTGACGGGATGTGAGTTTATGTTTAATACATCTTGTGTATAACACACATAGTTTTTTAAAAAGTCTATGATTTGATGTGACGATAGTATTATTAAGGAACCGTTAGGCATTTGGGTCGATAGTTAAAATAACGCATGACACTCCCACTAAGCTGGAAGCCAAATATAATTGGTTATATAATTACAAATCTAAATTTTATTATTGTTATTCCTACAGGTTTATGATATAACATAGATTAGGTTTTTAGTAGCTATACATTTTAGTAGCTGTACTACATTACTATATTCTTTCAAATACGATTTGTATGTGCATACATCGATAAAAACCTAGTATCACGCATTTCACTGTTTATAATTTGTTATCTTTACATAAGCGAAAGACATTTGTTATCTTACATTCGGTAAGCGAAATTTTTAAGTCAAAATTATGGGAGTTTGGCAAATTGCAGGATTATGGGAGAGTGCTCAAATTAAAGATCTTGATCTCAAGGACTCGGGAAAAATAGCAGTATTTCCAAAAAAAATACCAGCAAACGAGAACTAATGTAAAATATCCCCCATAAGAAAAGCATGGGAATTAAAAAACGCCTACTTTGTTTACAATAAAACATGTGATAGGTGTCCTTTGTTTATAAACTGGCAAGTGTATTTTTCTCAGAATGTAAAGAGTTTGTTAAGTAGCACCTTACGCTTTATAAAAAAATGTCTCTGAAAAGCCCTAGAGGTTGAGCACCAAATTAGTGTAGTAGAAAGCTGTTTGGCGGGAGAAGTGGGCTGATGAATGAAAGAGTGGAGAGACCACCTCGGTATCTCCGCTCGGAACATTCCTTTATCTATTGACACACGGACAAACAAACATCGATGATTGCTTTTAAAGGGGTTATTTTTTACAGCGTCTACAAACAGGTCGGCCGGTCAGGCTACACCTCGCTCTACCAATATTTGAAAACTACCATCGGTCGTCCCGAGCCCGCCACACCGCCACGACGCCACGACGCCGACGCTCCTCACTGCCCGCGCGTCCGGGGCTCGCTTTGGGAATAATTACAAACCATTTTAAATTAAAATAGTAAATTTACTCTTTTTAAAAGGAATTAACTTTTTAAGTTTTTCTGTTGACCCTAGGTCTGGGTCGGAGTTCACTGTCGCATGCTTTACTCTAAGACTTTCGTATGCTCATCGCAACGGATGCAAAGCGCTTCATTAGGTTCGTCGTTTCAGCCTTTAAAATCTATAGTTCAATATATCAACGGTAGTTACTATTAAATTATTTCACAAACTGTTACACGTAAATAAATGCCACCTATTTTTCTAGCTCCGCTAGAAAATAAAAATGTAAATTCATGGCAGTAAAGGAATTGAATTTATAGGCCTATCTCAATATAACCCGCATTATTTCTAACGGATGAGCCAACTCACAAATAAAATCTGTTGAAACCTTTGTGAGCCTGTGATTTCAAGCCACAAACTTACGTGACATGGCTCACGATATTCAAAAACTTCAAAAGATCAAAATACGACCTCTGTGGTTTTGCTAGTCGTCGCGTGTAAAGTAAATTCTAAATGTTTATAGACGTTCTCTAGCCCTAAAACGGATCTTACCAGTTTACTCGTTATGTGTGTGATGCCTTTTTCAAGGGTGGCTCTTAGCCTGCGTAAAATAAAGTCTGTACAAGGGTGAGCGGAATGAAAGGTTTGAGACCACCGACACTGGCCAATCAGTATTATTTTATCCTAAATTATAATTGTTTCACCTTGTTAACTAACGCCACGTGTCACATTTAAATGAAAAAAATTACTTAACTGACCTTACTTCAACATTTGTTCAGTTGACAACTGTATTTTCTAATAATTTTCATGGAATTTATTTTAAATGAATACTTGGTATTTTACACATATGCATGCTACCCTACTTGTAATCAACACTACATTAGCTACAACAGCGATATGTTAACGCCTATTAACGCTCCACACTAGAGCACGGGCTCTACACGTGGAGACGTAGATGGACGGACGTACGGACGGCGTTCGAGGAATCTCACCTTATTGATTCTTGCCTCTCCCATTAGTTCCTCTCACATTCCTGTCTCTCCGTCTGTCTGTATTTGCCAGCCTACGGTGATTCGTAAAAAAGCCAAGGTTTGTTGAGTTTCACGAGTTTATTTGGTAGATAACGTAAATATTTGGAGTCATCACGTTTTTTCGAACGTAAAACAAAACGTTTATTGGGTGGAACTTGGTTAATATTGATAGTGGAATTTACGTTATTTAAGACATTATTACGCTTCACTGTCCACAGTAATGCTTTAAATTATAAAAACTCTCCATAAACACTAAATTAACGAAGAATAACCCGTGATCGTTTTTATGCAATGGTTTTCGCCTTAGATATAATATTGTCTCTGAAAAGTTTTAACCCTTAGAATAAAGAATTAAATTTGCGTCATGTTGTAAACAATCATGCTGAAACAATTAAACGACGAAGAATTCAACATCGTGTTATTATCAGCGAACAGTCATTAACGTATTATACATCGAATAATGGAATACATAGGATTATAATGAGTACGAATTCATTCGTTGTATTACAAGTTGCTATACAATATCAGTTTGACTAAGATACTGTATTTAGCAAACAGACGATTTTCACCAAACGGTTAGTAACACCGGTTGTAAAGGTAGATTTAGAGTGTGACAGAAAGAGGGTTGGTTGGTGAAAAAAGTTAGAAATTTGTGTGAAACGGAGTTGTAGAAGAATGGTCTGGTCGCTGAGAAAAGTTTAGAGAAGAAAGAATCAGAATACTTTATCTGGTTATTAACAAAGTTATATAAGAAGATTATTATCTGAGGAAAAATTGTAGAAGGAGAATCTGTGTGAGTGGCAGACGACAGAAGTTGTAGAAGAAGGGCTTAAAGGGACGAATATTGTAAACTAAAGGAATTGTGTGGGTTATTACCATTGTGAAGAGTAAGGGTCTGGGTCAGTGACCACTAAGAAAACACTTGAACCCGAGTAATTAATAATTCATTGTTTTGCCGGTATTCAAAGTGAACCCTGCTCTCACAACATAGCTGAATTAATTGAACTAAATGCTAGGCCTACTATGTTGACCGATTATTATTAGGGAAGGACGCTTGTGATGTTTATTCAATTAATTATTGTTGTTTCAGAATCCTTTTATTAATTCAAAACTACGACGGCAAACGCTCCCGACCATAGGATACTAGTCGGGAATGAATATTTTTGAATTAGCCGAAGCAAGTTATTATTTAGATTGTTTTCGGGAGTAGATGAGAACGTGCAATTTGTGTCAGTCCGGTGGCTGACAGACGGTAGGTGTTGTAAAACCAACACTAATCCAACCGTGGCGTGAAATGCTCACGAATCTCGGGATGAAATAATTTGTGGGAACAACTATGCCTGAGAGCGGGAATAAAAATAAATACCCCCGTCGCAGCAAACCTGCGTACTCAGCGAATTTCCAATGCATAATATATGACTAAATACCACATAAAGCCGCATACCAAGTTTCATAAAAATATATTCACAAATAAGCGGTATATACAATTTTAATTATTCTCCATAAGAATAAAATTGGGGATGAGTGCATAGGTTTGCTGAACCAAGGAACATAAACAACTGGTTTCTATGCAAATATCAATATAACTCAACTAGGTGAAGCCACATACCTATTTTCATCAATATACATTCATAAATAAGCGATAGTATATTCCATTTTGATTAATCTCCATAAGAATAACATGGGGGATGAGTACGCAGGTTTGCTACTACCGGTACTTTAGAAAAAAGATTTTTTGAGCAAATATCATTAGACCACAACCAGATAAACCCGTATACCAAGTTTCGTCAGTATACGTTCATAAAGAAGCGAGATATATATTTTTTCTTATTCTCCATAAGAATAACATTAGGCAATGTACTGTGTTCAGCACTTTCAATATCTCGGTAACCGTTTGACGTAGAGGAATGATCAACATACCAAATTGTGTGTTTTTTAAAGTTGAATCCAATGGTAAAAACTAAAATTTGATTATTTCAAAATTATATGTAAAAAGTTCAAAAAAACATTTTTGGGGTACAAAACCCCCCCAAAAATACCCCTTCAGGTAGAGCGATATGGCTGGTTTTCAAACTTATAAAGTCATAAATGTTGCTTTACACGTTTATCCCAAATTTCATCAAAATCGGACCTTTTTTACGAGAGTTATCGCACCCACGGACACACACACACATATATATGATACATAGATACATATATATATATATATATATATACAGTTTTGAACGAATGGTGTTTTTGGGGTCGGGGGACCTCAAAACGAAAAGTTATCATGGTCCCGGGCCTAGCTCTTACCATGCCGACTACGGTAATAGCTTCTTCCCTATAGGGGAAATTCACTAAAATATGGAACATATTATGTTGCAGAGAAAATCAACTTTATTATAACGAAATATCACAAGTACTGCGATTAAATCTTGTTCGTTATCTGAGTAGCTGTTAATTGATTTAAATGCATGAAATGCAATATATGTTGAACCGTCTGTGTAGTTAAATTCCAACCTTTGTTGATAAGAATAAAAGTTGCTAATTGCTAGGATGTTTGGCATATTGGATGTCGGGATTGCAGAAAATATGGATTACCAACGATCATTTTGAGGAATTAGATCAGAAGAATTTCTCGTATTACAATTCTAGGCTAGATTTATGTTTACCTGTGTATCATATTTAAATAAATAAATTTATCCTTTCTAATCTACAAGGATTTGGAAAGTGATTTAATAAGGATTTTGACCATTGGATATTAATTGTAATTATTTATATATCTTGGTAATTACTAAGGTACCGTATCTTAGTAATTCCTATTATTTGATTACACATAAGAGTGCGTACATTACTCATGTTGATTTAGGATACCAAATTTAATTAGGATTGTAAAATTAAATCATTTTTAATTTTTGCGAGTAAGAAAAATAGTGAATTAAGATTTCATATCAATTACAACTGATTTTGGTCCAATGTTTTCTGGTAATATCTTAAATAATAATACTAATATCATATTGGATTAAAGTTATTCTGCAATAGCAATTTAGGACTCATTGACATTCAGTTTCATAGATTAATAGGGAAAAAAATACCCCCGTAGCAGCAAACCTGCGTACTCAGCGAATTTCCAATGCATATATATGTATCTTAATACCACATAAAGCCACATACCAAGTTTCATCAATATACATTCATAAATAAACGATTTGTGACATTTTAATTATTCTCCATAAGAATAACATGGCGGCTGAGTATGCAGGTTTGCTGAAGGAAGGAAAACAAAAAATGGGGTTTTATACAAATATCAATATAATTCATTTAGGTAAAGCCACATACCAAATTTCATTAATTTATTTTCATAATTAAGGGAGATAACACGTTACTTATTCTCCATAAGAATAACATGGGGCTGAGTACGCAGGTTTGCTGCTACGGGAGCCTTTGGCAAAAAATTGTTTTTTTTTGAGCAAATATCAATGGTCCACAACCAGATGAAGCCGTATACCAAGTTTTGTCAGTATACGTTCATAAATAAGCGAGATATAAAATTTTTCTTTTCCTCCATAAGAATAACATTAGACAACGTACTGTGTTTAGCACTTTCAATATCTCGGTAACCAATTGACGTAGAGAAATGATCAAAATACCAAATTGTGTGTTTTTTTAAGCTGAATCCAATGGTAAAAACTAAAATTTGACTTTTTCCAAAATTATATGTAAAAAATTCAAAAAACCCATTTTTGGGGTACAAAACCCCCCCAAAATACCCCTTCGGATAAAGCGATCTGGCTGGTTTTCGAACTTAAAGTCATAAATGTTGCTTTACACGTTTATACCAAATTTCATCAAAATCGGATAATTTTTACGAGAGTTATCGTGCTCACGGACACATACATATATATATATATATGTATATATATATATATATATATATATATATATATATATATACAGTTTCGAACGAATGGTGTTTTTGGGGTCTGGGGACCTCAAAACGAAAAGTTATCATGGTCCCGGGCCTAGGTCTTACCATGCCGACTACGGTAATAGCTTCTTCCCTATAGGGGAAATTCGCTAACAAAATGGGGTGATTAAACTTGAAGGGGCAACATTTTAATGGACTTGTTTGATTATACGTGCTTAAGCTTGTTTTGTCAGCTAAATTTGCTAAATTTAAAATAGGGAAATAATTAATTGTTTATGTTTGTGTTGATACTGACTGTACCTCATAGGCCAAAACATCGTAAGCTGCAATCTTTCGAGTACATTTAAGCCTTAAAGAAATGTACCTCTTTTTAAATGTTTGAGAGACTGTTAATGAGATTTGGGACATTATTTGTATGTTAAATTAGTAGTTATAATTGTAATGTAAATTGAAAGCGACCAATCTATTTTAATACTGTAATTATTTGCAGGGAATCTGACAATTCGGTCCTTGGACTTCAGCGTCAAGCTGACCATCTTCGCAGAGGAGTCTAAAAGGTTTCTCTGCTTCAACCGAAAGTGGAAACTCGTGGGTTCGGTAGGTATTTAGCCAAATTACGAATTTCAAAGTAATTGTTGATTAAAATGCCGTACAATTTATGAATAAAACCATATCAAATTTCAGATTATTTAAAAACAATTCAAGTAGGACTTGATTTTTTTTTACTTAATTACGTAGATTTTTAAATTAATTGTTTCTAAATTCACGCCAATGGTTACAATTCCGGTAGAAAATTAGTGCTATTGGAATGAGGTAGATACTAAATCTACCTCATTCCAATCTACCTGTAGATTGTGTTTATGGCTCTTTGATATTTTACTAAATTTGTTAGGAGATATGACTTTTTGTTTCAAAATTAATCTACATGAGCTATTAAGTATTTGAGAAGATTTTAAACGGTGGTTTTTCATTTCCAATGATTTACCAAAGGTAAAAGTTATTTTGTAGCAAGAAATTGTAGATAATTTTATCAGGAAGTATATGAAAACTTTTTGTGACTACAGTTAAGAATACAAAATTAAGATATTTTCTCATGTTGAATTAACAATTGATAACGTCATCCATCTGATTAGGCGCTTGGATAATTAAACACTCAAACAATAAGCGTAGATAACAATTTCATAATGACCAGTCTTTGGATTTAGTAATTAAATGTATTTTTCCTATTTCAGAAGAAGTTCCGAGGACCGTTCTGTCAGTTCTACGAGATCATGGTCCAAACCGGCTACAACAGGTTCAGGTCCGTAGCGGACGAGACCAGATACATCGGCTTCAACAGACGAGGCAGGCCGCTGCGAGGGACCTCCACCCCGCACAACCCCAAGTGTCTCAACTTTCTCAAAAAAGACCAGAAGTTCGACATCAATAACCACAACTGGATCATGGCTGGAGGCGGAGGGGGCGGCGCCGGCGGTGGCGCGCGTAACGACTCTGCGGACACCGCTCTGAGGAGGTCGTCACTAAGCAAGCTGTGGGAGGCGAGGACGACGACGCCGCGGATAAGACATAAGAACCACCATAAGAAGTTGGTGAACTACCCGTAGAGACAGTGCAGGTCGCGGTCGCGAGAGCCGCGCCACGAGGGTGCTTGACCCGAGGAGTCCCAGGCAGAGTCGCTAGCTTCCCGCTCCGACACGTGTATTTACTGTATATACAAGCACAGTGGCAGCATTTTGTATACGCTCGATGTTCGATGTCCGTACCGTAGATCTGACCGATAACGCTGAGCCGGGCTTGCCGTTGTTCTCGACAATCGGCCCTTCGATGTCGACATCAATGTGCTTTATGTATGTTACTGTAGGACAATAATGAGAAGCAATGATCGATCACGCATCACACCAATGTTGACAATAACTGTATCGTTAAACTGTTCGAATCGATGGGAGACTATGCTATCATCGTAGCCAGCAGATGATATTAATGAATATTACTTCCATTAATTATTTAGCAACATAATTTTGTTTGTGAAAAAACTTAATTCTCGTTTCAAAACCAACATGAAGGCGTATTATAGAATTTACCAACTCAATCTGCAAGTTCTGGTCGAGTAAGCAAAAATGTGTTGACAATGGGATGAGTTTTACTAACGGCAGTTATTTGAGGAGTTTAAATTCATCAAAACAATTTTAGGGGTAGAAAATTTTAAAATTATTTGAATGCTGAGCAATTACGTAATAGGTTAAAACTACTATATAAAAGGACTTTTTAACAATTAGACCTATTTCGTTTTACCAGAATCCTGATGTTTATTTTATTATAATTTGTTAACAAATCTTTGATTACAAATTATTGCTCCCACAAATTTCTAAACTACAAAAGCTGATCTATAGCAATGTTCGATGTAGTTTGTATACCGTCAATCAGATTATTCAGATAAATTGTATTAGCTAAATGTAGAATTAGTTGTTGCGTCATATGTATATGTTGTATATTTTATTCTAGAGTTACTTTGTGTATTAACGTAATTTATGGAATGCACCTCTAAGCTCATTTTGTATTTAACAACGCATCACCCTAGTAAAGTAAGGCGAGGTAAATGACAAACAAGACTGATAAGTTTCAGAACCGAGAGTTCATTGTTCACTTAGCTTATTGTCTGAACATTCCTTTAGTTAAAGTCATTTTACCTTTCTATGATTCTTTGGGTTTGTACAGTTTATACATTTAGGGCATTAGCAACCAACCGCACCCACTGCTTCTGTAATATTTATAAGGTATGAATGTATATAAGATGTATTATACCGAGAATAAACAGATTATTAAATATACCTAATCTAAGCACACACCAGCTTAACAAAGTTCCTTACTAATTCTGCAAACGGTTCAAGTTGTAGGTAGGTATGTTTCAAACAGAATGTTTGCAATTTAATCATACTATCTCCTTAAAACATGAAGAATCATTTGAAAAACGAATTGAATAAAAATGCAGGCTTTGGATAGCTAGATCCTGGATCTGATTGTATAAATCAACTTTCAAAACATTTTTAAGGGAACTTTTTTAAGGTTTTATGCAGTTCAGAGGCTTATTAGACATTTAGGATTTTTTTTAGTTTTAATTTTGCAATTGTAATTGGAGATAACGTAGATTATTTAAATATTCGATTAAAAACCACAACGGATGATTTATCGAAAATACGTAACACGATTAACTATAGGTAACAAACCAAATATATTAAAATTCCTGCAAACGTCCCAACTACATACAGATACAAATATTGGAAAATTTAAGGGGAATTAGGAATATCTTTGGTTTTTAAAGGGGTTGTACAGTGTTTCTGAATACTTAAATAACAATATTAAATTTTAGTTGCCAACCATTTTTTGAACTTTAGTTTATTTTGTTTCGTTATTTTCTTTATTCAAGTTACAGTATAACATTTTAGACGTTTGTCAATGCTACTTATTAAGTCTAATATTTAGCATTGGCAAACGTCTAAAATGTTACACTGTAGTCAATGTCAATTGATTTCTAAGTCCTACCTTTTATTGTTTAGTAACGTTTTGATACGCGTTGTTTATTCTGTTATCCCGGGTAAAGAAATTAATTGTTAAAAATCCCTTTAACCATATTATTTTCAATAAAAACAAACCATATCAACATAAATACTTACTAATCTCTAAGTTTGTGTCTTTGTATTTCTTCTGATTCCAAAGAAATAAGAGATCATCAACTTTAACCGTTATTTAACAAAAACCTTAAATATTCATCGTATTTATTGTGTGTTAATTTACAACCATACAGGCAAACTGAATTTCAATTTTTACAGATGAACATGTTTTAAATTTTACATAAATAGTTTTTTTGAATGTCTCTGAATAAAAGCGATTTAAAAAATAACACAACCTTGCATATAAGTCATAAAACTATACATGCCTATAAAATAAAGCCAGCTTATTTATAAAGTTTAGACAAAGTCTAGTTTCTTAGCCAACCACCCCATTGCAGCTCAGCCCCGTGTGTCTGGAATATACTTGTTACCAGGAGCAATGCTGCATCACAGCTATTAACATATTTTAGGTTAGGTTTTTGTACAAACTTAATTTATATTAGATTATATATGTAAGCTTTGATTATAGCTAGACTAAACCATGTACATGTCGCAATAAATCTGTGTAAGTAGGAGGTACTATTTACTTAAGAATTCTAACTATTAGCTAATTAAACATTTTGTACAGTATCGATTTTGTGTATATTGTACTTTTTATATTTTGGTTTTATTCATTCTTTCGAAGCAGAAATTTAAATTTTTCAGAAATATTTTGCGTTCTGATGTTGATTTAACAGTATTAAACTTAAAAATATAACATTCTTCATTTTTCAAGTACCACCTTTACTATTGTTTTTCATTATCCTCCCGGTTTTTAACCAAGCTAGAGAAAAGTATAACATTTCTCTGTTACTTAAATATTAAGAGGTCTGTGGTGGATATAAATTGTTTTTTTAAGGTACGCAAGACTTGGAACATCTTTCAAAGTGAAAAGTAATTATTATTTTGGGGGTTTCAATGACAAAACATCCTGCCTGGACAGCTCATAAAATATGTATTATAATATATGAAATATGAAAGAAACTACATTATACAGAGCAATTGATTTAAGAGTGTCAGCTGTTTTACTTGAAATTTATTGGATATATATATATATATATATATAAAATATGGTAAATGTTTCCTTGGCTTCTGTTTTTATTATTTAGAGAACATACAGCCTTAACAGCTACAGCCGTAGTCAGGTTTTTAATTCTAATTTACCTTTACCTGCGATCGTAGTCTTAGGCCCCTATTATACTAGGCGACTGTCGCCTGGCGACGGTCGCCCGCCAAAAGTTGACAAGTACAGTACGTTGCACGAGTGAAAACCCAGGTCGTCCATAAGACTAATGTTAATTTTATCATTGGGCTTATGGACAGACTGGTTTTTCACTCGTGCAACGCAATGTATAATAGGCTCAGCGCGATCGTCGCGCACCCATTGTTGCCAACTCAGCTGATTCAAAACCCGGCCTCTCTGTAATTCTCTAATGCGGTATCTTCAACGTATCGCCGTCTAATGAGGAAATGTTACTTCTTTTACTATTAATAATAAAACTACAACGAAGGTTGAGGAAGTGGTTTGGTGTTCAACCTATATTAGAGTTGAGAACAGAAAAAGATTGCCCTACACCTTATTTCATGAACTTTGGCCAACAAACCGAAATTTTTGCACAAAGTTTCACGAATGAGTTTGCAGTCGATGATATTTGTGTATAGATAAATGTACTAAATGTGCTAAAATATTAACCCAACCCTCTTCTTATTAAAAAAAAAAATCTTATCAAGAATGTGTTACACACATTTCTATCATAAATTAATTTAGTGGATGTAACTTCACAATCTTAAGGTAAAAGTATACTTAGGCTAGTATACAAAAAAACAATAAATTGTTTATCTTGTATTTTTTATAATAATTTGAAATTGAAAAATGATTAAATTCGAAGTAACGTTCAATAGATATTTCATATACAACATCTTATAACGGCTAAAGTGTTTTCTATTATTTGTCATTAGAAAAGGCGGTAATTGCTTTACAGATGCTTTGGGCACTTTCACTATAATGTATTGGCAACACTGACGGCCTGACAGGCGATCGTCGACTGTTTGTGATCACCTGCAGCAGTCGCAAGTCAGTATAATAGCTCCTATTTACAGCAATGTTAAAAAAGTTGACGGGCGATAGTCGCCCAGTATAATAGGGACCTTAAGGTGCGTCAAGGTTTCAAGATTAGACAAATTCCTTAAATTCTTCACACTTTTTAGCAGTTTGCCTGATGTCCGAAAAGAAAGCAGCTGTTATCCGATTCTACTTGTGAATGTATTACAACTAAACGCATAAGAAGTATTAGGGCATTACAGCAATTTTTTACATATACCAAAAAATATACAGTTACAGTTTATTAACACTTTTAATTGTATTTTTAACTGTTATGCAAAAGTTTAAGTAAAAATAGGTAATGTAATATTTGGAAACTTATTTCAATTAAGATAATACTTCAAAATTAAAAACTTTTATATTAATCATATCTTATGCAGTAAAAAGTAACAATAATAATAATGATCATCTATTTATCATTATTCTAAATCGTGTTTTCCAATAGTACAGGTAAGCTACCTGATTGAAAAACACTTACATGTAGACACATTTCCTGCGCAAAGGTGGCCATCTACAGAGTGCCTGTCACTTACCTTTATATTTTCATGCTACGAAAAAAATGTAAGCTAACTTAATTCCAGATACATTAATGGTAAAAATTCGAAAAATAATGGACAAATTGCAAAAATTGTACCCGTGATTCCGTGATTCAAATACCAAGTGCTCTATTTTGAATAAAGCTACCATATTTGGTTGCTATATTATCGCTGCCATATTCGATTTCCCTCAGTTTATAAACGTCATTATCTTTTGAAATGGATCGTATAGTATAATCGAATAGTATTAATTGCTATCCACTTTCAATAGAGAGTAGACTATGTGTAAATTTGTATTACCTTTTTCATAAAAACAAGAAAAGTTGTTTAATTGACTCAGAAGTATAGAAACGTTTGAATTTATTACTAAATACACTGTTTTCTTTTTATACTGATATTTTTTACTTAGGTGACATACAATATTGAAAATTTAACATTGCGTAAACAAATGCAAGTTTTGTTTTGAATTATAATTTTAAGATAGCCGGTTCTAGAGAAAAGTTAATAATACATATTTCATTATGTCAACTCGTTGTCTCAATCTAATTTCCCATACTAATCGATTGAAAATTACTTAAGTTGCTTAATGTGAGTGCCAAGGGGGTTTAATATAAACAAACAATTACAATATATGTATAAATGACATTCATATACAAATTTAGTAACTCTATAGAAGAATATCATTGATAGACAATGTACTGTATTTAATACCAAGAGGTTCTCTTTACTTTTCTTTAGAACCACTCAAGGTAAAAATATTTACCCATTTAAAGACAGGAACAAGTTATAAACAAGATACAAACATAATAAAATATTCAATTGTAAATTTGTAAAGCTCTGTAATATGAAGGCGAGTAAAATATATAATAAATACATATTTTAAAAAAAACGAGATTTCAAAACACTTTCCAAAGTCATGACCACATTTTCCAATATGGTGGCGAACGCTTACGTGAGCCGAAGTAGAATATTTGGTATTTGATTAACAAAAGGTAATACTTTGATTAAGGTAATACTTACCTTATTACACATTTCCCAGAAAAATATTTCTCCCTGCAAAGTCTCCATTTTTAAAACTATCTTCATTGGCCTATAAAGTGTTTGTGATCAATTGATTATTTTTCTATCATTTGGGAGTTCCGGGTGATTTTCCCATTGCAGATAAAACATCGGGCACATTGCCAACATTGATACGTATTTTTTACCTGCTTTACAATGATCTATGGTTAATTTGAAAGAACAACAAAATACCTAGCGATTTCAGTGAGCAAAATTTCGGTATCACAAATATAAGATTTTATTTGCTCATAAAATTAACAAAAATCAACGGTATCGCATAAACCGTTGAGAAGGGACGGGCTTTGCAAACTAAGATTGGCCTAATAGTGGAAGCAGGTAGAAACACGAAAGGCTTTATGACTGGAGCGTCATCTTAAGCTTTTTGGGGATTCTTATACTTTATCTTGACCGTCACACAAACCACAGACCTGGAAGGTATGAATGATACCTTCAAGCAAGCATGGGGCAAACCGTTACAGACCAAGCTGAATAGAACTGGAAGAAAATTACCAGGACTGGAATTGAACCCACAACAGGGCCGCTGCCATGGTGCCAACGTCGACAGGGCCGCTGACATGGTACCGACGTCGACAGGGCCGCTGCCATGGTACCGACGTCGACAGGGCCGCTGACATGGTACCGACATCGACAGGGCCGCTGACATGGTACCGACGTCGACAGGGCCGCTGACATGGTACCGACGTCGACAGGGCCGCTGCCATGGTGCCGACGTCGACAGGGCCGCTGACATGGTACCGACGTCGACAGGGCCGCTGCCATGGTACCAACGTCGACAGGGCCGCTGCCATGGTACCAACGTCGACAGGGCCGCTGCCATGGTACCGACGTCGACAGGGCCGCTGCCATGGTACCGTCGTCGACAGGGCCGCTCCCATGGTACCGACGTCGACAGGGCCGCTGCCATGGTACCGTCGTCGACAGGGCCGCTGCCATGGTACCGACGTCGGTCGCCACAACCACTACACCAACAACTCAAACTAAAAAAAAAAAACTATATAGAGTAGTTATTAATTGTGCTGCCAGGTGATTTTGAAATAGTTTAATAGTTCAACTTATTTCGGCCTAAGAAAATAGCATAATGCAGTCTAACTTCAATTTTCCATTCTCCGTCGGAAACAATGTTACTATGCTGTAGCTGTAAAAATATATACATTCGAGTTTAAACTCTATAAATCAGTTTCATCCGGCTGTTTTTTGAAGTCTTTAAATCAAGCCAGAATCAAACTTTATCAATAATAAATTGTTATGTAATTATAAAGGTTTTATTCTTAATTGTGAAGTAGTTACAATAACTACTTCACAATGCGCTCGTCGTTTTTATATTTTCTTGGTTTATTTACTTGATAGATTGCCTTAATCTCTGAGATTCAGAAATTCATTAATGGCAGCACTGCAAATAACCAGTTAAAACTCTTAAGTTAATGAAATAATTATGTTTTCAATAAGTACATTAACATTCTTAAAAAGCGTTTAAAAAATACGTTTTTTAAAATACATTTTTACTTAGATCAAAAAAATACATTTAAACGTCGATGAAAAACCCATATAAGCCGTCAATTCGTTACACCCACGGATTTTAGAAAATAAACATTAGGGGCCATAAACATAAACAAATGACGTTTTTGGATCGAATCTAAACAAACATTCTTTATATATGGTTCAGTTTATTTATTTGTACTAATATTGTCGTCAGGGATAACAGGGATCACACTGGCGTTTTGACTTATCCTTGTCGTGTAAATAAAAACAAACGTGTTTACTTTCGATCCACTGACGTAATTTGTTTACGTTTATGGCCCTTACAGTTTTTCTAGTTACCGTGGTTACACCATAAAGCTAGTAATAGGCTATTCATATTAGCTACAGACTATGCCAACTACTTTTACAGTTTAGGATGTTTTTTGAACTGTGTTGTAGCCTATTCAATAGGCTCTATGTTGCAAGAAATGGGTTGTCTCATTCCGATTGAAAACATAGGATAAAATACAAATACATAAATGGAAACTTGAGATTTATAATTGGATGGAAAACACTTGGGAATTGGGACAGCGATAGCTATGTAAACCTGATCACTACTATGCAAATTCTGTGATGTCTGTCTATTGTACCATCACGCCAAACCACTGGACCGATTCTGCTGTTTTGCAAAAATATAGTCCATGTACCCAGGACTTTCACATGCCTGTTGTAATTTTCGAAAAGTCCTCAGGGCTCTTCCCCATGGGACTTCCAATTCCCCATGTTATTCATATGGACGAGAGTTTTACATGGTTTATGTCACATGAGTTTGTTCTTAATTCAATTAATTTAAATTTAAATAAACAGCTGTAATAAGGATCTGAATCTAACTACAGACTGTCGTTTTGTTTACAATTTGTATACTCTGAATTTTCACCCAAGTTGCGAAGCTTGGCCGCTGAATTATACATAGGAGCTAGTTAATAATAATAGCAATATTAGGATAGCCAAATATAACTACTGGAAGGTACATCGAACTCAACCCATTCAGAAGTAATAATCCAGAATCTATTTTTTTAACTCCAAAGGTAAGTGTAATGGTTCGAGTAGTTCGATTATGTTAATATCATTAACAACCAATAATAAGAAAACAATCTTTATGGTTTAGGATTTTTTTAAAGTTAAAATATAAATATTGTAATTCTATTATTATTATTATTACCAACATTATTCCGCGTGAGATCAGAACATACAACCATTGATAGTTCGACCCTAGTTTCCAGCTAATTTTGTTCAGCAAGTCACTGATGACTGTAGCGTATGAAAACAGTTATCTCCCAGCACATTGTAGATTGCGTTTCAAGCCATATACTTCATGCTAGTCATACATTTTATATTTTCTTAACAAGCCAATTGCCTTTTTAGCCTCGGTATTCCAAGGAAAAATCATTAGCTGACATGAATGTCGAAACTGTAATCAGGGCCGTAACGACCACTGATGGAGGGGTATAAACGTGTACTACTTCTGAAAAACGTAATTTTTCATAGGTTAAAAGATCAACGAAACATTTATAATATATTTGTAAAAAACTTGAGACTAAATTTTGTGCTCAATTAGTATGCAATAAATATTTTAAAGGCAAATAAGTTTACAAAATCATAAAGAAAAATCATTCTCTTAATCAAATTGTTGCTCGGAAGTGAAACATGTCCAGCCGGATGTTCGAGATAAATATACTACTGTAGCCGGAAGTGCACAGGACCTGTGCACTTCCGGCTATAGTAGTATATTTGTTCAGTGCGGCTGGACGCCACCATTACCTCCCAGTACATAGTTGTGACAGGACATTCGTGACTAAGTTGTTTACTTGTTTGTGCTGTAATTTAATCAGTTTTTGGTGATCGAACTCTTCATAAAATCTGTGCTAGTGTGCTAGTTAAAAAGGAAATGGTCCTATTTAAGTGTAAATAAAAAAAGTCAACTTAAGAAAAGAGGAGTTGAAGCGTGTACCAAAAATTCTAAGTTATCCCAACGGCTGGGTAGCACTAGTGCAAGCCACTCATCAAGTGATACGAACAATACAGGTAAATTATCCTTTTTCAAATGAATTCCTCTCTGATTTATAAATTATTCTCTAGGCCTAATTTATAAGCTGTAATTATCGCCAGAGTTTAATATTTTGTTGCAACTGAGATAAATTTTAAAACATTCAACAGTGTATTAAATCTTCAAAACAAATTTAACTCCACTTACCTAAAAGATTTAAAGAATTAGCTTTTGTGAATTGAAAACATTGAATATTTATTAAGAATATGACCGATACAACTTCATGTTTATTTTTTAACTTAATTTGTAATGTACTTATTACTTTATATCGACAACCCCTGATATAAATCTGATTTTAATATTAAAAAATAATGTTATACATTACAAATTGTTATACATTATACATTATTTTAGCTACATAATTACTTAAAAGAGGAAATTATATGCAACATTATTTTCTGACCAACTACGATTGTTAAACTTTTTTTCAATTTTGTTGGTTTTATATACTATATATAATTTATTTATTTTTCAATTAAATTTAAAAATTGATAATTAAGAATAAGTAAAATTATGTATTTAAAATAATTGTTGAATAAAGTTATTGTTTACAAAATATTTTTTTTCTAGACTTTTGGAACTTTAACATATGATTGAATTAAAACAAAGGTTTAAGTTTAGCAAAATGCTTTTACGGCACTCCTCACTCACTGGTTATTTTGACCTTTATTATAATATTGTAAATCGAGATTGTTTAAACGTTGGAAAATATTCAAAGTTGCAAATTAAACGTTTTCGCTGATATCCCAATAGTATTTATGAATTTTTAAAACATTATTGTGTTACAATCAGTAATCTGATAAGGGTATAAGTTCGCTTATTGACTTTTACAAAACATAAGAAGTTTTCCTATTATCATTACTATTATTACAATCTACCAAAAGTATGAATTCCTTATACCAACAAACGGATGACGATATTTAAAAACTTAGGCCTAAAAGCATTTAGGAATTATATAAATGTATAATACGTAATTCCAATATATTTAGTTTTCAACTTTCAATTCAAGTTTCAATTTTTATAATACAATTTCCAATCACCTCTATAAACATGTTTTCAAATAAATAATTTTTATTTTAGATTCAATGACCATACAACATGAAATAATTGATAAAAAGGACGAGTCTGAAGGTAATTTTGAGAAGTTAGAGGAAAATAAAGACAATCATACATTAGAAACGGTCGACAATGAAAATTCAGTTATTAATGATGAAGAGCTTGTCGACAGTGCCTCAGGCGAGCGCATCAGGAACGGCAGAATGTTTACAGAAACAAATCGCTGAAGAAGATGTATCCTTTGATGAAGAAAGTGTATCCTTATCCGTCGATATAGTTTATGATTCAAAGATCAACGAGGTCGATCTTTTTCAAGCATTTATTATTGCATTAATAATAAGGCTGAGTTAAAATTAAAACGAAACTGGCTAGGTTACTCTAAAAATAGTGATTGTGTTTACTGCCTACGCTGTTGGTTGTTTTCTTCAGATTTACCTAAAGCGCAAGACCATTGTAATCTATCACTATTTTCAACCACTGGTTTGAGACTGGAAGCATCTTTCAGAACGTATAACATCTCATGAAGCGTATAGAAACCATGCAAACTCTTGTATAATTTATGAACAGTGGCAAAAACATGGTACATGGTGGAGGAAGTAATTAAAAAAGATTTTTATAATGAAAGAAGTTTTTGCCGGAGAGTTCTTGAAAGAATTTTAAATGTTGCCCTAACTCTTGCAACTTGCTTTTCCGAAGCCCTTGTGAAAAGATAGAATTCACTAACAAAGGCAACTTTCTGCCAATTGTTCAGCTGCTATCAAAATAAAACCCTGTTTTGGAAGAGCTACTGCAGCGTCCAGGAGGAACAGTGAAGTATCTAAGTCCTAAAATCCAAAATGAACTAATTAATTTGTTGGCACAGCACTTTCGCTCATAACCTTAATCTAGTATTAAAAGATGCGTAGAAGGAAAAAGGGTTGTCAGTCAGTTTTTTGAAACCGTACAAAACATTTTAAATTTATTCGGGCACAGTATTGTCCGATGGGAAGATCTAAAATCAATGTAAAGTACGACAGTGAAAACCAGCTTGGCAGTGCAAACGTAACGCTGAAATCTTAAAACGCAGTTTATGCATTAAAACAGAGGTTTGGTAATGTCATAAGAAGCCTCATTCGAATTGTCTTGAACTCAAAAAAAGCAAAGAAAGAAAACAAGCGCAACAGTTTAAAAACAAACTTGAAAATTTTGACTTTGTTTTGCTTTTAGTCGTGCAATGTGAGGTTATTGGTGCACTGAACATTGTATTCAAGGCCCTACAATCCAAAACCTTAGACCTCTTTTCAGCAAACGAGCTGCCGGGAGAGGCGTTGCTAAAGGTTACAGAGATGAGAGGAAATTTTGAAGGATTCTTGGCAAAAGCAATGGAAATCTGTAAAGTTTGGGGCATAACCCAAAACTTCAAAGAAGGAAGAGTTAAAAAAGCCAAAAAGCATTTTGATGAACTATGTCAAGATGCGAACGATTAGTGGACCCAGAATCTTGCTTCTGAGTAACAGTGTTCAATCCCATAATTTATACTCTCTTCACCCTGTTAGACCACCGCTTTCAAGGTATGATCAGTTTTGGATACTTACCAAGTGATTCAACCAGACTACTTGGCAAATGCTGCAGAAGATGAACTTCACAAGAAAGCCACTGAATTTGTTGAAAGGTTTTCAAATGATGTTTCTCACAATTTCCTTCACGGTTGTGCAGTGTTAAACAGTCATTCCAAAAGAAGCTTGTGAAATTGAAAATTGTAAAATAATTTGCGGAACTTTTAATTGTTGAACATAATTTGCTTTATTCGAGTTATCCTGATGTGTGCACAGCGTGCATTATGTACTTAAGAGTCTTCATCACCGGAAGTTGCCAGACGCCATAATGGAGTTTTGTTCCATAAGGCCAATGTTAAATTTGTGCCTCCATTACTCCTTACCTGATCGCCACATACAATTAATTTTGGTGTCAAATTAAAGGTTTCGTCGTCCTCTAGGGAAATACAATGTCGAATTCCTTAATTTTGGTATCATAGTTTGATAATAAATAGTTTAATTCTTAACTGAAACACTGTATATGTTCTCATTAATTTGTAACAAAATCCAAATTCGACTATTGTATTTCCCTAGAGGACAACGAAACCTTTAATTTCACACCAAAATTAATTTTTTGTGACGATTAGGTGAGGGAGTAAGGAATGCACCAAGTTAACACTGGCCTTGCGGAACAAAACACCAAGATGGCGTCCAGCAACTTCCGGTGGTGAAGACTCTTAACAGTGCCCGAAACTGTTGCAAAAGCTGAGCGATTTTTTTCTAAACTTAAGTTAATAAAAAACTATTTAATAAGTACAATGGCACAAGACAGACTAAGTAGCTTAGCCCGACTCTCGATTGAAAATGACAGAGCTCAAAAAATTAATGTTGACAAAGTTATTGATGACTTTGCCTGCTTGAAGGCACAAAGAAGGAAATAAATGTTCCAGTAATCAAATAATTACCAAGTAACTAAACCGAGTGTATAATCTTTTAATTTTGGAATCTTTTTATTTAAAAAACTGTTTTTTAATCTTTTAAAAAGTGCGATAATTTTATTTATAGTTTTAGAAAAAAATAAATGATTAATTATGAAACTATGTAATGTTTTTTCTAATATTACCTTCATTAAAATTGTTTTACTATTTAGTTATTAATAGATGTATCATGATTAGGCAGATTATTAAAAATTATTTGTATGACAAATGGTAAAGGAAATAAAAGCATATATTTGTATAGGATTATAAATATAGACGCACGTGCACGTGCAGGTAAGGTATGGGGGGCCCCACCAACCAGTCTTGCCCCGGGGCCCCCAAAGTTAACGTTAGGCCCTGACTGTAACAGGTAAAGTTGATGGTGCAACGGGTTTCTCACATTTCCCAACAGATGCAAGCCATGGAACCACTCATCGGATAGATAGTTCCACACTATTCGGTAGGGGGCGTTCTGTGTCAAGAGCATTAGAGTTTAGATATGTTTAGGAGAATATTCTCTTTCGAATCGTTTTTCTAAGAGTGTTGCCACCGTTTTATCTATATAAATAAAATTAGAGTTTTTTCTGTACATTGCTTGGAATTATGAAATGTTTGCATATTTTTACGTTTTACAACCTAGGGAAGCCAAAACAAGTCTTACCTAAATTTCTGTCTGTCGGGAACGCTCAAAGACGGGTTGTTGTTCGCTTTTCACGGGTGCACTGACATTGATGAAACTTTGTTTATTTGTTCTATATATGCGTGAGAAGGTTTTAGGCCACTTTAAACTGGCATACGCCTTTTATAAAAAGAATGGCGGCCGTTCAAAAACGTGATTTCGTGCGATTTCGATTACGTTTTGTTCGCTTTTCACAGGCAAACGGGTGAACTGATTTCGATGAAACTTTTTTTCTATGTTCCATATGTGCGTTAGTAGGTTTTGGGTTAGTTGGATTTTTAGAAATCACCCTAGGAATCTGCCCCACGGGGTTTTAAAGATCCTATGTTATTCTTATGGACAACGAATTTATTTATATTGAACCAGATGATGACTTAAGAATAGTTATTCTATAAACAGAGGGTGTAGTTCTTATTTAAAAAGTTGAGTGAAGATTGGTAATAAATGACATAAGTATAGAGAGAGGATATCTATCTCAAAAAATTCAAGTTTTGTCAGTAAATTGTTTTGAATTATGTCAATTTTTGCGTTTTACACCCAAGGGGAGCCAAAAAAGTCTTATCTCAATTTCTGTCCGTCTGTCCTTCAGTAACGCTCAAGAAAGTGATTTTGTTCGCTATTCTCGGGAAAACAGGTGCACTGATTTTGATTAATCTTTGTTTCTTTGTTTTATACATTCGTGAGAAGGTTTTAGGCTACTTTAAACTGCCATACGCCTTTTGGAAAAATAATGGCTTGCGCTCAAAAACGTTTTCGTGCGGTTTTGATCGTCCCTTTTCTCAGGGAAACGGGTGAACTGACTTAGATGAACCTTTGTTTCTATGTTCTATACGTACGTTAGAAGATTATAAGCTATTTAAACATTTTGAATTCACCTCAGGGCTGCACACCACGGGATTTTCAAGATGCCATCTTATGGTTATGGACAAATCATTTATTTATACTGAACCAGTTGATGACTTAAGAATATTTACTCCATAATCAGCTATTGTAGTTCTCATTTAAACCCTTGAGTGAAGATTGTCAATAAATAACAGAAGTATACAGAGTGGACGTGTTATCTAAATCTATACCTTCAGACACATTGACTCGCTCACATTGTGATCACTGTAACTAAAAATCGACAATGTCTAAGAAAATGAAATTTTGCATAGTGGTTCCCCTTATTCTGCAGATGTACAATAAGGCTAGGTTTGAAACAAAATCGTACCCGACTCTGCCCTAATTTACTTGTATTGCTGGCAATCTCATAAGCATTAGTTCGGACCTTTTAGGTTGAATTCGGTAGGAACATACCTAATATATCAGAATAAACTCAAGCCTATTCCCGTTAAGAATGTGTTTTTTGACCCGAATCTTCAGAGTACTTATTTTAACAATCTTGCACCTGTTACTGGACTGATGGAGATGAAATTCAAAAGCAAAAAGGCTGATAAAAAATACTTAAGGGATCTTCCCCAATGACCTTTAATATAATCATCACAAACTACTCAACCAATAGAGCTGAAATTTGATTCTTTAAAGGACATCAGCAACAACAACATGACCCATAATGGGGAGTCATGGTGTTGTTCTCTCTAGAGATTTCATACTGACACTTAGTGTGCTTGAGTCATGGGGAGATGAGATCTGTGCTTCTCTAAATAGATGTTTTATGTAGCCAACTACTGAGTGTCTCAACGTAACGGTAAATTTGAAAATTATTTTTCGATAAGACTAAAGGGTTGAGGAGTTGTATTAGGTCCTTTTAAAAGTTGGGAACAGGAAATTGGAAATCAGTTAGTCTCATAAACATCCTTCCTTCACTCTGTTCAATCGATGAATAATATTAGGAACTACTGATCGACAATTTTTTCCCTGAGGTTCGTAAACAGATTAATTTCGAAAGTGCCTTGTGCCAACCTCACGTCCACCAATGAAATATTGTGAAAATAATTCGTTTCTTATCAAATTCATCTATTATTTAGACATACGACCCGTACGAAGGACGCGTACACAGCTAGTTATAAATAAATACAAATCAGGATATATAGAGATGATAATTTTCAGGAAAATTACAGACTTTTTTATGAAATTTAAAACAAAAATCTGTAAACTGAAAAAGGCGTAATTTGGATCCCTCGTGTTTGTTATATAATGTTGTTAATTTTTAGCAATATTCTCAATAGGTATTTTAATGAAGAATGATGTATTAGTATCCCTTCTGACATTTGGTAAAGTGCGGCCGTGCAATCATCAAAGATAAAATAAAAATTAAATAAGATTCAATTATGAGATCAGGGACAGAGTTCCATAGACGCTAAAATTAATCCGTACCACACTTGGGTCCAGAACGCGTAATTTATAAAAAAATTAGTAAAAGGTACCAACACATAAACCAATATATATATTATTATTCAATAAATTAATCATGAGGAAATATTGCCTCGTGTTAAAATAACACTCAGTACTGCGGTCTGCCCGAATTTATAATGGAAAATACACCATGCTCGAGGTATTTATAATGCTTTTAGCCTTAAGGAAACAATAAAGCTACCTGTTATCATAGGGGGTATGTCAAGGAAGCAATATCTGGTGGAAATGACGATCATGTTGTGTGTTCAGTGTCAGGGGGGTTGTGTGACATACATTGTGGGGCTGACCGTGACATCAGATAGCCAACGGTTGGTCGGAGGGGAGGAGGGATGACAAGGAAGCAATATTGGCTAGAGGGTGGCAATGAGCATGATGTGTCAGGGGTGTCACGCGGACACATTTAGTGAAAGGGATTGGATTTAATCTCGAGAGTGAAATTACATAATACACTTTTATCGCACAGTTATAAATAACCCCATACCAGCAAAATGACATACTCAGCGAATTTCCAATGAAAATATATTTCTCACTACTACACAAAACATCTTACTAAGTTAATCAAAGTATATTCAATGGAGTATATAGAGTGGAATGGGGACGACTGAAAATGGGGCTGAAAATGGGGGTTTATGATAATATTAATAGACCACAACCACATAAATCCACATATCTTTTTATCTCAAGATGTATTTATAAATGGAGGGATATATAAAAAGCTGTATATTCCCCTTAACAATAACGTTGGATAACATACCGTCCATATTATTGGATAGGATTGTGTATGCAGGTTTACTGCTATGGTAATATTTTATGTGGGTATTATTAAATCACAACCAAACGAAGCCCCATACCGTTTTGGCAGTATATAATATGTAAATAAGCAAGCGAGAGATACAAATTTACTCTACTCTAGAAGAAGAATATTGGATAACGTACTGCGACTAGCACTTTATATCAGTA
This sequence comes from Allygus modestus, assembly GCA_963675035.1. NCBI lineage: Eukaryota > Metazoa > Arthropoda > Insecta > Hemiptera > Cicadellidae > Allygus > Allygus modestus. The sequence goes on from OY776111.1 coordinate 273,786,500, forward strand.
ACCAATTGACCTAATTAAGCTGAATCCATGGGTGCAAACTAAAATTATAATTTTTCAAAAGACTATGTAAAAAAAACAATTTTGTGGTACTAAACCCTCTTTTAGATGGTGCCGTCTGTCTGGTTTTCGAAATCATAAAAAATATGCTGATTTACACGTTACCACCCTCAAATAACGCTTATGATTACTAACCTTAAGTATGACATTAATACTTTTATAGCCCTAACGCAAATCGTTGCTCACTCTGATATTGCTAAAAAATCCGTTTCATGTGTTATTAGTGACTTTTTGTGGGTGTACATCAGTTCTGTTTTGCTCTTTGTTATGCAGAACTTTTCTTAACTAATTCTGATACAATGAAACATATTTCATATTTTTGCCATGACATCTCCGTCTAATATCCTATCCTATCCTATACTCTAATATGAGTAAGGTTTGCTTGCTTGCTTGTAACTCTGATCTCAAAAACGACTCCAACGATTTCCTTCAAATGTTTGAAATAACTAATTTCTGGGATAAAAATCAGTTTTAGACAGATCTCATCCCCAGGACAGAAAAAATCATGTAAAAAAACGAAAATGAAAAGTTAAAAAAATTAACATTGGGCTTATGGGGTTTAAAATCAAAACAAAAGACTTGTATCAGCTGTTCATAATCAACCAGGGAATTGTCAAAGTAATAATCATGTTGTTAGTGAATTTCCTATGGAAAGTGAACTATTAGCATGACCCGCACGGTGAAACTTAAGCCCGGGACCACCATAGAAGTTTCTAATGTGACCCCCTGAACACGTTTTGGGGGTTCGTTCAAAATTTTATATATATATATGTATGTATATATATATATATATATATATATATATATATATATATATATATATATATATATATATATATATGTTTGTGTATGCACTCTAGCGGTCGCATTTTTTGTCCGATTTAATTCAAATTTGGTAGGGACATTCCTTTTTGTAATCAGTTGGACAAGTTCGTTGGGCGAAATAATCGGAAAACTCTAAACCGATTTTTTGGGGATTTTAAATTTAGAAATTTGAGTTTTTGGGCCCAAAAAGGGTCAGAAAAGCCTCGGATGTACAATTAACCAATGAAAAACGGTGGGAATTAGTGTGGCAAAACTTTTAAGCCTTCTCTCGTCATTCTAGCATATATATTTACCAAGTTATTAAAGAAAATGTGTATTGACCAAACACAGTACGTTGTCTTATGGGGGTTTTACACTAGAAAAGCCTGTTATTCATTTGTTGGTGTACTTTTATCATCCCCAACAATCTCACGCCTACTTTAAAGACTGACTGGACCTTCTCCTAACCTTAAAATGCGCAAAATTGTATTCCCAGCATTGCAGGTAAATAGAACCAGGAGCATCAAAACAGCCAAAAAATCAATATTTTCAGATTTGAATACAAATTGGAATAGTTGTATGTTTTTAACTGATTTTGAGTTTTTATAGTTTTTTATATGGAAATTCACTTCCCTCACGTCAGCGTGCTGCGTGCGAACTCGTTTATAATTGTTGACATATGCTTTCCTGAGAGAAGTGACTACAACTTTTGAGTGAAGATTGCATATATAGAGTTGTAATATTTGAAATATTTCAAAGGGACATTGAGCTATAAATAACAACTGGAGTGACCTTAAAAATGCAGAAAAGAGACAAATGATCTATAAAAATGTAATTATCAGTTGGGGGAAGTGGTTAAATATTACTCCAAGTCATCTAAACAAACTGAGCCTTCCCCGAGCAAAGATCGGCCCCCCATATACTGATAAACTAATACTACGTAGTTAGACGGATTAATGCAAAATGTTGATTGGTTGTGGACACGCCGGACAAAACCACTTTTGGTTTACATGCTAGATATATCATAAGCATCGAGTTTTGAGTAGGATCCACTCAATCCCACCACCTACATGGCGTCCATCTTTAAATATACAGAATGAGTCAGACAATACCCAGCTAGGATGTATAACGGGAGAACGGTTTGGTCTAAAGTCATCAAACAAAGCACTTACCAACTAAAATGCGGATGGGCAATCTATTAAAAAAATATTGTCATCAAAATATATATTTAGAGTGCTCCAAATCTAAAGGTCACGGGTTCGAATTAAAAAAAGTATATTTGTTTAATACATTGACATTTACAGAATACTCTATATTTTCTTAACCACTACTCATGTGTTTTTCCGATTCACGTTTCTTACTCGTTTTAAACTCAGCTTTACTCTGATATGCCACATAATATGTTAATAAAAAAAATATTTCAATAATTCTTTTTAAATCCTTATAAATACCTAAAATTAAAAAAAGTCAAATGGTCGTGTATGTCAAAAAGCATACAATTGAAAAGTTTTTTAAAAGCCATGTCATATATCATACCAGAGTAAAGCTGAGTTTATCACGAGTAAGAAATTTGAATCGGAAAAAGACATGAGTAGCGGTTTAGAAAATACAGGATATTCTGTAAATGGCAATATATTACACACAAATTACCACCATTTTGAAACGGATAAAGATAAATTAAATACGTTTTCACCAACATATTTCCTTTAACAAGACCTTTAAATATCATTTGCCCTATGTTTAAAAAATATAATTTTTAAAATTCGAACCCGTGACCTTCAGTTTGGGGCACTCAGTTTTTGTACATAGATTTTGATGAAAATACTTTTAATTGATTGCCCATATGCGTTTTAGTTGAGAAGTGCTTTGTTTGAAAATTTATGTCTTTCTGACTTTCGACCAAATCGTTCTCCCGTTATGCTAGACGGGTATGGTCTGACTCACTCTGTATATTTCAAGGTGGGCACCATGTAGGTGATGGGATTGAGTGGATCCTACTCAAAACTGTATGCTTATAATATTTATGGCATGTAAACCAAATTTGGTGCTTTTGTCCGGCATGTCTACATGTTTTCATTAATCTGCCTGATTATACGCGACCTCTGCTAATTGCTTGATCACTGACGAATTAACCATGATGGGAGTTGTACTGTGTGAGTCCAATTATAAAGAGCGAAAGAGGTGTTGTATGTGACCCAGTTTAACACTATTAATTCAGGAAGTTAGGTACTTAAGTGATCTTTAATGCAAAAATAAGACCAAGCACTGTGACCATATCCTCCAAACCTGGCGTGGCGCGCAGACGGTGCATAATGTATTGCAGTATAGATGTTATCAGCGGTGGAGATAAGAGGGTGTTTAGGGCCCCTATCCGGGCCACCCCGCGCACCCCTATCTGTCAGTGACACTTGGACCACCCTCAGCCTGTCTTCCTTCCCTAGACTTCTAGACAACTTCATTACATTTCATCCCTTTGCCCCGACTTGCCGCTCGTGTTCTGTTTTTGTTTACATTTTTCAAATGTCATGTAGATGTCAGTTTTATAGAATTATTTATTAAATTCCCTGCAGCGAGGCAGGTGAGTTTCTCCTTTTGCACAAAACTTGGAAATACACTGTTTTATTGTTCTAAAATTCGTCCCGCTTACGTGGAAAGTACGGTATTTTTCATAGATTATTATCAATGAAACCATCAAAATAGTTGCATTGTTTGCGGATTGTTATATTTAACAAAATATAAATTCCATTAATCCAGGAAAAACATTTTAATTACACATATGTATATATATATATATATATATATATATATATATATATATATATACATTAATCATACATTTTCATAATTTTTCATAAGAATCATATTTCTATGTCCCACGAGCTTTTGTATATTATAAATTATTAAACATTTGTATATCAATCTGAATACAATTATCAAAAGAAGAACATTCTAATCAGTAAAACTGTTATAACTATAGTTAATTTTGAAAATGTATTGTTATGCCATACGTTTTGCGTTTAAAACAACATTTAACCCATATTATTAATTTTTTAAGAACAATTTTGGAAGTGTAAACGATTTTTGGTCGTTTTGTAAATTGCAGGATCATGCGAGATGGCTTTAATAAAAAGGTATTGGCCTAGAGGGTCCCGGAACTAGAGTTGTTTTAAAAAATTGCATATATGATATAACGAGGCCAGATTGTCACTATAATAAGCGCTATGGATCTGTAACATTAACAGAGCTTTATATACATTTCCACATGTGATTTAAGCGTCTGTTTTGTTTACGTTTTAACATGTGGTCATAATACCTTATTGCACAAGACTTGGTACGCAGTTTTACCCGGGAGTACAGCATTTGTTATATAGTGCTATTCGTGTTTGTAAGTTATTTCGAATAAATTATATCTGTTTATGATATCATCGACAGATAAATTGAATGTTCATAAGAATAACATTTGAATTTTAACGGCCTGTAGGGCGGAGCTCTAAGGTCAGATCGGAAAATCATTTCTTTATGCTCACCTACGTTATATAAGGTTTTATGTTCAAAACGTGAGCCTTCTATACCCACAAATTTAGCCGTTACGTTGTCTGCCAATCAGTGTTTGTTTAGAATTTGATTAACTATATTCTCCTGAGCATGTAAACAAAAAACAGAATATCCACATAACACACATGTTTAGCGGATATGTTTAGCCCCTTCAAGTCACTAGTTACTCGTACAAGTTTATTTTTCTTTCTTTTTTATATACTTTGAAGAACAGCTCTGACAGGAGAAATGGTTTATGAAAGCAACAATAAACATTACAGTTATCTCTTTTGCGAGCGGTAGTAGGCGAGCCCTGTGGTGTCGGCGAGACATAATCTGCAGAAGTGGGCAGGTTTAAAGCCCAAATTATAAAATGGAAGAGATAACGATTTAAATTAAGACCGTTCCAATTTCGAGATGAATTTATCGTTTGACATTGGGGAGTGGCGAAACGAGTTTGCGAGTGAATGAGATATTTACATTAAGCGGTAACAATCTTTGGTACAAAAAGTAGATTAATCTTGTGGGATTCCCGGAGAGCGGCGAATGGGTGGCCGAGCTAATACCGAATACGTGTTCAAAGATAGTGCCGCGACCGCGGCGGGGGCATTGTCTACAGCGCCCTCTGTTCGTAAAAGATTAAACTAAGTATTAATGTTCTTAAGCCGAGCTGCTATATCCGCTATCTTTACAAATGTAAGCGAACTACTAACTACTGCAGGTTTTGCGTTCTCCACTATCCTGACTTTTTTAAGATAGGAACACTTTCAATTCTATTATTTTCTTTTAGGGATAAACTTGGTAATTTACACTGTAAAGGCAGACGGTTTTATGAAATTGTTTTCAAATATGTCCAAAGTATTTAAACCCGTGTTTTTAATATTGATTATTGGTTCCAAAAAAGTGTTTATTAATAACCTATTTTCATGCTGGCTTCAATTTGTTTAAATTACGTTGGTAAAATAAATTTCATTGTAACGAGTATAAAGCAAATCTCGTTTAAACAAATTATTACGATTTAATTGTGTACCCTATATCGAAACAGGGTGAACTGTTTAATGATTAACAGGCACATAAGATAACATACACACACTTTTTAGCGAATTTCCCCTATAGGGAAGAAGCTATTACCGTAGTCGGCATGGTAAGACCTAGGCCCATGACCATGATAACTTTTCATTTTGAGGTCCCCAGATGGCAAAAACACCATTCTTTCAAAAACGGTATATATATATATGTGTGTGTGTGTGTGTGTGTGTGTGTGTGTGTGTGTGTGTGTGTGTGTGTGTGTGTGTGTCCGTGAGCACGATAACTGTCGTAAAATTAATCCGATTTTGACAAAATTTGGTATAAACGTGTAAAGCAGCATTTATGACTTTAAGTTAGAAAACCAGACGGATCGACCTATCCGAAAAGGTATTTTGGGGGGTTTTGTATCCCAAAAGTGGTTTTTTTGAGCTTTTTACATATAATTGTTGAAAAAGTCAAATTTTAGTTTTTTTCCATTGGAATCAGCTTAGAAAGACGCACAATTTAGTGTTTTGATCATTGCTCTACGTCAAATGGTTTCAGAGATATCGAAAGTGCTAAACCCAGTATGTTGTCCAATGTTATTCTTACGGAGAATAAGGTAAATTGTATATCTCGCTTATTTATATACTTTTGCTGATGAAACTTGGTATATTACTTCATATCGTTGTGGTCTATTGATATTTGCACTAAAAAACATTTTTCGGCCGATAGTTCCTGTAGCAGAAACCTGTGTACTCAGTCGCATGTTATTCTTATGCAGAATAAGTAACATGTTATCCCCCTTAATTATAAACATAAATTATTCACATTTGGTATGTGGCTTTACCTACTTGAGTTATATTTATATTTGTGTAAAACCCCATTTTTGGAGTTCCTTGCTTCAGCAAACCTGCACACTCAGCCGCCATGTTATTTTTATGGAGAATAATTAAAATGTTATAAATCGTTTATTTATGAATGTATATTGATGAAACTTGATATGTGGCTTTATGTGACATTAAGATACATATATATGCATATTTATGCATTGGAAATTTGCTGAGTACGCAGGCTTGCTGCTACGGGGATATTTATATATTAAGATGTATACAAAATCTTGGACCTTGACACAATGAATCGTGGATTCTAAGAAGTGGGTCAAAGAGTTTTAATTTCTTCCTAGATTACATTTAACATACGATACTACTTTTCTTTTCTTTTTAAAAAGAGGCAATTTATTCTTCTTAAAAACAAATTGAATGATTTAAGCCTTATTGTTTTTTAAGTTCTGCATTTATAGGTTGCCTATGTATTTGAACAACCGTATCAAGCTACAGTAACAATGGGAGGCCTGGGGGGCACCGCCCCCCTCCCCCCAGTAAGGTTAATGTGTTAGATTAAAACCTCTGGATTAGAGTTTAAAATATTTAGGCATTCAAAACCAATTGACTGATTTTAAAAGGTATTGTTCATCAAGTTCTGTATTTATACTTATAGATTTTTACAGCAATATTAAGCTACAATAAAATAAATATCCTGATGGGTCCTCCAGTGGAACCAAAGTGTAAATAACTACTTTTAAACCACGTGCTCTCACTGATTGGGGACCTTTATTGCCGCCAACATATTATATTTTATCAAAATCTCCAGCTAATATTATTATGAGGGCCTAGATGATACAGCCCTCAGTGTGACTGAGGGGTGAGTAACTACTTCATATGCACTTTGTCTGACTGATTGACAGGTTTCAGGCCTCATTGTTTGTCATGTTCTGGATTTGTATGTCATTGTCAAGCTGCAGTTATAATGGAGGGCCCATGTGGTATATTGTCAATTGAAACATTTTTTATTTTTTTTATTTTACGCGATCACTCAATCCTTATACGCGATATAAGAGCGTACTCCTAGTGTTATTCTTATGGAGGAAAAGACAATTTTTATATCTCGCTTAGTTGTGAACGTATACTGACGAAACTTGGTATACAGCTTCATCTCGTTGTGGTCTATTAAAATTTGCACAAACAAAATTTTTTGCCAGAGGCTTCCGTAGCAGCAAACCTGCGTACTCAGCCCCCATGTTATTCTTATGGAGAATAATTAAATGCTCTGTCTTCCTTAATCATGAACATTAATGAATAAAAACTGGTAAACGACTTCACCTAGTTGAGTTATATTGATATTAGCATAAAACCCTATTTTTTGTGTTCCTTGTTGCAGCAAACCTGCGTACTCATTCCCAATATTATTCTTATGGAGAATAATTAAAATTTGATGTATCGCTTATTTGTGAATATATTTGTATGAATCTTGGTATGCGGCTTTATGTGGTATTGAGACATATATTTTGCATTGGAAATTCGCTGAGTACGCAGGTTTCCTGCGACGGGGGTATTTTTTTTAAATTTCGTGTTAGCACGCCGTTTGTTTACATTTGCTGAAGGTATTTATTACTTCAAGTAGGTTACCCGTAATATAAAAACTGTACATTTGAACGTCTATGGAAAAGTACAGACTTATTTTGGTGGTTTGAGGTAGCTAAGACCATTTCTATAAACTCAAACCCCTCAGCTAATACCTCCTCATGAAAATTTAAAAACTGTGCGAGAAAGTTCTATGAAACCGTTTTCCCAAAAAACAGTAGTAAAAGTCGAGCCCATCTATTAACCAGTGAAACCTATAGTATTAAAGTGAAATGCAGTAAGAGATTTAGTTTAATCAGATTTAATTCTACGTTATACTAAACATAAAAATAAATATACAATTTGATGACTCTAAGGTGTGTGCAAACAAACTGCGACTTAACTTTTTTCTTTTATCTAAGGAATCGTCCCTTTCGCGGACTCGCTGCAATCTTCAAACTTACTTTTACTTTGACTCTCACCTAGATTTTTACTGCATCTTTAATTGGTCTATGATAATTAGTTGGATGTCATAAATGGAGATTATATCAATCGTGCAATTCTGAGGACTCAGATTTTTTCAAAGGAAACTTAAAGAATTTTCGCTTAGGAGGGTTCGCTAAGCCATATATATTGATATACAAATTTAAATTTAAAATATACATATTTATATATATATAATTGTATTAATGTATATATTATATTAAAATTTAAAAATATATTCAAAACTTTTCAGCAAGTCTTACTTTGGGAAGTGGACGTCAACTCATATAAATTAGTCAGTTATACATTTTACCATGGTTAAAAAAGATTTTATTTGGTGTGGGGTTCATTTGATTTCCCATTACTGCCAAATATTTTACCTTGAAGAGTTCACAGTTTTCAGAATGTTAACCCTGTAAAAATTCGTGGTAAGAACTTTGGAACAAAAAAAGGTCCTTGCAGCCCAAATGTGACTCAAAATTCTAATAAAGCTAAATCTTTGCAAAAGCTGAGGTCCCAGTTAAGATGCCAGACGGTCCATGCATTGGATGGTCGAGACATCGGAAGGATAGTTTATAGCCAATACCGTATCTTCCACTCGGGTGCGCCCCGTCTTGTATCCTCCATACCGTAAACACATAAACCCATTCGATGCCGGACCCCGGCCAGGATTTTATTGACGGCCGACCTATAATTTACCAACGTTTGCTTTATTTTGCCAACAGAATATTTTCTGTAGTATATTTTAAAACATGTAATAAATACAATATTGTTTTTGGATATTTTAGTTTTTGCAGTTTAAAATCAAAATTATTAATATGCTACATGCAAACTTTGTAAGGAATAAGGCTTTTTAGTTTTAAGATTTACCCCGACATATTGCACTCTAAAACGCGCGTCTATATAGGTATTTAGATGTGCAAACTGGCTTTAGATTTTCGATTTAGGCTTCAGTGCTCTGCCCCTCGGGACTTCCAAGCCCCATGTTATTCATATGGAGGAGAGTTTTATTTGGTTTATGTAACATGTGTTTTGTCTCAGCTCAATTCAATTAAATAAACAGCTGCTATAAGGATTATGTCTTACTACAGACTGTCATTGTTTTGTTTACGTTTAATTATTTACTATTCTCGCTTCTCAAAACGGGATTTGCAAGTTGCGCATAGGAAATTCTAGAAACATATTAAAATAAGACGTTTCGTTAAACTAGTTCTGACAATCCTAGAACAAAGGTTTCAGGGTGTATTAGGTCAAGTGATCGGAAATTGATAATCACGTGAAATCTCTAAATGCAGTAACATGGTTGGAACGTACTCCCGCTGGACCCCTAAAATTTTTATTTGCGCTTGCTCATCAACGTCATTTAGACAAGAAAATTAATTATTTTCTTTGTTCAAACACGCAGTCAAAAAACTTAACCCTCTATTAACTGAAACGCGTATCGCCTCTCTCAGTACATCGTAATCTATCAATACGTTTTGGTTCCCTCACACGGAAACCAAATTACAGAATTACAAATTACAGAATTGCAAATTACGAAATTGTTCACATATGTTCCAAAATATCTAATCACATTAAACTACAACTATTTATGTATTCATTCGATAAAATCTAAGACACCACTTTTTTTTCTAATAATTTCATTTCGTGTTTTGGATAATTTCGTTATTTGTCACGGCTGGATAATTACGTCTTAACTCAACGGCTGCAAGATCGCATATTTAAAAATATAATAATAGCTATATTTTTAATTTCCTAAAAACAACTCAATACAAGTCATATTGCAATACAACTTCCAACGCGAAACTTACAGAAATTTTAATAAAGCAATAAAGTACTGAGCACATCAAACGATATCCAAAACTATGCTCCCTAAAACATGTGTTAATTATTAATTTGGTTTGAAAATTAGACTTGTTTTTGACAATTGCTTTGTTTTCGACATGACAAAATAAAGGTTTGACCAGCAACCATGATTTTGTAAACTGATTTGCGCAAAGGCAATCGCTAACAATTACATTCCAATATAATTATGTTTTAAGTTATCACACAATCTATGCAACAAATAAGATACATAAAACATGTCTACTAGTTCCTCCGCCAAGAGCGAGGTCGTATTAGGCCAGGGGTTACGAGACAGGAACCCAGTAACCTACTGTGCAGGGTTGGAGGTATTTTATTTTTGGCCACATAGTGCGTCGCCTTTGGATCACTATAAATCAAACACTGTCTAGGCCTGTAGTCATCCTGTATTCCGCACATTCTGACACCGTCTGCCCGTTACTATTAGAAAATATTAGAGAGGGGCTTTTTTAAATATTAATACTGTACATAGAGTGTATAGTACGTGAATATCTCTCCGGCATTTTACACTAAATTAAACAAAAGGTATCCTACTTCAACTAATACATCGCTCTGCCAATAAACCTGGAATAGGAATCAGCTAGACAAATTTAGGGGTGGTTAAAGTCTTTCGTCATAAATAAGGAGTATTACAGTTTCAAAGGAGTTTCAGTTTTTTTAACGACAAATTTGTAATTTAATTTTAATTGTTATCATTATTCATCACTTTAAAATGTTCATAGTTATTTACTATTTCCGATGATATGTTTATTTTATTTTAAGCTGTTAAATGTTATGTATCAGATTATGACTCATTTGATTTTATACTCAAAATGAATAGTGGCTATACACTAACAATTTGTATTACATTTAGTTTTTTAGCGAGGCTCTCATTCAATCCTGCAACCAACCAACGCAAAGGACGCGGAGCCTGTTCATTATAACTACCTACACTCTAGCATCCTCAAGTCTTATATATTGAAAACAGGGAACGTAGTAAAACGCGTACGTTACCCTCATAATGTAAAACTACTTTTACTTTATGTCGTCCTCTCTGAACCTTAACACGTCATTGGAATTTTTAACTGTTCAGGGAGACATTTAGTTCAACTTAAAACTGAATTTAAATACCAAAAGTAACACGGTTTTGATACGTGGAAGACTAGCTAACCGAAACGTAAACCCCATTTGTCCCCTGAAAAAACCTTGCCTATTTTACTAACTGGAACCAAACCAATCTGATATATGGACCTTAGCCAAGGACACGTGACACCTTTACTACTAAAAATCATGTTCTGTAGGTTTCTTTGTCAGAAGGTTGTTGCTGCGAAACATGTTATTGCTCTTCCTATCTTTTACCTCTGTTGTCCCGCTGCATTTCCACCAGATCGTCCGTCGCCGTCGCCGCCCTCGGTACCACGGCCCCCGGCCCCGGCCTGACTATGGCTATGGCTCTCACTAATAGAGACCTCTACTCCACATTAGCTTCGGTGATCGATTAGGCTCTCTCTCTTGTGCCGCAGGCGCATCTTTTAATCGCCCCTAATATTTCATAATAATAATGAAATATATGGAATTAAGGCCGCATCCTAACATATTACTGACAAACGTGTAATCTAAAACCAATGGAATTTAGTTTCGGGGAGTTATAAAAGCGCCGGGGGATCTCTATATATCGGTCCGCAATAAATCCAACATTTTTTGACAAGTTATTGGAATGTACCCCCTACTGCGCCCCGTCATTTTGGACCTAATTGGCAACCCATCACCCGGGTTGAGCGGTGGGGCGCGGTCTCAAGTAGCGTCCGGCATCGCCATGTAAATCAAACTGATAACGAGAGATGGGGAGTAACGAGCAGCTAAAAAGTCCTTCTCCACGTCACACTCTGAACATGATATCTAGAACCAACGAGGGATGCGATGAGTGCAAATGGCAACTGTGTGAAGTGACAAATGCAACATTTTGTATAACTGTGGGATACTTCTATTTCAATGACAATAACATGAATTCAGATGTTTCTTGGTTTAAAAGTTACTGTGTAAAGTTAAAACAGAAAAAAAACATTTCGTTTTCACACACAAAACTGACTTTTAAATTGCATACTCACGGTGGAATTTGTGTGTATTTATTGAAAACAGGTTGTTTATATAGTTTGTTAAAAAGGTCTATTGTTTACGAATATTGCACGTAAAATTGAGAATCCTAAACGTCCTAGAGTGAAGAGGATATTCCCCAAAAGGTTATTCATTCGCGGTTCGCTAGCAATTTTGTGCAGGGGAAAGTATTCTCTTTAAACATTTTTGAATAAAGATACATTGAAAAAAGTTGACATTTCAATTGTTCTTTATCATCCAGAGTCAAATCATTGTTTTGTTACTAAGCATTCAACTGTATTCTTTATCTTTCGAACATGATAAACTTACGTTCAACAAAAAACCAAACAAATTAAGAATCATATTCCACCTCATCAAAACATGTCTCTGGTTCAGCGTTCAACCACAATTCGCCCGATGCACAGTTCTTCTCCCTGCCTTAGCCCAGCGTTACCCTCCACGTAGATTTTTTTCCCGCGGGCCCCGGGGCGAGGGCTGCATTAGTGAGATTGGCAGCCTCTGATCGCTCTATTACTGTCCGCGCGTTGGGCGGCCTTCAAAATATTGCCCGTAAACTGAGTTTATTTGACACGAGTCGAGGATTGGTAATAGAGTTTTCGCGGACCAACGCTCATGGAGGACCGCAGTCTATAAACAGTTTGGCAGGTCCGCCCTCTCAGGAGCTTTATAGGCCGACTGGGTCGTTTCCCACAGACAGATGAGAAGGGTGACTGGTTAAGAGGGTAAAGGGTTATTTATAAATTACTGTCTGAAGTAAAACTGAAAGTCAATAAATAAAAAGTGAATACCTAAATGACATCTAATATTCGTTTATCTTTTAAAGTTATGGAATGCAGGCAGACTTAAGCAAGAATTTTAAGAAATAACTTTTTAATGTTAGCCTGAAGTTGACTAACATAGCGATATACTCTTTATTAATTGAATAACATACATTCGACAAATCACGTATTTTAAAGATAACACTAGTAATCCAGCACAACAAACGCACAGCATGGTTTGCGATTTGTTCTAGAGTTTTAGCCTTAAACCTTTGGTTATATTTCCAATTAATTCCAACCTTGATTTATAATAGTTAGAATAGTTTATGTGTAGTTAATTTAATGCTTTGGAAAGAATGTAATTTTAATTGAGAAAGATTACTGATAACCTTTCCATTTAGAGTAAATTCTGTTATAGTAATTAATAGGTGTCCCGAAATATAATGGTTCTCTGAAGAGGGAAGTAGAGATATAGAGACACACTAGAGTAGAGTTTAAAATCAAAGTAACTTACTAACACCATTCTATTGTTAAAGGACACATCCGTAAAAGTAATGTCCTAAAAATAGAGCATGTAAACTTGTCAAATATAAAAAAGTATTACAGTGATAAATACGTAATCACAGCGTAGTTTTTCACTTATGTCGACGTTTTGGCATTTATTATTTCATACCTCCCCTTTCAGCTTACTAATAGTAAATTTCCGTATTAAGTTTAAATAATACATATATGTCAGTCTTCTAAACAGTCTTAGTCTTACAACTACAACTACAACTTGCGCTCCAACACTGACGAACGTTCGGTTACTGGTGGAGCGACGAGGTAGAGCAGTGCGCGAAGGTGAGGGCCACAGTTGACACCTCGGTGAATGAACACAGAAGATGAGAGTGTTTTATGGTTGTCCATTGTCCCGGACACCCCGGCCAGGTACCCCGCACCCTGGGCTCCTAACACCTCCATTACCCGGAATTGGCACCTCGGCACCCTCACCTCACTTGCCTCACCTCCTGTACCGGCTCGACACCGAGTTATAAAACTTTGCAGACAGCATGTCTTTCATAAGCCAGAAATTGAATTTTGGGATGGCACTCAACTCTAGGATGAAAAAATGTAGTCTGCAGATTTTGTAAAAAACACAAGAAAAACATCGAGGAAGTAGAGAAATACCTCGTAAAACCTATTTCTATAGTAAAGAAAGATTTAAAATCTCGATACTGTGTTTTTAAAACACTGGGTCATTCAAACGTTTAAACGAAGTCCACTCCTTGAAACTGTCTGTTGGAAATTTTAATTTTACTTGTTTTTTCTTACTTAGATTTAAATAAATTTTAAATCGAACAACTATACTGAAATCTAAAGTTAAATATGAGCCTATTTTAACGACAGTGGAAGTTATTCAAATTTTAAAAGAAGCGGTCCCAGTAAGAAACCTTAGGAACCGTTTTAATGCAAAACTTAGTGATGTAATCAATATTGTTTTGACGAGACCGAAAGTAACATGTCCAAGAATCAAGACTCAAGAAAATTCAAGAAATATTTATTGTAATTGACTACATACGTATAGCATGGACAATCGTCAAATACATCACAATAAAGATATAAAAAATTACAAATTTAAGTAAGAAATAAAATTAACTTATTTATTATTTTTGTCAGACATACACTCACCAACCCAGTAATATTCCTTTGACATTAAATAAGCTTTACGCTTATTTCTAAACATACCCACTTCCAGCTTTGAGTTGATTTGTGTGGGTGAAGCATTAAAAAGTTTGCGGAGAAATACGTTTGTTTTTCAAAAGATGATGTGTTGTACATAGAGTGCGTCCACCAAGGCATTTGCAGGTGGTTGTGGTATTTCATTTGAAATAAATCATTGGCTATAAACATGCAACGATTTTAATAATACAAAATACTATACGATGAAACGGAGGGTATAACTAAAGGCATAAGTATACGACAAATTATTAATATAAATCAAAATAATAAGTTTGGGGAAATCAACCGATTGGAGAAAAAATAAATTTGTAGGTAACACCAACATTTATTTATTGCAGTGACTCTAACAGTTCTCTCCTGTACGACTACTTTCTGTACGACTCTTGTTCTTATGTAAAAGCGTATAATAAATTCTTCCCGTGTAGATTCCTTTCCTGGCAGACAAATTTCGCCGAGTTCCGCAGCGGAGTCAGGGGGCGTTCTCGCCGTGATATACACCCGCTCATATTTTAAAGTGTTTTAGTTTGAGGCCTAAAAGCCACGTCAGCGCCTACCTGGCGGCCTTTGATGTAGCCGCTGACAGTCCGGCTTTGTTCGCACGTTAATTGGAGTAGTGGTAGGGAACACGAGCACGGGAGCGGACCACTATCTCCATCTCAGCGAGTGTGACTGCAAATGTCCAACAGAATGAAAGAAATGGCCATTTGAAGGTACCTCGGTACCTCTGATGACATGTTTTGGATTTAATATTGGAATTTCCAATAAAATATGGCACCGGGGAATCATCAACTGTGAGTCGTTTTCCAAGGGAGTTACAAAAAATTGCTTGAATTTATATATAAAGCCAACCCGTACTAGGAACTTTTGTGAAAACCTAAGTCTGACCCCCAAGAACTATTTACTAGAATGAAAGGTCTCGGTGTCAAAATTGGAGGGAAAATATTAGTTTTTTATGTAACGTTTTTCATATAACGTAACATATTTTTAAACATTCTAATTTAAACCGCTGAGCGATTGCATTTGACTATTACTGAGATCAGGTGAACAACCGAAGCTGTTGGGCAAAGCAGCGGTAGCTGTTGTATATTATAAAAGTCAGTTCGTGATCAATAAGTATTTATAATTAAAGTTATATTATTTATTTGAGGGGTTAACAACAAGTTTAGGTTGGTATTGTTAGTTTTGTACGATGGAAACACTGTGAGAACAATCTAAAAATTTCGGCTTACTATTATTTTCATAGCCATTTATTGTAAGTATTTATAAGTATTTATTGTAAGTTTACATCATTGCACGATGGACAGCAACTCATGTATATCCTCCATCTTCCGCGGCCCTCCATGCTCATACATGCCCTCCGTCTTTCCTGATCCTCTACATCTCGTTTGCAAGCTCCAACCTTTTCCTTATTGGCCTTCATCTGATTTAACCACCATGTAACGGTCTTCCAAGCTTTCTTTAATTATGCATTTCATTGGGAAAGTCACTATTTATATGATAACTTGAATAACATAACTCTTGCCTTATGCCTTTCATATACCTCGAAATATTGTATATGATCTTCTGTACGGCTGGATTGAGGTTTATGTATGACATTAAAAGAAAAAACAGTAAATTATTTTGTTTAAAGGCTTTGATTCGCGGGTATGTGGCTCTACTAAAAGTTAGGAAATTCCAAATATAATCACTTAGTTTTTTCATTAACATATGATGAAGAGATTTCAGTATCATGGACTCTAATGATAAAATATTTTGATAATTTGATATTTTGGAGACTTTCCAAGTGGTTTTCCAAATTCCACCGTGGGTCCAGGAAGTGGTGGCGCGTGGTCACGAGCTCGGGTCGCTGGCTCCTATGGAGATGCAATCGTGTCTCGTGCCGGCCAAACATTATGGTAGAAATCAATGAGAACGATCCCGATGGTGATAGGGCCGCAGAGTGGTGATTTGCATTGGTGTAATCATAGTGTTCCGCCTTGCGCCGTGGCCAGCCCACGTCCGTCCGCCACGGGCCCCGACTGTGCTGTGTCTACAGGTTTCTATGATTGCATCACACATCACATTGAAACGTTGATTGTAATTAAGAAGAGGATCCACAGCACTACAGTTACAATTTAATATCAGTATAATCAGGGAGTAATATATTGCATTTATGGTTTATTGTTTTTTTTTTGTACGAGCGACATCTAAGGGACTATAAAACCAATTCTTATACTTGATGTGTCAATTAAAAGAGGCTAATGTGTAGGTTGTACTAATTTCTTTATATTTTACCTTCGTCTGTAAGGCAACGCCTCACATGCCTAGAAATCTTCAATGTAAATCTTATGGACAAAATAAAAATCAATTTAATTGAACAATTAACAATTGTTGACATAGAAAAAAAAACTCAGCACAACATCAAGAACAGATGTTCAATACTTTATATACGTAATGAGTACTGGGGTGACATCGTAGTATGCACAGGAAGTTATGAGGGGTGGTGTAAATTCAGAAGTTTGAGAGGACCATTGCTCGTGTTCGAGCAGCAGGTCCTGCTAGCCCTTTATACCCAAGCAGGATATACATAAGAAAGAGATCTAAGGTACTACTGTGCCAAACTGGAAGCTTAATGTGATATTTAAAAAAGGCCGTGGCGTAAGTTCTAAGAGTTAGAGTATAACATACATTCGCCTTTTCTCCGTCCCATTGGGTCTTCAAAGGTTCAATATAAATCATATGGAAGAATAGAAATTGACTGAATTGTATATTTAAAAACTGTTGACAAATAAAAAAAAAAACAAACAGAAAACACATTATCAACAAACAGTTGTTACGGAAGTTATATAAATAAATACCCCCGTCGCAGCAAACCTGCATACTCAGCGAATTTCCAATGAATATATAACATAACACATTAAAACACTTAAAAGGATTCATAAGAAATGTATTCACAAACAAGCGATATTTAAAATATTAATTATTCTCCATAAGAGTAACATTGGGGATGAGTACGCAGGTTTGCTGCAACAAGGCACACAAAATAATGGGTTTTTATGCAAATATCAATAGAACTCATCTGAGTGAAGTCACATACCAAGTTTCATCCATATACATTCATAAATAAGCGATATATCAAATTTTAAGTATTTTCCATAAGAATAACATGGGGACCAAGTACCTAGGTTTGCTGCTACAGGAAACATTGGCGAAAAATTGTTTTTTTGTGCAAACAACAATAAACCACAACCAGATCAAGCCATATACCAAATTTCGCCAGTTTATATTCATAAATAAGCGAGATATACAATTTTTCTTTTTCTCCATAAGAATAACATTAGACCACGTACTGTGTTTAGCACTTTCAATATCTCAGTAACCAATTGACGTAGAGCAATGATTAAAATACCAAATTGTTTGTTTTTCTAAGCTGAATTCAATGGTATAAATTAAAATTTGATTTACATTAAAATTACATGTGAAAACCCCAAAAAACAAATTTTTGGGGTACAAAACCCCCCAAAAACCCCCCTTCGGATGGTGCGATTCATCTGGTTTTCGAACTCGTTCAAATAAAAGGTACTTTACACATTTGTACCAAATTTCATTAAGATCGGACCTTTTTTACGAGAGTTATCGTGCTTACGGACACATATATATATATACATATACATATATATATATATATATATATATATATATATATATATATACATATATAAAGATTTGAACGAATGGTGTTTTTGGCATCTGGGGACCACAAAATGAAAAGTTATAATGGTCTCGGGCTTAAGTCTTACCATGAGACCTACGGTAATAGCTTCTTCCCTATAGGGGAAATTCGCTAAAACGACTGCTGAAATGACATAGTAGTATGAACAATATGTTTGAAATTAAAAATCAGGTACTAGATTTTTAAACCTACATCTTATAGTGATAGATTAGCAACATTACCAGTTTTCCTGTGCACTGTATGGTGCGTTGAAGAATGCTTGAAATAGAAACGATCGACATTGATACATTAGGTTATACATTAGTTAGAACCTAAATCTACAATCAGTTATATCTGGTGAATGTTTTAGGGTTTACCTATAAATGCCCTGATACAGTGCCAATTTTGTAATATATACACTACTTTAAAGTTGATTTTTATATGAACTACATTCCTCACTTTGCCATCAAGAAAACCACCTCAACATAAATGATACCTTAACAATATATTAAAATAACAAAATGGCATGAAATATTAGAGTGGTTGAGTCTACTAAGATTTTTCATGAAGTTGAAAAATACTGTTCATGAAGTTGAAACTTATTGTTTTTATAGGACAGTAGGAAGTAGATAAAATAAAATGAGTATGCTTGTCAGGACCTAAGCATATTGGTCATCAACTGATACGCCTTTCCAATATTGATTGGAAAGGCGTATCAGTTGATGACCAATTGTAACAAATTGTTAAAAAAAATTGTTAATTGTAACAGCCACAAAATTTATTTAAATCCTTATACTAATTTTTGACTGAAATATGTGTTTATATTTCCATTATCTAAAAAATATTTGTTAAGTAAAAAGATGTTTTGGTAATAACAAACATCAATTTATCAATCAAAACTAATTCATGACGCATCATTTGTGACATGATTTAAAGAAATACAACTGCATACAACTAATATTGCAAAAGAAAACACGAATACAACTAGGTTTAACCACTGTTACTAAATCAGTAAAGCTCTAGATTTCTCAAGTTATTTAACTTAATTTCTTTGGTTTCAAAGGAAAATTGTGATATAAATTAAACCAGCCTAATGGCTAAATGACTTACAGAGACAGGGTAATAAAAAATGGATATACTATTTGAATTTTATGTCATAATTTGTTTAAAACTTTATTTATTACCAAGTAATAGTAGTCATATCTGCCATTTACTAAATTATTAATAAAATATTCTGAACAGTCGTACCTAAAATATAAAGACCTGATAACAAATAAAGACCCGGTATAGGTGATTACGTACTTCACTGGAGTTCGTGGGTGACCATGTGGGCTTCTCTGAGCAGTAAACTCTTTGTAGTTTATTACTGATAGACGTCGTCCAGCGACTGAATGTACACGGAAAACATGTATTCGTATTATTGTATGCTATTATTACCCATAACAAGTTAATTTATTCAGATACAGTTTTATAAACTCCTGTGAAATTAATTTGAAAAGATAATAGCTCTTATCTTACTATACTGCAGAGTTAAGGATAATAGCTGGGGATATTTGGATAAGTAATTTTAAGAGGATTTAACCTAGAATAAACTGGTTTGAAGGCTATATAACTTACACTCCTGTGTGATTAACTGAAGAAAAACTCATCACTAAATAACCCACAAGCCAAATTTCAAAAACAAATTGTGGGGAAAATTAAAGAAATAATTGAAAATGGAGCGGTAAAAGAATTGACACATATGTCATGCGGACCTCATTACAAATTTATTACAAAGCCATTCCCATAGACTAATAGTTGTTCATGAATTATAGATTTGGAGAGTTGGTATGCAAATGTGTTCAATATCAGCGAGAGAGCAGCCCTCGGGGCCCCAGGCCGACTCAGATTCAAATGTCCACCCGTTAATTTTGACAATTTGGTTGCTGTCAATTAGATATATGTTAACCAATTCAACGCCTCTTCGAACAAAAGGAGCGAACCAATCAAACCGCCGTTCCCCGTTGAACATCGACAAACTGTTGCAGTACTGCCGGGGGCCCTCGGAGACTCGCCGCGGCGCGTGGGCCTAGTCGATGACAACAGCGCTTTGTCAGCTGAATTTGCCATGAAACGTGTCCATTAGGTCATTTACTAAACGCCTTTTGATGATTAAACAATATGGTAACAGAAGTATTAATGTAAAAATCAGAACCAATGTAGAAATGCAGTTTCATGCCGAAATATTTACCATATTCAGCAAAGAAATCCAACAGGAAAAATCATACAAAAAAAACATTATACCCTATTGGTATTAACTCCTTTATTGCTTTCAGGTAATATTGGAGAAGAAATTTATTTAGTGCCATACAAATATTAAACAACATTTGATAAGTGTTTATTGAAATGTCAGCACCGAATTTGGTGGCTCAGAGGTAAAGCGCTGGCCTCGCAAGTCAGTCGTGGTCAAGCGTAGGTTCGATCGCAGCTGACTGGTATGATACTTTTACACGAGTTGTTTTACACTGGTGGCTTGCCCATGTGAATATCTCCGTTAACGGTACCTCACTGTCTTTATATTACCGCAAAGGCCTATTGGCTTATGGTGACGGGCAGTCGAGGTTTTTTTAAAAGAGATAAAGAGGGAGAGATAGTTTACCTGGTAGCATTTTCTTATCTGTAATAAGAGCACAATTAAAAAGCTAAAACCTACCCTCATTTGCTTTCAGATTTCAATTTTGTGCTTGACCTTTTGAGAAGTAAGGAGGTAGCTTGCCAATATAAATTGTATTATTTCCTTTACAGTAAGCAGTCGTGCCTCGTCCACGAGAGCCGTACCGGTACCGGACCTCCCCGCGTCGTTTATGGCCCGTAGCGACGCTCAGTGCGGCCCACGCGTGCATTACGCGCTAAACTACGCGGTTTGGGGCAAATCAGTGGCAGCAGACGCGCCGCGCCCGCCGGCCATGCGCACTGTTTACCGAGATTAACATAAACGCTGTCAGCCACTTAAAGGTGTTGGTTAGGATATTTATGGGTCGGATCTCCAGATATTAGCAGCTGATTTAATGTCGGCCGCGAGCGCAGCCACGCTTCACAGCACTCTACTTATCATCAATAAATCTCCTTTGATTTGCAACACGTCCGCTTACAAATTTACTGTCACTTCGGACCCGATTGTTTGCGGATGCGGTCGTCACATTTGTTGCAATTCGGATTTTATTACTTCTGTGATGCTGCTGTTTAACCGTCGGTTTTCCAGAGTACAGCCTTTGTGAGGGAATAGCTGAAATTACAGGACAGTAAGGTGATGTTAATTTTATTCACAGCACATTATTCATGTTAACGGTACTGGCTACTTCGATTTTCTGATGCGGCTGACTTTAATATGCTTGTCGGCTTAGAAAGTGTATTTTTAGTCTTTTTTCATCAAATTATCTGTGATGATTGTGCATAAATTACCTGCATAAAACTCTTACGTATGACTGAAATATTGGTCTTGAAATACTCTACATGAGTGGGTAACCAGTGTATGAACTTCAGGACATCTAACTACTTTAATTGTATCTTATTTGTAATTTATTAATTATTTTGGGCTGTCAAAAACCTGAAGTTCTTTACATATTGTATATATATATATATATATATATATATATAGAAGTTAATTTATATATATATATATATATACCTATATATATATATGCCTATATATACACCTATATATATATAAAACTTAATCATTGTAAAGTTTGTTTAAAAATCAGGCTTGGTGCAGTATGTTTTTCTTAAGCTTTGGTACTACATCACTCATATCAGGCACCTAGCAGTGATCATGTGTGTACTACCAGTTATACATAGTTGAATTTCAATTGGCAATATCCTATGTACTGAAGGCGTCTATCTGGTCTTTAATGAAATATCTTTACCGCTCGAGAAAGATAAACTTCAAAACTATGCAGGTTACAATGACTTACCTTCAGATTGGGAGGAGATAATTTATATTTTTCTGCACCTTTGTAATAAAAGGTGAAGATCGAACCTCTTATTCACCTACAAGCACTTGCAAGAATATTTGATACTTTGACTCTTGTTATTTGGGCCAGACTTTAAATATACCTTCACTGGTGATCATCTCGAGAGTTTTCTTTGGTGTCTTTCCAACAGTGTTATTTCTAGATTTACCATTTCACATTATGTAAGACACGGGAAATGTGTAATTTTTAAGACAGTTTGCTTAGTGCTGGCTGAGTATACTGTATAAGGGGCTAGTGAGTGATTTGTTGAGGTACTTGAGCGAAGACCATCCATAAACTCATAGCACAGACTCCTCGTGACCAATATACTATAAACTGACTCAGGACTCAGGAGCAGGTAGCAGCGGCAGGAGCAGGTGAAGTTCGCGTGCAGGAGAAACACGTGTCCAGACCTCCCGTGCGGCTATCAGCTATCTGCTGCACTTAGCACAACCACTCTGTAATAATAGCTCCACTCTACCATGTTAAAACACAAACAATGTTGATACATTTAGATAAACCTGGACATCAGTAGCTTTCCCCGCGTTGCATCCGCGTCGTGCGTCATTGAAGCGACCGACGGCGACGCCACGCCGCGACGTCCGTTATTGGAACATTACATAACAATTGTCTGAAGGATGGGAAGTAACATGAAGAAGTAACATTTTATTTGGTAAATATATTCTGATAAAATACATAAATAATTGATAAATTAGAGGTAAAAGTTACAATCATTTAAACAAATTAGTTTTTGTATTTAACATCAACAAAATAATAAAATGTTATAATGATTTAATATCTTGATTACTGTTAAATGGTAAGAGTGAAACATTGGCAAATGGAGCTCACCGAAACTGTATTTTAAATAAAACATTTCAAACGGTATTGTTAAAATCATAACTAAAACCATATAGTAAAGAAATATTATAAATTAAGAGGTGGATAAAACCGATATGCGTATTATTAATATTTAATAAGCGACGCGATCAGAGAATTTCAAATCGCGTTCTAAATCCTTCTTAATTGATAATGTAATGTAACGCCAGATTGTAGTTTCATCATGAGAATATATGCTTACAGGAATTAATTAAAATTTAAAATTAAACTCTTCAAATAATCCAATAGATAAATGTTAGGAAGTTAATTTTAATTTGAAAATAGTAAAAAATCCTTACTTTTAAGGAATATTTTGTTAAAGAATTAATCATCATAAATATTTCCTCTGTTGAAATTAATTAAATATTGAATCGAATTAAAATGTATTTTGAGATTTCCCAAAACACAGTGTGTCTTGCGAAAGCCTTGCGCCGAGAATAATGTTGGGCCTCGGTTGGTTATTACAAGATAACTCTATTAATAACAATGACGAATGTTGATGAATTGATTCATAAACCGTGGCCGGTGTCGGTATGCGACTAACCAGCCAATAAACGCCAACTCGGGTTTGATGAAATGCCACCTGTGAGAGGTAATTGAATTAATCAATTAACGAGAGGGGCTCGCCCTAGCAGCATTCATCTCTGCTGCTACAGCTGGCCTCTTGCATCTATATGTCCGGTCCACCGGCCACATGTTAACTAGGTGGAACCTTGATGGATTCCTCTGCCAACTCGGTCAACTTGTAACGTTCCATCTTTTCCGGTTTCTATGTGTTCAGATGTATCTATTAATTTAAATGATTTCTTAAACGGAGATAGCCAACTAATACTGTTCTCTTATTAAGCGTTAAATGTAATCACTGAAATTTAAAAACAAAAGTTGGACAATGATGGAAGGAAAATGCAAGTTGGTTTCATCATACTTATCGAAAATTAAAACACAGCCTTTATTTAGTTGGCCTCTAATTTTTAATATGGGTTTTACAAAATATAACCGTTTAGCAGCAGTTTAAGTATTTATGATATGTATTTAAGAAAAACTAGCTTTTTAATTCCTTGGCAAACAATGAAGGATGGCTCTTGGGTCATTAGTATTATGAGCAATATACTGTATTGATAGCTTATGTTCTATATTTATTATTTCATCCTATTCAAATTTGCTTCTCTTTCAGTATTAATTAATGAAAGTTGTACAATCAAACTTACTCTTTGTTATTGTTATATGTTATAAATATTACATCTTTAATCTCTTATCCGGTTATTGTTTAATGTTATAAATATTGAAACATCGCAGGTGACGAATATTAAATTGTTACTACCTAGTTGCTAGACTCGAATGATTCTAGTTTTGAACCTTATTTTTTATTTAAAAACTGACTGACCATGCAATTTGTTATTGACTGACTATGCAGTCGATTTCCAAGTTTGTATATACAAATATTATATTGTAAAAATGTGTGGAAATTTAATTTATTAATTTACTAACCTTAAACTTCATATTAAAACTGTACGTATTTGAAGATGTATTGCATGCAATTTATTGACACCTTTCACACTTTTGTAACGTCTATGTCATACTTAAATTGCACTTTAAATAATATATATAGTAGTTTAACAGTGAATTTACTAGCTTTTTAATCCATATACAATTTTATTAATTAATACAAAAAACCACTGGTCATCACTCAAATGACCCACTTACATCAATGTAAGGGAATTCTAAAGTTAGAACCGATGGTTCTCAAGAAGCTTATTTTTTAACAAAATATTGTATTACATAGTCTTAAACCGTTTAAAGAATTAAAATTTATATGTGATATTTATCAACAAAAGTTCCAAAAGGATCCCACATGTTTCAAGAAGATTAAAATACCAAGAAAGTTATTATAATTTTGATAAAGGCACTATCATAAACAACTATTACTTCTTTTCTCTTAATCTAATAATCTTTTTGAAGCATATGAAATGTATATATAATCTTAGTACACCAGAAACATCGCCTATGAGTGGGCTGGTTGACGCAACCAGCAGTTACTCATCATGCAGTCTGCATTTGGATGCCCCGCCGCTGGAGTCACGAACCAAGTGAAAACAGCGCCAGGCTCCCAGGGTGCGTTTAGATGAATCAAAGTGGAGTGGAGTGGTGTGACTCGGTCGTTGTGACGACACGGACACCAAGCGTCTCTGGTGACAGCGACCTCCTTATAGAGCGTGGTAATGTCGTGGTCGACTGGCTGCCAGAAACTTGAACATTTTACTGTTTTTAATAATTTATTATTGGACTGTAGATCTAGTGTGTGGCGAAAAAACAGTAAGTGGTACTCATTTTGACTTTACACAGTATATACTATTACTTACATTTTTATTACCCGTCACACTGCACATTTATACATTTACTAGCTGCTATCGTACCTGGTTTCACCCGGGAATACAACCCGGGAATGTGCTGCATTCTGTGTCCAACCCGTGGAACTACTATGCAACATGATCAGCTGTTTGAATTCTTATCAGCTCAAACTAAATTGAATGTCCATAAACGTAACACAGGATTTGAACTTTGACTCCCCGTGGGGCGGAACCCTATGGGAATTTCTTAAAATCCTTTCTTAGTAGTTGCCTACGTTATGGAAAGAGTATATATGCCAAATTTCGTGGTTGTAGATGTAAAAGTTTGACCTGGGGGATGATAAGTTTTTCGTATTTAAAAATTGTAAATAAGAATTACACAAGATCAGGACTTTGACTGCCCGTGGGGCGGAGCTCTATGGGAATTTCTTAAAATTCTTTCTTAGTAGTTACCTACGTTATGGAAAGAGTTCACGTGCCAAATTCCGTAGTTGTAGGTGTAGAGGTTTGGCCTGCGGGATGTTCGGTTTTTCATATTTATTAATTGTCCATCAGAATAACACAGGATTGAAAATTTGATTCCCCGTGGGGTGGAGCCCTATTGTAATTTCTTAAAATCTTTTCTTAGTGGTTATCTATGTTATGCAAAGAGTACACGTGCAAAATTTCGTGGTTGTAGGTGTAGAGGTTTGGCCTGGGGGATGATCGGTTTATCATGTTTATTAATTGTCCATAACAATAACACAGGATTAAAAGTTTGACTCCCCGAGAGGCGGAGCCCTTTGGAAATTTCTTAAAATCCTTTCTTAGTGGTTACCTACGTTATGGAAAGAGTATACGTGCCAAATTTGGTAGTTGTTCAGGTTTGGCCTGGGGAATGATCGGTTTTTTCGTATTTATCGATATAGATTACATCTGCAATGCCCATATTAATCCGAATATCAAGTCAAAAAACAACATACAATTTAGAAATGCTCGCAAGATGAATACAATACAAATTGCAAATTGGAAAATTGCGTTTCCCAAATTTTATCGAATAACGGTTTAGTATTTGTTTTCTTAAAGCCTCAGAGAGTCGCCTAATCTTTTGATAAAATAACAAAACTGAGGTCTAGGAAGTGATACGAAACGGCAAATAATAATCTTAAACGATTAGCTATCTATTTGCTAGATTGTGGACATCAGTGTTCTCCAAATTCTGAATATGTCTGCATTTAAAATTGTTTTAAGAATCCTAACAATGGGGACCTGGGAGGCGTAACCTCACAGTGAGAATGAAGGGTTATTAACTATACTTACTGTGTTTGAGTCTAACGCAAGCACGTTTTTTAGAGTTTTAACTGTTAATACGTTTAAAACTGATTGACTATTTTTAAACGTCATTGTTTTTCAAGTTCTCTACAATTTAAGAATTTCCCTTATAGGGTAGAAGATATTATCGTAGTGGCATGTTATGAATAAGGTCCGAGACCATGATATTTTTTCGTTCTGAGCCCCCAGATGCCAAAAACACCATTTAAATTTCGGTATTCGGACGACGGCGCTGTTAAAAATGTCCATTCTAATATAAGTAGGTATATAGATGATGTTTTGTTTAGAATATTTCATATATAGGTGCCTGCTGTTTTCTGAGCTCACTAATCCCATCACGCGAATAGTTAAACGTACTCCTAGTTTTACAATCATCACTGTACAGTAAAATTGCATATGTACACTTCACTGTTTTTGTTACATTTCTGTTTTCATGAAACCTTGATAATACATTACTCATGAGTTTTGGTAACCACTTAGTCATTCATTTTTTTTATTTTTGTAGTTGTTTTCATTTCAATTCCAGTGAAGGAAGTATTCAATGTTCTACATGCTGTCACCTAGAAAGTCCTAATACACGATACAGTTCCGAGAACGCGGATGATCAGTGAAGAGTTTCCGAGTTGCCGAGTTGAGTTCAATTCTCATGTCTGGAAAATTTCAGTTCTACAAATATATCTCTCATGAGCCATAACTATGGTCGATAGTACACATATATGGTGATAGTAATTGTGAGAATTGGTAGAATATATTATGGTAATTAGTATAGTATGTACGATAACAGTAGTATATGGTGTTAGTTTACGATAAATAGTTATTTACCATGTTGTATATTTGTTAATTTACGGTAAATCAAATCTAATGTTCTTGGCCTAGAAAAAAAGGTTTATCGGGCTATTTTCATCGGTTACTGCAACCATAATACAGTCACTCCTTATAGTAAAACTGTCGCTATATAATAAATACTGGTTCTAAATTGAATTATATGAACTGCTTTGATACCTTACTACAACTTATTTATTAACTGGCAATTGAAACAACAGCCCCGCAACATGCATCTTTCATTATAGCAGCGGGCTTCACAAGTTGAGTTAGTGTCCCATGTCAAATGAAATATAAGTATAGGTATGGCAACATTTCTGTGATCGTGGCCAAAACAGCTGTAAGATTGCCGGGAAGGGGAGGAGAGCCTTTCTCTAAAAAAACATTGACTGTGTTAATATTTTCATTCATCACCATATTTGTTGTTTCATACGAATGCCAACAAATTAAATCGCATTCAGCTGGCTAAATGGAAAATTATATCCATTACAATGTTTCAAACTGCTGCAACAAAACTATACTCATGAATCATAAAGAAAATTTGACATTTTTGTGGTTAGTAGCGTCGATCCCACGCGTGAAGAGACATCACTTTTTGCTATCCCTTGATCCGCACGTTTTGCAAGTCAAGGTTGGTATGAATTATATTTGGCAGTATAAAATTTGTTAAATTACTAGAACATGGAATACTTTGTTCAAACAAATTATGCAATTATGTAACAGTAATGGAATTTTCAATAACCAATTACATTGTTTTAAAATCGTATATTATATAAGCATATTTTTAATTTCCTTATAGAATATAACTCTATTTATAAAAAAAATCATGATACAAGAAATACATTTATGAAAGGATAATAAATTGATCAGCTATAGTTGGAAGGAAACTTGGAAACGTTTAAAGTTGAGATCGTTTATCAAAAGTTGTTTGCTGACTGGGAAGATTGTTTCATGTCGGTGTCGGCGACCTCGACCATCGTGTTGGTAAATATCGTCACTGTCTGGTCTGGACTTTCATTCTAACAGTCGTTGGTGTTGACGACCTCGACCATCGTGTTGGTAAATAGTGTCACTGTCTGGTCTGGACTTTCATTCATACAGTCGATGGTGTTGACGACCTCGACCATTGTGTTGGTAAATATCGTCACTGTCTGGTCTGGACTTTCATTCATACAGTCGATGGTGTTGACGACCTCGACCATCGTGTTGGTAAATATCGTCACTGTCTGGTCTGGACTTTCATTCATACAGTCGTTGGTGTTGACGACCTCGACCATCGTGTTGGTAAATAGTGTCACTGTCTGGTCTGGACTTTCATTCATACAGTTGATGGTGTCGATGGCCTCGACCTTCGTGTTGGTAAATATCGTCACTGTCTGGTCTAGACTTTCATTCATACAGTCGATGGTGTCGATGACCTCGACCTTCGTGTTGGTAAATATCGTCACTGTCTGGTCTGGACTTTCATTCATATAGTCGTTGGTGTTGGCGACCTCGACCATCGTGTTGATAAATATCGTCACTGTCTGGTCTGGACTTTCATTCATACAGTCGTTGGTGTTGACGACCTCGACCATCGTGTTGGTAAATATCGTCACTGTCTGGTCTGGACTTTCATTCATACAGTCGTTAGTGTTGGCGACCTCGACCATCGTGTTGGTAAATATCGTCACTGTCTGGTCTGGACTTTCATTCATACAGTCGATGGTGTCGGTGACGTCGACCATCGTGTTGGTAAATATCGTCACTGTCTGGTCTGGACTTTCATTCATACAGTCGTTGGTGTTGGCGACCTCGACCATCGTGTTGGTAAATAGTGTCACTGTCTGGTCTGGACTTTCATTCATACAGTCGTTGGTGTTGGCGACCTCGACCATCGTGTTGGTAAATATCGTCACTGTCTGGTCTGGACTTTCATTCATTTTGCGGTTCCCCGTGCGAATTATGGATACAGTACTAACTGGTTTGTATAAACTGGGGCCTGCATGTAAAACACGGTAATAAAATAAAAATCAAAATCAAAATCAAAATATGTTTATTGCAGAAATAAATAAATACAATGTATACCAAATCATGCAGTCATATGCTATAATAAATACATGCATATGTACAATACCTTAAAACGAAAAATTAGTCCTGAAATTACTGCCCCTACAGGCAAAGCCCAATTTCAGGGACAGTATTTAAAAAATAAGTTCTCATCGCTATGGCAATATGATACATTATATAATTAAATTAAAAAATTATATACAGACATTTTAATAAGTGAATTAGGTCAGTGCAAGCATTCTACCTTCATAGAATCCTGGATACTTCCTGAGTAGAACCAAGCCTACATGGAGTCGGAGTTTTATTACATTATAGCCACCTAGTATCACACATTCTGCTTAACTTCTTACACTGCTACCCGTCATTCACAACATGCAAAATCTTCTCAGTCAAACCAACAAAGCCTGGAGGAACATCTGTGTAAATACTCAAGAACAACAATATGTTAACTAATTCACATAAAACAATAATTAAATAAACAATCTCGTCTTAACAATGGCTGTAGGAAGAGGGCTGGCGGCGGTCCAGCCAGTGTCCAGTGCAGCGAGTGGGAGTCCTGCAAGTAATTGCTAAATAATTACCATCCAGGTGACCTACATACGGCCTTGGCTGGCCAATCGGAGAGGCTCCCTCCCACGGGCCGACCTCCCATTGGCTATCTCTCCGCCGGCTTAATTGCGTTAGTTGATATCTGAGTTGTGACGCAATCACCGCCGTATCCGCACTGCATCTGGATCTCTAGCCTCTAGTCTCTGGTCGGCCGGACGAGGCTTTCAAGGTCTGCTCACGAGAACGAGCAGAGTAAGACCAGGTGTCAGGCGCATAATCAGCGATGGCAATGTGAGATTGTAGAACTGAAGGTAATCCGTGATTGATCTAGAAATGAGTGTGTATGTTGGGAAGGTTTTCTACAGGAATTGCGACAAGGCTAATACTCTGATTCCATGTAAAATCTATTTACTGACATAAAGTAATAAGTATTGCATCCTCCCCTTTCAATTTTGCGTCAGTATCTTCTAGCTACCGGTACCACAAGTAAAAATAATACTTAACGTATGTTTAGATGAAATTAGCCTTCAGATATTGCACCGAACATAACACATAAATAATGAATATTTGACAACGAGGGCCCACTAATTGATTGACATGACACTTATCCGGATGGCAATTTGATCGACATTTCAAATATTAATAATTATTAACAAATAGGTGGCTGAGACCAACTAATCGACATGAAACTTGTCCATATGACCGTATTATCGACATTAACAAAAATAATAATTATTAAAAAAGAAGGCTGAAACCATGTTATAGACATGACACATGCCCGAATGACCATATTGTCGACATTTTAAATAATTGGATGAGCTCACAAAGTGAGTGAGTCATATCGTCATACGGACAAGTTTTATGTCGATAAGTTGGTTTCAGCCACCTATTTATTAATATTTAAAATGTCGATCAAATTGTAATCCGGACAGGTGTCTTTACGGTCAAATGTTAGCACCCCTTTGACAACAATGTTAGATACGACATTATGTATATTTCTTTAGCACGAGGCGAAAGCAAATTAAAATAATAACATCAGTAAAGCAAATTGCGTCTACATTTACTGCTTAAGGTGAAAAATATGCTTTCTGCCATCTTAATTACTCCTTTGGAATATTTTAATATACAATTTCCTTACAAATACTTGTAAATTTTAAAATTTTTAACGATTAAATATTAACGTCACTATATTTAAGAGTTATACACTATCTAGACTACAGACAAAAAATGCTCATAATGTTACAATAAATACCTTAGCACGATATGTTTACTTGTAATAATAAAATAATATACTAAGGCTCCAAGCTTTTTGGACGTATTACAATATCTGGGGGACAGATTCGACACGGCCAGACGAGGTCGCCGACTCTACCATCTCAGTCAGCAAACAACTTTTGATATACGACCCCAACTTTAAACGTTTCTAAGTTTCCTTCCAGCTAAAGATCAGTTATATACATTTATATTATATGGTAAACAAAATTCAACTATATAAATCCTGTAATTTACTAACTTATTATTTCCATTTTTCAAGTACAAACCCTTGAAGTTTGGCTGTAATCTGGTTAATTTTCTTTTAACCGGAATTTAAAATGTTCTAAATTATGTTTTTTTATAAATATTCTATTGTTTTCATTAACTGTATTGTCATAAAAAAAATGTGTAAGCATAATACAATTAGAATATGTTAAACACATTCTCTGTCATGTTTCGCAAGCAACATCAATACAAATTTGTAATAATAATAATAATTTGATCAGGTAATATGAGAAATGGCAAATTGGCCCTGAGAAGTGAAGAAGAATGAATTTGGTTGTTGCTCTATTATATACAGTTGTATTTACTCTGAATCATACAAACATAATGTATAGCAATATGTAGTTTCATATTTTTAATGCAAAAATATAAAACTATAATATAAACTCCATATTTACTTGTTTGAATTGTTCTATACTACGAATGCAGCGTCTCTTGAAGATTACTTTTACTTTCTCTCACTTTACATAACATTTTATGATTGCAATCCACGTTATTTTCACAGCTTTATTTATTTGTTTAAATTGTTTGTTTTAATGATTGTTGAATGATTATCCACAACCCGCTAATAATCAGGAATATCCAAATTTCTCAAAAATGGTTCGTACAATTTTGAACAAAACTTGGTGTTTTATAATTCTATAGATCCCTAGCGAAATAACATCCCCCGCATTTCTGAGAAAATTCGAAGGTAAAAATTACAAGGCTTAAAACGTTCAATTTTATTGTTTTTTGTTGGGAGTTTTCTTTATAAAAACACTGAGAAAGAATATGCAGTACTTGTGCTTAAAAAAGCTAAAAAACTAAATAATTTTGTATCTGGAATATTCTATGACTAGAGGTTGCGGGGAGTACATAAGTTGTATTACCGGTAAAGCAGTACAGTTTCAACTATCATTCTGATGGAGAATAAATAAAATTTGATTTTATCTTTTATTTACTGATGAATTTCATTACAACTTGGAATATAAATTAAGGTCACATTTATAGTGGGTATTTGGAATATAATTCCACCCAGTTTAATAGAAAGATAAGCTACAAATTTGTATACCATATTTAGCTAAATTAAAGAATATATTGCTTAAACGACGTTTTAAAAGAAAGTATTTGCCAGATTCTGATACTGTTTATTTAGTACTGTCGCTATAGGCTACATTAAATTACCTTTTAGTGCTCTTAACCATATACACTTCAGAAAATGCGCAAACAAAATAACTAACGTGAAATCAATCAATATGAAAAACCTTAAAATGTCTGTGAGAAAATGAATAGTAATACCATTTTTCACAAATAATATATAATGATTCATCGTCAATATAGTTTTCCGCTGAATGTGCCTCTAAACTAAACAGTGCAGTTCGCTGTACTCTTTTATTAACCTATAAATATCACAAATTGTAGAGGCTTAGTTGACGTCCAAGTTATTCTCTTAATGACATGTTAATTAAATTACCTCTCACAGGCGACATTCAAACAACGTGAAATTGAGTGTATTGCAAAGCTGCATACATTTAATGAATGATATCCAAGGATCATTCATCCAAATACACTACATCCACATCCTCGTAGATTTATTTACATGTGTTAGGTCTAATGAATAGTTTATAGATATTCACTTCTTTTACGTATGCAAAATTAATTTAATTTTAAATATTTCTAATACATTCCTTTTTTTGACAAGTTACAAAACTTTAATATCTCTCGCTTAGAGATGTTCACAGTATTGAATGTATCAGTAGGTTCATACAACTTTTTCATATTTACTAACGTATTATTTTAAGAAACAGAGTATAAATCCCACACTTTACTACCCTCTACAATGTATAATAGTTATGTTGCCAAGGATGTAAGCTTGAAGGACATAATATAACATGTTAGTAGAAAGAAGTGATCATAAAATATTCTTAAGTTTTTTAAAAATTCAGTTAAATTTTCCCTTTGGTCCAAGTATCCAAAAAATAATATCGATAAGTTATATTTTTAACAAGACAGCGGTTTTAACTGTAACTGCCAGCAATCGCCTCTCATGCCGCACTCGTCCCCCGGAGGGATCTGAAGAGGTCGGAGCAGGTGTCGAAGCGTTACTAGGAACCTCTCGACACAATGATGCGGAGGTCCCACCACCCAGGGCGGGTACACCTTTTCGCCAGTAATAACTGCAATTACCGAGAGTCCTCCTGGATTTGTCACCCTTAGCTAACTAGGTCGGGGGCGGCGACGGGGGCCGGGGGCGGATGTCGGCGGCCTAGTTACAGATCACGGTATCAAGTGGGGGTTACATGCTGGCGGAACCGGGGTGGTCGCCTCTACTGGGATTCAATTTAATATAACATTTGTCTTTCTATTAGGACAGCAGGTGGCATACGAATTCCAACGTAACTAGCCGTATTATTTATCTTTCTTTTTTCTTTTGTCTTGACTTCCTTTCGCTCTTATAACTGCTATCAGGATATAAGAGAGTTAGGCAATATTATTTACGTATATATTCATTCGCTACGGATAGCGCTTCAGATGAAATATCATTAACTAACAGGAGAACTCAGTTTCGGATGGATATTCGATGGATAACAATTGTCAAGGATAGCGGATTCGATGTGCTCATTGACATTCATTTTATATGCATAAGGAATTCATTAACCGTGTTACTCCTTTAATTTAAGGACACTAAGGCAAATACATCAGTTCGAAGAGTTGTAATTGTGGTGCACCGTTGAACTATTACTTTTTCAGATGCACCAAATTTAAAGCCTCGCCTGAACTTAAACCTCATCATTGCCCATAGTATTATAAATTTCATTATAATTTTCATTATAAATATAAAGACCCATATTATTTGGAAGTGAAAATTACAGTTTTAAATATTTGTTTAGAAATGTTTTGTGGATTACGTGAAACAATACTCTCCGAGCTGTGTTTTTAGTAGTTTTCCCTTTGGGAGGTTATTGAGGTTAACTTGAGTACAACATCCTTTGAAACTGAAATAAAACGTAGGATCTAGAAGGAAAACTTCAGGTAAAATCTTTTCATCTATAGTTATTTTTAACATCCTCTTACAAAAGGATCTACCTTTTGGGATAGGGTAAGGAAGTGGGTCATAGTTCCACGAGGTTGTGACAGCACAGATATCTCAGTTCTGTATACAGATAAATTACTGCATGTATATGCAAAAATTATGTTTAGGGTTATTTAAACGAAAAACTATTAAAACCATCATTTATCCTGGAATAGCAAAGTGTTCCCGTAATTCATAGTCAGGACGGTAAACTATGCAGTAAATAATATTTGTCCAGGAAACGAGCACTCGAAGTCGTCAGGAAGTTCTGGCATAAATAACGCCTCCGCGGTCGCCGCCGCCGCCGCTCTCACTTATTTATGTATTCATCAGCTAAATGAGACATAATGTAACACAAGTTGGCGCATTAATCTGTTATATTAGCGATACGCCGCTGTGGCGGATTTATTATAATGTAATCACTGCGCCAATGATTAACGAGCGCCGCCATTTTGTTACATGTGATAATTGCGCAAGAGCCGGCGAGTTTACAGCTCCCCGCCGCGCCTCGTCCCGTCTCGTTTGTTTTGCAATTTTAGCGCCTTGTTTATTAAGATGATGTGTGCACTGGTCCGCCGCGGCGCGACCGCAGTACTGCCTAATTACCTGCCTTCGACGATAGGCGCGTGTTCATTTCAATCTTATCTTAATTACCTGCTGATTATATGTTGTGTGGTCACGCGTTTTTTTTTCATTTGTCCGGCTGTTTGTTACTTTTATCGACATTTTACCACCTAGTAAACAGTGTGGCGCAATGCTGACGTCAAACTGCTCGTGGTTCACGTCGAGAATATTGTATTCGCTGCAAATGCTTCTGAAAAACGAAACGAGTTTTACTATTCTGTGTCAGTTAGTATAATACTGACAAATTCTTAGTCATCTAACCGCATAATAGGTTAATTAATTAATACGATACGGAATTTATACTAATTAATAGCATACTTAATTTATAGCATTAATTTAGCAAAATAACCGATGTTTTAACTGGTTATTTGTGAATACATTTATTCACTAACTCGATCTATAAAATTACCTATAAAAATCGCTCAATTATTCACGGTATGTTATTTTTCAGCTCACGGCGTATTATTGTTGTCCCTCATTCATACTACTACAACTGATAACACTGTTGGCAATATTTTCACTCACTAAATTAATCAGGGAACATGAAGTTTGACTCTTGTACTTAGACCCAAGAACTAGTAGATCGTTTTGAAGTTTGACTCTGTTACTTAGACCCAAGAACTAGTAGATCGCTTTGAAGTTTGACTCTTGTACTTAGACCCAAGAACTAGTAGATCACTTTGAAGTTTGACTCTTGTACTTAGACCCAAGAACTAGTAGATCGCTTTGAAGTTTAACTCTTGTACTTAGACCCAAGAACTGGTAGATCACTTGCTTAGTTGTTTTTAAAAACATAATAATTTAACATTCATTCAATTTAGATTTGTCATTGTTTTGTAGGTGTTAAAGTTTAGAGATTTTGCCTTAAAGAAAATATTTGCAATATTTTTAAATACAACTTTAAAACATTAACTTAAGCCATTGAAGGTGTGATTTTTTTGTCATTATAGCATCAAATAATAGGGATATTTTACCCTAATCAAACAAATGTTATTTTTTCTAATTTATAACAATACATTCCATATCAATGGGTAAATTATTTCTCTAACTAGTCGCATTCTAATAAACAACATAAAACAAACGTTTGGGATTACTGTTAGTTGGAGGACGTTAATTCCAAAGGATTCCCTGTAATGAGATTACATCTAATTCGACCTCTATTTTTTATTATAATGTGTGAACGAAATTTAAAAATTGCAATTGTCAAGAGATATACAGAACGGATTGGATCTTATTGTAATACCTGTTAATTTATGCAGTGTACTAATGCAGTTCAGTGTTGTGTTTTCAGAAAAATGTGTTCATCGTTGTTCGATGAAGATGACGATTAGACCTATCTAGTTCTTAACTATCTGCTACAAACTTTTGTTTCTATAAGTTAATGAAAATAACCTCTTATATTTCTATAACGCGTATGACGAAAATCTGGAAAACGTATCTTACAACAACGAGTAAATTTATTTGGACTACTTATCTGACTGAAAATCTTATTATTTATTATTTAGAGACATTTCGTCTCAGAGGTTCAGTTTCTTATACTGTAACTTTATCAGTGTTATAGCAACTGTTTGACTTATTTTAGGAGTGTTGAGTACGTATTTATATTCTATTGTGAGCAATTCAAGATAACCGACTCCCACCCGGTCCCATCCGTGTTGCCGCCCTCACTGCCATGTTGACAATGTAGATACGATCAGTGGCTCTTGCCCGGTGTTGCAATGCGAGCGCATGTACACATAAACTGTCTCTCGGAGTTTGACACTGTACATGTCAAATATACCTAATGGGAAAAATTGCTTGAATATATATTTGGCTTGTATTACCTACCGAAAAGAGTGTAGTTTTCAGTGCGGTAAAACAATTGCGTTTTCTCTGGTATCGAGAAACACAGAGATGCAACTGGATTGTACATAATATGTCGGGAATGATAACAATTGTCATGATCATTTGAGACTACTATAACAATTTAATTTCTGTGGTAAGTTTTCTATATTTTATAATTATATATTCTTTAGTAAACTGAACAAATCAAATATCTTACAGGTTTTCTTTGCTATTAACCCTGTTGAATGTGCACACCTATTAACGTGTTGACCCCGACCTAATAACGCGTGTTACGACGCACGGCCACCGTAACGGCGCTGCCGCTGCTGCTGCCGCTCGTGGCGAGAGGCTGATTCACGATCTGACCGCCTCAATGGCGTCGTGCGCGCGATAATTGAGTCTGTAATGGCAGCGATTTATCGCACAAAGTCGCTGAATTATCACGTCGCCTAACAAAGGCCGCACCTATCGCCGAGTGATAAAACCGGTGGCCACCTTTATATCATAATCGTGTTTAACAAGAGCCAGTAAATTGTCGGTACCGAGTGAGGTCTTATCAAGATGGCCTAGGTAATTGGGCAGCAAAGAGCGGCGCAGCGGCGGCACAGCGGGGACCCGCGCTATAAACTGGGGCGCTATAGCGCTACGTTAACAAGCGGAATACGTGCGTTACACCGCTAATAGCTGCTTTAGCCACTACTGTTCCTAAGGCACATCACCACACGAGAATTGAAATGTTGATAACTCGTAGCCTTTCTTAAGCAGAGGAACTGTAGTAAACTGTAGATTTTCCTCCTTGGAAGTTGGAATTAACTAAAATCTACTTGATGACTTCGAGGATTAGTGGAAATAATAATTAATGTTGACAGATACTGGGTTCCTAATTTTGTTTACCATGTATTCAGCGGCTTAAGTAGGTGCTGGGGCAGTATTTCAGGTGTCAATAATGAACGACTGCCAGGAAGCCCAGCACTGAGCCGTCAGCATTGCTGAGTGTTGGCTGTAAGCGAGAGAATTGTCTAGTGCTTAGGCCAGAGGCACATATAGACAGGAAAAGCAGAGCGACTCCTACAGATAGTGCGATTTATACATCTTTCTTTTACAGTTATTATAGACAACTGGAAATAAATAACAGTTTTATTTTATAAGAAATCTAAACATCTGTTGTAAACACATTGCACACTTTATAGCAACAATCACAAATTCTTATTCCATACACAATTGTATTTATTTAAAGATTTAATCACTTCGAAAAATTGTACCTATTCCTCAAATACCTTAAAATAACTTCAAAATGTCCTCCTTCGGATATAAAGTGATTTAGTTGTACGAGTTCCTCGTCGTAAATGAAAGCCACTTCGTGTTATTACATTGCGTTGTAATTAAATGTCCTTTGGCAAATGGGTCGTTAATGGTTTTGATGAACTCAAAGACTTAGCACTTTGTACTCCACACTCTCGTTAAAGACTGCACTTATATACTTCCCTGTATGTTCATTTATGTCATGTAAAACATTGTCACCGTAGCCTGCCAACAATATATAAGACGTAACCCTGGACAACGCACATCTTCTAATACTACCATCGCATATCCTGTGGTAGTTCTGAGTACGTTTATTCGTAAAGATTTATGATTAAATAAGTTAGAATCTGACTCTTACCTACTATACCTATTTTGCCGATTTATAATACGTTCATACTTATTTATATTTAATAAAGCATGTCTTCGAAACAATGTGATTCTAAACTAAATCATCACAAGAATGCAAGCTAGTGAGTTGAATTAAAATCTTTAAAAACTTGAATCTATAAATCGACGTGGATTCACAAGACATATAGTTTAGAAGATGGCGAAAACGGATCAACAAGGTGCTGAGGATGGCATAAATTGACAAAATACGAATACGCCAATAATTTTGAATAAAGATTGTTCAAACGTAAGTAAAAAGTAGTTATTAAAATTAATTGCTCGTGAGGATTTCTCAAAACTTCATAACAAAATTGGTTATTTGTCAATTAAAATTCACACCCTTTTGTTTAGTAAAAAAGCGGTCGTATAACTTTTTTTAATAACTAAAACGCCTGTTAGTCAGATCATTTTTCGGTTTGCCCAAATATTTTATTGTCTAATAATTTACCATGTACAACAATTTAACTAACTATAACACACCATTTGTAAAGTCCTGCATGCTAGCCAAATGCGGGCTGACGACAAGAGACTACACCGTGGAGATATTAGCGTATAACCGGCCTGATGCAGCAGTTGGCGCGGCCACCGTCAGATTGCGGAATAATCGCCATCGTGCGCTAATGACTCAATCCGCCGGCACGGCCGCTCTCTCACGGTACATCATCATCAGCTGGGTAATTTATTTTCTCAGAAATCACAAGAAATATCTGGTAGGTGATTACTATTCAATACCGAATTAGTTCCGAGAAATTAATAAATTGCTGCTTTTAAAAGGTTCAAGTCGTGATTATATCAAAATTGCTTAATTTATCATTAATAATAAAATGATTTACAATGAGCTTTGGTATTTATTTTTTACGATTTATTATTTTCTTCGTTTTTTTCATTATGTTTGTTTCTGGCATATTTGAGCCAGAGCGATCTTCGTCTCTTACACCAAGCAATGTCAGTATGCGGGGATCAGTATTATTTTCACTCAAGCAACCAAATGCAATTTCAACAAGACACATTATTTTATAGTCAATGGTAAATGTTAAATGCACGAAAGCATAAAGCATGTTACATAAAGTTAAAGAGAACAAATAAATTTTAATCACCTTATAAAATCACGTCATTATAGACATGAACAGAAATATCTTTACAAATATATTTGTAGCTTGAATATTTAAAGTTAATGTTAATATAAGCGTGAGATCTCTCTTTTACGATTAAATGCCTTTCACTGCGGTAATGACTTGCGCTGTAGTTCTTATCTGCAGTAGTGTACTTTAATTACTAACTTTGTGTTATCCGTATTTGATCAGTATCCGTAGCTTATATAGTTAAATGAACGGCAAATTCGCATACTTATGTAAATAGTTGATTATACACTGTATATTCCATGTTTACATGTTAAGAGCCTCACATGAGAGATATTTAGAACAAATCAAGAGAAATGTATCGTAGATCAGTTGAGCTAAAAGGTTCCCTTATTTTATAGGATACATTCTAATAGTAGTGACTAGCTGCATTGATTATACATCCTACGGAATAGATAAACCTAGCTTACGGGCCGGGCGTGCCTCGGCATTGCTGCGCTGGCCCCGAGTTTGACTGAGATCCCGCCAGAGCGCAACCAGTCGTCTCTTCCCCTCTTTCACCCCTCGCTCTCCCTGCTCTCCGATCGCTCCCTCCAGGCCAGTCGCCAGTCAGTGTCTCAGCGACTGCCGAGCTGGTAAGATGCGCGCGCTGTTTCTCGTAAAAACACGGCACCCGCCGACTTTCCCCCCTCCCTCCCCACAGCACTCCAGGCCGAATTGAGTCGCCGCGGCCTTTAAGAAACACTAGCAGAGATGTCCGTTGACATTCTGTCTTTGCATCTGTTGGTTTCGCTCATCACTTGATACGTTGTGTATGTCAACAATATACATGAGTAACACTCT
This sequence comes from Allygus modestus, assembly GCA_963675035.1. Classification (NCBI taxonomy): domain Eukaryota; kingdom Metazoa; phylum Arthropoda; class Insecta; order Hemiptera; family Cicadellidae; genus Allygus; species Allygus modestus. The sequence goes on from OY776111.1 coordinate 273,827,507, forward strand.
AATAGTGTAATTAAATCAATTACGTGTCTAAAATTATTGGTAAACTATGCTTAAAAATGTTGCGTTCAGGATGTTGAAGTAATTATGACTCAATACAACCTGACACCATATTTTGACTAGCTTAACACCGCACAGTGTGTTAATAAAACTGTTACCAGAATAACTTAGTTTAAGATATTTTACGACAAATCTAATGGTTTTGAATTTTTTTTACCGAGTAATAAACAACTAAGCTGTTGCAATTCTTGTTATTTATTAGGCCTAGATGTTCAATTGTGGAGAAACCAAAGATGAGGTTTGTCCGGTTAATGTCCGGTCCATGTAAATTGCATCAGCTCGGTTATTTATTACTCAATTGCAATAAGTTAAGTATCGTTAGACTTTTCTCAAATTGCCCTAAAAGAAGATATACAGGTTAATATTTTGTAAAATGACTTATTTTCGAGTCATTTGCGATATAACATTTAAAATGGCCGCCATTTTGAAATTATCGCAGATAATTCCTTCATAACGTTCGTGTTGATAGATCCTATCTCCGTAAACAGTTGACTTAAGTTTGGTTGAATTCGGTTATATGGTTTTAAAAATATGAACTTTAAAGTGAAAAACAATTACGGACTGACAAACGGAAAACTAAGTACGGGAGACCCATGTTCATATGGTTAAATGTGTTTATATTAACCCAAGGAACAACGCTATATACCTTTGTCCAGGAGAGTTACGGGACAGTCTGTATAAGTTAAAAAACAACTTATACTTACTACCTGGTTTCTTATTTATAATTTGACGCTGATTATGGAAATGATCGTTTTTTCCGCGGAAAGGTCGTTAAAACCCCGGAAAATCTGAAATTAATTGTTTTATGGAAATACTGTCAAGTGGGTATTCAAAATGTGCAGAATTTCGCCCTGAACACGTACATGCGATTATTTTCCAAATCACACTTTTTATCCACGTAAAAGTCTTCAAAACTTTAGAAAATCGGAAAATAACTTTGTAATTGTAATACTGTCATGTGGGTATTCAAAATGTGCGGAATTTCACCAAACACGATCGCGCAGTTATTTTCCCGATCACATTTATTTCTCCGCGGAAAAACGTCGGAAAATCGAAAAAAACATTGTTCTTATAATACTCTCATGTGGGTATTCAAAATTGTGCGTAAATTCACCTTGAATACGTACGTGACGTACGTGAATACTTTCCCGATTACACGTTTTTCCGCGGAATAGTCGTTAAAACCCCGGAAAATCGAAAAATATTATTTTTCTTATAATTCTGTCATGTGGGTATTCATACTGTGCGGAATTTGACCCTGATTACGTATGCGCAATTATTTTGCCGATCGGAAAGGTAATTGCCAACAAAGGTTTACAATTTATTCAACACAGAGCGGGCCCGGTACCGTGCTTTTTACAGCGGCCACAGCACTAGTTTCGGTGGTTTTCATCTCAGGCGCGGATCCAGGGGGGGGAATGGGTGAAATTTCCCCCCCAAGGCAAAAGGTTGGAGTTGCGCGCGCACCCCCGCACCAGCGCTACGTCTGCCCGGCAGCGTCATCTCGTCTGATTGATGCCGTCGTCAGTCAGATCATATGCCTGTAATACTACTACAGAGTGTCCATAGACCGAAAATTCCAGGAAAATTGGATAATTATACGGGAATTTCGACGAAAATTCCTTAATTTAGTTTAAATCCCTTTTTTGGCTGTTCTCGTTCATGCGGCTTGGTTGTCGTTTCCAGCCAATAAAACAAGTTTTGGTTGTTATTTTCAGCCAATAAGAAACGTTGCCGATCGTCATTTCGGGCCATTAAATGCAACTAAATTCCTGTTTCTGACCCATCCGACGAGAAAGAATAGGCGTTCTTTGGCTATATAACTGGGTCGAATCGCCGATTGTATTCGTAAATACGTTCCGGTTGTCATTCGGGCCTATACAACGGGATCCGGCAATATTTTTCGCTAGGAAAATATGGTACGATTGCCAATTTTTATGATATATTGTGATTTTTGGCATATATTGTGCCTCAGTTGTCATTTTCGGACAATAATAACGTTGCGGCCGTCGATTTCGGACTTTAAAATGTGAGGAACGGTTGGTTATTTCCGGAAAATATAACGATGTGAAATTGCCTATTTTGTTTAAACAATTAATTTTTATTCAGTCATTTGTTTCTGTAAAACGCAGTCAGGCAGTCTTTTTTGGCCGGTAAAATTTGGCACTTAATTTTATTGTGGTCGATGTTTTTGCCCTACAAATCGCAAAATGGGTTTGTCGGCCAATTGCCTTTTTTGGGCGCTAAAACGAGGTTATATTGCTATTTCCGTGGATAATATGCGGCTCGCTTGCCGCTTGAGGCCAATAAAACGCGGTCCAGTCCATTATTCCTAAAAAAATTCAGTCATTTTGTTTGTCTTTTTACCACCAAGTTGCGGCAAAATTTATGCTTTTACCGATAAAACACGGCCAAATATCTGATTTTGCCCGGACATTACATGTAAATAAACTAATGAACATTAATCAGAACTTGTGACAAAGTCCTCAATTTGGTATTAACACCCCAAAAAAATCATTCTTTTTAAATTTTATTAAATTTGTTTGAATCGTTAATTTTCTTGAAATTTTCAGGTGATTTCTTATCAATAATTATTGTTATTGCTAATGACAAAATTTCGAATTTAAGTTAAAACTGTACATTATAGATCATACGAATTTCAGTTGATTTTAAAAATTTATATTTCTGAGCCTGTATGACCTAAACATTATTAATGTTTTAATGATGGCAAGTGGGCATTTTAGGTGTATGAGAAATTTTCATCTGGGGAAATCAGATATTTTTCAAAACTAGTCATAATATACAGGGTGAGTCAGACCACCCGTCCAGCATGTATAACGGGAGAACGGTTTGGTCTAAAGTCATCAAAAACAATTATTCCTCACTAAAACGCATATGGGCTATCTATTAAAAATAGTTTCATCAAAATCTATGTACGGAATGTTCCAAAACTGAAGGTCACGGATTCAAATCTCAACATTTTCTTATGTGAAAATAGGGCCAACATACATTATACATTATTTAAAAGGCCTTTTTTATACATTATTTTAAAGGTCTCGTTAAAATAAACATTTGGCGAAAACAGAATTCACTTATCTTTATCCGTTTCAAAATGGCGGATATTTTTGTGTAAAATATTGACATTTGCGTAATACTCTGTATTTTTTAAACCATTACTCGTACCTTTTTTCTGACTTAAACGGACCGCCATTTTGAAACGGGTAAAGATAAGTGAATTCTGTTTTCACCAAAATGTTTATTTTAACGAGACCTTTAAAATGAAGTATAATATTTCCTATGTTTACATAAGAAATGTTAGGGTTGCGAACCCTTGACCTTCAGTTTTGGAACATTCCGTACTTAGATTTTGATGAAAATATTTTTAATAGATAGCCCATATGCGTTTTAGTGGGGAATAATTTTGTTTGATGACTTTAGACCAAACCGTTCTCTCGTTATACATGCTGGTGGACGGGTGGTCTGACTCATCCTGTATATACTAACATAAATAATCGGATAGCTTTGACATATTTATTTTGTCACATAAGTAGGGGAACATATGTTTGCAGAAAGTAAAATTTATAAAATTGGAGAAATACTTTTATTTTTTAATAACTTTTCTCTTAACCGTACTGAGTTTATTTTGTATAAAATTGTTATTATTTAAGAATTTTAAAGTTTCTTATTAAAAAAAGAAGGCTTTGCGGGTAATATTTCAATCAAAATGAACCAAAGAACGCTCCAAATAATGATGTTTTGAAGTTTTTGGTACTGGAATGAATTCTTTTATGAGCAGTAATATCGTTCTTTGGACTAGTGAAACTTTGAATTGTAGCATATAAACTTCGACGTTCGCCAAAAGTTGTAGATTGCATGAAAGTTAATTGGCCTATATCATAAAATTTTGTTGATGAATGAATACCATACAAGACAAATACTTTTTAATAGCAAATGTATTCTTAATAAACATTAATTACCAAGATGGTTCGTTCACCCGTCCACGTAGAGTAGTAAGAACGATTACATAATGTTGCATTAATACAACATTTCGCTATTGAATAACAAAAAATTATCTTCAGTGTATGATAACAGTTGATTATGATTTATTTAACAGACAATACAAGTACAGTACAAAAGTCGTATAACTATGTATTTTACCAAAAAACTAGGTCATGTTGTAACACAGCATCACTGAGTTGAATTTAACAGCGCGGCACGGCTCGTGGCACGTCTTGGATAGAGCGCGGCGAAAAGTTTCAGCATCTTTCCAAACGAATTGTAGCCAAACCAACAACTTTACCGAAAAATGTTTGGAATAAAAGTTTTAGAGAAAGTAATTATCTACAACTTTCCCGCTGGAAGTTTGTTTCTAACCTAAAAATAAAAAAATTCCTCGCTGAGTAACTTTTTCATGTCCCTCTTTAATAACACGTAAGAGTTTTTAATTATTAAAAATATTAAAACACGGTAAAAAAAACAATATTTATACTTTCGGATTCCGTAGTTCACGTACACAAAGGATATATAAATTTCATTACAATTCAAACATGGCAGAGAAGTCCAGGAGCGTGTAAACGACAGCGCGTTCATCGCCAGAATCAGCTCTGAGCACACAGTGGCCCACCATTTCTGTTCCGCACAGTCCGACGCGGACCGTTTTTAGCTCACTTAGCGATCTCTCCAGTTACCTCGATGGGCATTACTCGCCGGCCTCGCCGCGCCACGCAGCACAATCATATCTGACAGGAGGGGTAGAAGAGGGGACGGTAGTTGATGGATTCGCCGCTTGAGCGCTTCAGTACGGTAGCTGACGACGCTCCAACTAGGAGAGCTTCTACCGTTAGCCAACAGAATGCGCTCGAGGAGCTCGCCAAGGTCGGCTTCAAAAAACGACATTACTAAGTTTATCTATTAGGATGTATAATCAATGCTAGCTGTATACCCGTTCTTCGTACGGGTGTTATATAAATGGTAGATTAACTAAATAAAATAACAATTCATATGATTTTACGATATTAAAATTACATTTTACACGTTTAATTTACAATTAAATCAAAGTTAACGAAATATACTGGCAGATAGTTCGGGCACTGTTGCTAAGTCCAGGCACTCTGTCGGATAGTAAACGGTGTGTGGTTTGCGACTCCAAATCGGTACACGTAACACTTTGGATTCGCTTTTAGAAATAAAAGAACTCAAGTACAAAAAAGTAAAAAAAATGTTGAGGAGGGGGGAGAGGGGGCCATAAATATAAAATCGGGGGGGGGGGGAAATATGATGTCGGGGAGGGGGTCATTAAGAACGGGGGGGCGAGCGCGCAGAGTTCCCCAATACCCTCCTACTCTTGCCTATCGAAAAAAGAGTTTGAGTTGGCATTCAAGTAGTTTTTTTATTTCCATTATGAACATATATTTATGCCTTTCAAGTATGTTTAGATATAAGCTGTTATGGTAGAATGATGATGGAGTGGTGGTGGGAGAATGTGGTGGGGGAAAGTGGTGGAGGGAGTGACACGTCCGCTCAGGTCGGCGAGACTGTAATGCTGACACGTGATGCCTCAAATTGAAAAAAATATATATATCGGGGTGGTGGAGGGGGCAAAATAAAAATCGGGGGGGGGAGGGGCAAAAATATAAAATCTGGGGGGTCATTAAGATCGGGGGGGGAGCGCGCAGAGTTCCTCAGTATCCCCAACTCTTGCCTATCGAAAAACAGTTTGAGTTACCCTTCAAGTAGTTTTTTTATTTCCATTATGAGAGTTGCCATTCTAGTAGGTTTTTTATTTCCATAATGATAGACAGCTGTTTACAATATTTTAAGTTATAGATATAACTATTAAGTCATCATCTGGTTCAATATAAATAAATACTTCGCCCATAAGAATAACATAAGATCGTTAAAACCCCGAAGGCAGAGTCTTAAGTTGCTTTCCAAAAATCCAATTAACCTAAAACCTACTAACGCATATAGAACATAGAAAAAAAGTTTAATCGAAATCAGTGCACCCGTTTCCCTGTCAAAAGTGAACAAAACGTGTCCAAAACCGCACGATATCACGTTTTTGAGCGGCCACCATTATTTTTCTAAAAGGCGTATGCCGGTTTAAAGTGACCTAAAACCTTCCCACGCATATATCAAACAAAGAAACAATGTTTTATCAATGTCAAAGCACCCGTTTTCCCGTGAAAAGCGAACAAAAACCCGTCCTTGAGCGTCACCAACAGACGGACAGAAATTGAGATAAGACGCGTTTCTGCTTTCCTATGGTATGAAACGTAAATAGATACCCCCGTCAAAGCAAACTTGCGTACTCAGCGAATTTCCAATGCATACATATGTTTTTCACTACCACAAAAAGCCACTTACCAAGTTTTATAAAAATACATAAATAAATAAGTGATCCATAGCATTTTATTTTTTTAGCGCTGATTACGCAGGTTTGCTGCAATGAGGAAGATAATAAATGTGTGTTTTCTCAAATATCAATGTAACTCAACCAGGTGAAGCTACATACTAAGTTGTATTAATTTATGTTCATAGTTAAGGGAGATATAAAACTTTACTTATTCTCCATAAGAATAACATTAGGGCTGAGTATGCAGGTTTGCTGATACGGGGATAATCAACAAAAAATCAATGTTTTGTGCGAATATAAATATATTAATACTACGTGAAGCCACATACCAAGATTCATCAACATACAGTACATTCATAAATAATCAAGATATCAAATTTTATTTATTCTCCATAAGGATAACATTGGACAACGCACTGTGTTTAGCACTTTGAATATCTCTGCAACGTTTGGATGTAGAATCACAATTTAAACACCAAAATGATTGTTTTGTGGAGCTAAACTGATTGGTAAAGCAAATGTAAAGTTTACATTAAAATTAACTGAGGAAAATCAATAAACCTTTTTCCCATAAGATTAAAATGGGAGATTTTATGAGCAGGTTTTTTTGGATTTTCTACGCAACCACTTAACCTTGGTTAATAATTTAAAATACTATATTGTTTGCTTTTTTAAGCTATATAACATGGTCCAAACCAAAATTAAGTGTTTTAAAAATTTTAGGGTGAAAAATGCAAAAAACTGATTTTTGGAAAATTTAAAACCCCCATAAACACCCCTTCCCATGGTCCGATTTTTCTGGTTTTCGAACTTAAAGTCTACACATTTGAGCCAAATTTCATCGAAATCGGAGGTTTTTTACTCAAGTTATCGCATTCACACACACACACAGACACACAAACACACACACATATATATATATATATATATATATACACATAAATTTGAACGAATAGTGTTTTTGTCATCTGGGGACCTTAAAAACATAAAGTTAACATGGTCTCGGGCTTAAGTCTTACCATGAGACCTACGGGAATAGCTTCTTCCCTATAGAGGAAATCCGCTAAAATATGACAATATTTTATAATTCCAAGCAATGTACAGACAAAACTCTAATTTTATTTATATAGATGAACTTTTCATCTGTTATCTACAGCATGCTCTACATTGTGAAACACTGAGATCTGTTGGTGTATTATGGATCATGAATGATTCGTAGCTCATTAACTTCTGAGATTCATACAGAACCCTTGTATCTTAAGATTATTTTTGTCACCATGGCTCTGCACTTCTTATATAACATACATACTGAACATAACATTATCGCTTGTCATCTAATCTGCACACAGAGAGCTCGCTGATGAATAATACCCCACGGTTTTATATTACATTTTGCTATCCGAGTCATAAACCTGTGCATTTACTGTCAAAAACTGAGAAACGAACAAAGACAGTAACATAATAACTTGATAATCCGATAAAATGTTATTTCATCGCTAGTCAAGCTTCCATTTTAACGAGGCGGTTATTTCTAAGGAGAGATAACCAAAGGCCCCTGGATCAATGAAGGAAGAGGCTGTAGCCACCGTATCCCTTATGGCTGTATGCCACTGGCCAATCAAGCGAAAGTGAGTTCCAAGGTGGAGTTGCAGCAACGGTACAGGAATTAAGACGCCCACGCCACAGGTGATATCTGCCACTGTGGACTGTAGGGCCGTGAGATGCGCGCCTGATACCACGCCGCGGCGCGCTCCTGACACAGACTCGGCGCCTCTTTGACGGTTAACATGCCTAATTACGAGTGTTCGCACACTACGGATGTAAATGTTCCGATGTTCCACTGAAGCTTACACGATCTTGATGTCAACTGTGAGCGAGCTGCCACCCTTGAGATAAACTGTGTTGGACTGCATCAAAATTGTGGATATACACATGGTGTGAGGATTCCGAGAAAAAAAAACAAAAAACAAAAAGGATTATTTAAAAACAGTTTTCAATTTGTAAAAATAGATATAGATTGTGATGCTAATTTTAAAATGGAACTGTATGAATGGATTGGAGAAGAAGTTAAGCAACTAGATACTTTTTAGATTTTGATGAAAAGGCAAAAACAGTATAGATTAAAATCTTTAATTTTGTATTATTAATAATATGTATATTTTAACTCCTTGACAAATTTAGTATGTCATATAAAAAATGTAATCAATTGTTTTCAATCGAGCAAAAATGAGAAATAAGGTATGACATATTAACTTCAAATAATCATTGAAAACATACTTCGTAACTGTACATTCTTCCTCAATTTCTTTCTTTGTGGAGGCTTTTCCTATATTAATACCAATGCTTAAATGCCTGTACAATACTTCTCCGCCCGTCCTTGTAGTCTCAGTATCAATCAGTCTATATAATACACGTTTTGAATAGCATGACCCACTTGTTTTTTGTTGTTAAAAAAGGTTTAAATGCCTACAATAATGGTTGTTTAAAATATTAAACAATAATGTAATACATCCAGACAATGTTTATTGTTCAGTAAAATTACTGTGATATTATTGCATCTTAATAAGATAAAACTTAGACACAGTATGATTATTTTAACAACTACAATAACTGTACACTGTTGCTTGTAGAAATAACGAATAATTAATGGTTTATTCCATGAAAAACCTAAAATATACACGGTGTCGTTAAAAAATACAAAATTACATTGATCCCTATAAAGCCCTCTCATGAAATATGTTTGGTTATAGTATGTTGGAAGTCTCCTGCAGGTCATAGGTATATTTATTTTACAATTCCAACTTTTCCTCCACCAGATATTTTTCACCGTGAAGTACCTATAGTCGGTGACGTTGGTGACGAGGGCGGGAGCAGACGTGGTGTTGTATGTAGGGCGAAGCCGCGGCAGTAGTGGGACCTGTAGTGTCCACGATGGACCACACTTCCAAAGATAAGGCAAGTGTTCCCAGTGGTCACGTCCTCATGGACCACGTGTAACGATGTCTTGTTATAGTCGGTGACGTTGGTGAAGAGGGCGGGAGCAGACGTGGTGTTGTATGTGGAGCGACGCCGCGGCAGTAGTGGGACCTGTAGTGTCCACGATGGACCACACTTTCAAAGATAAGGCAAGTGTTCCCAGCGGTCACGTCCTCATGGACCACGTGTAACGATGTCTTGTTATAGTCGGTGACGTTGGTGACGAGGACGGTAGCAGACGTGGTGTTGTATGTGGGGCGCCACCGCGGCAGTAGTGGGACCTGTAGTGTCCACGATGGACCACACTTCCAAAGATAAGGCAAGTGTTCCCAGTGGTAACGTCCTCATGGACCACGTGTAACGATGTCTTGTTATAGTCGGTGACGTTGGTGAAGAGGGCGGGAGCAGACGTGGTGTTGTATGTGGAGCGACGCCGTGGCAGTAGTGGGACCTGTAGTGTCCACGTTGGACCAGACTTCCAAAGATAAGGCAAGTGTTCCCAGTGGTCACGTCCTCATGGACCACGTGTAACGATGTCTTGTTATAGTCGGTGACGTTGTTGACGAGGGCGGGAGCAGACGTGGTGTTGTATGTGGAGCGACGCCGCGGCAGTAGTGGGACCTGTAGTGTCCACGATGGACCACACTTCCAAAGATAAGGCAAGTGTTCCCAGTGGTCACGTCCTCATGGACCACGTGTAACGATGTCTTGTTATAATCGGTGACGTTGTTGACGAGGGCGGGAGCAGACGTGGTGTTGTATGTGGAGCGACGCCGCGGCAGTAGTGGGACCTGTAGTGTCCACGATGGACCACACTTTCAAGATAAGGCAAGTGTTCCCAGTGGTCACGTCCTCATGGACCACGTGTAACGATGTCTTGTTATAGTCGGTGACGTTGGTGAAGAGGGCGGGAGCAGACGTGGTGTTGTATGTGGAGCGACGCCGTGGCAGTAGTGGGACCTGTAGTGTCCACGATGGACCACACTTCCAAAGATAAGGCAAGTGTTCCCAGTGGTCAGTCCTCATGGACCACGTGTAACTATGTCTTGTTATAGTCGGTGACGTTGGTGACGAGGGCGGGAGCAGACGTGGTGTTGTATGTGGAGCGACGCCGTGGCAGTAGTGGGACCTGTAGTGTCCACGTTGGACCAGACTTCCAAAGATAAGGCAAGTGTTCCCAGCGGTCACAACCTCATGGACCACGTGTAACTATGTCTTGTTATAGTCGGTGACGTTGGTGACGAGGGCGGGAGCAGACGTGGTGTTGTATGTGGGGCGCCACCGCGGCAGTAGTGGGACCTGTAGTGTCCACGATGGACCACACTTCCAAAGATAAGGCAAGTGTTCCCAGTGGTCAGTCCTCATGGACCACGTGTAACGATGTCTTGTTATAGTCGGTGACGTTGGTGACGAGGGCGGGAGCAGACGTGGTGTTGTATGTGGAGCGACGCCGTGGCAGTAGTGGGACCTGTAGTGTCCACGATGGACCACACTTCCAAAGATAAGGCAAGTGTTCCCAGCGGTCACAACCTCATGGACCACGTGTAACTATGTCTTGTTATAGTCGGTGACGTTGGTGACGAGGGCGGGAGCAGACGTGGTGTTGTATGTGGAGCGACGCCGTGGCAGTAGTGGGACCTGTAGTGTCCACGATGGACCACACTTCCAAAGATAAGGCAAGTGTTCCCAGTGGTCAGTCCTCATGGACCACGTGTAACGATGTCTTGTTATAGTCGGTGACGTTGGTGACGAGGGCGGGAGCAGACGTGGTGTTGTATGTGGAGCGATGCCGTGGCAGTAGTGGGACCTGTAGTGTCCACGATGGACCACACTTCCAAAGATAAGGCAAGTGTTCCCAGTGGTCAGTCCTCATGGACCACGTGTAACGATGTCTTGTTATAGTCGGTGACGTTGGTGACGAGGGCGGGAGCAGACGTGGTGTTGTATGTGGAGCGACGCCGTGGCAGTAGTGGGACCTGTAGTGTCCACGATGGACCACACTTCCAAAGATAAGGCAAGTGTTCCCAGTGGTCAGTCCTCATGGACCACGTGTAACTATGTCTTGTTATAGTCGGTGACGTTGGTGACGAGGGCGGGAGCAGACGTGGTGTTGTATGTGGACCGACGCCGTGGCAGTAGTGGGACCTGTAGTGTCCACGATGGACCACACTTCCAAAGATAAGGCAAGTGTTCCCAGTGGTCAGTCCTCATGGACCACGTCTAACTATGTCTTGTTATAGTCGGTGACGTTGTTGACGAGGGCGGGAGCAGACGTGGTGTTGTATGTGGAGCGACGCCGTGGCAGTAGTGGGACCTGTAGTGTCCACGATGGACCACACTTCCAAAGATAAGGCAAGTGTTCCCAGTGGTCAGTCCTCATGGACCACGTGTAACTATGTCTTGTTATAGTCGGTGACGTTGGTGACGAGGGCGGGAGCAGACGTGGTGTTGTATGTGGAGCGACGCCGTGGCAGTAGTGGGACCTGTAGTGTCCACGTTGGACCAGACTTCCAAAGATAAGGCAAGTGTTCCCAGCGGTCACAACCTCATGGACCACGTGTAACTATGTCTTGTTATAGTCGGTGACGTTGGTGACGAGGACGGTAGCAGACGTGGTGTTGTATGTGGGGCGCCGCCGCGGCAGTAGTGGGACCTGTAGTGTCCACGATGGACCACACTTTCAAAGATAAGGCAAGTGTTCTCAGCGGGCACGTCCTCATGGACCACGTGTAACTATGTCTTGTTATAGTCGGTGACGTTGGTGACGAGGGCGGGAGCAGACGTGGTGTTGTATGTGGGGCGCCGCCGCGGCAGTAGTGGGACCTGTAGTGTTCACGATGGACCACACTTCCAAAGATAAGGCAAGTGTTCTCAGCGGGCACGTCCTCATGGACCACGTGTAACTATGTCTTGTTATAGTCGGTGACGTTGGTGACGAGGGCGGGAGCAGACGTGGTGTTGTATGTGGGGCGCCGCCGCAGCAGTAGTGGGACCTGTAGTGTCCACGATGGACCACACTTTCAAAGATAAGGCAAGTGTTCCCAGCGGTCACGTCCTCATGGACCACGTGTAACTATGTCTTGTTATAGTCGGTGACGTTGGTGACGAGGGCGGGAGCAGACGTGGTGTTGTATGTGGGGCGCCGCCGCGGCAGTAGTGGGACCTGTAGTGTCCACGATGGACCACACTTTCAAAGATAAGGCAAGTGTTCCCAGCGGTAACGTCCTCATGGACCACGTGTAACTATGTCTTGTTATAGTCAGTGACGTTGGTGACGAGGGCGGGAGCAGACGTGGTGTTGTATGTGGGGCGCCACCGCGGCAGTAGTGGGACCTGTAGTGTCCACGATGGACCACACTTCCAAAGATAAGGCAAGTGTTCCCAGCGGTCACGTCCTCATGGACCACGTGTAACTATGTCTTGTTATAGTCGGTGACGTTGTTGACGAGGGCGGGAGCAGACGTGGTGTTGTATGTGGGGCGACGCCGCGGCAGTAGTGGGACCTGTAGTGTCCACGATGGACCACACTTCCAAAGATAAGGCAAGTGTTCCCAGCGGTCACGTCCTCATGGACCACGTGTAACTATGTTTTGTTATAGTCGGTGACGTTGTTGACGAGGGCGGGAGCAGACGTGGTGTTGTATGTGGGGCGACGCCGCGGCAGTAGTGGGACCTGTAGTGTCCACGATGGACCACACTTCCAAAGATAAGGCAAGTGTTCCCAGTGGTCAGTCCTCATGGACCACGTGTAACTATGTCTTGTTATAGTCGGTGACGTTGTTGACGAGGGCGGGAGCAGACGTGGTGTTGTATGTGGCGCGACGCCGCGGCAGTAGTGGGACCTGTAGTGTCCACGATGGACCACACTTCCAAAGATAAGGCAAGTGTTCCCAGCGGTCACGTCCTCATGGACCACGTGTAACGATGTCTTGTTTGTTCAACTAACTGGCACCACTCGCACTCGCACCCACACACAGGCATGCGTGCGCGTGGTGCACGCATCGCTGCTTCACTTGATGGGGACCGCGGTCTTTGAAGCCGTGAGCGAAAAACAATGGAACTAGGGCAAATTGCGATATTACAATATCACATGATTGTAGGGTGGTGGTACCTAATTTGTTGGTTGTTGCCAAAACTATGATTATGATATTAAAAACTATCATTATTTTCTCGAAGAACTGTTTTGTAATGTGTATGGTGAGATCTAGATATAAACGTTTAGAGTTACTAGCCGGAGTCCCGTTCTCCGCACGGAAGTCTGGCAGGGATATTAGTCTGAGGTTTTGAAGTATTTACAGTATAATCAGATGGCTACCTAAGATAAATATCACCGTTAAGTTAAAAGTAGAACTATTAAAGCCCATGGGGATGGAACCTTGACGACGGATATTCTAGAGGGTGAGAGCTTTTGATTTATTCCAAACATGTATGCTAATTAATAGTATAAGAGGCCTAATGTCGCTGAACAAAGATCAATAAATTATTTTAATAATATAGGAAATCGAAAGATAATTGTTTCCGTGTTTATTAATGTCCTTTGGCATTTTAAATTATTTTTATAAGAACTATACGGTCATTTCATTTTATAAATACAAAGTTCATTATTAAAAATTGTTATTTTAGCAACAAGTTTATTCACAGCCACAACAACTATTGAACGTTACATTAATTAACCAATGTCCTTAGTGGAAAGAAACTAGTAAAATCCGGGCTTGTCCAAATTTATAATTATAGATAGTATTACTTAATATTTCACAATTAAGAGCGGTCAAAACTAGCTCAAGGGAGATCTCGCGCTTTTGTGTAAATTATTGGTGACGCACTAGAAAAACGAAATAACACCTTGAAATGATTACGGCAGAAATAGCGCTTACAGGCAAGGTCGTGTCACGAAAAGTTTGAGTTAAGTAATAGTTATTAATTTATTTGTTACTACTTTAATGTGATGTTGTTTTATATCCGTCTATAACGAAGTGATAACCATGTAATACTCGGCAGAAATATATCTCAGAACTAATTAAATCAGTGTTTTTGTGGCTAACCCCGCGAGAGTATTATTGAGGGACAGTTACGTTACTGAAGTCTGTTTTAACTCAGGGTTAATATCACAAGTCAAAGTTGACGCACGTGTGAATGCGGTTGGAAGTGTTGGGAGTTCGACGAATCCCTCCCGTTACGACACCGAGCCAGTGTTTGTTAACCGAATGTTTGTCTTTGCGTGCTGTAAAACGGCTTTACGTAACAACATCCTCGATCTCTTGAGGGGAAACCCCAACCACTCTGATATCTACAGGTTTCTAATTGAAAACGTGTCCATGATAGTTAATTAAAGGATGCGTGACATATGTTCTTATCCATGAGCTGTGTTCTGTTTCATGAAGGTGCTGTTCACAATTCGTTTTAAATACGTTACGAAATGTCGAACCCGCAGTTACTAATCTAAAATAAACAGTTTTATTTCTGAGATATACTTGGGTGGTGGTTTGTATGCATGTACTCTTAAAGTAATGAACATTTAGAATAAATTAACACAATAATTCATCAAACCACTAGTTTTGTCTGTTAGTTGTTGTATTTATGTAGCTCAATAACTAAACAGAATTAAGTGAAATTTGGAATGGATATTGATAAAATAAAATAGACTCATTCAAATGTGTGTGAACTGCTCAAAACAAGGAAAATAAGAGCACTCAGCACCAACTTACTTCAGCTAATAAAAATGAGCAGGTTTGATTTTACAAAAACAAATGGTTTACACTTTTCATAACCAAAGAAAATGTGTGTTTTTTATCTAGTTTCTAAATAAAAAAGGAATCATCATTGCAAAGAGACCGCTTTGTGGGCGAGTTTATATGTTTTACTAATCCACTCATCATGCATGGAACTGTGATTGGTCATAACATATTATAATCTAATAATAGACTGGTGATAATCTAATATAGCAAAAGCGAGCAGTGGTGAAGGGTAACCAGTTACCACAGAAGAGAACATTTCTGAACGTATAGCAGCAATTTTTGTGTCAATATAGACACGCTTAGCCTCAGCTAGACTATGTGAATGGGGATATTTAATTAAAGTTCAGGGTTTCTACTATTTATTTGAATTAATTTTAGAGATACAGTATTACACATGCTTTGTAAACATACATACAAATAGGTAAATCTATTTATGAAAAAGGTTGAAGCTATTTAGCTGTAATACAATATGTTATTGCTAATGATTAATGTTTCGTAAGTACGTAACGAACCAGTAATCTTTTTCCGGGCTATACACCTAATTTTGTACGGAAATTTCCTAAAGAAAAAATTTAGGATGATTGGAATATTGCAAGGTAATGGGAGTCCGCTCTAAGGTGTTCACTCAATGTGCTCCAGTAAAGTGTCAGTTTTTTGTAGTTTTTTTATTAATGCCAAAAGGTAAACATTATTATTTATTGAAGGCAAAATATTCCCCATAATAAAAGCATGGGCACTGTAAAACGTCTGCTTTGATTACACGTCGACAGGTGATATATTGTTGGGATACTTCCCGAATAGAGACGTGCTATGTTATTTTGTTTTAGTCAGTTCCTCTGGAAAGTGCATTGCAACGAAACACATAAAACACTATCTTATCATCTTATCTTTACGTTTATTCATATTTACAACATTTCTGTCCAACACTCTTGCAATGATTTTAATTTCGTTAATTTTAATAGCTAAATCGGTTTTCGATTCCTCTTCCGAAACATCGATGATTTGATTAGATTCCACATCTTATCGAGGTACGATATAATATTAGCAAAGTATTTTTAGAATTCACCTTTATATATTTTTTGTTTTAACGCACTATATTAGCTGCGTGAAACAACCCTGGCACCTTTGGTATAGAAAAATCAAACAAATTATGGCGTTCTTAGGATATAAACACCAAAACGCTCCGGTACTCAAAGGATTTTAAGTACTTGTATTTAACAAAAATATTAGCTAGTTGATACTTCCCTGTAAACTTAATCTGCATTAGCATATATTAACATAGAATATGTATAACTTTTTATCCCTGTATCCTGTCTTTAAATATATTTTATGTCAGTGGATAATTATATACTCAAAGGCTAATACATACCTACGCAGACAGTGTTTATTTTTAGTTATATTAGTTATTTATTAGTTATTAGTTTTATTAGTTTGTTAGTTTTATTAGCTATTTAGTTTTATTTCTATGCAACATTAACAATATTGAGTTATTTATGAATCCAGAAATATCTCTTACTACTAAAATAACCACCAATTTATTGAACGCCATTAGTAAGTTTAATTAATTATTCTTATTTATAATGACGGTTGTCATATATTTTAGTTACTGGAGATTGTTAAAGATTATAACTTTATAAATTTGTATGTTTAAATTATCATCAAAAGACTACCATATTCTAAAGGAATATGAAAATTATCGTTTATTATTCAACTCATAAAATTAAATAAATGTACTTCTATGTTCTATCAGGTCTAAATGCATCAGTTAGAAAATCTTCTTAAAAGTAATACATACAAAAATGTATTGCATTGTATGGTCCTGTTGTGTGACAGGTTGACGATACCTGGCCAATCATGTACGGTGATTAAATTTTTAAACAAATTCCTTGAATATCACTTTTATCTTTTCAACTTTCCATCTCAGGTATAAGCGCACTCATTTGCCATTGGTTAAGTCTGAATAAGTTTAAGGAAAGTTATCTTAACTCATAATTGCAGTCAATCCAAACAACAAACACCCAAGACGACGCGACGTGACGTGACGTTGGTGCCTACTGCAGTAGGTACAGCGGCGCCGCCGGCCGTCACACATGACGGGGCAACACTTGTTTTCGGTTTACTTAACCTCCAGTTATTGACACTTCCACTAGTTCGTCCGTTTTGGTTTCAACAGTCCCCTTTAGTTCACTCAGCCTAGCTCTCGTCCTGCCTACCTTGTAGTTTAACTGGCTTACCTCAAGATTTTACAACATTAATAATTGCAATTAGATCAATCAGATCTTGTGTTATTTCATAGTTTAATGCCATGTTATGTGTTAACAGCTGGAGTTGACTGTTAACAACTTATAGGGGGAAGAGAAGGGAACGCTCTACTCCCAAGATTGAACTCCTAAGGTTGACGCCATAAGTTGTATGTATATCTGATCTATATAAAATACAGTGGCAATTTTCTCTCGAATATAATAAGAAATAAATCCTGTCCTGTTAAGGTTTTTAAAAATAGAAACAATTTAAGAAAATAAAAAAAAAAACTATAGATTGAATCACATGTATATTTATGAGAATTGACATTTTAAAAACTTAGACGTGCATAGAAATTGAGTTCTTAGTCCAACTAGATCACGTTTTGAAAAATTACTAGATGTATGATGTTTCCATATTAATAATTAAGAACGAAATTTTACTCGTGAAATATCCGTTTATAAGTGAACATAACTCAGAAGAGAGGAAGTTCTCTTACCTCTTTCAGTAAAGGTGCCGCGTTTAGTCCATGGATCGGCTTTCACGTGTCAGAGAGGTCGAGGAAAGCGAATCTTCTGGTACAGATGGCACAGCTTACAGGTTAATTAAGGCTCCGGTAATTCGCTAGCTTCTACATAAACTCTTTAATTAGAGTTAATCTATAATTTTAAAGAGGAAAAATTATCTGCTAATATTACTTTTAGCGAATTTCCCCTATAGGGAAGAAGCTATTACCGTAGTCGGCATGGTAAGACCTAGGCCCGGGACCATGATAACTTTTCGTTTTGAGGTCCCCAGACCCCAAAAACACCATTCGTTCGAAACTTTATATATATATATATATATATATATATATGTGTGTGTGTGTGTGTGTGTGTGTGTGTGTGTCCGTGAGCACGATAACTCTCGTACAAATTTTCCGATTTTGATTAAATTTGGTATACACGTGTAAAGCAGCATTTATGACAGTAGGGGGCCATAGCCGATTCAAAACCAGCACAGGCGAAAGTGAGGATGTGAGGATGCAAGGTCACCCCCCCCCCCATGACGTCATCCCCCCCCCCCGACCTTGACCTTGACCCCAAGGTCACCCTCGAGCCCCCCCCCATGACGTCATCCCCCCCCCGACCTTCCCCATAGCCAAGCTCGGACCCCCCCCCCCTGACGTCATCCCCCCCAGACGTCATCCCCCCCATGACGTCATCCCCCCCCGACCTTCCCCATAGCCAAGCTCGGACCTCCCCCCCCAATGACGTCATCCCCCCCCCAATGACGTCATCCCCCCCCCGTCTGCAACATTTTTCGTGATGAGGAAAAAACTTTCAAAAATTAATAACTAGCCTATTTACTCACCGATTCCCACGGGACTTTTTCCAGAATGTAGGCCTATCCCAGAGGAAGCGAATGACGTAAGAACCCCATAGATCCGCCATTAAACAAGGTCGCTATTAATTTTTAAACGCGTTTTCCTTATGGGATCTCAGCTGTTTACCGACCGATTTTGATGAAATTTCACCACATGTCGGGCGGCGGCCTAAGTAAACCATCCTTTAAAGAAAATTGAAAATCCCCCGTTAAACAGGCCCGCTATTAATTTATAACCGCGTTTTCCTTATGGGATCTCAGCTGTTTACCGACCGATTTTGACGAAACTTCACCACATGCCGGGCGACGGCCTAAGTAAACCATCCCTTAAAGAAAATTGAGAATCCACCGTTAAACAGCCCCCCCCCCCCCCCGATGAGCGGCTCCGCGGAGTCACGTGTCGAGGCGCGTGCTAGGGCCTACGTGACCGCCCGGGGTTGTTTACTCATTAGTGACTTTCCCTCACTCCTCCGGCGAGACCTCCTCCCGACAGGAGTGTTATTTATAAGCGCGTCCTTGAGGGTTTCATCAGTTTGTCTTTGGAGCTCTTACTGCGCGGACGAAGTATTGCTGTCTCCGAGATACACTTTACAACCTGTGCTTGTGCGACTGTGTGGAGTTTTCTCTTTGGATATCTTAAAATGTAAGTAACATTTAATTTATCTTTTCATCAGCCGATTTACCAATGCTCTAAATCCCAATTAGCTAAAATTAATATTTAATATTTTATATATCACAGTGGAAAATAAAATTTGGTTTTGCTTAGTAGAATTATAGACGAGATTAAAATCGCCATGTGCGAGCGAAACAAAGATAAAGGTGTGTAACAGTGTTAGGAATGTTATAGGAGCTATTCTTGTAATTTATTTCTGTCTACTATTAGAAGGGCTACTATGTTGCAGATGGCTGTTCCTCGTATGTGTGAGGTCTGCGGTCGCGTCTTCGCGAACGCTGGAAACCTGGCTCGTCACACGGCAGCCGCTCACAGGGACCGCCATTTCGACTGCGACGTCTGCGGGCGACGCTTCAGGCGAAGCGACAACCTGCGACGCCACCTCGCAGCAGTTCATCCTCCCACTCCTCACGACCAAGCGCCAGGTACGGTTTTAGGTTAAATAGGAAACCGCCAGTAGATTTGTTAAGCATTTCTCCGATATCCTCATCCACAGTTCCTCACCCTTGTATTACTGGACTCAAACTGGCGATTGAGATGAGGAAGAGGTCGCCAGTCCTATATGCAGTTCCTCACGATCAAGCGTCAGGCACGGTTTTTTACGTTAAACAAGAAACCGTCAGTACTAATGACTTGTTTTTGAGAGAGAGTAAACGGCTTTAGCCGAGTAAACAGATTCAAGTAGTAAACAAGGGGCTGCCAGCCTCTGTTCAGTTCCTCACCCTTGTATTACTGGGCTCAAACTGACGTTCAAGATGAGGAAGAGGTCGTCAGGCCTCTGTGCAATTCCTCACCCTTGTATATACTGGGCTCAAACTGGCAATTGAGATGAGGAAGAGGTCGCCAGTCCTCTGTGCAGTTCCTCACGATCAAGCGTCAGGCATGGTTTTTACGTTAAACAAGAAACCGTCAGTACTAATGATTTGTTTTCGAGAGAGTAAACGGCTTTAGTCGAGTAAACAGATTCAAGTAGTAAACAAGGGGCTGTCAGCCTATGGTCAGTTCCTCACCCTTGTATTACTAGGCTCAAACTGACGTTCGAGATGAGGAAGAGGTCGCCAGGCCTCTGTGCAATTCCTAACCCTTGTTTATACTGGGCTCAAACTGGTGAACGAGATGAGGAAGAGGTCGCCAGTTCCTCACCCTCATGTTTATCGAGGTAACTAATAGGACTTGTTTTCCTGTTCGCAGGCCGTCCATGCCTGTTGTGCTCCGTCGCCCTGGCGAGCCCCGAGGATCTTCACCACCACATGGAAGCGGTCCACGGTGCGATCCCATCAGCTTCGACCTCCTCCACCGCAACACCACCCCTCAGAGACCCACGGCCCGAGTGCAACGCGTGCGGGCGGCGATTCGCCCGCGAGGACCTGCTCCGGCGTCACGTGCAGCTGGTGCACGCCAACAGGGTCCGCTGTCCCGAGTGCGGCGCCCTTTTCCGCAGGGCCGCTTATCTCCAGCAGCACGTGGCGAGCGCCCACCGCGGCATGAGGTTCGCGTGCGCCTACTGCGACCGAGGCTTCACCCGGCGCTACAACCGGGACAAGCACGAGGCTGAAAACTGCCCCGTCGTGAGGAACCTCGTTGTGGACGAGATGCCGCACCTGCCCGTCCTATCACCCGAGCCCCGGCCCGGTCGTGAGCCTCGACCCAGCCACGAGCCCCAGCCCGGACCCAGCCACGAGCCTCGACCCAGCCACGAGCCCCAGCCCGGACCCAGCCACGAGCCCCAGCCCGGACCCAGCCGCGAGCCTCGACCCAGCCGTGTGCCCCAGCCCGAACCGAGCACGGCACCTGACGGGATGGTGGGTGGGGGACTGCCCGCGTTCCGCACCATCCAACGGGGGTTCCGCGGACGCCTCCTGACCTTCGGTCTGTCCCGGCCCATGGAGGACTTCTTGTCCGTGGAGGACGCGCTGGTGCTGCTGTTCGACAGCGTCCTGGAACTGCTGGCTGACGTCAGGACCCGACACCCAAACATCAAGGTCAACATGTTCCTGGAGTGTGAATTCTCCAACGTCCACGGAGCCACCTGTCTGCGAGCCTTCAAGACGAAGAACGTGCCTCTCACCGCCGCGTCCAATTTGGAGGACTTCCTGTCGGCGTCCTTCCACAAGCTGGAGGAAAAGAAGGAGCAGTGCCTCCTAGTGGGCAGCGGGTGGAGCTATCTCCGGATACGCGACCTGGAGATCCGCGTCAATCTCTACACCCCGTTGGGAGAACGCGGAGCCCGGTTCGTCCAGCTTCCCAAGACCATCTGCGAGACGCGCGCCGTCATCAACGTGCGCAACCTCGATGACATGTGCTTCGCGTATGCCGTCCTGGCCAAGTTCGTCGCGCGACACCCGGAGAGACCCACATCGTACACACCGGACGTCATGGCTCACTATGATTGGACCGGCCTACGCTTCCCCGTGGCTGTGAAGGACATCAAGGTCTTTGAGAGGAGGAACGCCATCAGCGTCAATGTGTATGGGATCGAGCGCGCCATGGTGGGGAGACGCCCCGACGGATCGCCAAAGTTCCAGGACCGGGTGTTCCCGCTGAAGATCTGCAAGCGGGAGTTGGAGGATCACCGGGACCTGCTGTACGTGACCACCGGCGGGGACAGTCACTACGCCTACATCGCGAACGTCAGCAGGCTTGTGCGACACCAGCTGACGTCTCACGGTCACGCCATCCACGTGTGTAAGCGATGCTTCGCTCACTTTGACAACCAGCCCAACAAGCTGCAACTGTCCGGTGCCGAGCGTCTGGAGGAGCACATGCGATACTGCTACGCCAAGGCTCCCCTCCGCTTGGACATGTCGAAGAAGCAGCAGATCCGCTTCGTCCACCCCGAGTACACTCGGCGCGAGCGCTTTTGCGTCTACGCCGACTTTGAGTGTGCTCTGCAGCCCGTCGCAGCTGACCCTGCGGAAGCACCGCCCGGCACGAGGCCTCTGCAACTGCACGTCCCATACGCCTTCGCCTATCAGATTGTGGACTCGCTCAGTCTGGAGGAGTTTGAGCCCCGCGTCTACTTCGGAGCTGACGCGTCCAAGGTCTTCATGGAAAGGTTGAAGATGGACGTGCTGATGCTGTGGGAGTTCCTATTCAGCACGAGAGCTCTACACCCTTCTCTGACCCAGCAGGAGATGGACGAGTACCTGGCGGCGACTCACTGCTACCTCTGCGGGAAGGAGTTCACGGACCAGGACGTTAAGGTGCGGGACCACAACCACGCCCCGCCTTACGAGTTCCGAGGAGCCGCTCACCGCTCGTGCAACCTCAGGTACCGGGAGCAGCGACACATCAACTGCTACTTTCACAACCTGTCCAACTACGACGCCCACTTCGTAGTGCGGGAGCTGGCCATCGACCCCGGTGATGTGGACGTGCTGGCGCACACCGAAGAGCGCTACATCGCCTTTACCAAGCGGTTTCACTTTGGTCAGCCTGGGGACAACCAACGTCAGAGCAGTTTCGCGGTGCGCTTCCTGGACACCTACAGGTTCCTGTCCATGAGCCTGGCCAACCTGGCGGCGGGACTTCCCACGGACAGGATGCGTGAGACGAGGAAGCGCTTCCCCGACGACCGGCTGTTCGACCTGGTGCGTAGGAAGGGCGTGTTCCCCTACGACTTCGTTACGTCCTACGACATGCTGTATAGGACCAGGGAGTTACCGCCCAAGGAGGCGTTCAGGAACTCCATGACCCTGGAGGACATCAAGGACGAGGAGTACGAGCACGCCCTCAACGTGTGGCGAGCCTTCGAGTGTCAGCACCTCAAGGACTACGCGGACAAGTACCTGCGATGCGACATCGCCCTGCTCACCGATGTCTTTGAGCAGTTCCGCGACACCTCGCTGGCAGAGTACGGGCTGGACCCCGCCCACTACTACACCCTGCCGTCCTACGCGTGGGACGTGATGCTCAAGACCTGCGGTGTGGAGCTGGACACGCTGCAGGACTTTGACATGTACCTGTTTGTGGAGCAGGGGATCCGAGGAGGCATCTCACAGGCCATCACCCGCTACGCCAAGGCCAACCACGACAGGTGCCCGGACTACCACCCCGACGAGCCCACGCGCTTCCTCCTGTACCTGGACGCAAACAACCTGTACGGCTGGGCCATGTCCCAGTGCCTGCCGACCGGAGACTTCGAGTGGCTCAGCCGTGAGGAAATCCAGGCGTTGGACATTGCGGCGCTGGACGCAGAGGCCGATCGAGGCTACATCTTGGAGGTGGACCTCCACTACCCCGCGCGCCTACACGACCTGCACAAGGACCTTCCCTACTGCTGCGAGACGAAGCGTCCGCCAACAGGGAAGTTCCCCAAACTGTTGACGACCCTGGACGACAAGACGCACTACATCTGTCACTACAGGGTCTTGCAGCAGGCGCTGCAAAACGGGTTGGAGCTGGTCGCGGTACATCGGGCGATCTCCTTTCGCCAGTCGCGGTGGTTGGAACCGTACATCCTGATGAACACGGAGCTGCGGAAGAGGGCCAAGACCAAGTTTGAACAGGACTTCTTCAAGCTCATGAACAACGCGGTCTTTGGCAAGACCATTGAGAATGTACGGAAGCGCCTCAACGTGAAGCTGGTGTGCACCCCGGAGAAGTTTTCCAAGTACGTCGCCAGATCCAACTTCCTGGACCGGACGTACTACACGGAGGACGTGGCCCTGGTGCATCTGTCCAAGGTCAACATCGTGTTGGACAAGCCCGTCTACGTAGGCATGACAGTCCTGGAGCTGAGCAAGTGGCTCATGTACGAGTTCCTGCGCAAGATGAAGGAGCGCTACGGTGACCGCCTCACCGTGGACTATATGGACACGGACAGCTTCGTCTTTGACATCGTGTCCCAGGACGTCTATGCTGAGATGAAGGAACACCTGGACGACTTTGACACCAGCGGCTATCCGAGGTCTCACCCCTGCTACAGCCCCGTCAACGCCAAGGTCATTGGAAAGTTTAAGGACGAGTGCAACGGCCTGTCCTTATTCGAGTACCTCGGCCTGCGGTCCAAGCTGTACTTTATGGACATCGAGGACGCAGCGACAGGCGGCAGCAAGGCTCTCAAGCGGGCCAAGGGGGTGGCTAAGGGCGTTGTCAAGAACGTCCTCACCCCCGACGACTACAGAGAGTGCCTGTTTGAGGGGGTCCAAAAGCGCACCACCAACGTCCGCTTCCAGTCCCACTTACACCGGGTCTACACCGTGGAAGTGGACAAGCTGAGCCTCAGCCCGACTGATGACAAGCGGTGTGTCCTCCCCGACGGCATCCACACTCTGCCGTGGGGACACAAGGACGTCCCGCCGCTACCAGCCAGGAGAGGAGATCGACGGATGGAGGTGGATGGTGAGGAGGAGGAGGGGCAGCCCCAGGATGAAGACGAGGAAGAGGAATTCCCAGTTTAGTTTTAATATTAATTTTAAGAAAAATTTGTAAATAGTATTTGTAAGAAAATATAATAGCTTTATGTACAGCACGAACCTGAGTTGTTTATTTCCTCCCCTTTGCTCACTCAAAAGCCGGTAGGCTCAGAAAAACTAAAGTGAAAGGCGTTATGGGCCGTTTGGCCCGAGCCGTGCAGCTTAAAAAGCCCCCGCCAACCGGGAGCGGTTGGCGGCGCGTGTCGGGGGATGGCCCTGAAGGAGTTGCCCAGGAAGGAGTTGCTAAGTGGTTTGCTGACGCTCAAGGTTGCACCCTCGAATTACTCAGCGGTTTGCTGATGTCCGAGGGGTCTCGTGACGCGCCCTCTTTGGCGACCTTCACTGCCGCTTGGCGGGGGCTCAGCCAGTGACACGCGCCGCTGGTATATAAACCTGAGGTCCAGCCCCGCTGCCTCAGTTTTGCTAATTTTTTTAAATTTAGTAAGGAGAAAGGAGAAATGAAAACACAAGCTTTATCATTATGAGGCATGTATTGTACAGTAATAAGGTTACATACACATACTACAAAAACCTTACAAATTAGTTTTAAGCGAATATGGAGTGGAAGAGCCTGCGGACCAGAGCGTCGTTGGCGGCGGGAGCGGCAGGGTCGAAGAGCTGGACGTAGTCGCTGAGTGACGTGCGGAGAACAGCCCGGCAGTACAGGTAAGTGAGGCAGTAGTAGCCGCAAACAGAAGTATCGTAGCCCTGGAGTCGATACCTGTTGTAGACGTAGTGGCGGTGATGAGGATTGCGCCTCAGGAACATTTGAAAGTCGGCCTGGTATGGCGGCCTTCCGTAGCTGTCCAGGTACTCGAGTCTGTCCTCTTCCGAGCAGTAAAACGCCACCCAGTGTTCGCCTCCCTCGGTGTGTGCTACCGTGTTGGACACGATGGCGGTGAGAGGCTTGACCGGCACGTCCGGTAGTTGGTCAGAGGCGTAGACCGCAACGTTCCTCAGTCCGGGGATCCTCACCAGGCATTCTCTGATCTGGACGGTATTCATCGTGGGCGGAAGCAGCACAGGCAGCTCGAGGTGGACGGGTCTGGACTGTCGTTAGCCACGAGCCAGTCCCGCAATACTATGCAGTTATGAAGGGCGCAACGGTTGTGGGAGCTCTTATGGTGGCGACAGCGCAGGGTCCGGTAGGTGGGCGCACCGTTGAGCGACCCGCAGCCCAGATCCTCCATGTCCTGAGCGGTGGTGGCGGCGGGCTCGGTTATGAGGTGGCGTTGTACAAAGTCCCTCTTCTGCGATCCTTTGACGTAGACCAGGGGGCGGTGGATGAGGCAGGAGCGCAGCTTGTCCAGCAGGGCGACGTACGCGATGTCCCCCTGGTCCCACTCCAAGCCGTGGCAGTGGCGAGTGACCCAGACGCTCTCGCGCTGTTTCTCGGAAGTCAGGAGGTCCTTACTGAAGGGTGGGCGGGCGATGTGATGTAGGAGCAGCGTGCCGGTAGTCACGTCCACCACGCAAACCTCTTTCAGTAGAAAGTCATTATCACTGTCTTTAAAACACTGCATATCCATCACCACGCTTCCGTGATGACAGCGCGCTGGCGGCGGCTCGTTGTAGATCGGTGGCGGCACGTCCATCCCGTACGGCTGACTGAACTCGACTGAGCGCTGGCGGGAGCGCGCCTAGCGGGAAAACCTTGGGTGCGCGCGCCGCCATCACGGTTCGCGGTGACCTTGAGCGCGCGGCAACTCGTTTACCCGCCAAAGTCGACTGTGACGTTGCGGTGACGGTCCACCTCCACGACGTTGTCCAACTCGGCATACACTATGCAGTTGAACGCCTCCGCCAAGGCTTCGGAGAACCCAATCTCTATGCGCAGGTTACCGTTGCGCACCAGGTTCCAGTGGCTGGATTGAGAGGCCGCCATATCGGGTGTCAGATCAAACGCCATCAGGCAGTATCCGTAGGGGTACTCGTTGCGACTGACTTCGTTACCACAGTCTGAGAAATTGATGCCGGTGCCAGTGTACAGCGTGTGGTAGGCGAGCACGCACAACTCCTTACCGAACGTGTAATCCGGTTGAAGCGGCTTACATGGTACTTGCTCACCATCTATGTACAGCGCGAAGAAGTTCACGTGGCTGTGGGTGAAGTTGAACGGGTTCTTCGTGTAGTCCCCGTTGAACGCCTGATTGCTGACCAGGCCAACTATAATGCGTTTTGGCAGTTGACCCAGAAACACACTGTCCAGAGTCTTGCTGCTGATACCGGAGGGTAGCGTGAAGGATTTGACTTCCACGCGCGTAATGGGATATTTGGCTGTGCCCGACTCCAGCGTCCTGCTGTGAGCCAACAGCACGCTCGGGTTGATCTTACAGCGGCGCATAAACAGGTTGACTTCGGCGATGTCCACTTTGTAGTCTGTCACGGTTTTAGACATGATGGAGAATGAGTTCTTTGACCTGATCAGGCGAAAGCGCATCTCCACGCCGTTTAACATGAACTTCTCCTGGTTGCACAGGTCAACGTGCAGATGTCCGACCATGTCCGCGTACCGGCTGGCCTTGACAAACTCCCTCCGGTTCTTGAGCCCGGCATTATCCTCCTCAGTATTGTCCATGTACCCGGCATAGTCCTCGTAGAACAACTCCGCGGTGAGGTGCGATGTCTTGGCATCACCGCCATAGGACAACAGGTTCTCCAGGTAGGCGCGATAGGCGTACGTGTTGTTCTGAGGAGACACCAGTTTGTTGTTCAGGTACAGGTCCACTTGACTGAACAGCGAGTGCAGCCAGTTGTTAATCGGACCCACCTCTTTTATCGCTTGATCACCCGTTACAGCGCCTCCACTAGCCGTTCTAATGGTAGCCTTCACATGCAGTAGCGTCTGTGACAGATCCGTGTACTCGTCCCCGTGACCCGGAACTATGAACTCAACGGGTGAGTCGTCTGTCAGGGAGGAGATGGGCTGGTACTGCACCCATTTACCGCTCTCTATACTGGTCTGCGTGGGCGGTAGCGAGAACAGGTCCAACTCGGTCTTGACACACTCGCACGACTTCTGATGTAGAAACGCCATTATCCAAAAATGTCCTTCACGGTACTCTTGCTCTTCTTGCTTCTCCTCTTCTTAGCGACACGTTTTGTGGGCTTCCTCTTGGGGGCAGCGCTCTTCTTCCTCGCTCCGAGGAGTTTCGCTAGAGACTGAGGAGTAACCTGCTGTACACGCCTCTTCTTATAGGCACCACCACCGCTCAGCACGCGATCCAGTTTTTCATCGGCCCTGCGTTTCAGCGACCCGGTAAACTGTCTGAGTCGAGCGTTGGCTGCGACTCGGGGGTTGGCTGTGCCCGCCGCCACGTCGCCCAAGAAGCCCACACCGGACCTCAGCGCCTCCTTGCCCAGCGCCGATGCGCCGGATCTGATCAACGGGACCACTGTACGCATCAGCCCGCCTAGGAAACTGCCGATGCCGTGTCCGCGTTGGAAAGCGGCTCCTCTGAATACGGAGGATACGCCATGGCCCGCCTGCTGGTGGCGGTAATACGCCAGATAGGGATCGCTCGGATTCATTGCCGCTGCCTCTCTTTCCTGAAATGAAGCTTCATGCACGTGGTCCCGAAGTGGAATGGCAAGTGTCGCCCTTGGTTGTCCCTTAAATCGATTTCCACGCTCTCGAATGAGGTTTTAATCACCGGCACGTAGTGCGGGTCTATTATATACACTGTCGTGTTGGCACCGTACGTGTAATTCCTGATGTCGATGTTGAGGATCTTCAGTAGTGGCGCCACAGCGTCGCCCACCAGTTGGGGTTCCACCAGGTCGCAATACACGTACATGTGTGATGGTAGACCGGCGAAGAGGTTAGTCGGCCTCACGGACCTGTGACGCTTGACGATATCCGTATCCACCTCGTAGCCAAACTGTAGCGCCAAACTGGGGCTCAGTTTGAGGCTCTGAACGGCTGAAGACGTCGACATCAATTCCACCCTGGAGGACCTCTCGTCATACGAGAAGGTGCACAGGTTACTCTTCATTTGAGGGTGGTTGTTGATTGCGTGCACGAGTTCCTCGGTACTACTGTAATTGCCCGGCTCCACTTTGATTAACAACTTGTCCACCACGGCCAACCCGCCTTTCGAGTCCCTCATTCCCAGCACTAGTTTGATGTAGGTTCCCTCACCGACGGTCAGAAAAGAGAAGGGGTAGTGCGCCTCCACCAGAGCGACCTCCCACTCGCCGTCTGACAGATCAACGGTCGAGGGTAGATGGGTCGTGTAGTTTGTCACCATGTTGTTGGGATAGTACTTCATTGAACTGTTACTGGGCAACGTCAGGTAAAACTGGTCGTGCCTCGTCATCGCAGCTGTTGCACTTCAGATGCAGGTACCCATGAGTTGAAGTCCTCTCCGTAACCGACCCACTTGACTAGGTAGCGCTTACTGGAGCCTCGCCCTTTAGTGTCCAGTATTTTATCTATTTGGTACAGGCGGTCCGGGGCCATCGTTACCTTTTGCATCTCATGCTCGTAGAAGCGCCCTTCCAGCGGCGTCCCGTTCAGGTCTCGCAGCACGTACAATGGTAGAGGATGCGACCCGTATACGTGATCCACCACAAACAGCTCTTTACTCCAGTTGGTCTCATAACCTTTGGCGAACGTGCCCTTCTCCTTGGCTATGCGCACCGTGTCACCAGGCTCGAACCTGGGCTTGTGTCGCCGGATCGCCTTTCCATACATGTGACGCCACACCTTGTACACCGTTTGACCATCGCCGCTGTCCGTGTCCACGGGTCGTAGGCCACCCAGGCTCTTGTGCGGGCTGCGGTTGTAGGCGTCCACAAGCCTGTCCAACACGTCCACGTAGCGATACGTGTTTTTGTAGGTCAGGTAGCGCCACATGCGGTTCTTGAGCGTGCGGTTGACTCGCTCCACCACCGCCGCCTTCACGTCGGGGTTCTGCGTGGTGAAGTAGTTGACACCGTGACTCTTGAACACTCGCTTGGTCGCGGCCCCGGTGAACTCCGTCCCCTTGTCGGTCTGTAGGCAGCGAGGAGTCGCCTCAGCGAATATCCTCTCGAACGCCGCAGCCACCTCAGGCCCGCTTTTCCTCTTCAGCGGTACCGCGAACAGCCGCTTACTGAATACGTCTATCACAGTCAGCAGGTAGTTGACTCCGTCGTTGTACCGGCTCAGGCCGCGCATGTCGTTCAGGTCCGCCTGCCACAGCTCCCGAGGCCCGAACACGACGTAGCGGTTGCGGGGAAACCGCTTGCGCGCCGGCTTGTGCAGCGTGTAGGTGTCCTGGGTGCGCAGCCAGTCGGCTACCCTACGTTTCGGTAGGCGTGCGGCTCTGGCCAGGGCGGTCACCCCGCCGAGGGAACCGGGCTGGCTCGGGTCGTAGTACAACTTCTCCATTACGGTGGGAACGGCTCCCAGTTGTCCAATGACGATTCCCGGTCGGGTTCCTCGGTTATTATCCTTCTCCTGGCTGCTGGAGGTCGCGGTCTCAGGCGGTCCAGTATCGGTGTCAACCTCGGTGAGAGGGGTGTTGAGGAGGCTGTCGTGTCTCCCCAGGGGCTCGATGCCGAGTCCAGCCCAACGCCTAAGTAACGCAACGCCGTGGGATTGCTCACGTATTCTTTGGGCACGTTCATGTCCTTCAAGGCGGCCATCACTTGATGCCAGCCGGTAGGCAATCGGTCCGCCCTTCGCGCTCTCACTATGCTGTGCGCGATGTCCACTATATTGGAATCAGGGATCTTCACCTTGTCCACATACACCACCCCACTGGCGTCCCAGGAGATGGGGCTGCCTTGACGGGTCATGAATCGCAACAAGTTGCGCGCCACCGACCTGTAGATTTTTGAGAACGATTCCACAATGTCCTCCTCCGCCGAGGCGCTAGACTCGCGCTTCATCTGACTCGGACCTCCCGTCGCTTCCTCCTCCCTCTCCTCACCCTCGATGATTGACAGACCTATGGGTTGACGTTTAGCCGCGGAAAAGTGCAGGAACCGCTGTAACACCTGCTGATATTGTTTCCATTTCTCCGTATCGTCCAGCCGCTTGTCGCTCAATATGCGATGCATCTCAGCGTCCAGGCTGGCTGGCTTATTGGCGCTACCTGCTCCTCCTCTTGGTCCTGGTCCCGGTCCTTCTTGCAATCTCTCGATGAGCTCCTGCGGTACAACCACCATTTTCCTAGCGTACTCCATGTCCGATTAGCTTCTGCGCTAGAATGGGCAGAACAGCGTTCAACAGCAGAGGTAGGAAGATCCCTCCGCCCCGTTGGACGAGGTAGTGTCGTTTCTTGGTCCAACCCTCGCCGCGTTTCACCAGCCGTCTGAGCGCCTGTTTGTGTTTGCTCAATTTGCGTTTGAGGCAGGGAGAAAGCGGTACGTTTCCGCGTAGCACGTTATACGCGCACTCGCACAATGACTTGATGCGACTCTTGTCGCACGCTTTTAACAGGGCTTTGCGTTCTTTGGGCGTAGCGTGTATTAGGGCCCTCAGCAGCGCCGCGTCCTTCTTCACGCGGTGTGACATGATGACTGACGCTGGCGCGCGCTCGGCTTATTTATCACTTCTTCTTGGGCAGGTACACGTAGTTCACCGGGTCGTCTGGGAAAATGGCTGAACGTACGCGCATCTCCTCGGGCGTAGACTGTTTCAAGTCTATGAGTAGATAGGCGTGCGGATCACGCGTAGCGTCCGCGTAAGCCTCCTCCACAAATTTGGGGTTCTCCGGGTATACTTGACGGGCCAGGTGTTTGATCTGAGCGCGGTCCCTGGGATTCTTGAAGCACACAATGTAGTGGGCGTTCTGCGATATGTCGCGCTGGCCCTTGCCCTGATGAAACAGGTTTTGCGTGATGAAGAACACGCTCAGGTTGCGGTGGTGTGAGCCCTTGGTGAACAGGTCCGCTACGCCGGGGCCAGCCTCACGCATCATGTCATCTACGATGACTAGGGCGGGCTCGCTACCGTCATAGTCGTCCAGGTCTGGTAGGCCGGCTACGTAGCGCACGGCAGAGTCCGCACGGCTCTTACCACCGCCACTGCCATAGTGCCAAGTGATGCGGGCGAACCGCGTATCGCACATGTGGTCGGCGTGCTCTATGAAGCGAGCCACGAAGTGCGACTTGCCGCTGCCTGAGGGCCCAGCCACGATGGCGGTGAACGGATGTTTCCACCTCAAGTCCATGGCGTCTACTGACTGCCATGCACCACCACCTCGGCTCTTAAAACTAAATTCTTTTCTCGCTTTTTTTTTTTTTTATTTTTTTTTTATATTGAAGGAAATAAGGGAATAAGGAATACCATTTATTTATACAAATTCTAGGAGAGGACTTTTACTGCCTAGAGAGCTGCTCCTCTTCACAAGGCTCATCCTCGGCCTCACGCCAACGTTATACTGCGTGATGGTGTTATCGTCCAGGACTGCAAGGTACCGCCGGGGCATGTAAATCCGGATCGGGTCGTCGCCGACAAGACCCTCCAAGGTGGCCATCACCGCCTCGCCATATGGTGTGTCCACTCGCTCAAACGAGCGAATGGGATACACCACGTTCTCCTGTAGGTCTATGATGCGGGTGTAACCCGCGGCCTTGCAGCTGTTGAGGGCTGTCCTGAGGTCCATCTTCTGGTCCGTGTTGAGCATGTCACAGCGGCTGGATGCAGAATGACCGGCTCTCGCCACCGAGTCGCCTTTTGTAGGCAACTGCGGAGGAGGTGCAGTGATGAAAACACCAACTGGCGGAGTGGAGGAGGAGTGGAGGAGGAGTGGAGGAGGAGTGGAGGAGGAGTGGAGGAGGAGTGGAGGAGGAGTGGAGGAGGAGTGGAGGAGTGGAGGAGGAGTGGAGAGATGGTGGAGTGGAGGAGTGGTGAGGTTGGATATGTATCTTGAGGAACACGCTCATTCGCCTTATTACGTTATTTATTTTTTTATTTTATTTTTACAATAGTATACAATAAGGAAAAGTAGGAAAGGGAAGGATCGAATTACTTAATTTATTTCATTTATTTTTTCATCTTTTTCCGCTTTTCAGGGATGGCGACAGCAGTGGCGGTGGAAACGCACCGATCCGCGATCTTCCTCCAGGTAGGCAGCGGACTGACGGTCCTGACGATTCCGTCAAATCTAGGCTCTCCCGTCTCGCTGTTGGTCAACCATAGGTTCTGCAGCCTAGTCAGCAGATCCGTCAGAATCATGCAGATCTCGTCGTCCCGCTGCTCGTCCAAATACAAGCCGCAGGCCCAAGTCGAGCGACCTCCTTGGAAAACGTTCATCTTCAGAAGGACGTTGCCATTGTTGGTCGGGTTCTTCACCGTATACTGACGCTCGCCCGCGGTCCAACTCAGTGTAGGGGAATCACCAGGCACTTCTTTATTCGCGGTCCACCCGCCGTTTGACTTCCTCTTTTTAGCCGTCCTCTGTTGTTGCTGTGGCGGTATGGGGGTGGCAGCGTTGGCGTTCTCTTCGTTGATCGCGTTCCACTCCTCCATAAAACAGCGGATTGTTCGATCCACTTCAACCGCGTTGCTCATGCCGCTGCTGTGACCGCTCGTGAAGAAGTCTCGGACGAAACTGAGACCGTGCGCCGTCGGACCTAGGGTCTATTGCACTCCTCCAGAGGCGCTCACGCCCGCCCTCTCAAACCAGGTGATGTCGGGGGGGGGGGGGTGAATCCTCATGCCAAGCTTTGTCGCGAGGCAGATATATCCTCACACCAGTTGATCTCGGGGGGGGGGGGTCAGGTGAATCCTCATGCCAAGCTTTGTCGTGAGGCAGATATATCCTCACACCAGTTGATCTCGGGGGGGGGGGGGCAGGTGAATCCTCATGCCAAGCTTTGTCGCGAGGCAGATATATCCTCACACCAGTTGATCTCGGGGGGGGGGGGTAAGGTGAATCCTCATGCCAAGCTTTGTCGCGAGGCAGATATATCCTCACACCAGTTGATCTCGGGGGGGGGGGGGGTCAGGTGAATCCTCATGCCAAGCTTTGTCGCGAGGCAGATATATCCTCACACCAGTTGATCTCGGGGGGGGGGGCACGCCCGATCTGTTTTGAGGAAATTTCCGACTGTTGTTGTTGTTTATCTAGGGAAAATTCTGACTGTTTATTTGTGCAATCGTCCCGCCGCCACCGTCGTCAGTCTCTCCGCAACCGCCCGACACTATGTACCCCTGCCCCTACTGTTCAAGACGCTGCAGCCGCACAGACAACCTGCTCCGACACGCGCGGAGATTTCACGGTCATGCGCCGCTGTATGACTGTTCCGTCTGCGGATCAGCCTTTCAAAGTCTGGCTGAGGCGAGGAGACACACACGAACGCACGAGGTGGCTGAGGTACGGGCGATTCTACCCACCTCGACTCCGCCCGAGCCGCAGCGACCCCCGCCGCCGCCTTACCCCTTTGTGGACGTCGCCACCGCTCCCGTTGAGGACGCCACCGCCCTTCCCCGATACCCTGAGGAGGACACCGCCGCAACCGCGCAGATGGATGAGGAAATGCGGAGGCTGGAGGAGCAAAGCGAACTCCTCCTAGCGCAATTAGAAAATGTAATTGCGGAAAAATTCGATAATAAATATACCTTTAAACCCTTTCCTTAATTACCTCTTCTATGATAAAATACACATTATAAAACTAAAAGAAATAATAGAAACGAAAGCGAGGTTTCTGGTGAAACCCTCAAGGACTCGCTTATAAATAACAGCTAATGAGGTCGCTAATGAGTCGAGGTCGCTGATGAGTAAACAGCCCCGGGCAGTCACGTAAGCCCTAGCACGCACCTCGACACGTGACTCCGCGGAGCCGCTCATCGGGGAGGGGGGGGGGGACTTGCATCCTCACCGTGCCTTTGCTGGTTTTGAACCATCGTGATGGGTCTGGAAGACCGCTGATGAGTAAACAGCCAAGATCTCATGAGGAAAACGCGTTTAAAAATTAATAGCGGGCCTGTTTAACGGTGGATTCTCAATTTTCTTTAAGGGATGGTTTACTTAGGCCGTCGCCTGGCATGTGGTGAAGTTTCGTCAAAATCGGTCGGTAAACAGCTGAGATCCCATAAGGAAAACGCGGTTATAAATTAATAGCGGGCCTGTTTAACGGGGGATTTTCAATTTTCTTTAAAGGATGGTTTACTTAGGCCGCCGCCCGACATGTGGTGAAATTTCATCAAAATCGGTCGGTAAACAGCTGAGATCCCATAAGGAAAACGCGTTTAAAAATTAATAGCGACCTTGTTTAATGACGGATCTATGGGGTTCTTACGTCATTCGCTTCCTCTGGGATAGGCCTACATTCTGGAAAAAGTCCCGTGGGAATCGGTGAGTAAATAGGCTAGTTATTAATTTTTGAAAGTTTTTTCCTCATCACGAAAAATGTTGCAGACGGGGGGGGGGGGAGGAGGTCCGAGCTTGGCTATGGGGAAGGTCGGGGGGGGATGACGTCAGGGGGGGGATGACGTCATGGGGGGGGGATGACGTCATGGGGGGGGGCCTCGAGGGTGACCTTGGGGTCAAGGTCAAGGTCGTGGGGGGGGGATGACGTCATGGGGGGGGGGGGTGACCTTGCATCCTCACATCCTCACTTTCGCCTGTGCTGGTTTTGAATCGGCTATGGCCCCCTACTTATGACTTTAAGTTCGAAAACCAGACGGATCGACCTACCCGAAGCCGAAGGGTATTTTGAGGGGGTTTTGTGTCCCAAAAATGGGTTTTTTGAGTTTTTTACATATAATTTTTGAAAAGGTCAAATGTTAGTTTTTCAATTGGAATCAGCTTAAAAAGGCGCACAATTTGGTATTTTGATCATTGCTCTACGTCAATTGGTTACAGAGATATTGAAAGTGCTAAACACAGTACGTTGTCCAATGTTATTCTTAAGGAGAATAAGAAAGATTTTATATCTCGTTTATTTATCAACTTATCCTGATGAAACTTGGTATATTGCTTCATATCGTTGTGGTCTATTGATATTTGCACT
Organism: Allygus modestus; assembly: GCA_963675035.1. Taxonomy (NCBI): domain Eukaryota; kingdom Metazoa; phylum Arthropoda; class Insecta; order Hemiptera; family Cicadellidae; genus Allygus; species Allygus modestus. The sequence goes on from OY776111.1 coordinate 273,863,276, forward strand.
AAACAATATTTTTTGGCTGATAGTTCCCGTAGTAGCATACCTGCGTACTCAGCTCCCATGTTATTCTTAAAAAGAATAAGTAACGTGTTATCTCCCTTAATAATGAACATAAATTAATAAAATTTGGGATGTGGCTTTACCTTCTTGAGTTATATTGATATTTGTATAAAACCCCATTTTTTGTGTTCCTTGCTTCAGCAACCCTGCATACTCAGCCGCCATGTTGTTCTTATGGAGAATAATTAAAATGTCATAAATCGTTTATTTATGAACTATGTTGATGAAACTTGGTATGTCGCTTTATTTGGTACTAAGAAACATATATATGCATCGGAAATTCGCTGGGTATGCAGGTTTGCTGCTACGGGGTATTTTACATTTATTTTAGTTTTTTAAATTGAGTTTAATTTACAACCACTTATAATATACAAAAAGTTAGCTTATTCATACTACAACAAACAACTTAAGACAGAAAATTATTTTGAAATTCTAAAAACATGGATTAGTAGAATTTACTATCTTCTATCAAATTCCGTTTAGTGTGGGTTGATAACAATTATCGCAGCCGCACACCGAAATCCTCAAATCCTGCAGACCTCCGCAACTCTCCTTTTCCCTATCTTAACAGTGTACTTTCACACGGTGCGGCGGCGCAGATTTTTCTGACGGACAGACCAGTCTTAAATCAACAGATGGGTATTTACCGAATAAAGGTCGGTCTTCGAAATAGTAGTTTGACTCTTGGTTACCAGTTAGTTGCTTGCTCGTATATGGATGCTTGCGCTACTTAGAATCAGTGGATTTCAATGGCAAACAGAGTTCTGATATTTCAGCGATATTGAATTTGGGTGAAACAATTCAATATAAAAAAACCATTATACTTTTTTTTAATTGCACTGGGATCTTTGGCAGTTGACACCAATTTTGACAAAGTTCAATCTTTACATCAATGGGCCAATCGTCAGTAAAATGCAATGTATTTTGGCGAGTGACTGAACACGTTAAAACAAACAAACATGCATACAGGGTTCATGCCAGATTTGTAAAGAACGTGGCTAAATGGCTATATCATTATAAAGGGTGGATTCATTAATTATTAACTAATTCGTTAAGTTTATCCTATATAATTACAAAAATATAGAATTACCTAAATTGAAAATTGCCGACAGAACAAATACTAGTTGCAAGAGGGTCTATTTCAGAATTTCAGTCCTTCATTAATACCTGTTTTATATGATCTGGTACGATGCAAAAACCAAAACAAACCACTACTATCTAATTACCTATTATTATCTATTACTATCTAATTTATTTTAGTAATGGTTACTATTTATTTTGGTAATGGAGGGAGGGAGTTAATTCTCCTGTAGAAATAAACGAGTTAGCAGCAGCACGCTGACGTTAGGGAAGTGAATTTCCCCAATAAAAACGTTCACAAATCAAATAACTGGTTTAAACAAAGATTTGTGACATTTTTGGCAAAATGGAAAATATTCAGTTTTTTAGCTTTTCTGATGTACATAGTTCTATTTAAATGCAGTATTGGGATGGCAATTTTGTGTATTTTAAGCTTAGGAGGATGTACCATCAGGATCAAAAATCACTGTGGGGTATTAGAAGTGATAAAACTACATCAAGATATGAAAAACAGCCTTTTCCAATGTAAAATCCCCATAAGACAACGTACTGTGTTTACTCAATTTCAATTTTCTTTAATAACTCGGTAAATATTAGTGCTAGAATAATGAGGGAGGGCTTAACATTTTCGCCTTTTTACGTTCTATAACCTAATATCCATCAATATTACATTTAGGGCTTACTGACCCTTTTTGGGCCCACTAACTCAAATTTCAAAATTTAAAATCCCCAAAAAATGGGGTTAGAGTTTTCCGATTGTTTTGCCCAACGAACTTGTCCAACTGATTACAAAAAGAAATGTCCCTACCAAAATTGAAGTAAATCGGACAAAAAATGTGACCACTAGAGTGCAAACACACACACACACAAACACACACACACACACACACACACACACACACACACACACACACACACACACACACACACACACACACACACACACACACACACACACACATACATATATATATATATATATATATATAATTTTGAACGACCCCCAAAACGTGTTCAGGGGCTCACGTTAGGAACTTCTATGGTGGTCCTGGGCTTAAGTTTCACCGTGCGAGTCATGCTAATAGTTCACTTTCCATAGGAAATTCACTAATAATGATAATGTATCTGATAGTGAATCTGCTGACCGGTTTGATCCATACATACTTTTCCTCAAGTACGGTTTACACTTAAGTTTATGAAGAATTCCGCTTCCCCAATGTGTTAAGGGTAGTTTAAACCTGGTTTATGTTAAACCTATAGAGGGAACACTGTTTAGTTATTTTATTCTATAATGAGATAACCTTGAATCCTGTATAATAAACATTTATTTTTAGTTTAATTAGAGAGTAAACAAATAAACAAATCATTTGAAAAACGCAGTCAACTTGATATTATGTAGATTAAACTAAACTGGCTGGATCAAAATTTCGGGAAAATGAATTGTGCCTTTTTCTCAAGTTCAAAATTACCCCAGGTTTAGTTCAAACTTGAGTTGGGGAAAGCGGCCAGACTCATAAATGTCATCATGCTTTGGTAATTCCCATGTCAACCGTATAGAAGAGATTAACTGAGAGAGTTATGCGTTCACCATGGGATGAGCAGCTACAAATGTTTTAATCCGGGTGGTTGTTTAAAATTATGTTTATGCGGATTATCCTTGAGGATGTCTCGTGACATTTATTAAATTAGAGCTAATACTGAAGAATTTAACTTTACAGTCTGGCAAAAATCAGTAAACTGTTACAACATGATATAAACTTAGTTTGTAAAATACTTCGTGTGTTATTTACCAACATTATAATCTAAATAATGGAAATGCAATAGAAGATTTTATAATATATATTTTATATGGCCACGACTAGGTCATCATAATAAATCATTTTTTGAAGTTATTCCTTTGCCTCTGTGAAAAGAGAAACTCTTCAGAGAGATGTTATAAACGTATTTTTTAACACGCAGATATATAACATAATAGAAAAACAATGGGAAAGAATACAGTTTTATATGTTTCTCGTCATTCGGCCCAATAAAGGTTGCAGCTGCTACCTAGCGGCTCTTGCAGCAACTACGTGAATCACAGGCAACTACTTTGCTTTGTGCTGAGCTCTGCCAGGCTTTCTACGAACTACGTTGAAATTGAAAATGAGCAGGACAAAACCATTTTACCCTCAGCACTAAACATATTCCTCATTTATTTTATAATGGCACTTTCAATTAATTGTACTTGTGGCCCTTAAAGAAACAAGTAAGTTTACTGGTCAACAACCCATAAGTAAACTAAATTTTGTATTTTGAACGCCGTGATGGCAACCAAAAAATTATAAACAAAATATTAGATGTCGGCAAACATCTGTCGGCAAGCATCTGTTGATGCTGCAGCGTAGCGGTGAAATTTGTAAGCTATTGCAAGTATTGTGTTTAAAAGGATATAATTGTTGTCACAACATAAACACCTTTTTACTATCAAGGTTTGTATGTACCATCGTCCGTCATCGTCTTTTCCAAATCATTACAGGTAACCTGTGATTTGTCAGGTAATGAAATTTTGTTTTAAATAATTTAAAAATATTAATGTAAAATATCATGTATTTACTTGGTAAGAGCTTCATAATGACTAGGAAGGTAAATAAAACATGTAAAGAAAACAGCAAAAGTAGAATTGCTGGTTTATATACAACTATTTTCGCCTTTGACCTTAATGAATGAAAATATCTCTATGCTTCATACTTTAGTTCCATTTGCATTTATAAGCAATTAAACACGAACTACTAACAAACATTCTGCTGAACTAGTTTGATTCTAACAGTTTCTTTCTAACGTGAAAATAACTCACTTGTGGATCAAAATGGGTAATTGACTTCCAAAACAGTAATGTTTTGTGTCAATCTATATTTTAAAATTTAAAGCATCAAACAGTTTACAGTGGTTTTATAAAGTTGAACCATAGATTAAACATACCCCTTAAGTTATGAGTTGAAAATGCGATAACTTTTCCTCGCATCTCGTCATGTTCTTCATGCCTATAAATAACTCTTAATGAGTTTACATTGGTTTTCCTTGGGTTCAAATGTTAGTCTTCTGGCAAATTTAGCTATATCTATACATCGAAGTATTCGTAATAACTCGTATAAATGTCCAACAATTGAACGATTAACTGGTCGGATCTGCTAAATTCCTGACCTTATGGACATTCGTTAAGAAAGTAATATGTATTAACTAATCTGATGCATTTTGCGTTAATGCAATTCAACTCTATCAGCAGTGAAGGTGGGATGCATCTGAGTGTGAGAACCAGGTCTTACAAAATAATGGGAAAATAAGTTAAAACGATATTAACGCTCCTCTTTACGCAACATTGAGTTAATAGATTAGAAATGTAGAGACCTTTTAGTTTGTATTAGTTACAAATGGTTACTTTCTACACCGCAATTCGAGAGTTTATGCGGTTTAACATGGCAATATGCTGTACATACTGCCATGAACATAGCATTATACAAGAATAAAACAATAATTATTATTTTAATTGTTACTATTATTATATGTTTAGGACATATCATTTGAATTTTAAAGGCAAAACCCGAATTTAACTCCCGCTATCCTAACAAGAACCACAGAGAATAAATATATTATTTATCTGTGCAAGAACCAAACTTAAAGAGTGAGACTAAAGACTTCCTAAAGTCATTATACTGAAGTTTATCATGCAGTATTATCTTAAGCCCACCTTACTATTTTAAACCCAAAGAATAGATGTACCAAAAGATCTAGTGTTCTGAAGTTGTTGCAATTTTTTATTGAAACTGGTGCAACAGTAATGTAAAACACCCCGAAATCTGTGTGTCACCGGTTTTGTTAAACCCCTCTTTTTGGTTTTTCCAATCAGTGCATTTATTATTTGCACTTTCTCGATGCATTCGCCCTCCAGGACTCGTTGCACCAATTAACAAATTATGCTTTTATTTAATTCATAATTGTTGATGAAGTGTAAATATTTGTTAAAACTCTGATTATTTCACTATTTATTCGGACCGTGTGACGGGGCGAGTGGAACTTCTCTCGCTATTTTTCCGGTTGTTTATTATTTTCCCCAGTGAGCTAGAGTGGCGCAACAACGGCCCAATGTCACGGATCACTGCTCTTCGCAAAACTGTTGATTGGAATTGACCAGCTCCCACTTGCAACTTTGTTATTTTTTGAATGCATTTTTAATCATGTTTTCATTTGAATTTTGAAAAAAAAAAACATTAACGAAATGTTTGAGTTTGTTTATTGACTAATCGTTACAATTACTTATCGTGATAATCATTAGTAGTTTAAATAACACCTTCCTCTCAGGTAATTACTTTTTTGTTATATTAGTATTTTGAATTTATAAGAATTATTATCTATAAACTGAGGTTACGTAACGTTTGTGTTTGCTGTAACTTGTTCATTTATTTGTTGGAACAATTTTAAAATTTAAAATCGTGGCCCCGAAAATTATTAAAAGTAAATATTACAACTTTAGCTAGCGTTTATTCTTACTTCTTTCAATGCAAATTAATTTAAAATGTTATTTTTTAATTAAGGCAGAGAAGTTTTATAAATGTAATGCAGACTCGCGTTAAAATCCTTTTAAGTTTAGGCACTTACTTATCTTGTAATTTTTCTAATTATATATTTGATTTCAAGTTCGGTTTTGATTTAATTAGTCCAATATGTCTTATATTTAAATTTGTTTATGTAATTGGCTGTATTCGTGGGTTTTCTCGAGTTCCACCAATATTGTTTCGTCTTTAGAGGTCTTAACTGATTTTAGAGTGAAAATTAGACACAAGAATGATAAAATCTGTATAATAATACGCTTTAAATGTTGCTTGGTAGTCTTGGAAGCATAGCTTTTGCCTCTTAAGTGCACAATATTTGTTTTTCAATTTTTAAATTATGACCCAAATATTTTAAATGTGAAGGATACAACTGAATCCAAACGCATATAAAAATCGAAGAAATGAAAGTTGTCTTCCACTTATTATCTATCCTAAGTTGTATTTTCTATTTATTTATTTTCAGGTCATGATACAGTTTTTCAGAATTTTCCACCATTTTCATAACCACATAACAGTAAATTATACCTCTATATAAGAAATGTTGCAAAGTTTACTCTGAGTATATCTCGTTTGGTGAAGAGTTCATACATTGAAGCAGGTTTGTTTTATTATAAATAGTGTGAATATAAAATAGGAATTTATTTGAATATAAGAAGATAAATTTGTAAGCTTTATCACTTTCTTGGAAAAAAGCTAACACTGATCAATCAAAATGTTGCTTACTTGATTAGATACTGAGCTTTCAGTTCTAAACTATGGTAATTGAACCAGAAATTAAGATTTTATGCTTACATAATAAACAAAATATATGTTCAGTTGAACTTAGAAAACTCGAATATCACTTGTGATTCTGTGACTATATAACTTTTAAATTTATTATTCCATGGAACTAAAATATCAGCTTTTTACTGCTAAGTTGTTAATAAGAGGGCAAATGCACATTTTCCATTGTGTTGAAAAATGTACACAAGATTTAATTGTATACCCTTTAAACAATTATTTATATTCAAGTTGTAAGATGTTATATTTGCAGAGACCGCTTACTAAACTATTCGAAATGTAATAATCACATATGATTTTTATGAGTCTCAATGTTTTATATGAAGACTGTGGTGAAATGGTACTATAGTTAACATTGAATCCTTGAAGTTAAGTTCTTCCTATTTAAATGCGTTGTTCAGCTTATACTCATCCCATGAATATGACAAGATGTCTTGTTGAATCACATGACAACAACTGAATTGTTTTTCATACCAAAACCTGAAACAAGACTTATAATTATGACTATTGTCATTTTTCCTAAATTTTAGAGTGTTAAGTCATATTATTGTTTGTAAGCCTTTTCAATACAGACAGTAACAAGGTAACGATAAGGCACAATTAAGATCTTTATTTCAATAACTTTCCAAGTCGAAGTCTTCAACAACAAAAACTGCCCCTTAGCTTGGTACATTTATCAAATACGTAGCACCAAGTTTTCAAGTTGTTATGTTCAGTGTATTTTATCAGCATTATTATTACAAATATATAACAAGGAAGATATACAAGACTCAGTTTATTTACGGGATAACTCATGTAGAAAGTGATCAACAGTTCTTTAAATTACTACAAGGAGAAATATTTGAACCTCTACAGTAATGAAAATAAGTAAATAGAAGTGTATATGGTTTCAATATAAATTGTAAGTGTGTTTCATGAACAGAAAGTAACTGAATAAATAAGACAAAATCATCTATAGGTCGACCACGGCTGCAACATGTTTGATGGAGAATGAAATAATGCCTGAATGACTGTAATTATCGGCATGTCGTCTACAGTGGCAATAAGGTTATATAATGTTTGATTTAACAGATTTTATACATTGAGCACGTAGAAATTTCAAAATTGCTTACCAGTTACTGTGTTTCTAATCAGATAGTTGGTAGGTTTTTACTTAATTCCAAATAATTCTAAGATTTACAAAATATAACAACTGTGGTTTTACGTAGGTTAAATTACACATCTTTTGTAACTTAGTGTAAACGATACATTCAATGTTTTATTAAAGTTTAAACTTATGTAATTTCACAGTTTACTGTACCAAGACTTTTTTGCTTTATGAGTTTTTATAAAACTATACTCTGTCAATTCCACATGCTTTTGATGTAAAGTATACCGCTGCACCGTGAACATTAAGACCATATTTAGTAATTGTAAGATTGCTTAATTCGCACCCTATATAAAACCATAAAAATGTCAGGGGTTGTATTACCATGTTAACAGAATTAAACATTTATTTCTACTAAGGCAGCGACCAATATATCTGAAGCATAACACAGAAGCTTCTAATTTGAATAATTATCGCTTTGGTTACAACACAGTGCAATATATTTTTAAACTCAATGATAGGATAAATATTTAAATTGTTTTAAATCAGTCTATTAATAATTACATTTTAATTCCTGCATATTTTTGATTTTTTTTCAATTTTTAATATTCTACTGACAACTGTCTGCCTTATATTTTTACGTTTAAATTCGTCAGGGTGTGCGCAAAACAAAACAACACTTTAAAAAATAAAAAATGTTGGGATGGATTTGATATGTTAAAATAAGTCACTTTACGTATAATGGTCTATATTTATTTCAATAAAATACAAATTTGTTGGATATTTTATAAAATTAATGTAAAATACCAAATTTCCAACCAACACTGGTTTTATATGGGTTCAGCGTAGAGTTTGCCAAAACAAACTTGACAATACAGCTTTAGAGTATCGCAACCCCTCAGAGTATTTATCTACTCTAACCACTTCCTACGTTAAACAAAACATGAGCATCACAACAGCAATAATATCTATAGTCATCCCACCCCTGGTCTTACGACGCCTGGAAGGCAGCAGCTTTATAAACAATAAAAACTCAATGTAAAAGATGAGCGGAGGGATGGAAGAGTAAGGAAACAAAAGGCAGGAGCACACATATGGAGGATCTCATTGCGAATGCAGGTTCTCGGCTGCGGATGGCACTCTTGCGACTGTGACACCACTTTTTGCCCATATCACTCCTTGTTATCAGTGAGATGTGTCCCCGCTGGCCCGTTATCCCGATAGCAGCTCACAGAGGCAATCCGATTTTAATCATGCGCGCTCTTTCTGCCTCGATTAACACATATCAGGTGTTTCTGCAAGCCGTAGTCGGCGCCAACTCCTAGTATTACCTGGTGCTTAAGATTATCTTTACTGTTGCTGCTACTTGCGATCTTTGTAAGGTGCTGTAATGGTGTCTGAGGTAAAGGGGAGGTCCCACTGAAAATTCTAAAACATTTAATAAGCAATATTTATAACTATTTTGTCTTTTACCACTTGTATATACTCCACCTAAGATAAAAAATTATTTTTTTGGCGGTCTGTCAAACCCCCCCCCCCACCACCCCCCTTCTAGAAAATATTGTAAGGGTTTACAAAAACCGCTAAGGCTCCAAAACAAAATGCTGTAGAGACATTTTTAATGTGTTATTTGGAAGTGCATAATACCTACTACAACTTTGTGTATTCATTTAAAAATATCTCTTGCCGTAGAATTGCCAGACGAATCTAAACTAAAAGTTTTGTTTATAAATTTTATATTTACATTTTAAAACTTTATATAAAAGAAACTATACTAGATATTTTTAAGCCCATACATAACTTTGTTCCTGTACACATGAAGAGCCAACATGCAAAATTTCAATGTTGTAAGTCTAAAATTGTCTGAGCCTTGGTATGTTTTGTAAACAAAAACACGGATAAATTCAAATTGCTGTAATCGCACGTTTTCTAAAAATAATGGTTTTATGTTTTATAACCATAAAGTTATCATACTTTTATATGTATACTTTTATATACTTATATACTTATATATATATATACTTTTATACTAGGCTAAAATCAGGGCGCAACTTCAAATATTTTTTCTCATTGAAATATACTGTATATATATATATATATATATATATATATTTATGTTGTATTTGTATTTTTATTGTATAGGAAGACCTAAATAATAATGTAAAACTAAAAACAAATAACATATATTTTACAAATTGTTTAACAATTTTCAGTGGGAACTCCCCTTTTCCTCAACACGAGGGTTCTAAAGATTCAAGATGTTTCGGGGAGGTGCTCTAGAAACTTAAAATGTAACCTCTAACAGCTGATGATAAATGTGTTTGTAGAAATAATGCACTAGTCAGCATTAACTTGATTTACTGTCAGCAATTCAAACGAATACTATTTAAGATTTCAGTTTTTCAAAGAATTAAAAGCTTTCTAGTAGTTTTATATTTGTACATGTTTTAATTGATAGCTGGTATGGAGGATTTTATATTTTAAATTAAATCCACAAATAGTTTTTTTTTACATTAATAGCTCTTAATAGTTACGTTTACATTGTAAATTTGTTTTGTAATAGTTTAAACACCATTAGTACAACCCAAAATATAACATGAACAGTATAGCTGACAAAGTAATTAATGTGATGAATTATGTTTAAGAAATAAATTAACTTAAACTTTAGTAATATTACTGAAAAAATTGCTATAATATTACTGATCTTATTCATATTTAATCCTGCACAGACAGTAGATCCTAAGAATTAATATTGTAAATAAAAATCATTATCATTGCTTCTGACTTTTGTCATTCTTAATTAGTGTTCAGGTGATCAAGTTTTGGTTGTAAACGAACTAGATGTTTGCCTTCAGATCATGTCATGAAAGCAGGAATCCATTTTAAACTTATGATCTATTCAATTAAACTACAATAATCTTACAGTGGGTAAACTACTAAGTAAGTGCCCTAAATGGTTGCCCTAAACTCATTGTTTAAGAGTATTAATATACCTTAAAAATTATAAAACACCCCCTTAGCAGCAAACCTGCATACTCAGCGAATTTTCAATGCATATATATGTATCTTAATCTATATAAATACAATTATAGTTTTGCCTGTACATTGCTAGAAATTATGAAATTTTTGTATAATTTCATGTTTTACAACCTAGGGAAGCCAAAACAAGTCTTATCTCAATTTATGTCTGTCAGTCTGTCCGTCGGTAACGCTCAAAGACGGGTTTTTGTTCGCTTTTCACGAGAAAACGGGTTCACTAACTTTGATGAAACTTGGTTTCTTTGTTCTATGCATGTGTGAGAAGGTTTTAGGCTACTTTAAACTGGCATAAGCCCTTAGGAAAAATAAAGACGGCCGCTCAAAAACTTGATTTCGTGTGGTTTTGGTCGTGTTTTGTTCGCTTTTCACAGGGAAACGGTTGCACTGATTTCGATGAAACTTTTTTCCATGTTATATATGTGCGTTAGAAGGTTTTAGCCTACTTGGATTTTTGTTTAAATCACCTTAGGACTCTGCCCCACGGGGTTTTAAAGATCCTATGTTATTCTTATGGACAAAGTAATTAATGTGATGAATTATGTTTAAGAAATAAATTAACTTAAACTTTAGTAATATTACTGAACAAATTGCTATAATATTACTGATCTTATTCATATGTAATCCTGAAAAGACAGTATTTATATCGAACCAGATGATGACTTAATAATATTTATTCTATTACAGATGTTGCAGTTCTTATTTAAAACATTGAGTGAGGATTGGTAATAAATATCATATGTACACAGAGTGGATATATGATCTAAATCTATAATTGTCAGACTCATGCACTCACTGACATAATGATTACTTTATCTAAAAAACTAAAATGTCTATGAAGATGAAATTTTGCATGGTGGTTACAATAAGATGCACAATAAGAATGCGTTTAAAAAACCAGTAGGGCTCTGACCCAATTTACTTTTATGGCAATCTTATGAGTATTAATACTTACTGGACCTTGTAACTTGAAATTCGGTACTAATACATCAGAAAATGAACGCAAGCCTATGCCCGCTACTAATATATTTAAGGGCTTCGCCCCCTGGAATTTAAAAATACGATCGTTTAACAATCTTGCACCTACTGATGGACGTATGGAGCTGAAATTCGGTAGGAATATAGCTGATAGCTCATTGCAGACATATACCTATTCCAGATACAAAAATGTACTAAAGGGCTCTAGCCCATGACCTTTAATTTAAATGTCTTTATCATCACACATCAACTTCTCAACCGCAATAGAGCTTAAATTTGGTACCTTAAAGGACATAAGATTCAAGATCATGACTATAATGGGGAGTCACGGTGTTGTTCTCTGGAGATTTCACACATACCCATTGTCGTGCGTGAGCCATGGGTGGCCGAGATCTATGCCTTTCTAAAAAGATCTTGTATGTAGCCGACCGCTGAGCGTCTGAACTTAACAGTAAATATGAAAATGTATTTTGGAGAAGATTAAGGGGCTGAGGAGTTTTCTTATGCTCTTTTAAAAGTTGTGAACGGGACAATGAAAAACAAGTGTGGTCTCATAAACATGTCTCCTTCACTCGGCACAATCGTTGAGTCACATGATTTACTGATTGACAGTTGTTTTACCTAAGTTCATAAACAGTTTAATTTTTAATGTGCCTGCCTCTGTGATTGTGCCATCCTCATGTCCACCAATATAACTTCAATATAAATTGTTTACCACCGTTCTTTTAAAATTATATAGGTTGTCAATTTATTTAATTAATCTATTGTTTATACATACAACCCGTAAGAAGGATGGGTACACAGCTAGTACCACTTAAAGGCACATACCAAATTTCATACTCAATATACATTCATAAATAAATGGTTTATAACATTTTAATTCTTCTCCATAAGGATAACATGGCGTCTAACATGGAAGGTTTGCTGAATCAAGATACACAAGAAATGAGTTTTTATGCAGATTTTTTTATAACTCAACTAGGTGAAGCCACATACCAAATTTGATTAATTTATGTTCATAATTAAGGGAGATGACATTTTACTTATTCTCCATAAGAACAAAATGTGGGCTGAGTGCGCAGGTTTGCTACTACGGGAACTATCGGAAAAAACCGTTTTTCGTGCAAATATCAATAGACCATAATGGGATAAAGCAATATACCAAGCTTCGTCTGGATAAGTTGATAAATAAGCAAGATATACAATTTGTCTTATTCTCCACAAGGATAACATTGGATAACGTACAGTGTGTTTAGCACTTTCAATATCTTTGTAACCAATTGACGTAGAGCAATGATCAAAACACTAAATTGTTTGTTTTTTAAGCTGAATGTCATGGTGGAAACTTAAATTGGATTTACTAAAATATTATATGTATAAAACTAAAAAAAACATTTTTGGGATACAAATCCTCCCAAAATACCCCTTTGGATAAAGCGATCTACCTGGTTTTCGAATTTAAGGTCATAAATGTTGCTTTACATGTTTGTACCAAATTTCATAAAAATCGGACCATTTTTTCGAGAGTTTTTTTATAATATATATATACAGTTTTCAACGAATGGTGTTTTTGGCATCTGGGGACTTCAAACCGAAAATTTATTATGGTCCCGGGCCTAGGTCTAACCAAGCCGACTACGGTAATAGCTTCTTCCCTGTAGGGGATATTCGCTAAAAGTAATATTTCCAAATAATTGAGAACCTAACTAAGAGTTTGGTAGGGAATGTAGAAGTTGCTGATATGTAACGATTAGGCCTTGTGGGTAATATTTAGCTTGATTCGCTTTTCGTTAACTAGATTTCTGCCATTTTAAACAATGTTTATGAATGAGAAAATTACGGACATATTTTGCTGTAGCAAATATATTTTCAGTTCATTAGGTCAAATATAAAGACATGTGCCATGTTAAAAGTTAACTTATTGATTCGTTCAAATTGAGTGATATTATTAACATTTAACACACTACAGCTGTGAGAATATTATTAGCTTAGCATCTTATTGCTATGAATCCTGTAACTGTAACAGTATATACTATATTGTTGTACAGTATAATAAAATAATACTATGATAGTAACGGCAAGGTATAGTAAGTAACGGCTTTGTTGCTAAGTCGTGACTGATTAAGCCAGAACATGATGTGAGTAGTTTTAAAACAAAGTAATAAATACAAGATTTTGTCATACTGTGCTTCAGAAACAGCTGTTTTCATTACATGCATTAAGGTGCTAAAGTTGTTATTTTTACTCCTAGTAGAATAGCAAGATCAAGATGGAAGCCAACTTTTAATGATAAAAAGGTAAACATTTGTGCTGTTAATTAATTATCATAAAATGGTTTGCAGTATAACGAAAAATATAGTTCATCACTAGTACCAAAAGTGGCTTTTCGAACCCCACTTAAGTTTAGATCCTGGAAATTCATGTTAACTATTGACATCACCATAGCATCAAAAAACAAAGATTATGTGCCTTCCTGAAATATGAATAAATAGAAATTATAACCTTTCTAGACCAAAAGAGGAATTCGTCCGTACATTCAGTAGACCAAATTCCAAATATCCTCATTCAAATTTCTTATACTAAATCATAATTACTCCTAATACAAACTTAGGACAGCTTTACAACTTTCAAGATCCATATCCAACGGTCAGAATAATTACTGCCCGCATCAGCTGCTGTAAGGCTTTTGCGTAAGAGCTGTTTACTGTCATATTGCGCAACCGCGGTTCTTACGACCAATGTAATATACTAGACCTTTCATATTTATGGTTGAATTAGATTTAAAACTTTGAAATTGTTTTCTACATAGATAGTCTATTTTTAACGTTTATACAATTTCCTTAAGATACTTGATCATGTGAAATTAGTTTCGTAACATATTAAATTAGATGCTTGTTTAAATTTATGATACAAATTGTGACTTAGGCTTTACACATTTTACATGTATCGTTAGTATCGATTACCGGATATTGTTAAAATAGTTACGTTAGTATAAATATTCACTGGACTAGCATAAATATGCGGAGGTTAAATTAGCAAGGCCATGCAGGCTCACGTATCAAGGTCGAGGAGCGGCTCGGATGTCGAGCTGAGGAGAAGAAGCCTCTAGATTATTAATCGTGTCTAGCAACTTAGCAGCCTACCAACTTCCAAACACCCGGTAATAGACTTGTGCACACGTGCTCGCCTCCTCGTCACCACCTTCGAGGTCTCCTACTTGCACAATAGATGTAGCTCACACAGCTCTTGGTAACATTTTCACTTATACATATAGTTTATTATACGTATCCTTTACATGGGTGCCATCGTTTACAGATTTTTAAACGTCTACCCGATGATATTTAGGATAAATATATCCAAGTTTGTTGTTTGTGTATATACGCCAGTGGCATTTTTAACCTTTTGAAGGGGTGGTCCAAACCCTGCTCTTTTCACTATCACAGATTGAAATTGTTCTAGAAAGCACCAATAATTTATAATCCAATGACAAATGACAGCTACATCCAGAATAAAAACTTTACAAAACATTTAAGGTTTTGCTCAGGATTGATCTGACGATCCTCAGATAATAAGGTGAATACTCTAATTACTATACTATTCTGACAGTTTTTAACATAGTAAAATATGATTAATTTTGTTAAAAGGTTTGGTAGCAAATAACAATTGTGCTAAAAATGATCTTAATCGTTTCAATTTAACTAAACAAAATACAAATTGTATTACATTTTGAGTATGTCCGGACATTCAGTTGCAATTGGGAAAATTCACAGGTTAGAATTTCAATGTGATAAAAAAGTTAAAATTTTACTTCTGTGACAGTTATGATGATTCATAACTATTTATCTAATTAAAGTCAACAAATGAGTAACTTTTTATTACAAGTAAAAAAAATCAATAATTTTCTTAAATATATAACATTTTCGTCATATAACCAATAGCATTCTAAAAAAGGGTAACAGATTCCTTTTGTTTCCATACGCACTCGACCTGCCGGAAACTGGACACCAAACGGATATTTACACTACAATACGAATCAAATCAACACCAACAATGAAGAATACGATACTAGTGAGCACGCATGGAAGTAATCATAGAGAAACAATGAATGAACGTGAGGGAGAAGGGTTGGTGAGGAGGGGTGGGGGAGGGGGACACGTGCCGTGACGTCACCGAGGGCCGCGATGTTTGCCTAATGCGTGTCACTGCTATCTCCGGCATCGCCCATCAGAACCCACTAATAACGGCCTTTATTGGGGAAGCCGCTTTGAGATTGCCACTTTGTTAAACAATAATCTGGCTCAAGAGGCCGGCTGGCCGCATCCTCTGTGCAGCGCTTGTTGGATGGCCAGATAAGAGAGTGAGAGCTTGACACGGGGACAACCGGGTTATCTGGTGGTGCGGCTTGACACGAGGGCAGAGTGGGAAGAACCAACGTGTAAGCGCTAAAATACTCATTACAACTTAAACTTTTGTATAATTGGAACTAACCATTCAATTGTCGTGTAATTCTGCTAAAAGGAAAACTTGATTATATTCTAGTGACCGGCCCTGGCTAAATCACTGCACTTAAATTAATAATAATATATTAAAAATGCTTCTCAATAAAGTTATTGAATATATTTTAAAAAGTGTATTTGGAATACATCGTTTAGATACGATCCAGGATAACTCTAATCAATTTTTCTGAGCACTTTAGAGTACTGTAAATTATTATTTGTTGTATATCGTTTGGACTTCGAAAACCCGTTTCAAAATGGACATTTGTGTTAAGAAAAAATATAAGAGTTGCCTTGTGTAAAGCTACTTGCAATAAAAGTTTAATTTATACACATACGTATAATATATACAAATATGTTCAACTGTAAACCTAATTTATACAACTTTAGCCTAACCACTCATATCTGTAGGAAATAAACATGGGTTATCCTGAAGTAATGGATGATTTAGCAGTAAATATATTCACATCTTCCCAGCAGCAGCATACTAAACGAGACTGGAGCTTACGGATGACTAGTTTATCAGTACACTGACAACCAAGTTCAAGAAGCAGTAAACATGACTAAAGTAACAAGTATACCAGTACGCATGCTAAGTAACCATCAATATCGAAGTCGGGCCGTGACAAATTAATTACCCTAAGTAGAGAGGCTCCAGCGGAGACCGTGCATGTCCGGCATACGGCGGTACCGTAACGATACCGACCACGCAACCCTTATCAATAATTACACTCTATGATTTATGCCCGTCAGATCATCTTCCCTCCACTCTTACAAATGAGCTGACTACAACGTCCTAGTCATTTGGCTCTGGTTGTAACCGGGTTTATGAGGTCTGTAGTATTTTTTATTGTACATGCGATCATTTTGACATGTTTCAATCTGTATTGTTTGCATTTTTTGTCGCAATGGCGATAAATATTTGTTTATTTTGGTAGGTAATCTTTTTTTCCACTTATAAAGTATGTTTTTAACTTGAATGGGTTACTTAAGAAGCTTTGGAAATTGATCTGGAATTTAATTCAGTACGGTGACAATGAGAACGGATGAAAACATAGAGCGTTTTTATTAAATATGTGCAAAAATCCTAATTCGTTCTTCTTTATTTGATTTCTTGTGATTACATTGATTCACATTACCTGTCAGTGCCTCCTGCTAACTTACTGACTCACTGCTTACTGACATTTTCTTTCTCAATGCTTACATAAAAGGCTATTTTATTGCAAGAGTTTGATACTGGTAAAACAAAGTTAAAACAAAATAAGTTTACGATTTTATTATTTTTTTAAAATTAAGTGTTAATTAAGTGTTCTCACAAATAAGTGGCTCCTCCTTTTTCTCATAAGTTAAATGTATCTGGTAAGACGTAACTGTTTGTAGCTAAATAACCTTGTAGTCTCCTAAGGTCTAAAAAACTGACCACCTGATTCAACCCGTATTCCAACTCCGATGTTCACGTATCATATTTAAACATCAGTCTGTCCATCCGCATGACGTGATTACATTTTGATCACACTCCTCTTGTAGTTCCCACCCTCTGCTATCGCGTTATCTCATCTGCAGGCAGACGACACGGGACAAAACTGCGACACTGTTCGCGCGTAATCATTCATTCATTAGACATACGAGCCGGCCGGTCGCAAATATTATTGGTTATCCCAGCGACACGTGATCGGTCACGTGATCAGACGTGTCACGTGGCCGGTGACAGGCTAAGCCCCCACAGACAGTCCGTCACAAGCGCTTCCGTTTGTCTGAACACAAATCCTGATATCTCGCGCCCTACACGAAGGCGTTGCTTTCAACAAGTTCCATTGTTTCCGTTATCTCTTGTGTAAACTGTTGCTGCTCGATGAACGCAAAGCTTTGCAAGAGCGGGTGTGAGACACGGAACCGGTATTTCAACTACTAAAACGTATTTACCTTCATCATAAATGTTATAGATTTCATCAAATCCTCACTGCAGCTACATTGCTGGATAAAAGTAAACTTTACTACTAGAAATTATAAAATGTATTAATTTACATTTCAAATCCGTCAATCCAAACAGTAGTAGAAGAAATATCGCACGTACTATTTATCTTTACTGTATGAACTTTAAAATAATATTTTGTTCCTTTATGTGTAATTCGTTTTAACAATATAATTCATAATTAGTTTTGTCGGTAAACTAAAAAAATTCTATCCCTGCAATTTGGAATGTTTTGTTAATTAGCTGTTTATAAAGAAAATTTGTTTTTTATTTACTTTATATTTGTAGTATGTAGTACACTATGTAAACTATGAGCTTTTGAGCTTTCGATTTTTCTCATAACCAAATGTGTTCTACAAACAGTATTACTCCGATTTTATAATGGAAAACCAACATGTATTTTTGTAAACAAAAGAAGATACTTCATTTGAGAAATACTCCCGTTATAATATATGGTTAGATATTACTTTTGAAGAAACACATCAATCGTCAATGATTGTAATGACTTTTGTTTAATATAGTGGCTGGCGCCATTTCATCTAAAACAAAATAAATTCAATGATTTGTGAAAGCTTTAGGATGTAATGATTGTAACTCTTCTTACAAAAAGACTTAATAATCTTTAATACAGTTTTTCACAAATACAATATACACAGAACGTACTAACAATAATATGCAGCTTATAGTACAAGTTATTTACATAATTTGGCTTAGTTTCGGTGATATGTGTAGTAATATTGGTACTTAAGAAGATCCTAACACAGGAGTCCTAAGCAACACCAGTACTGTAGTAAACACAGCTAAATCGAGCGCCATCTGGTGTTATACGACTGAGTTATAAGAAACTAATTACGATCTTCAGTAAATCATAAACAACTTTCCTTTTTTAATATAAATAATCTGAGAAACACATATGATAAAACTACCTTTTTAAAACACAGTAAGCTGTATTATGTATTGTTGATATTTAAAAAAATAGGCTACCGTAATCGATTTCAAGTCAATTTGATGTTTAAACGATTTTGACATATAATTAATAATCATCCAATGTACACATATTTCCCTTGATAGTAAATAAGTTTATAAATGTAATCTAGGCAGCGCATAATCAATACTCAGGGTATAGTAAACGGGATTTTCTATAACCTAGTTTAAAAAACTATAACGTAATTTAAAAAAGTAAACATTTAATTTAGTATCTAATTGAGATCATACTACAGTCTTAGTCCTCGTTTGGTACTTGCCCGTAGTTAAACATAGCTATAATTTGTACAAAGTAAATTAAAAATTTTAAAGTTGAAAGAGAAAATACTATTTTATATCGTTATTAAGTATCAAATTTACGGCAACTTACAATACAATTACAATAAGGAATACACAAAATGAACATTCATTTTTTTTGCACCTCTTAAACTTTGTAATTTTTGAAATGACTTATTATGGTTAAGCAGTTAAACAATTTTCTACTACCTTCTAACACAATTAATCTCTCCCAATTCCAAAACATAAATTGCAATATAAAGTTAAAATAAACATTAAATTTACATTTTCTCACATCATTTTCTTAATTGATCAACGTAAAATTTAATGTTTTATAAGCTTGAGTAAAATTCAAATAACCTTGAGATATTTGTTTTATTTACAGTATTTACACTATACAGAAATACATTAATCAGGTAACAAGTTTAATAAGTTCAAAACCTTTGGAGAGAACATAAAAATAATGAGATCTAATACTCATACGGATTGAAACATACGGATCGTACGGATTGAAAAATATATAAAGAAATTACGAAATGTAATAATATATACAAATTAAATGTGATAAAGCGTTTTAAAGTAGAAAACCTACTATTTTAAATTTTTGATTGCTGATATCTTAATTTTTAGTAGAAAATTGTACTGTAAGTCTAAATCTATGAGACTTATACAAAAGACGGATCATATGAAAAGTACATTGGTAAATGCATTTTCGATGCTCCTTGAAGGATATGCTCAATGAGAGACGTAGCAACTGGTCTTCCACTTCCAACCGAAGCTGTCCACAAGTAGTTAAACCGGGCTTAATCATTTTTCATTTGGCACTCAAAAGTTTCTCAGAACGCGAGTCAGGTCACCCCGTGGGGTAAGCACTCCCGAACTTGAGCCGTCCACGTCACTGTCCACTGTTCACTGTCCAGGGCCCTCTACAGTTGGAAGTACCCTGGCAGGTAGCTCTAGGGTTACTTGGACGCTCCTATCAGGGGACTCGAGCCGTAGTTCTGGGAGTTGCAGGTGGGCAGAGCGAACGGGTTCATGGTGGCAAACGGCGAGCTCACCAAGCTACCGACTCCTGAAACAGACAACACTAAACAATACCTGGCAGTTTGAATAATTATAGGTGTTGTCTGGAATTATATAAATGTCCTAACTCAATTTATTTCACTAATTCAATTTGAAATAATTTATTGCTGGTTTTCTCTTTAATTTATCTACAATATTTAAAAACATAACTGTATGTATAGTTTAAATAACAACTTAAAATAATCGAATGCTTGAAGAATAATTAATTTTACTTTTTATAAGCCAATCACCGACTGGTGAAATTGTTTAAGGTTTATAGATGGTTATTATAGGTTATTTTAAGTTCCCTTTGATGTCCTTTCAAATGAAATTCTAAGCTGTGCATCGTTAGAGATCAGTACTGTGAAAAAAATAAACAAGAAACAGTTTTCCTTGTCTACTTCCTTGAGATTACAATCAGAATTAGTAATTGATTTTAGGAATCATTCTGCCTAAAACTGGTGCACAGCTTTAGGGAGGTGCTGTAGACTAATAGTTTATAAGTATGAACAAAACTATTCTGTTTATCTCGGAAATACGAAATAAATTAAAATTAGGTCGATCACAACAGCTTTGTTGAAATTGGAAGCTGTAATGATCGGATGTTACAAATAACTAGGCATGTATGTCATCATCGAGAGCTATGCAGTAACAAACAGCTACTCCAATTAGTACACTGGTAGGAACTGTACTAGGACTGTTGACAACCAAGCTACTAGAGATGAGGGGAGACCCGGCAGTACCTGGTGCGCCTGCGCTCATCCCTGGACGGCCAGATGGCTCCAGCTCGGCGCGGGCCCCCGAGGTACGGGCAGAAACGCGCTTTTCTCTTTGTCGTACTGACCGTACCCCCCGTATTGCTCAGAGGGACCAACTAAAATAAATAAAACAAATAACTTAACACAAAGAAATCATAAATAAAGCTTGTCATTGTGTCAGGCACGCATTAATCAGTTAGTAACAGTGGTAAGTCTTTAATCAGTCTTAGTTGTGGAATAAAATAAAGTTCTTGTGTAAGAATTGTCTATAGTAAATCGATGCACCTCTAACATAAAGTAATTATAGCTGCTAAATTAATGAAATCATAAAGAAACAGTTATTGAAGGCAAGCAGGTAAATGCAAGATCTCCCCTCGCATGTGTTTATTTATGGTAAACAGTAATAAGGAGTGTTGCAATTGAAAAAAGTAAGGTTTCAAGTTGTGGGTATTCTTGAAATATTGTATTTTTATGGGCTAAATGAAATAGTAGTCGCTTGATAAACCCACGATGCCACGAAAATTGATCAGATTGTAATTTAATCTTTCAGAGTAGTTTACTAAAGTTATCTATAAATCGTTAAAAAAGGGTTATTGTGGTCTGTTACAACAGATGACCCACTAACATTTTGATGGGTCAATATGATAGAGTGAAATGGAAGAAAACCCAAATTGTACATTGGTCCGGTGTTACTCGGAAGGATAACACCGGACTTGTATAGGAGTTGTGGGATACACTCTTTTCCCCATTGTACCACTTTCTGGAGACTATCTTTCACGTGCAATGCTCTCTTCTCATTGAATGAAAAACACCTCTGAGCATTATTTTCGTGTGTAAAGTACCTAAAACGGAAATCATTTTACATCTACTGATTTATCAGATTTATTTTTTAAAAGTTATGAATCTTGCATCGTATTTTAAAACGTAGTTTTCTACCTTTATAGATGTTTTTTGTGAGGACAGCACAGAGAATAGGAGAGAAACGAGAAAAGGGGAATCAGGGAATGGGGGGAATGGTTTGCTGTATCTAAACAGAATCCTAAAAAATGGAACCCGGTACAGATGGAGTAGTAGTGGAAGACAAATATCGGACTCGCCTTTACTTTATCAATAATTGATACTACTGTAATCCCCTGGTAAACGGGCTCGCCTCTACTTATCACAGTTTATACTACCTGTAAGCCCCTAGTAACCGGACTCGCCTTTACTCCACCATAATTGACACTCCCTTGTAAGCCCCTGGTACTGGGCTCGACGCTACTTACTGGAAGAGGAGTTGAAGAGGCCGCCGGCAGGAGAGCCCATGTTGGTGAGCTGTGTGGCCGGCGTGTTTCCAGGGGTGGTGTAGCTGCCGCCGTTGACGCCAGAGCTCGTGTTGTAGCTGCCCCCGTTGGAGGAGTGAGGGGTGGAGGCGCTGGAACCGTAGCCACCCCCTCGAGGCGACACGCTGCTGCTCTGGGCTCGACCGTAGTCCTCTGGCCAATCCGAGGGGAAATTAGTACGTATTCTTAATTTAAAACTGATATAGCTTACATATTTCTTAGCATTCTTACTGTGGTGAAATATAAAGAGATAATTGTGGGTGCATTTTTCAAATAAACATAAAGTAAATAATTTTTTACATTTAATTTTGAATCTCCAGAAAAGATAATGAAGCTATCTGTCTTTTTATCTCGCTATGTCCTCATATTTTAAAGATTATTATTCAAAGAAATACTCACGCAATTTATAAACTACGACTTCCTATATTTTGTTATTTTTCGTCTGCCGTTTAGTTATAGTTCTACAATTAATTTGTTTAATTTAAAATTTAAATTGAGCTGGAAATTATGATGAAGACAAAATTATTAGTGCGTTAAGACTGGTGGAAAAAACAGAGATCTGTGGCTTCTCGAACATCTAAGAGCCTGTACACTCATGCTGCATTTCTTCGTTTAAAGCCGTTTGTTTACTAAATTCACTATACACTTGGGAAGCTTCACATATGAAGCTCAAGGTATCTCTAAATAGTTTTTAAAACACTACTGGGAGGAATAAGATAACACGACTAGAGTACGATTACAGTACAACTACAGTAGGACTACAGTGCGGCGTACCCTCGGTCCACTGCCCCGTGCCGTTCTCCTGCACGCTGACGGCCAGCTGCCCCGTGTAGGTGTTGAAGCCCGAGCCCATGCCGTTGTTGGCCATGCCGCCCGGCGACCGCGGCCCGGACAGACCCAGCTGGTTGTTCCGCGGCATACTGTACAGCGCCTCTGCCAGGTCCGCCGCTCTCTTCAGGATTATCTCCTGACAACCGACGAGATAAGATTAGAGTCAACATTTGTGAAACTATGATGTTGGTTAATTTACAGAAGTGATAATATCCAAGCTTATCATACTTGAAGCATGTGCGCATAAGTTCTTGTATATAAGAGTTTTATTTATCATGGAATTCTCAATATCCTTAACTAGTTTGACTTTGTGATTGTTATCACTTAGTAGTTGGTATATTATAAAGTTAATAACTAAACATATATAACACATAATTTGTAAAAGGGAATAGGTTGAGTGTAATTTTAATACTATACGACCTAGTTATTCTTTCTAATTATGTTCGTAGGGATAGTTCAACAAAAACTTCAAAAATCATTGTTTAAAGTCATATTGCACCTAATTCTTTTGTTAAATGACAACAACAGTCAAACTTCATGAATTGTCATTGACAGCATCGGCTGCAGTTATCGCCGAAAGACAACCAAAAGGGGAAATTTACTATTACAAGTATTGTTACATATTTACCTTTCACAAAAAAACCTTTGTAAATTTAATGAAAATTTATGTGAACATTGATATGCAAGGAGACTTTGAAATTGAGAATATGTTTTATAACAAATGTAGACGACTTCATTAACGTAAGAATCCCCCAAGTTGAGACAGTAGAGGTAATTTACCTTAGGTAACTTCTCCGGGTCGCCGGGATGCCTGGGAATGAGCTTCTGCAGCCTCTGAAACCCGTAGTCTATCGTCGGCTCGTTGAGCGCTGGATAAAACACTTCCATCAATTAATTTTCTAACAACAAACTCATTTTAAAGTATTTATTCTATTAAAATAATAATATGTTATTGATGAGAAACATACTGGGTGATTGATGTAAGTGTGTCAGCTGTTTTCCTTGAGGGGGGCCGAGCTTTGCTCGGGGGAAGACCACTCAGTTTGTTTAGATGACTTGGAGTAAAGTATAAGAGCTATTTAAAAAAGTTCAATAGCAACTTCCCTGGATTTTAGGTTCTGTTTAATTTTATGATTTTGAATTTTTTATTTTACTCGCCATTTTTCCAATGTGGAAGCCAACTTTAGTTTTTTTTTAATGGAATGCCCATAGTTTTATTACTGAATCAGGTAGAAAATACAATTTTAAAACGTTTTTATTCTTTGAATTTTGTCACTAAACCTAACCGTTAAGGTGATTTTATTGTTTTTAACAATGAGTAGCTCACCTTATGTGTAGCTCTAGAGGCTAAACAGGTAGGTTTAGGAAAGAAATACCAAGTATAAAAACGTTTTAAAATTATTTTTTATACCATATTATTAATAAAATTAGGGGGAAATCGAATTTCTAACATTTTCCCGCTATTTTCCCAATATGGCAACCAATTTAATTCGTTTCTTATGACTTTACCCTAATAATATTAAATAATAGGGTAGAAAATTTAGTTTTAAAACGATTTTATTCTTGGTGTTTATTTCCTAAATCTAGCTGTTTAGCTTCCAGAGCTACACATAAGGTGAGATAATCATTACTAAAAACAATAAAATCACATTAACGGTAAAGTGAACAAATACAAAGAATTAAAAAGTTTTAAAATTGTATTTTATACCTGATTCAATAATAAAACTATGGGCATTCCATTAGAAAAACTAAAGTTGGCCGCCATATTGAAAAAATTGCGGATAAAATAAAAATTTAAAAATCATATATTTAAACAGAACCAAAAATCCAGGGAAGCTGCCACTGAACTTTTTTAAATAGCTCTTATACTTTTCAAGAAATACAGCTGGCACACTTATATCAATCATATTCATCACACTGTGCTATTTTCAATATAAGAAGCTATTTTCAACACCAGCTGTGTCTATTGAAATTGATACTTTTCCACCATAGTGCCGTAAAACGGCTGGTAATTTTGCCGCACTGTGACTAGTTATTTTGACACCAGTATCGCCAATAGCTTGCTACGTCCACCAATAGCAGTGTTGCATTTGATCAGCTAATATTATATATAAATAAATTTAAGAATTCCTGCTTTTTATTCAATCACTTTCTAAAGTTAGACCTAACCGATTTTGATAATTTTTTTGTTTAAAAGATAATTTCAAGTTCCAAGTCACTGTGAAGCTAAGTATTTGATTTACACTTTTATTTTGGTTATATTCCGAGTTAAAATCACATCAGTATGTTTTTTTTTAGTTCAAAAAACAGCTGTGATAAGGATTATATCCGCAAAATATTGCGGGTGAGCAGCTCGTTAATCTAATTACTAGATTAAGATAAACACTATTTTTGTCATTATGTTGTGAGAGATACTACCCAGCAAACCTGTTAAAAATGTCTGAAATATATGTTTAATTTTGAAAAATATTGTTCATAACTCTTACCTAAAGTGTTTTAACGGTGTTTGATCGAATTTCCGCGCTCGGCTGTCGCCCCACACGGAAAACACGATCGCGTAACGGAAAGTACCACTTTTGGCACTAGTGATGAAATATGCTATTCTTTATAAAGTTAATTGCTCAGGAAAATAATTGAACAATTAATCTTAGTATATCAAATCAAAATACCACTGACTAACTCACCATCATGAAATCTCAAAACTACACAACGGATTGCAATGAAATTTGGAACATACCTTCCTCTTGGGTCTTAGGTGCTCACTAAGAAAGGGTTTTAAGAAATTCCCATAGGGCTCCCACCCGCGGAGATCCAAAGTTCCAAACCTGTGTTATTCTTATGGAAATTCACTTTAAGTTTGAGCTGATGAAAATACAAAGAGCTAATCTTGATTCGTAGTAGTTCCACGGGATAACCACAGAATGCAGCACATACAACTGTCATAGTTTATGTATATTATTATTTGCGGGGTGAAGTCTGCGGGAACAGATAGTTATATATTATTCTACAATTGAACTTTTAAGCAACTAGAACAACTCATAAAGCGATCAGTAACACTTACAGACATAGACGAAGCGGCCTGGCGCCCCCTTGCAGAACTGCTTGGACTTGTAGGAGAGGGTGACCTCCACGACGCCGGGGATGTGGCGGGGAGGCGTCTGTACTCTGATGGCGTGCGACGTGATCAGCTGTGGAGGCGATGGAAACGTTAGTGTGAAGCTTTACTTGGCTGAAAAAGCTACTGACTTTTGATCTAACTGTAAGTTTTCAATTGTAAAATAATAATACCTTATACTCTCGCAGTACAATGCAGTAATAATTGTAAATTCGAATAGAATATATTCTGTAACATTACTAAACTTGGTCAATAGTAAAATACGTATATTATATTAATAAAATACTCAAATAACTCATAACATTTTATGATAGCATATTTTTACTACGATTATGTTATTTACTTTAGTATAATTTAAGCTTATTTATAAGACGCATTTTTTTGTGCGTAGGAGTAGTGGTATATGTATAACACCCAAGATTTGTAAATATAATGTTTATTGTTAAACAAATACTTCACTCTTAAATCAATATAGTAACAGTACGTATGTAATGTAAATATAATATGAAATTTCCTAGTTTCGTTTGTAAACCGGGTCAGCAAGGGCAATCTTATATTAATAGTCAATACCTTTTAGACAGAATTTTGCTTTAAAAATAATCTATACATACTAATAAAGTAATAAATTATGATTTTAGGGACCCAAAACTATTTGAGATATCTTCCAAAAATTTACACTATTACTGAAACTCTTATGCTGCTTTTAAACATGTTTTAATACAGGTGCAATTACAATTAATTGTTTCGATTGTTTAGCTTTTTTAAATTATTACGAATTCCAGTAGAAAATAGTGGATATAAGCTTTTAGAAGAATACAAGTATTATAACCCAATTACTTCAGTAAACACCTATACGCGTAGTTACCTCGCTCCAAACCAGCATGGTGCCGAAGACGACCTGCAGCCCGTCGAAGAAGTTATCTCCGATGATGATAACAGTTGAGCCGCCACTAGTCCAACCTTCACTGGGACTGATGGCTTTGATACAAGGGGTGGCGACTGGCAGTGGCGGGTACAGTCCTGTAATGTTTACATGATAACAATTAGTTGAGCCGCCACTAGTCCAACCTTCACTGGGACTGATGGCTGTGATACAAGGGGTGACGACTGGCAGTGGTGGATAAAGTCCTGTCATATTTACAAGTTAACAATTATTTGGGTTGCAATGGTTTAGTTTATTAGTGAATTTACTATGGAAAGTGAACCATTAGTAACGTGAACCCGCACGGTGAATCTTAAGCCGGACCACCATAGAAGTTCCTAACAAGACCCTCTGAACACGTTTTGGGCTCGTTATAAATTATATATCCCTATATATGTGTCTGTGTGTGTGTGTGTGTGTGTGTGTGTGTGTGTGTGTGTGTGTGTGTGTGTGTGTGTGTGTGTGTGTGTGTGTGTGTTTGTGTGTGTGTGTTTACACTCTGGCGGTCGCATTTATTGTCCGATTTACTTTACATTTGGTAGGGACGTCGTTCCTTTCTATAATCAGTTGAACAAGGTCGTTGGGCAAAACGATCGGAAAACTCTAAACCCCTTTTTTGGGGATTAGTCTTTCAAATTTCGAGTTTTTGGGCCCAAAAAGGGTCAGAAAAGCCCCCGAGGTACAATTAATGCATGTATTAAGATTGGAATTAGTGAGGCAAAACTTTTAAGCTCTCTCTCGTTAGTCTACCATATATAATTACTGAGTTATGAAAGAAAATGTGCATCGACCAAACGCCGTACGTAACGTGATGGGGGTTTTACATTAGAAAAGCCTGTTATTCATTTGTTGGTGTACTTTTATCATCCCCAGCAACCTTACGCCTACTTTCAAGCCTGACCTTCTCCTAACCTTATAATGCGCAACACTGTATTCTTAGCGTTGCAGGTAAATAAAACCAAGAGCATCAGAACAGCCCAAAAATCAATGTTTTCAGATTTATATAAAAATTGTAATAAATGCATGTTTTTACTCTGGTTTTGAGTTTTAAAAGTTTTTTATTTGTAAATCAACTTCCCTCACGTCAGCTTGCTGCATACGAACTCGTTTTTATTTCCTGTTACCGTATGTTACTCTGAAGTAACAGCGTCGTTTAAAAATAATAAATCCAAGATAGTACTGGGTTACCGCTCTAAAACCAGAACCATACTTTTCATCGTAAAAATTAATAAAAACTATTGTGGACCTTGTCATCTCTGATTATAGAAAATGATCAAGTAATTTATATAAAAACTAGTCATTTATGGCAAGTGTTCGCAATAATTTACTAAACAGCAAAAACCATCATAACCTAAACCAATTTTTCAAAGTATGTTTTCAGATTCGGGACCATTCCTTGGCAGTGTGGAAGAATCAATAAGGACTCCTGCCAAAGAAAATATCTAGGACATTACAATACGTCCGCTCTTTCAGAATGGAGGTTTGATAGACTTGAACGGGATTCATAATGAATCACGCCTAATTACACCACCAAATTAGACTGACATAAACTCACGCGGTGCTATATAAGAAACAACTACCATATCGTGTGGTGTATAGGTGCAGATATATTTCGTAGTGTTCCTAACACGTTTAGGATAGCTGCAACACTGAGCCATGTCGTCGTCGCCGTGTAGTGTGTAGGAGGTGATAACCTGATCACCGTGATTTACTGGCTGTAATGGCAGGCTACCGAGGTCCTAGAAAACATCGTTAACGATACTTGACCCGATATACGGCCTCGTTATCGATAAACGAGCAAGTCTGCATCCGAGGGCGGCTCTGCAGCGTCGTTTGTTTTCATTTAAGTAATTATAGGTTATTAATGTATCACAGGTCAATGAAAAGTTTTAAAATTGTTTTAACATTTTTAAAACTGGCCATTTATATTTGCCCTACTATACAGTTATTGCCTAGTAATTTATCTATGATAAAAATAAAAGCTATGTGGAGTGAACTTTAACTAATTTTAACTCTTCGGTTTCTAGCCTTATAAAACCCTATAAACCGGCGCTAAAAATGTTTACCAACCT
Source organism: Allygus modestus (assembly GCA_963675035.1). Lineage (NCBI taxonomy): Eukaryota > Metazoa > Arthropoda > Insecta > Hemiptera > Cicadellidae > Allygus > Allygus modestus. Next base: position 273,892,690 of record OY776111.1, read on the forward strand.
CTATGCTCTGAGAAGACGGAATTTCATAAATAAAAATCGTAAAATATCAGTTATATGAGGTCAGCTGTAAATAGAAGTGGCATTGCCTTTTACTCGATACTTCTTGAAACATTTTAGTAAACTCGTTTTGTTTTATACAGTATTTTGAAGTATTGTCAGACTTCTTTATTGGAATCCCGTAGTCTAAATTAGCAAAGACGTTGTATAATTCACTGGAGAAAATACTTATGTAGTAAAAAACTGATTTCATGGTATTTTCGTATTTAGTGACTGACATAAACACAATAAGGCCGAACGGGTTCGCACTGTACAGTTGCCGCTGTTCAATGGTATTATCTGTTCCCAAACTGCGCCCGGCCCCAACCGCATAACCACAATAGTTTTAGCTCCAATTGTGCTGTTTTGTGTACAAAACACAGTCATTTACTTACACTCGCTTCAATAATGTATGAATTTGTGGTGGACTATCACATATACATGAGTGTTAGTTATATGAATCAGAAATAGTTTAATAGTTTGTAATCCTATACTCTAATATGAGTAAGGTTAATATGAGTAAGGTTTGCTTGTATGTTTGCTTGCTTGCTTGCGACACTGATCTCAAAACCGGCTCCAACGATGTCCTTCAAATGGTCGGAATAACTAATTTCTGGGATAAAAATAAGTTTTCGACAGGCCTCATCCCCAGGAAAAATCAAATAATGTAAAAAAACTAAAATGAGTTCGCACGCAGCACGCTGACGTGAGGGAAGTGAATTTCCACAAAAAAGTTTAAAACTCAAAATATGTGTAAAATATGTGTATACATGTATTCCAATTTATATTAAAATCTGTAAACATTGTTTTTTTTTGCAGTTCTGATGCTCCTGGTTTCATTTACCTGCAAAGCTGGGGATACAATTTTGCGCATTATAATGTTAGGAGAAGGTCCAGGCAGGCTTGAAAGTCGGTGTGAGTTGCTGGGGATGATAAAAGTACTCTAACAAAGGAATAACAGGCTTTTCTAGTGTAAAACCTACATAAGACAATGTACTGTGTTTAGTCGAAAAACATTTTCTTTAATAACTCGGTAAATATTTATGCTAGAATGACGAGAGAGAGCTTAAAACTTTCGCCTCACTAATTCCCATCTTTGTACATGCAATGTTTGATCCGGGGCTTTTCTGACCCTTTTTGGGCCCAAAAACTTGAAATTTGAAAGATTAATCCCCAAAAAAAGGGTTTAGAGTTTTCCGATTGTTTTGCCCAACGAACTTGTCCAACTGATTACAGAAAGGAACGTCCCTACCAAATTTGAAGTTAATCGGACAAAAAATGCGACCGCTAGAGTGCCTGCACATATATATATATATATACATATATATATATATATATATATGTCTATACATATATATATATACATATATATATATATACATATATATATAATATTTTGAACGACCCCCCAAAACGTGTTCAGGGGGTCAAGTTAGGAACTTCTATGGTGGTCCCGGGCTTAGGTTTCACCGTGCGGGTCATACTAATAGTTCACTTTCCAAAGGAAATTCACTAATGAAAAGTTTAAAAAATTAACATTGGGCTTATGGAGTTTAAAATCAAAACAAAAGAATTGTAACAGCTGTTCATAATCAACCAGGGAACTGTCAAAGTAATACTCATGTTGTTTATGATTATTAACATGTGGTTTCCTGAGAGCAGAGATTAAAAGATTTGAGTGAAGATTACATATATAGAGTAGTAAAATAAATCAAAGGGACATTGAGCTATAAATAACAACTGGAGTGACCTTACAAATGTAGAAAAGAGGAAAATGAGCTATAAAAATCTGATTATCAGTAGGGGGAAGTGGTGAAATATGCTCCAAGTCTCTAAACAAACTGAATGACCTTCCCCCGAGCAGAGCTCGGCCCCCCAGGTACTTGTAAAATAAATTGACATTAACACAAGTGTTTGGTGTTATTATTTTTTAAACTAAATATCAATACTTCTACGCGACTTCAATAAACCAACAAATGACTACAACATATAGTACTCAAAACCTAATCCGTACCATTTTTAAACGCCAAATCGAAAATCAACAGGCAAAGACAGCCAAGTGGGACCAATTCCACTTCACAGAGATAGAGCATAAATGTTCACTGGGGGATGAAGCACGTTCGCAATATGGAAACACAAGTGAATTAAATACAAGCGCTAGTGGCAGATTTTTATTTTACAGGGGACACATGTGAAGATGCTCCAAGTGCTGTAGAGAGGGGAACTGGAGTAGTGCCAAGTAGGGGCCTCTGCCCGCCACAGTTGCCGTAGAGATCGATGGAAAGATACTGTGCTTCCCTTTTATCCAGCCATATTTCACGTTTTGTTGTAGATTTTCTTTCCCTTATAGTATAAACAGAAAATGCGCAGAATAAAAATATTCTTTCGATAAAAAATATTTTTTATGCTAGTTTAATAACAACAATTTAGAGATTTTGTCAGGTAGCTAGTTATATAGTATTTTTTCCAATCAATTGACAGTTTATGGTGTTTTAGCTACCCTATCAAACATTGTTCAGCATTTATTATTTGAACGACTGTTTAAAATCAACATCATAAAAATAGTTACCAGAATTAAAAAAAAGATTATATCAACAGCACAGATACTGAGTAATAAAGCCACGTTTCTCCCACATTAAATACAACTTAAAAGATATTCCCAAAGCATACAAAAGGAGAGCGATTTAAAGCGTGATAAGTAATTCAAATTGAGGGAATGAATTTAATTCCGGCAAACTGATTATTGGTAAAAGTGGCAAAGCAACTTTCTCCACAGAAGATTTCTCCCGTTTGAAAAGAGAACAAAGGGAATGAGGAATTTAAAACAGACACGTCGGTCTTGTCTGGAGGGAGGAGAAGTGAACAGGGGAGACTATGGGGGGGAGAGTGATATAAGAAACAGCGTCGGAACGCTTTGTGACGTCGACCAGAAAATAATCACGGAGTCAAGACGCTAGCGTCGCGGTGCGGAGCGTCCGGCGGCAACGTACGCTGTAATGTGCTGCTCTCTGCCGGAGCCTGCGTGAACACGCTTGTGATGGTGGGCAAGCTGGAGCGACAAGAGTTACGAATGTTTTGTTTCATAACGTTTGAGATACAACTTTATAAATAAATATAAGCTTGTAAATAAATCGTTAATATTTTAAAGATGAACAAAAATAATCCGTGTAAAAGTTAAACTAGCGTTACCATTACTTTATACTACCGATTCAAAAACGGCTTTTCAAATTATTTTAGGAGAATTTGATATTTAAAATCAAATATAAATTCTCAATCTCTAATACTGTAATTGTATCGTAGACTGCCCATGATATCATCAGAACAATGACTATAGTTTCTTTAAAGAATTCACCTTAATTGTATATATTTCCTGCTCAAATAATTTACATTTAAATAACAGCGTATTTGATTAGTTGAAACATTAACAATATAAGCATAAACGTTATGAAATAGAAATCTTAAAAAATATATTTGACTGTAACATGTATTATAGATTTTTGTATTCAAAGAAAGCTATATACTCGGTTTACGATAACATAAATTAAATTCCATTAAACTAATGAATTATTTTACTGTTTAATGTATTTTTTAGTTTTTAGTAAAATAAATAAGATAATATATAAAATATAACAAACACATTCCTAAAAATAATTAAACGCAAGTTTATTTGTAATATGAAACGTCTCGGCATCAACAACAACGGCGAAGGCAGCGTAAGATGGAGTTATTCGCGTCATTGAATCCGTCGGAATAAAAGTTTCCGGAGAGGGCGGGAGATGAAGTAGCGATAAGCCTCTTACACATTAATTGAACCCGTGTTAAATGCACTGTTAAGACGACCTCAGACATATTTCACCGTAATTACGGCATAAGCCCCGGCTAATTACATTAAATCCGGCAGACACTTTATTTCCGGCGAACGCAATTAAAGTAAAACAAATCGCGGCACAAAAACTCATCTAAGTTGAGAGACATTTATTTAACTCAATTACGGAGGTTAAGTTTCGCACCTTGATATTGCCACGGGTCATTGTACACGGAGTCGCTTAGTTTCCGCTCCAACTCTGATATATTGTATCCTCTGTGTTACTGGGTTATTGGACCGGCAAATTAGGTGATTATTTATACTAATTTGTGTCCTTTGAACGTGTACCTGGCGTCCCTGACGTTGAAGTTGTGTGATATATCGAGTGTAAATGTGTTTTACATGGGAAATGAAATCGTAGTATTATGAAATGAGGTGGTTGTCAGTATGTCTTTCTGTCGTTATATCTGTTCTGGAATAACACGAAAACTCCTGGACCAACTGAGTGGACATTTGTCATGTATGATGCGAGTATGCCTGGGCTTAACGAAGGCCTGTTCGCGTTTCTATAGTCATTGAGCTCCGCCCCGTGGGTCGTGGAACCTCCAATGGTATTCCTGTGGATACTGACTTGTTTGATAAACACCATGTGATAGGTACCATATTCCATTCAAAATATTTTAATGACTACTAGATCCTCGTTTTTGCATTTCGTCATCCTTGTCATTGCAAAAATAAAATCTCAAGTTAGATGGTTAGTTAAATTTACGCGTTCATTTTGCAAAAACGGTTCAGTCTGCAGATATAAATTCCATATCACTCTAAATTACAAATTCATTGTTCTCTGAGAGTTTAAAATATAATTATTAGCAAGGCTAAAAAGTTTAATCCGGGCTTTAAGAGTTTTGAATTATTATGTAAGGGGAAAATTTACATTTAACATCAGATTTCTTTTAGGCAATGTTAAACATAATTTACCAACAAACATAATACGATAAAGAACATTTAATGTTTAACTATTTAAATCTATTAAAGTGCCTTATGGTTATAAAATCATTAATATATTTGATGTGTTGTACTGTAAAATACAGTTTAACTAAAATTAATCCAAACGGTGTATTTATCGAAACTAAAAAATTTTAAGTGCAAAGAGTTTCGATAAAAACGTGGTAAAATTATTTTTTCTGTCCACTTACAATAATTTTAAAAAGAGTTAAATAGTATATGGAGAAAGTATTGTTTTCGTAAAAATTTTCGAATTTGAGTTGTTAGTGGAAATATTAGTTTTGGTGCTCCCTAAACCCAATATAGTGATTTTTACGTGATGTCTGTGTGTGTGTCTGTCTGTCTGTCTATCTGTATGGATGTGTACAGAGCTAGAGCCCTAACCAATGGGCCGATGTCGATAAAATTTGGGATATAGGTACTAATCCATGATATCTAATATGATATCTAATGAAATCTAGTATTTTTTCATTTTTTAGATTTTTTTATTTTTAAGGGTTATTATCCCCCCAAAACCGCCAAAAAAACATGAAAAAATCAAGATTTCTCAAAAACGGATCAAACCATTTTGATTAAACTTTAGTCGTGTGGAGAACTTTAATTTTCCAACAAAATGACACCACCCGCATTTCAGTAAAAGTTCGGGTTCAGAAATTACAAGACTTAAAATATCAAAAATTCAGTTTTTGATTTTTCATAAAAAAACATAAATATAAAAATATTACTAATCCCCATTAAAAAGAGCTCAAAAACTAAATAATTTAGAATTTTTAATTACTATTCTAGGATTACTGGTTGCGGAGAAAACTTAAATGTTGTATTTTGCAATAAACGCAGTACGTTGTCCAATGTTATTCTTATGGGGAATACAAAAACTACTATTTATCTCTTATTTATTGATAAATTTCGTTCAAACTTGATATGCTTGTCAAGTTAGCATTGACCAACAGAGGAAATTCGAAATATGTTGCCCCTTAATAACCCTGAGGGGAGAGTAGGGGGCATTTCTCCTCTTAAAACCACGTGTGTAGCGATGGATTCTGTAGTGCCTCCTAAACAGGGATTAGGGTGGATATTTTTGAAAACCACTTGTTTTCAAGATTTTCTGTACATTATACGGTGCTTTGTATTCTATAATTTAGTATAACAAAAAGTAATTTATTCATTAAAGTTGGGCTAAAAGGGAGAAAGTATGTGTCAGTTTCCTGATACCGTTTATTTAAATTATTGTAAGTGGACAGAAAACATAATTTTACCACGTAGTTGCTCTATTAATTAGATTCCTTTTAATTTTTCCTTACATTAACCATTGCTTGAGTTATCAATTTCTTACCGGTATAAAATTGACCTTCCATTTAAATAAAAAATATTTGTTTCACATAAATATTGGAAAACTTGAAACAGAAAACAAAGAATCATGATTTATAGTTCGTATTAGTATGCAGGATATTTGCAGGTTATAAAACCCCAAAGCAATAGCAAAATAAATATTATAAACAAAACAAAATATTGTTGTGTTTAGTTCAATAAAAATAGATGCGTTTGATGATGATTACATATATAAATTCGAACTGATAATTTGTACTGAGGTTATTTTCAAATTCATTCAAAAACCCAAGGAAGAAGATGCTCTGATGAAGATTAGACTGATTAGCGGTAATCAGTGATAAGGGCAGAGCCAAGCCGCTATCAGTGATTGCCAGCCAAGGGGTGGGGGAGGGATGTAGCGCTAATACTGGCGGTGATGTAAACAGAGATAAAGCTGGTCTCGGTGCTCGGTGGGGGGAGGGGGTGGAAAAATACAACCTGAGTGTAACAAGGGAGAAAATGAAAACGGGATTTCGCCCAAGGAAAAGGTCATAAAGGCCGTTTTATCTTGGATTGTCTGTTCCAATAGTTAACTCAATTCATTAATGGTAATGCCGCCCTTCCAAGAGTTCGTTTACTTAATTGTTATACGAGAATAGCTTTTTTGTACCCCTTTGTCTTCAAGCGTGTTCTTCTTTGGTATATTCGTACAGTATTCAAAATCCTTTTTTGCACTCGTAAAATATCAATTTTTAATTTGTTAGGTAAATTTTAAAATTGTCAGGGCCTGCATACATGTTTTAATCTCAGATTGAACCATCGTCTATAATTACATTGCCAAAGATTCAACGATGTTTAGTAAATATTTTGGTTGGATATACGTTCCTCCGATGAATGTTAAAAGCCTTAAATGACATCCAAGAAATCTAAGAACACAAAATTAATACGTTGAAAAACTCAATAAATATTAATTTTATCGGTAAAATAACAAAGTTACTAAACATGGTTACTGAGTGTTGATTAATAGCTATAGTAATGGCAACGGGAAGAGCACGCGCGGGATGCAACTAGACTTTGTAGGAGGGGGTAGGCATTGTAGGTGTAGGAGGGGAGTGGGCGAGTTCCTTCGCTCAACCAAATCGGGAGCCAATTTCACAAAGTTTTGGATCATGGACTCAGGTTCGCATACAAACGAGATGCTCTTCTTTATGGCCACTTGGTCATCGCGACAATCCGCTCCAACTCTTCAACGTTACGTTCTGAATCGTTTATGGTAATGACCAGCTCGCTTTTTTATAACTTTAATGTATTTGCCCTCGCAAAGTTTAGAGATTCAGTGTTTTGTTTGGTCATAATCTACAATTTAGTAAGCAGTTTCAAACTAAGATGAACTTGGTCAAGTAAACTTTATATATTTTAGTAAAACAAATCTTAAGAAGGAGTTTAAGTAGTATCACGGCTCGTTTTCCATATATATTAATCAAACACTTCTACTCATTGGCTTCTTTCCGGATAGCGTAACGGGTAGCGGCTATACGTTCACATGTTATGTACATGAACATTATAGTTACTTGACATATCTACATATGATGGGTCATATTAACCAAAAGTTCATGTAAACGCGTTAACATTTGAACGCGTTGAGTACATTAACGCGTTGAGTACATTTTAAAATTGGTAATTACTCTGTATAGTTTTTAAACTATAATGTTGATGTATTATTTTATGTCGGGATAGTAAATATACATATACATACCTGTTACATATACTAGGTAACACCACAAGAACTTTAACTAAAATTGTTTTAACTTTTTCGGCAAGTTTGTTGATTTGAATTACTACAATTACATTTGTCCAAGCTATTTGTCTTACTGTATTCCTTAGTTAAATATTTAATATACATTACTGTATAAAAATCAGACTCAATTATGCCATATTTTTATTTACAGATTCTGGTATAACTTAAATAATTACCATTGTATGTTTAGCAGTTTAACTTAATAAAATAGAAAATTTTATAAATATGGCAAAACCGAAAAAAATATTTATATGATCGATACTTAGTGAGCGGAGTATCTGAAGTAGCAGGATTTCCGTATGATTAGAGCTTCACTAGACAATTGGTGAGCGGTTAAGCGGGCAAACTTGATTTGTCGAGCGTTACAGGATCGTTGCAACACTCATTCAAGTGTACCTCTCAATTCCGTAAACATATTTTGAGCAACATATTTTGTAAATAGTAAACTTGTTTATTATTTGCAAAATGTTTTTTAAAAAATTCTGAATTACAGGATAAAAAGTTTATTTCATAATTTGTTATCCTTACCAACACAAAGAGAGGTATAAAGTTAACTATAAATAATGTTTCATAAATAACTACCCGCTGAAGTACCTGTACGTAATACAAAGGTTTGTTTGCTGAACGTTGTTGTCAACCCTTATCTATTTAGATTTAACCATCTGGCTAAAAAAAGGAATGACCATAAGCATAATATCAAGGTGTAAAGGCTGTAAGGTTTAAAGACTGAGAGAATGGTGTACAACCTCTTTTTAGCGGGTAACTAGAACCAAAGATGAACATACTTATTTGAAAATTTAAACTCTGTAAGCCTTGTAGTTTTCGGAATTTTAGAATAAGTCAGTGAGTGATATTTGAATTATATAAATTGAGATCATAAAAATAAATGTATAACTAATATTTTAAGACCAATGACATAAAATATATATGAGTTATTTGATGTATGGGGCTACTTCCTCAATTTCTGTGATTTTCTGTGAAAGGGAGAACTTAGTAAGTTCTAGTGTATTCAATTTGTTCCATTGTTTAGAAACTAATGACAGGTAACAGTGTTGTAAGGGTACAGAGATATAAACTAAAACTTTAACGGAGACCCAACAGTATATCTTACCGTCCGAGGGGTCGAGCCTCTTGGCTCTCCGGCCGTGTTTGGAGTTGTTGTGGACGAACATATTGTCGGAGACGGCGAGCAGGGGTCCCTCCACACTGATCTGCGTCGAGATGACCACCTGACAACATACGGTACAACATTACTGTGAGGTAGGACAAGTCAGAGGGCAAATAACATGTTGTCGGAGACGGCGAGCAGGGGTCCCTCCACACTGATCTGTGTGAAGATGACCAACTATCAACATACGGTACAACATTACTGTGAGCAAGGACCAGTCAGAGGGCAAGTAATATGTTGTCGGAGACGGCGAGCAGGGGTCCCTCCACACTGATTTGCGTCGAGATGACCACCTATCAACATACGGTACAACATTACTGTAAACAAGGACCAGTCAGAGGGCAAGTAACATGTTGTCGGAGACGGCGAGCAGGGGTCCCTCCACACTGATCTGCGTCGAGATGACCACCTATCAACATACGGTACAACATTACTGTGAGGAAGGACCAGTCAGAGGGCAAGTAATATGTTGTCGGAGACGGCGAGCAGGGGTCCCTCCACACTGATCTGCGTCGAGATGACCACCTATCAACATACGATACAACATTACTGTGAGCAAGGACCAGTCAGAGGGCAAGTAACATGTTGTCGGAGACGGCGAGCAGGGGTCCCTCCACACTGATCTGTGTCGAGATGACCACCTATCAACATACGGTACAACATTACTGTGAGGAAGGACCAGTCAGAGGGCAAGTAATATGTTGTCGGAGACGGCGAGCAGTGGTCCCTCCACACTGATCTGTGTCGAGATGAGATGACCACCTGTCAACATACGGTTCAACATTACTGTGATGTAGGACCAGTCAGAGGGCAAGTAACATGTTGTCGGAGACGGCGAGCCGGGATCCCTCCACACTGATCTGCGTCGAGATGACCACCTGTCAACATACGGTTCAACATTACTGTGAGGTAGGACCAGCCAGAGGGAAAGTAACATGTTGTCGGAGACGGCGAGCAGGGGTCCCTCCACACTGATCTGCGTCGAGATGACCTCCTGTCAACATACGGTTCAACTTTACTGTGAGGTAAGACCAGTCAGACAGCAAGGAACATGTTATCGGAAACGTCGAGCAGGGGTCCCTGCACACTGATCTACGTTGATATGACCACCTGTCAACATACAGCACAACATTACTGTGAGGTAGGACCAGTCAGACGGCAAGGAACATGTTGTCGGAAACGTCGAGCAGGGGTCCCTGCACACTGATCTACGTTGAGATGACCACCTGTCAACATACAGCACAAAATTACTATGAGGTAAGACCAGTCAGACGGCAAGGAACATGTTGTCGGAAACGTCGAGCAGGGGTCCCTGCACACTGATCTACGTTGAGATGACCACCTGTCAACATACAGCACAACATTACTATGAGGTAAGACCAGTCAGACGGCAAGGAACATGTTGTCGGAAACGTCGAGCAGGGGTCCCTGCACACTGATCTACGTTGAGATGACCACCTGTCAACATACAGCACAACATTACTGTGAGGTAAGACCAGTCAGACGGCAAGGAACATGTTGTCGGAAACGTCGAGCAGGGGTCCCTGCACACTGATCTACGTTGAGATGACCACCTGTCAACATACAGCACAACATTACTGTGAGGTAAGACCAGTCAGACGGCAAGGAACATGTTGTCGGAAACGTCGAGCAGGGGTCCCTGCACACTGATCTACGTTGAGATGACCACCTGTCAACATACAGCACAACATTACTGTGAGGTAAGACCAGTCAGACGGCAAGGAAAATGTTGTCGGAAACGTCGAGCAGGGGTCCCTCTACACTGATCTACGTTGAGATGACCACCTGTCAACATACAGCACAACATTACTGTGAGGTAAGACCAGTCAGACGGCAAGGAACATGTTGTCGGAAACGTCGAGCAGGGGTCCCTGCACACTGATATGCGTCGAGATGACCACCTGTGAACATACGGTTCAACATTACTGTGATGTAGGACCAGTCAGAGGGCAAGTAACATGTTGTCGGAGACGGCGAGCCGGGATCCCTCCACACTGATCTGCGTCGAGATGACCACCTGTCAACATACGGTTCAACATTACTGTGAGGTAGGACCAGCCAGAGGGAAAGTAACATGTTGTCGGAGACGGCGAGCAGGGGTCCCTCCACACTGATCTGCGTCGAGATGACCTCCTGTCAACATACGGTTCAACTTTACTGTGAGGTAAGACCAGTCAGACAGCAAGGAACATGTTATCGGAAACGTCGAGCAGGGGTCCCTGCACACTGATCTACGTTGATATGACCACCTGTCAACATACAGCACAACATTACTGTGAGGTAGGACCAGTCAGACGGCAAGGAACATGTTGTCGGAAACGTCGAGCAGGGGTCCCTGCACACTGATCTACGTTGAGATGACCACCTGTCAACATACAGCACAAAATTACTATGAGGTAAGACCAGTCAGACGGCAAGGAACATGTTGTCGGAAACGTCGAGCAGGGGTCCCTGCACACTGATCTACGTTGAGATGACCACCTGTCAACATACAGCACAACATTACTATGAGGTAAGACCAGTCAGACGGCAAGGAACATGTTGTCGGAAACGTCGAGCAGGGGTCCCTGCACACTGATCTACGTTGAGATGACCACCTGTCAACATACAGCACAACATTACTGTGAGGTAAGACCAGTCAGACGGCAAGGAACATGTTGTCGGAAACGTCGAGCAGGGGTCCCTGCACACTGATCTACGTTGAGATGACCACCTGTCAACATACAGCACAACATTACTGTGAGGTAAGACCAGTCAGACGGCAAGGAACATGTTGTCGGAAACGTCGAGCAGGGGTCCCTGCACACTGATCTACGTTGAGATGACCACCTGTCAACATACAGCACAACATTACTGTGAGGTAAGACCAGTCAGACGGCAAGGAAAATGTTGTCGGAAACGTCGAGCAGGGGTCCCTCCACACTGATCTACGTTGAGATGACCACCTGTCAACATACAGCACAACATTACTGTGAGGTAAGACCAGTCAGACGGCAAGGAACATGTTGTCGGAAACGTCGAGCAGGGGTCCCTGCACACTGATATGCGTCGAGATGACCACCTGTGAACATACGGTACAACATTACTGTGAGGTAGGACCAGTCAGAGGGCAAGTAACATGCTGTTGGAGACGGCAAGCAGGAGTCCCTCCACACTGATCTGCGTTGAGATGACCACCTGTCAACATACGGTACAACATAACTGTTAAGTAGGACCAGGCAGAGGGCAAGTAACATGCTGTTGGAGACGGTGAGCATGGATCCCTCCATGTTGATCTGCGTCGAGATGACCACCTGTCAACATACGGTACAACATTACTGTGGGGCAGGACCAGTCAGAGGGCAAGTAACATGCCCTCACTGACCAGTCAGAGGGCAAGTAACATGCCCTCACTGACCAGTCAGAGGGCAAGTAACATGTTGTCGGAGACGGCGAGCTGGGGTCCCTCCACACTGATCTGCGTCGAGATTACCACCTGTCAACATACGGTTCAACATTACTGTTAGGTAGGACCAGCCAGAGGGAAAGTAACATGTTGTCGGAGACGGCAAGCAGGGGTCCCTCCACACTGATCTGCGTCGAGATGACCACCTGTCAACACGTGGTACAACATTACTGTGAGGTAGGACCTGTCAGAGTTAGGAAGCATGGGACAGTGGAGCACATGTCTAATTGAACTGAGAGTGTTAATTGTTTTGTTTCATTATCAATGATACGTTACGGCTGAAATAGAGATTATATTCTTAAAGAAATTAAAATAATTCATGATAAGACAAATTCTTGAATTTTAGTTAACAATCTATAATTTGTAAATATATTATTGCTTTAGCACCACAACCATTTTAATATATAGGAAATCTTTAATATAACTGTCGTTATTTTAAATATCATTCGTGAAATGACTACATTAGTATGTGCAAACAAATAACCCCTTTTCACGCTAATTATATTTAAAAAGGAGGACAGTTTATCACCATCCATAGGAATAGGCTCATTAATAATAAACTTATTTTATCCCATTGTTAATATCATTGATAGTCATATTTTTATCAAAACCAAATTCAACCGTAATCTTGAAACGTTTTATCAGAAATTCTTTCTTTTTCCTCCCTTGTCTCCTCCTCAAAATCTCAAAACCTTGCCCGGAATAAATTTAATTCAACAAATTGCTCCGAGGTCTTACATGTCGCAGTTGAATGGTGCGTGAGGGGTAGGAGCTCCTGGGGGGACGGGTCGGGGTGGGGGTAGTTGATAATAAGAGAGCCGACTACTTAGCGGCCAGTCCACCATCTTGGCGTGTGTATGTGTTTGTGTGGGGGAGAGAGAGAGGGATAGGGACGCCCCTCCCTCGGGACTCAGACGACCGCCCCTGGGGAATATAACTCCCCCTGTTCCCATGGGAACGGAGACTCGGGCGTTCGATTCCTGAGCCCGACCACACCAAGGATCGAACGCCGATACTGCGAGTCAATTAGACCGCGGTCTCTCTCTCTCTCTCTCTCTCTCTCTCTCTCTCTCTCTCTCTCTCTCTCTCTCTCTCTCTCTCTCTCTCTCTCTCTCTCTCCCTTTCCCTTTCTCTCAATCTGTTGTCAGAAAAATGTAACAGTTCTTAAAATAGTGTTTGGGAAATCCATTGTAAATTAACAAGTTTAATGTACTTATTTTATTTTTTCTTGAAATTTTATTATATTTTTAATTTACTTTGTTTTCCCAATAAACTTGGATAAATGAGTACAAATAAAAATATTGGTTTAAGGTGAGGATGTTAACCGAAATAGGATAACAATTATAGTTATTTAAAATTCTTTTAGAGTTTTAAAATAAAATACTAGCAAATGTGTACTTGTTAAACACATGTTATTATCTTCACAAACCCAAATATGAAAGTAAAAAAATCAATTTTTCAGTGTTTGGTTTTGTTTCAGGCAACAAGTTAATGTACCTAACCTTTGACATTTTCTATGCACGTTAATGGTGTAAACATGTTTTTCACCCATTTGAAATAATTCTCCAAAGACCAAGGACTAACAAAGAATTTTAACAAGGTTTAATTAGGATTTTCTTTAAGATCAATCTAGCGTGAATATTTTTCTAAAATGCGAGTGATCCCCAATATCGCTTTCCAGATACTCATTTATTTATTTAAACTTTACGTTATTAAGTTAAACGTAATTTATACTAGCATCTTGTAATGTTTCTATTAATTGCGTGTTATATATTTTACATTATTTATATATATGCACAAATATTACACAGTTTTAAGTAATCTGAAAACAATTTCTCATTGCAGAATGACAAACACAGTATGTGTTTTTTTTCGAATTTTCACTACAAATAATTGCAGTTTTTTTCTTTCTGCACTTTAAAGTTTTAGGGATTTAGGTATTTATTAACGTATCATTTTTTAAATCAGATCAGGTTTAGACGGGCACCACAATTAAGATTTTAGTTTGTTGCAAAAACGTAATAGAAATAATTCTTCAAAACCTTATTATCTTCGTTTAATGATCAAAACGGCGCATTTTCGTTAAGAACAAATTCTTCTTTTGAATTTCAAATTCTTAATTTCATTACTTTTATACGGAATAGATATATGATTTTATTAAAAGAACAAAAACTTCCTAATGCTCAAAATTACTGGACAACTGAAATTAGAAGTAATCACCAACATTTTTGATTGCAATTTTAGAACTTTAAGGTTTATTTTTATCCAGCACTATACGTCTATATCGAAAATGAAAAATGCCAAGATACTGAACACATTTTCAAGGGTTTTGCCTCTATACAACGACCGGATTGAGTTTTCCTCTATGGTGTTAACCCCAGAAAAAAACATGGAAAGTTCGTTTAATTAAGATAGTACTAATATATAATCTACTCTTATGCTAATTAACTTCTAGTGAAGAGTATTTACATTGAATTTGGAGCCATTCAATGCCAAATCAAATTAAATGATTGTTTTTGTTGAATCATTCATAAACATATAGCATGAAGATAGATAGTATTGCTGATTTTCCTTTTTTAGGACCAGCAACGACAAAAAGAGAGCGAGAGAGAGAGAGAAAGAGAGAGACAGATTACGCTCGACAAGATGGACACGCGTTCATCGTCCAACCCTCACCAAAAACAAATAAAGCTGTATCCATTTGAACGGCGGTCCCTGGAGCCCCCTGCAACCCCCTGCATCCCCCTCCCAGCATGAATAATACACCTCCATCAGCAATTAACAGACCCCCACATCACGTGACCTTCGACCCCAAGTCGCATGCTGATACTCGATCCTCAGGAAATGTGTTTTCCAAAAGTTAGTTTTTGGTTGGAATCTTAAATTGTGTAAAGTTTTGAACGCACGATGTATTCAAAACCGAGATGGAACTTTGACATACGATAAACCATCGATTACAGACTAAATAATCTGTGATAATTACAGTAGGTTATTACGTAGTTATACACCCTACCATATATTAATAAAAAACCTCCAGTACATAATTTAATCAACAGAAAATTGTTTATTTAAAATAAACCGTAATTTCTCTTAAAATACAGTTTAGGTAATTTTTGTAGGCAAATACGTTTAACCATCAGAATTTTGGAACATTGCTAAACTTAAAGCAAGGGTATTGAAAATATGTAAAAAATGCCACTGCTGTAGGCATTTGAAATGAAGACAAATTCATTGATTAAAAAAGGATTATGTTTCATCTATAACAAAATCCTTTACTAACCATCCTATAGTTACTAACTCATTCCCTTTCCGCCCCTTTCATACCCTGTACCCTTAAAGTACAGTCCTTTCTGATTCTAACCTTGATGATTCTAAGCACTATCTTTAAATATGGATCTAAATAATGACTACCCTTCCGGAATATTTTATTTTAACTATCACATTTGTGTAGAAGTTCCACGAGTTGTAATGCGGTTGGGTATTTGCAACGGTCGGTGAAGTGTGTACCATTGCCGGTCAGCATGTTTGCCGAGGTACCGCGAGTGGCGGCGGCGCGGCGGCGCGGCTAGTGAAGCGTGCAGGCGAGTCCCCCGAGAGCCTGAGAGCCACCGCTACTGGCCGAAACAACAGACCATCGGTATGTCGGATACAGCGGTACTTTATATAAATATCGGAAATGAGTTTGCAGTGAAAAACTCTTCGAGTAACTTAAGTTGATTGTTGGCCACAATTCAAATGAAGAAAAAATACGAGTAATCGAAGTTAAATATCGCCACTACGTAATGTTATTGAAATATTGCACTTTTTTTAATTAGTGCAACATAAACAACAGACTATCTTAAAAAAATCCCTAAATGTTTGAGGGATTTCTAATGCTTATGCATGATAATTTTTATAAACACTGTTACTCAAGTTAAATTCATCCTGGGTTAAAATGTGTACCCCTAACTAAAATAAATTTATATTTTGATCTATGTAAACATAATTTAGATAAATTGTGAATAACATAGGTTTTAACCAGTAAATATGTTTAGGATACGGATAAAACGTATAACAATTCTAGATCAATAAAGATGTTGGCAACGAAATAACACCCATAAGAATTCAAGCTAAAATGTATTTTTTTAATACCATAAAATAGAGTAGACACTTCTTAATGAATTTGACTGATTCATGTCAATTCCTTGTCAACGGTTTATTTCAGGAAAATATTTTAATTTTGATTCAAAGCTATTAAGTTAATAGGTATAAATACGTTCGGACAAACTGTCCGTATTTTCTCATCATTACGAATGCATTGTAGATAAGAGGGTAGGAGTGTAGAGGAGAGAGAGAGAGAGAGAGGGGGAGAGAGGGAGATGCAGCGGCCACGACGTTTAACAAACAGCAGCACGACTCTAATTACCCGCCGCCGGCTCCCAGTCTCCCAGTCAGTTTCACACCCTCCGATTTTTCCCCCTTGACGCCTTTAATTTCATTACTGTACAAGTTTTGTCTTCTTGCCTGCAAGTATGTCGTCCCACCAACTTTATCTTCGCCCAACACTTGTCGACGGCCTCCTCGTGCAATGTGTCGTTTGGGGTAGGGATAAACTTAAAATGCAGTTGGCACACGGTTGTCTTTAAAAATTCCGTAGGAGTAAAAGGGGATTATAATATTTTTCGATTTAAGATCAAAGAAAGCAATTGACAATTTATAATTTACCCCTAAAATAAAAACAAATCATGGTTTTTCGCTGAAATAATGTATTGTAACTTAGACCACAAATAAACGAGAGTATTTTTAATCTATAGAGCTAAACAATGAAAATTTATATTTCATTGTACTAACCTAACTTTCATTTAGACTGTATAACATAGAAGATGAGCAAGTTGAATAATCTTAAGACATTTCCGGAGCGAGGTGTGCCGGTAATACCGATGTATGCAATACGGTTGCTGTCTCTAGATCACCTAGAGGTCGCGATACGGCGCTTCATGCGGCTCCACATTAACTACACACAACTGGTTGAATGCAACAATGGACTTCAGTTTTCCCTAGTAAAAGCCCAAGTATCACATTTTCGAAACGCATCCTGTTGTACAATAAATTTAATGAACACATAATCCGTTCTGTTTCTAAATCAAATTACAGTTAAATCACATTCGAAATAAATGGCAACCGGCCACTATTATTAGCCTAACAGTTAAAACATACATTCCATATAAACTGATGTCTGTTGTGCAAGATTTCGAGACAACCATTTGTTTTATAAGATCATGAACATTTAAATATTTACCTAGATCCAACAAATTTAAAGGTTTGCAAGATATATCATGCCTGGTGACTGTTTATGCACATCAATTTCCAAAACTTCCCAATAGCACCGAATCGCAGAAATGTTCAACTCTGCCGAAAATGGAATGTGTTTCATGGCTTAGCTTATCGGATAATAATTGATTTCGATTGAGTTTAATACATATTAAATTTCTCACGTACAGAAAATCTTAAAACCTTTCAAAGCTATAGAACTATTTCATATTTGGTGTGTGACAAGGCTTAGGATTTTGAAACACATATGAATTTGAAGTTGTTGAACAAACTCTCATTTTGGAGAAATAGGGTTCGGTGTTATGTAATCGTACCCTACAAATAAAAGTATAACCCTAACGACTGATCACTTATATTAATAGGTTAACAGCACAAATCCTAGATCGATATTTTTTATAAATTACGTTATAATAAAATATATATTCACCACTGATTTCCGTTATTGTGATTCACTCAATAAGTCCTATAACATGTAACACTCACCCGATAACGGGGTACAAATTTAAGATATTTGTTTGGAATTTGCTCGGACAACATGTTTATTATTAGAGTTTTACCACAAGCAATCAGTTGTACAATTAATCGCTTTATTTAATTTTATTTCAGAATTATCGAACCAGTTACGTGAATTTGGGGACAGGCCAGAGAGGTGCGCCTGCGAAGGTTGAGGTATGCAACGCACGGGCTGCCTCTAAATCACATACGCGGCGTGGCACGGCGCTGCCTCTCAATGGGGCTTGTATATTCAGCCCACAACTACATAATCACTTACCATTTAACACTAGTCACTAGTTACTTGTATGCCATGAGTGTGGCTTTGACTTACCTGGAACCTCCTCATATCTCTTGGATTCCCGGCGTTCTTCAGACAGTTTTGATTACACTTCAGAAAGAACTTGAGGAAGAACCTGAAACACAAGCATTTTTAATTGGTAACAAATATTAATATTTTAAATAATGACCCCAAAATACAGGTTTTACTATAATGTATACTATAACAATAAACTTAAATCTGAGAAATACTGACTGTGAACTGAGCAAATTTCTGTAACTCTTGTTATACAAACATTTATTACGATTGAGTCTATTTCAAATCCCTGAAATTCTCAATGATTGTAAAATAGAGGCATATTAACATTATTTTAGTATCGGTAAATAAAAAGTATAAGTGTGGACCTAATACGCCAACAATAATTCATTGATGCAATATTTTATATACTATCTTAAACTGCTCGTTATTGTATCTCTAACTGCTTTTATTACATCCCGTAAATTATATCTCAGTAATTGTAAATATGTGTTAATTGCTTTGATATAAAAACTTCACCTTTAACTCTTTTCTCGTCTTTTGGCTCTCATTAGATACTCGCTAGCAATGTATGTTATTGGAACCAAAGTGGCAAAACAATAATCCCGCGGTGGACTGTGTTGCCGTGTTGTTTACATTCAAAGTCAAGAGTGATGCGTCCACTTCACCTGAGTCGTTTAAAAAATGACAGCGGGCCGAATAAAAAAATCATCAGCCGGCCAGAAAAAGCAGTGACTCTAAAATGACAACGGGAAAAACAAATACGAATGACGCTACTTCCTTTCGACGGGAGGTAAAAAAGCGAATGCGCATTTCTGTTTGTTCTGTTTGTTTTTTTCGACGTGTTTATAATTGGAAAGTGCGACGATAAAAAATACCGAGTCGGGGTGACCCGAGCGAGGGGAAAGTTTCAAATTAATCTAGAATACGCGTGATGAAAAGCGCTATACAAATCAAATTGTTGATGGGCATGTCGCCATGATTGGGCTGTGTCAATGATTGCTCCTGTAGCCATTCGTCACCGGCGCTCATTTTGATTGTTTCAGTTACATACCTGACTGCGCCATATTGCCGACCCGACACCGTTCTCCTGTCTTTCCTGGCCCCTTATATCTCCATTCTAAAGGTCACTGATTTCTTTTACACCTTTATTTAATGTAAAATGTTAGTTTTGTTTCGGAGTTGGTACAATTCATTGCGCTCAATTACGTAGGCAATTTTGTCGATTGATTCCAACTCCAAAACAAAACAAACAGTTTTATACGTTGTCCTCTCGGACACCTAAACACCCAAACATACAGACAAACAAAATTACTATATGTACAGTCGAAGATGTTGCCTTCTTCTTTATTTAAGTCGGTTGAATTGACTCCGTCTGCATAGAACCTATACCAATACTTTTTACTTTGAATATAATACGATAGAATCACTGTCATATTTTGTTGACGAACTGCGGTTTTGGAAATTATAACACAATAAAATGATTATAATATTGTAATATGACTTTTTATGGTGCCAAGTAGTACACTTTGAATTGCAGAGGGTAAGGTGCGTTATTTTTAAAAGTTTTTAATTTCACTATAAACTTACCAAGAAAAATATTTTCGAATCTGCTAAGTTTGACAATTAAACACGTATTACTTTACATCCCGAAACGAATTATTGAGCTACATTTAAAACACAATTTCTGTATTATGAAACAATCACGTGACCTTGGCACGGCAACAATCAGCGGCGGTTGAGGCGGCGACAGAAAGTCACACAGCCACAATCACGTGGCCCGGGGGACGGCTCCGGCTCATGGATTATTTAGCCTGATGCTTGGTACGTAATTGTAGTATTACCTGCCAGCCACCGATCGCCACGTCGTCCTGCATTCCCTTTACGGCCGTCCTCCCCTCCAAACTGGTTGACTCGATTGCCAAATGGACTTAACCTTTATTGGCTCATTGGCTGGATTGGGGCTTCAACGTTACAATCATTGTTTAGCGAACGGACTCTTCGAAAGGCACTTAATTATTGAACGCACTTCTTATTATATTATAGAGTTCTTAAATATTCTGTAAATAATAAAATGTGACCTATTTATCTCAGAACGTATGTTAAAACCTCTTCTTTCCCGTCAAACAGTACGTAATTGCGAAAAGAAAATAGTCTTGCGAGCGTTCTTTGAACGCAAACATCGAGTCGGAAGAAAGTTAAAAGACAATTTATTTAGCAAACATATGTGCGCCGCGTGTGTGTGGGTGTGAGATAATTCAATACTAGGCCGTCACTTCTCCTATCGCTGCTCCATCACAAATCCAATTCCTCGTTTAACAATAGCAAGGAACAGGGATCCATTATTTACACCCTCCCGGCTTATTGTGGACGAGCCTCGGGCCAAATTTCATTCTTGATTAGATAAAAATAGGCTTCTCCACCGCCGAGGGTGCGCTTTAGCGGCCGCCGGCCAGTGGGGCGCATTTGCTAACACTTTCTTATATTTATATAGTTATAAATCTGATACTACCGTTTCATAGGGCTGAAAAAGAAACGGCATTGAAATTCCCAGCTGATGTATTTACGTGTTATCTACAACTGAACTGTAGGATAAATAGTTACATCTGAAACTTCAAAGCTTATAGAGAAAACGAGATCGTATTTATGATAAATTACTGACAAATTTTATTGATCATTTACTGCTGTAGTGTCCTTAAAACACAAATTCCACATATCAGTTCCCGAAACAATTTTATACTTTAGGCTATGGTAGTTTTTATAATTAGTTTGTGGTTATACTTATTAGAATAAGCCGTTTGGTGTATTACCAAAGATGTCATTTTCAAGCATAGTTCTTATCAGAACTATGTCTTAGTGAGCTGAAAAAGTATATTTTAGCTTTCCTAAACCTTGAAACAGCTTTGGATAGTGCTCTGTAGTAATTTTATTTTTCCAGTGATGGTGAATTGACCATTTAAATAACAAATCCACTTATTTTGCTGTTAAAAATTTATCCCACAAAACCCTATTAATAAATATTTAAAACTTTTAACCGATGAACACTTGTAAATGTAAATTTTAAAATGCAATTTAGGCAGATTTTAAAATAAGTTTAGAACTAATAAAATATATACATATATGATAACATTTTACTGGTGCTCAGTGTGACCGGAAGGTTTGTTTACTTCTCGGGGAGAGTTATCGCCGCGGAGAAGGCCGGATCTCAGTTAATCTTCTGCAGGGCTTCCAATTACATGGCGGAGAAGACCAAAGGCTGGTACAATTAATTGGAGGGCTTCCGCGATCGTATCTGGAAATATTCACTCCACTTTAGTGGGCTCGGTCTGCGTTATCTGCCGCTGTTAATCGGTCGCGAGATAAATACATTACAGCTTTTCTAAAGCTGGTTGTAAATAGTAAACCAAATAAATAGGCTGATTGTGTAAGTACATATAGTCTCTGCACTCGCCCTTTACATTTATTAGTTAAAACTGTATATCCTCGTGGTTCTCTACAAGCTAGACAGGAAATAACTAAAGCTACAATTTTTATGAACCTTAGTCCTCCAGTAGCAATAACAGAAGAAAAACCTGAATGACTCTTTGAGGAAAATGATTGATTAAAAAAAACGATTCTACAAAGTTTTAAATTAAATCGATTTCTAATTTACTAATGTATTCATAAATGCCTTAATGTGTCTTTCATAAGAGGCATGTTAATTTTGTGTTAAACACATATGTGTAATTTTAATATCAGTTTAAATAAATGCGTAGCTTAATTTCCTCAAAATCTTACTAATCCTTTGTTACCATTACGAATGAAAATGTCCTCAAAACAAACGTTAACGACAGCGGTCCAACAAGGTAGAGCACACTGTGATTAACCCAGTGTCGTGTGGTTGTGAGTGCGCGTGCGGGGGCAAACAAAGCGTTGACGGGGCCGGACCTCGGATTAATAATGCAGGCAAGAAGAAGGAGCGACGACGTCTGATATTGTGTTTATTTTCGGGGTTCTTGTGTGCCTTGCCTAATGTGTGCGCCCGCCCGTGTAATGAATGTTAAATATTAGACTCATGTGTTCTGTTGTGTTCTGATGGAACTTCCCTCTCCCACCCCCTTGGTTAAATACTCATACGCTCTTGTTATCACTTCGTCTTTAACCCATCTCGATTTGTTTTTAAACATTCTCTCTCTTCTTATGTGCTTTCCGCCTCGGCTGTTCACAAACGATTCATTATGTGGATAATTAGTATGCTTTATTATTTTTGTTAACATTTGTACGTTTATGGTTTTTATATTTATTAATAGAATAATTAAATACTTTTACTGGGTTGTTCATTTAATGTTTTGAAATTTAATATTATGGTCCTTTTTTGTAAATTCAGGAAAACTTTGAGATTAAAATTGATAACACCCCTTAAAAAATAAATCTGAATCTATAATCAGGTCCTATGTTGTACTTTTAAGTAGTAATACGTTGCCTAACAGATTTTAAAGACGTCTCATCTAGAACCTCCCTCCAAGATGAAAGCCATTCAAAGGAGGTTTACAATCAAAGAACGTCTACGAGTGCAATATATCGGCCAACTATGCCATGTGGAGTTATTTTCAGACGGTGTTCATTTTATCGTAGCACGCCACGTAGATAAAACTCACAGTTTACGATCCCACTAATTTCACTTCCACTAACTTTACACTTAGGTTTATCCCCGATAAACCGGGCTCACAACTGGATAAACACGGGATATTCTAGTAGCAATTCCTCCGTCAACTGCGCCCTAATAGTCACCCACATTCTTTACCTTCCTTATGGTTGTAACCTGCATCCAAATACTTTCTATTGCAAGATTATTGGTGTAGTTTATTTTTACTTTCTCGCCTAATACGTAGTATATAGGAGAAAGTATTGTTTTCGTCAAAATTTTAAATTTGAGTTGTTAGCAGAAATATTTATTTTGCTGCTCACTGAAACCAAAAAATTGATTTTTAGAGTGATGTCTGTCGGTGTGTGAATATCAAAACATAAATTTTAAAAAAGATTACCTATCACCATTAAAAAGAGCTCAAAAACCTAATTAATTTAGTATTATAATTATTATTCTATGATTGCTGGTTGCGGAGAAAATTTAAATTTGTATTTTGCGGTAAACGCAGTTCGTTTTTCAATGCTATTTATGAGGAATTCAATAATTACAATTTCTCTCTTATTTCCTGATAAATTTAACTCAAACTTTATATTCTTGTCAAATTAGCATTGACCAACAGAGGAAATTCGAAATATGTTGCTACTTAACCCTGGGGGGGGGAAGATGGGGAATTTTCCCACGTAAAACCTCTGTGTGTAGCAAAGGATACTGTAGTCCGTTCAAAATAAGGATTGGGGTGGATATTTTTGAAAACAACTTGTTTAGAAGATTTTCTGTACATTCGATTGCACTTTGCATTATATATATATATATATATATATATATATATATATATATATATATATATATAGTAAATTATAATTCATTTATTCATTAAAGTTGGGTTTAAAGGGAGAAAACATGTGTCAGTTTCCTGATACCGTTTATTCTCTTAAACACTTACTTTTAAATGCGAGTAATAACTTTTCATACATTATTATTTATTGTGAAAACTATTTTTTTTTTAATATATTTTATGACAATTTTATAGTTAAAACATACGCGTGACCTATTTTTAAGTTGATTCCTTATAGTATATTCAAAATATGTGTCTAAATGAGTGTTTACTTAAGGTTTTTTATTAGTGAATTTTCTATGGAAAGTGAACTATTAGCATGACCCGCACGGTGAAACTTAAGCCCGGGACCACAATAGAAATTCCTAATGTTACCCCCCTGAACACTTTTTGGGGGTCGTTCAAAATTACATATATATATATATATATATATATATATATATATATATATATATATATATATATATATATATGAGTATGCACTCTAGCGGTCGCATTTTTTGTCCGATTTACTTCAAATTTAGTAGGGACATTCCTTTCTATAATCAGTTGGGTACGTTCGTTGGGCAAAACAATGGGAAAACTCTAAACCTCTTTTTTGGGGATTATTCTTTTATATTTCAAGTGTTTGGACCCAATAAGGGTCAGAAAAGCCCCGGACGTAAAATTAATGCATGTATTAAGATGGGAATTAGTGAAGCAAAGGTTTTAAGCCCTCTCTCGTCATTCTAGCATAAATATTTACTGAGTTGTTGAAGAAAATGTGAATCGGCTAAACACAGTACGTTGTCTTATGGGGTTTTTACATTATAAAAGCATGTTATTTATTTGTAGGTGTATTTGTATCATCCCCAGCAACCTCGTGCCTTCTTTCAAGCATGACTGGACCTTCTCATAATCTTATAATGCGCAAAATTGTGTTCCTAGCCTTGCAGGTAAATTAAACCAGGAACATCAGAACAGGCAAAAATCAATATTTTCAGATTTCAATAAAATTGGAATTAAATGTATCTTTTTATACTGGTTTTGAGTTTTAAAAGTTTTTTATGTGGAAATTCACTTCCCTAACGTCAGCGTGCTGCGTGCTGCGTGCGAACTAGTTTAATAAAATTACAAACATTTTTCAATCACCTACAACTAATTTATCTGAATGTATTCTGTGATATGGATTAGTTAAAGCGCAAATTATTTTAGTATTATTGTTTTACAATTTAGTTTATATAGTTAGATACTCTAAAGAATAGTTGTTTGGTATTAATTGATATTCGTATAAAGCTCATTTAAATACCTTTATGCTGACTAAATTATAAGCAATTGTATTTAAAAAAATATATTTATTGACTGTATTTAAATCCTCGCTTCGCTCGCTAGGGGCTCCGCCCCCAGACCCCTGTGGGGGGCTTCGCCCCCAGGTCGCTATCGGGTGGCCCGGGTACCTAGCTCAGGTGAAAGTGGTGTCATATTAAGTAGACCAGAACCGACATTACACTACTAATTATACAAAAAATCGACAAATCAGCAGTTATTTAAATATGAGGGGGTTAACAATATAAATAGTATAGTTTGGGAATGTTTAAGGAGATTTGAGGGTTCAAGGCATATGCATGGTATGTCTCATATACCCAGACAAATAATCTGCAACCCTCTCCCCTCCTAGACCTCCCCTACCGCCCCACTTCCCCAACCCCTATATCCCTAGACCCCTGTGGGAGGCTTCACCCCTAGATGGATTGGTTTAAATCATCAAATCTGTTCACGTGATACAAAATGCAAAACCTCGAAAAAATGTTGAAATTTGAAAAATCTAGCGCTATCTAAGGGTAAAGGAGACGAAATACGACAACAAGTCAAAAGTCAAAGTTTTAGATCGTCTTAATTCCTTGGCAAGTGGAGGTATTCCGTTTATCGATAGGAGCCATCCGTTCGTCCGCTGGAGGTAAAATAAAAAGGCACTATTTTGTACGTATTCAAATTTTCCTCCATTTTTAATTGTTTTTATGGGGTTCTGATGAACAAATTATACCTTTTTGCAATTTTCCTGGAGGTTTTAATGGACAAGCTACATGTAGTCCTAATTCCACGTTTATAGCTTGTCTAGAATTATCTGAGTAAATCGATAATGGAGTTTGTCATTTATGGAATAATTAGGGTTTTTAATTGGTTTGAGGTGTTTAATTATTAAAACAGGTTAGTTTATCGAGTAATTCGTGAAGGGTAATGTGTAAACATATTGAGTGCCAAATATCAAGCCTTTATATACTAAATTAAAGTGATAGAAAATTAAAAACCACGAAAATAACCGTCGAAATTGCCTGAAATTTGAAAAATCTAGCGCTACCTAAGAGTGAAGGGAGCGAGATACGACGAAAAGTCATAGGAACAAAGTTGTAGGTCTTGCAAAATCCGTAGGTCGTGGTGGTGTCCGTTTTTCGATAGGTCAATCCGTTCGGCCGCTAGAGCTCAAAAACTGTAATTTTAAAATAAGCCTTTTTTGGGGGTTTTAAAAATTTTTTTGGGGGGGGTTAAGATAAAAAACTACAGTCAGTTTTTGGCGATTTTTCTGGGGGTTACAAGCTATAAGATACCTGCATGCAAAATTTCAGGTTTCTAGCTCGTCTAGAAGTGGTCTAGAATTCGTACACCTCAGTGAGTGAGTGAGTGAGTCAGTGAGTGAGTGAGTTACACATGTGGCTGTATATATTATAGATTTTCCCGCCTTTGGGCATATAAACGCAGCATGTTTAAAAATAAATACTAACGGAATTTCATGGTGACGGGGAAAGTATATATTGCAGTTCACAAATAAACTAGTGGAGAGGGAAACATTTTAATATTGACAATATTTGTCCTAACACTAATGCGGCCTTCCTCCTCCTCAGGTGAACGAAGCGTATCGACCTTAGACAGGCATAGCCAGAACCATAGTGCGTCTACTGGTAGCGTATATTGCTACTCTGGTATGCCACGGCTAAGTATCTATGCACAATTTATTCATGACGTCATATCAGACCGATATCGACGTCAGAGCTATGTACTGCCTCCTCTCGTCTTACCTACAAATCATCTACATGCACATCACAGGCGGTATAAATACAGCACATCACAATGCGCTACGCCCGTGTATGAGTTTTTGTAAATGTTATTATTACAATAACAGACTCATAGTCACGTCAGAGTGTGTTCTATTTTATTTGACTTCTCAATTACATCTCAATACTTGCTGTAACTAGTTTTTAAGATAAATCAGTTTTTGATCGATACTATATATTTATATTTTGCTCAAATTTCCTTTAATTTAAAATTGATAGGCACATACATCATTGATTAAATTAAACTTAGTACAATCCATAGCTCTTACATAATTTTAATTTTGGCATCTTAAATATATACGAGATTTGTTCACGCGTATCAATAAACTGTATTTATTAAAGTTACGTAGTGGACAAACGATGTTTTAGATTCATAAGGAAGACGTTATATAAGAAGTTGAATGTTTTGGGATTGGCCTGATTTGAGAGACGTACACATGATTATGTATAAACATTCTCTCATAGAAATTTCATGAAATAATATTATAGTTTAAAAACAAAATAATTTTTTGAAATAATTAAAATAAATATTTTGCAGCAGATTAGGACGAAATACAGCTCTATCCAAAGTTTAAACTTGTAATCGCTCTCTGTTATCAACCCCTGTATGTAAAATGTTATTCAAGAACCTATGTAAATGTAAATTCTCCATTAATCCTTTGAAGATTTAGGAAAAGACCGGCCTCGTTTAAACTCACAATCCGTTATATTATTAGTAGTTTTTATTCTACAACCTTTACCCTCCCTTTCTTTTTCAAAAAAGCTTTCTAATTATAATGGTGTTTTGACAGTGGCTTCTATATGTCAAAGTTTGTCAAATATCAAACTTCAATCATACTGCTGCGCGTCTCTCATACCCGTTCCAAAACCACTATAACTCGTGCGTTCACAACCACTGTGCCATGGTGGCGGGGCGCGAGTTACGGTATAGAACCCGATTTATTAATGACACCGCATTAATGCAGAACGACGCCGCAGCTAATGCCATCATCATTACATAGTTTTCATTACAAGTTTCCCCACCGCAAGTCTTTGATCTTACAACTCGGCTCCACTACAGGCATTGTTGTAACCAATGCGATTATCTGTCATGTTTACGTTTATCGCAGATCTTAAACGCAATTATGAAGCTAAGTAACGAAGTTTGTAGCGCATAACTCAGTTTTAAATTTAACTGATATATATCATTTTTTAAATAGTCAAATTTTAATTTTTGCCATTGGATTCAGATTAAAAAAACACACAATTTGGTATTGTGATAATTCCTCTACGTCAATTGGTTACCGAGATATTGAAAGTGCTAAACACAGTACGTTGTCTAATGTTATTCTTATGGAGGAAAAGAAAAATTATATATCTTGCTTATTTATGAACGTATACTGACGAAACTTGGTATACGGCTTCATCTGGTTGTGTTTCATTGATATTTTCTAAAAAAATTTTGCCAAAGGCTCCCGTAGCAGCAAACCTGCGTACTCAGCCCCATGTTATTTTTATGGATAATAATTAAATGCTATGTCTCCCTTAATTATGAACATAAATGAATAAAAACTGGTATATGACTTCACCTAGTTGAGTTGTATTGACATTAGCATAAAAACCCATTTTTTTGTGTTTCTTGATACAACAAACCTGCGTACTCAGCCCCAATGATATTCTTATGGAGAATAATTAAAATTGTATATATCGCTTATTTGTGAATGTATTTTTATGAAACTTATGGTAACTGGCGTTATGTAGTTTTAAGACATTTATATATCCAATGGAAATTCGCTGAGTATGCAGATTTTCTGCGTCGGGGGTATTTATATTTTTGTTTATAAAGTTATGGTTATAATTACAAGTTATACTACATATTCTCAGCGATAATAATGAAGACACCACTGCTACCTCCGGTTATTTATTTTGTTAACAAAACAATTATGTTTTACAAATTAACGGGCACGATAACTCGTCATTTTCACGATAAGTTTGATAACTACAATGGTTCATATTCTGCTTTTTAGCTTTTATTAAAGTTGTCTTTACTTCTTCTCGATATGATTAACATTATAGCTTGAGGTAAAGGTTCCAACAACTTAAAACTGTATTAAAGGATTATTCTTTTAATTGCTATAATTGTAAACTGTATATATATATATTGTTTTTCGTTTATAGCTGTAAAATTTTATGTAACTAAATTTGGTATTTTAAATACTATAACTAGCTCTACACATTTATTAAATCTTGTATGCCTATTAATTCAACTAAGTCCACAATAATATAGTCATACATTTCTGTATTTATTGAAACTAGAGATACCTTATTCTGTTTGGAAAAAATAAAACTACACTTTTAAACATTTGTTCCCCAAATACTGATTACATTTTATTTATAACAACTAACTGGACGGATGAGTAGTGACACTATCGTCGATCAACTGGAGATTTTATTTAGATCCATGTTTATCAGCTCCTGGACTATGTTCAAGATTAAAATACGTTTCTTACCTCCGTCAGACAGTCAGCTTTTACTCCTAACAGACAATAGAGTCACATGAAAAATCCTCCAGCTATTAGATATTCCGGCGAGACAAATCTCATCGCTCGGGCGTCTCCTTGAGCTGATGTCGACGGTGGTGGGCAGGCTGTGGTGAGGGGGGGGGGTAGCCCCGGGGTAATGTATGAAGCTGGGGCGCCGCTTGAATAAATACAGTTTGGTGCAGGACATAACCGGATTACCACAATTCGTCATCCTCGCAGATCCTTATCGCCACTATCAGCCTCTCTTTCTGCGAATGTAAACAATAAACCGGCGGTTTACGGTGGATATATGACCCTCCCCCTCCCCCTCCCCTCCCTCCACCCCGCGACACCATGCCAGCTCACTTTCAATCCCATTTTGTGAAACGTTTTATGCTCGCTGTGTGCCATAATGCTTTATCTCGCTGTGTTAGGACGCTATCAAGAATCCTTTCCTCACTGAAGGTCAGAGTTAACCAGATTATAATCTAGATTACCCAACGTGGCTATGTTTTCTCATCAGTTGTTATATTCAATATTTGTTTAAAGATGTTTTAGATTAATTTTGAGACATCGGACTCTGTAATGAAATGGTCACACTTGCTAGACATAGCATTAATGATGTAACACTATTGGTGGAACAGACAAAACAATGGTACATTCCTAGTCTTTGTTTACAAAACTTGCATCAGCAAGAAGTGAATTTAAATCGATTGTCTTTAGGTCTCACCATCAAAATAACTTGTTTCAATAGTAATGTTACATAAATATTGTTATGTTATTGCTAGTTTTGGATCTGAACTGTAGTGATTTCTACTACATAGTGTAAGAGTAATAAACGCAGTGAAAATTGAAAAAAATTACTATTTAGTACATTCATTAAATTATTAAGTTTATGATCAAATAGTTTTTATGATTCTAATTATAGGTATAGCTAAAGATCTCTGCCTCTGATATTGATCACCTGTTTAGCTACTACTAATTTTAAAAACATTTTATATAAAAAAATTAACCAAAACATTGTGGTTGTCTGTTTTGTTTACAAGCATTAGTTGTTTTTACAAATAAGATATGTGAATAAGATATGTTCTGAAATAGTTCTTTCTTTGTTTTACAAAACTTTCGTGTGTTAGAATTGTTTAGTTGTTTAGCATTTCGAGACAGCAAAACAATGTTTGAAATAATTTGATGTCTTTTTGATGTTGTTTTAGAATGATTTGATGACTAGGCCTACTTTTAAGCAAAACTGTGCCTCTTTCCTCAGTAAAAGAGACCCAATAATGAAAATGAGATAGTAGATCACAAATATTTAAACTAAAAAAATGTTAGTTTTAGCGAATTTCCCCTATAGGGAAGAAGCTATTACCGTAGTCGGCATGGTAAGACCTAGGCCCGGGACCATGATAACTTTTCATTTTGAGGTCCCCAGACCCCAAAAACACCATTCGTTCGATACTGTATATATATATATATATATATATATATATATCTATATATATATATATATATATCTATATATATATATATATATATATATATATATGTGTGTCCGTGAGCACGATAACTCTCGTAAAAATGATCCGATTTTGACGAAATTTGGTAAAAACATGTAAAGCAGCATTTATGACTTTAAGTTCGAAAACCAGACAGATCGACCTATCCGAAGGGGTATTTTGGGGGGTTTTGTACCCCAAAAATGGGTTTTTTGAATTTTTTACATATAATTTTTGAAAAAGTCAAATTTTAGTTTTGACCATTCGATTCAGCTTAAAAAAACACACAATTTGGTATTTCGATCATTCCTCTATGTCAATTGGTTACCGAGATATTGAAAGTGCTAAACACAGTACGTTGTCTAATGTTATTCTTATGGAGGAAAAGAAAATTTTTGTATCTCGTTTATTTATGATCGTATACTGGCGAAACTTGGTATACAGCTTCATCTCATTGAGGTCTATTGATATTTGCTCAAAAAAATTGTTTTTGCTTAATTCTCCCATAGCAGCAAACCTGCGTACTCAGCCCCCATGTTATTCTTATGGATAATAATTAAATGCTCTGGCTCCCTTAATTATGAACATAAATGAATAAAAACTGGTATACGACTTCACCTAGTTGAGTTATATTGATATTAGCATAAAAACCCATTTTTTGTGTTCCTTGTTGCAGCAAACCTGCGTACTCAGCCCCAATGTTATTCTTATGGAGAATAATTACAATTGTATATATCGCTTAGTTGTGAATATATTTTTATGAAACTTGGTAAGTGGATTTATGTAGTATTAAGACATTTATATCTCCATTGGAAATTCGCTGAGTATGCAGGTTTGCTGCGACGGGGGTATTATAAGATTACTATATTGTGGAACCTCTTAATTTGAATATTTATTTATTTATTATTTTTTTGTGATTGGTGACTGAGATATAATTATAAATAAATGAAATACATACAGTACATGTGAAACTTTACAAACACAACAAGACAATTTTGTTTAAATTAATAAACAAAATATATATGGACAAGTCGTTTAAAGGGGCAAACATAATTATTCTGACTGGTTTTAACCTAATCATTCAATCCACTGATCATCAAACAAATCTTGGTCTTCTGATTCGAGATCCGATTCATCCGTTATTGTGCCGTCATCTTAGCTTTCTTCATCATAATCCTTACCTAACTGGACTACCACCTGTTCAGTTTAGTTGTTTATTGGAGGTACACACTTTTCAGTAATGTAACAATTATGTACAGTTCTACTTATAACCTCAGTGTCAAAATTATCCAATTCTGTAACTCTTTTTTGAGGTTTCCTTTTTTTGTCCGGTGTCTGAAACCCTCCTGGTCTCCTTCCACATCCCATTTCTTTTCGCTCCCTCTTAATGGTTCTTACTGTTCAAACAGACCCATCCGTAGCGTGAGCAAATCTTTCCTGGACCGATTTCAAGTTCAACTTGTTAATGTAACTCGCTGTTGCTTCGTCTTTCATATATTTTATAGCACTACTCACAATTTCCCTGGGTTGCGAATGAAATTTTTTGTTCTTAACTTTACTAAAGATAGGAGGCATATCACAAATAAATACAATAAATAAACACCAATAAATAGCCTAATAAATAATAATATGAGCTGATAAATACATAAAACAATAACCAAATTTATAATTAATAAATATGAAATAACAGAGAAAGCAATTAGTATTCATATGAATCACTATAGAAATTGTTATGAAGATTAAAGGATTTAGGTAAACAAAAAATGATACCATTGTGAAATGTGATGAAATTATTAGCACACATGTTCTTTGAAAATTACAATTTCACAGGTTTCAGAGCTCTCTGGCGTGATAAAGTGGAAACATTGAGAGTCAGAGATATTTGGCTATACCTATACAGTGGTCTTCATTGAAAATATTACAAAATAATTGTATTATTATATTAAATTATTTGTATTAAAATTAGCCAGAAAGTAAAAAAACCTGTGTCGATAAGTTAATAAAACTCATGTATCGGGGTAGAATGTTATATCATTGACTATAAATACTATAAATACTGAAGTAGACTTCTCATTGCCATTGTAAAATGTGTCCCTAGTTTTGTGTATGCCAGGATTGAAAGAGGTCGTAGTTTACACCAATCACCAACAGAGTATACTGCTGTCAACTATTACTTATCCTCTCGAGGAGGGGATAACACAACAGTTGTTGTGTCAAGAAGCAAGCATAAGTTGATTATCACTTGCTTTCTGGGGTGGAGATATTTTAAAAGTTTACGTAAATAACTAAAATAAAAAGTTGACAGCAGCACAATCTGTCGATGACCCAATCAAACTACTTCAATTTTAAATTCTAGCATACACTAAAAGTGGGACAGCTGGGCCATATGGATGGGATGTCTCCTTCAGTATTTATAGTTAATGGTTATATTAAAGATTCGTTAGTTAAATATTCATAATATATTATTTTTAATTTACAATTTTTTGTCAAGTGGTACTTTTCCTTCCGAAGCATCTTGGCGTCTTGACTCCGTCGATTCATACCGAATGTACCCCAAGCCTTAGGCCTTATGTTTAATCGAGGCCTCGGCCTGAGGCCATGAATAATGAGGGAGAGCGGCGAGACTGTCCAGTGCTGATCAATACATGTCAAGACCTGATCCTGGCCTATAATATAAGCCCGGCATGAGACCACCACACCTCACTGCATCCAACATAGATACAACATAGTATACTACGCAGTCAAACGCCAACGCAGCCTAGATAGCTTTGGGTGTTGTGAGAACGTAGAATTAAATGGTAGTTTAAGTTTATTTATCTTGTTTTATGATCCTCATACTTTATTTTGTTAAGTTGCCTACCAAACAAAAACGTGTGTTGTTGGCTAAATGCATGACTATTTTGTCGTTAAAGTATTTAAATTACAAATATATATAAATATATATTTAAATAAAATTATTATTATTATTATTAAAATTAATATATTTATAAAATATATATTTGTAATTTAAATACTTAATTATTCCCTGTCAGTGATTGAGAATGGCATTTTAAAAACAAAATATATATTTGTAATTTAAATACTTTAACTACAAAATAGTCATGCATTAAAAAAGTTTCAAGCCAACAACACACGTTTTTGTTTGGTAGGCAACTTAACAAAATAAAGTATGAGGATCATAAAACAAGATAAATAAACTTAAACTACCATTTAATTCTACGTTCTCACAACACCCAAAGCTATCTAGGCTGCGTTGGCGTTTGACTGCGTAGTATACCATGTTGTATCTATGTTGGATGCAGTGAGGTGTGGTGGTCTCATGCCGGGCTTATATTATAGGCAAATGACTAATGAAGTTTTTGAAATAAAACACAAGATGTTCTAGAGTATTTATTTTTGTTATCCTTTATTTATTTCACTTAAAATACATTCTGTAGAACAGCTCATTAAATCAGAATTTCAAAATTTACAATGAATATAATAAAATCACCTAAAATATAAGATTTTCTTCCGGAGAAGTATGTTTTTTTATGCGAATATGTTTCTATTATAAAAGGAAAAACATAATTGTTTGCGACAACTTTGTTATAAGAGGACATTTTTTATTTCTAAATTTGTTTACAGCGCAAAATCACTTGCTACAAAATTCCCTTTGATTTACTGAAAGGCCAACATAGTAAAAGTTTAGATCTAAACTGATTAATTAAATCTTGGAATAAATAGTGTACATCGATAATTACATATAGTAAATCAGAGCTAGTTGTGCAGTGCGCGGCGCGGCGCGGCGTTGTGTGGGGGGGACACGAGCCCGCGTACACTGAGATATGTTGCGTCTGCGGCGCACCGGGCCCTTGGGAGCGGGCGATTTGGGCAAAGGATGACAATAAGTCAGCTGGCGTATTACTCACTTCCGTACAAAATACACCGCCTCGCAGCAGCTCGATGTGGCGTCGCAATTCGACTCGAAAACTGCGCCGATAACGTGCGGTGAAGAAGCGCTATCGTGCATGACAATTTAGGACTATTTGTTTGGTTTAAATAATTATATTCGTTTACTAGGTTTACTATTACAATATTAAAATAAAACTACAAATAAATAAGTTTCGAAATTTGCAACAATGTATTCTATGCAAACGGGGTATGCACTTATACATAATTAGGAACTATTAACCACTGTTTAAAACATGTTGAAGGATAATCGTTTTAATTTTGGCAGACGTTAATTATATTGGTGGAATTAAGAAAAACTTGACTAAATATCAAAACTGGATTGTGGTAAATATTTATAAAATAGTCATTGTATTTCTTGAAGGGTATTTTCAAAAAGTATAAAACTGGAACTGTTTGTAATAAGATGTACAAATATATAGATTTTGGTTTAACTTAGCTAACTATATATACTCTGACTGATTAAGCTAGTAATATAATTTCTATTTCGTATTAAGATGTGACCAAGATGTATTCGTGTAGTCTATACTTCAAAACTTTGATTCAAAACAGTTGTCTTAAAATAAAAAATAAAACTTAAAGTAAACGCCAAGTCAGTGAGGGAACAAATGAGTGCAAGGGAGAGGAGGGGGGGGTGTTGTACCACTCAAGTAGCGGCAGGCAAGAGACGGAGAAGCCGTGTTAACAAGTGGTAGCAACGCGTAAATCAAAATAATGAAGCGTGCATTGAGATTTATCACGGGTCCCATCAGCCTACGCTACACGGGGCAGGTGGCCCCCGGGGGCAGGGAGCAGCGTCGCGTCGTGAGGGCGTCGCGTCGTGCCGCCACCGCCTAGGTCTCCGGTATAGCGCGTCGCCGTTGTGGAATACGTTGTTTGTAGAACTAAGGATAGGTACGTGTCTATTTGCACATTTCCCTGTAAAAACCCAAACTTATATATGCAAAAATTATTTATACGTAGCCCATTAAGCCTGTACGGGACGAAATAGGTAAATCAAATCAAGTACTAGAAGAGGACCAACTGCTCGTATTGAGCAAATGCAATGTTCTTCACGTTCTTATAATACCCTCTAATAAGCTGTTGATTATTTCGCGTTATTATTCCTGTAGTCATTTTGTATAAATTATACTTATGACATCTGATCTTGTATAGTGCTGAGATTTATTAACTAACTAACAGTTGTAAAATATACAATTAAAACGATCACTTTATTTCCAATAAAAAATAATTTACTTATTTGATTAAAAATAGTCAAAACCTTAAAAAATATTCACATAAAGAAATTAGCAGCCATATATTAAAAAGAAAAAGAAACTAATTCAATTTCCTGCAAAGGTAACACCTAACTTGCCATTGACAATGATGTACCGTAAAATCTGACACCTAAACTGAGTACCACGAGAACAAATTTATCGGAATATATTGGCAAGCAGTGAAGGAAAAAGTCGATTTAACAAGGTTCGTTATGATCGGACGAGTATCGGGTTGCCATTGCCTTAAATTTATTTCCAAAGTAAGTTATAATGAGCCCAGGAGAAGCGGGGGAGGGGGATCAGCTGATGCGCGCCAAGAGTCAGATTAAGAAGTTGGCGGGAACGTTTCTTCATATCCAATCAGGTAATTCCTCGAGTTGCTTCATTTAAGAACAAATTAAGTTTGATACACAATTTCATAACAGTCGAAATCTCTTAAACTTTCTCTTTTATGTGATAATACACTTCTCAGTCTACATAAATCTCTAATTGGCTGTTTATTTATTGCAAACAAAATTATCTTAAACTCTTGATTTTGGTTTTAATTATAATTTAGCTTTTCAAGATTATTCATTAGGTCTCTTTCGCTTATCTAGTGAAAAAATAAAAAAGACAATTTCATTACGTAATACATGTTTACGCTATTCATAGTTTTAAGTGTTTTTGTTGGCTTTCTTCGAAGGTACAAGGGAAGCAATGACAAAGCTAAAGGTTATTCAAATCATTTGTCTTGTTTTACATTTTTATACAATAACGATTACATTTCAAAAATAAAATGACGTCCTCCTTATATGAAAGTCTTAGCCTTTGGTGTTATTCTTGCTCTTGATATGTTTACCTAAATATTAGGTCTCGAGTTATCAACCTCTCGGTCTCTAAATTTGATTCAAAATCTTAATATGCCACAGTATATCGCTGTGACGTATTAAGATTTTGCAAGCACCCACAAACTAATAATGTCTGTATATAACTCTTATTGTGACAAATTTCAATAATACTTGGATATATCGTGATATATTCTGGTAGTAGCAACCCCACCTGTGGTTTGAGGAGCCTTAGTCACAGCTTTTATTCTTTTCACAAGCTCACACCTCTCTCAGTTGTAATTTATTTATGTATTGGCACAGGAATGTTATACTGTATATGTGTATACCTATTTAACTGACTTATGAATTACTCATATTCTAAGAAACCATTTACCATTCTTAACCTAGTATATCACATTCGGACTATTGGCATTGCACTACTACATTGCCAACAATGACACTAAGGGGGTCATGTTTTGTGGGAAGTACAATCTAACTGTATATCGATTACGATATCAGAGTTTGAAATAACGTGATTTAACTACCAAAATCTTCGACTTAGAGTTACAACGTCAATATATTATTTTCTAGAGCTATTATACCCAGTGATTATAAATTAGTTTAACAAATGTGTGACGTTCTGCGATACTTTCTGGAAATTCAGAAAGATAGATAATGTTTATGGAGAAGTTATGAAGTGTCCAGCCTCCAAGTTGGTCGTCCTCCCCCAATCGCCGACCGCTACTTTGAAAAGTTTGACGCAACAAGTCGAGAAAATGAAGTACGACTAAGTTTACGGCTTGTGTAGATAACAAAGTGGATCTTTCATCCATCCTAACAAGTAATCAACTCTCATTTAAGCCTATTAAGGAAGTCTGTAGGAAGTTGGGTAAAGTAGCATTAAAACTGGTATACTTATTGACAATAAAATAATAAACTAACTCAACAAATATTACTCATAAGTATTCATTGTTATCGCCCAAGTGCAGCGTTAACTGTTTGAGCAAATATAACAAAAGTAAACAGTTCATTTCTTGTGACAATTATAAATGTTATATTTAACTAGAAAACCCCTCTATGAAGTTAAATTAACAAAATTGTTTGAAACTGAAATGCGTTATGCTTTCATTTACCATGACACTTTTAACCATTAACTGATTTGACTAGAAGACGTATTAAACAGAATATATTTTACTATAACTGCTGAAAAATTTAAATTTTATTTTGAAAATATAAATAATGTAAAAGATGACCTAGAAGTTTCGAAAAGATAGAGTTTTAAAAAAGACTGTCGGAAAACATAGTGAACGATTTGTTTTTATTCGTTGGTTACATTCGCTCCACTGCGCCGCCAAAACTGCAGTTTTCGTTCATTTACACTAATCACCGACCTTATTTGCATATTACGCTACTTCAAGAATACGGAATCAGGAATGCCAAGATACTCAAAGCGACAGTAGCGCCTTGCGCTGCACGCGGGCGATAAAGGAACCAGATTACTGCTCAGGCCTGCCAACGATAAGGCATCATAAAATATATCTTTTCCCCGATATGTTACAAAATGTTTCTTTTGTTCCGTACAGTTCAGATAGAGTTTAACCGTATTATGTTGCCATGTTACTTTTCTGTCGTTTTGTAAACAGTTTACCTCTCCCTCACATGCGTTTTGTAGTATAATACTAACACAGTTTGATGTTACTGTTGTTGCAACTCATATTGTTTGTTTTTTAGCTACAACAATGCTACTATTTATAAAATCCAAAACAAAAATATGTCTATATTTTGGCCAAAGAGTATCTAACTGAGGTTTGGGGAAGCTTAAAGTGTTTAAATTGTATTATTACAATAAATTAAATGATTTAAAATGCCTGCAAGATGATTACTAAAAAGCAGTGGTATTTGTTTACAATCATGACTGAAACAGCAAAGGCAAATATAAACCCGTGACGCATATTGATTATTGTTTGACCTGGGTAATCGATGTTCAAAATAAATTACCTTACTGAATTTGGGAAGTAAATGGTGTGTCATTAATAACTTAAAATAATGATTGCTGGCAACGGTTCCATTATCGAAACGAGGATGAAACTAAAAAAAATAATATATGTAAATCGGTCCACGTAAAATAATCATTAGGCACCTAAAGTTATGAAGCACCCAACATTATAATATTAAGACGGATCCAGAATCTTAAAGCAGTTAAAAACTAAAGCTCCTAAAAGATCTGAAGCCTCATTTTCACAATTATGTATTTTATGTCACACTAGTGAAACAAACTTGCCTTTATGAAGGAAGGTCGAATGTGAAATATGACCTATTTATTACATTTATTAATATTATTAAATGGTTATAAAGTTATATAGTTT
Source organism: Allygus modestus (assembly GCA_963675035.1). Classification (NCBI taxonomy): domain Eukaryota; kingdom Metazoa; phylum Arthropoda; class Insecta; order Hemiptera; family Cicadellidae; genus Allygus; species Allygus modestus. The sequence goes on from OY776111.1 coordinate 273,932,315, forward strand.
TTAACCTAGGGTTATTTGTACCATTGGATCCTGTGTCTTAAATTTTTAAATGTATTATGTGTTACTTAAATGCAACGTGGTTGGATATCACCAAATTTATTTAGATTCGTGAATAATGACATAACAAACAAATCTAAATCATGCATGTTTCTAGAAACAAGGTATTTATCGTGATTAAACTGTGTTTGAATTATTGCAAATCAAAAAACCAACCAACATAGTTTTTATAAAGTACAGTAAATACTGTATTCGTTATATTATAAAAGTCAATGAATAAACAAATTACAAAATAAACGACATACATTCGGCTGTACGGCGACGGATAGGATGTGGGTAATGGTAAGTTGACTTGTGATGTTTAAGTATTTGTTGCTCCTTGGCATAATGTAACCGCCATATTTGTGTAGGGCCGGGGCCGGTGTCGCTAGGCAACCCCCTACAAGACAGCCGGGCCCCTCTCTTGGACACCGACATCTAACAATGTTAACATTCCACAATTAACTGCTACACTACACTCGCTATCGCACTCCCGCACCTGCGTAACACTATGAACTATATGTAAATAAAACAATAAATACGGAAAATATATATATTAGAAAATTACGTTTCTCTTTATAATTTGAATTATTTACTTTGATACAAATTGAGCATTATTTTGTTAAGGAAGTAGACTAGACTAGTTAAATAAACAGAATTTACTAACAATGACTCACTGTTCAGTAAGATACATAGTGTATTTGTTCTCAATTAAATAATTCTCAATAATATATTAAACAATTAAATGGTTTTGCTAAGTTAATATTTTTCTTTGATACTAAATATAGATTATTATAAAAAACTAATTTCAAAGGACTATTTGCTTTTATCATCAAATATTGAGTGGAAATTATTCTGTTCATAATCATTACGTACTGTGAACACATTTTTGTCGTAAAATGTATTATTCGTAGTCAAATATATGCATTGACCATCCCAGGAATAGTTTAGCCAAATCTTACACATCATGAGATTAATTTACAACTATCGCGAGATAAAAATTAAAGAAATCACCGATTTCTGATTGACTGTAATTTTTATTGGGACTTGAAAATAAAAATATAGCTTAAGTTAAAGCTTTGATTAAAGTAACATAAACAAAATCCAAACAAATGTATTGTTTAGGGACCTAAGTTATATCATTTACTTTTTTATAATTCTAGTAACATCCTCGAAATTTAAAGAATAATGCAAATACGAATTCAAAAGAAAAAAAAACATGGAAACAATAAACAGTTTTATTAAGGAAACAACCACAGTTACTCAACTGTTAAAAAGCTTTGGAAAGAATGCTCGGAACCGTTTGAGCAATTCATCTCGAGACGAAAGTTGGAAATAAAGTTTGCAGACAGTGCGGGTGCGGGAGAGAGGCAACCTGATTATGTTAATGATTTATTTACTCCGGTCGGTGCTGACGGTGGCACGGCGCGGCGCGATGTGCGGGATTATTGTAGCATTAGATATTGTTCCAAGATTTGTGTCGGCACTGTGAGATGTGCGCGGGAGGGGGAGGGGGGGTCCCTGTGGTATTGACTGGACCAGGGCCTCTAGAGACCCAGTCAATACCCAGGACGGCAGTAGGGGTACCCCCCACCCCCCACAACCACCCCTCGCGGCCTTACAGTCACTTCCTCGAGCACAAGGTCGAAACATCCACCTACACGGAGAGTTTCGCTTTCCAACCCCAACTTTGCCGTATTGCGTGTTACGCGTTACATGCGGCCACACTAATTACGACGGAAATGTAATGGTCGCTATTTTTCTTTCGGGGTTAAAGGAAGTTTCCTCTTAAACAGGGGCTGTAATGTATAAGAAACACATTGTTACTGCACTGTTTGTTTTACGGATATGGAAACGATATTTATTTATTAATGTTACAAATTATATTGTTTCTTAATTTCTATAAAAACAATTAATACGAAGTAATATTTTAAAGATTAGTCGAATATTATACGTCTCTACATTTTCTAATTACACAAGTGCAACACCGACGGATTATATGCATCTTAGTAGTACAGATAAACAAATTGATTAATAGATACGTATAGATTAAAATAAACGTATTAAAACAGTTTTTAAATATGATACTAGTCTTTAGAGGATAAATAAAATTGTAATCTCCGTCCCGTATCGAATGCGTAATTGTATCGAATGCCCGTATCTGCAGTATCGCTAGGTATAAATCTTAGCCACTTCAATCAATCTATTTATAGAAGTGTTCTTTCTATTTTTAAAACTCATATGTATATTTTATCGTGACAAACAAAGAATTAGCCTGGTATAGTGGTACAGTGTGGGACTTTGGTCCGCAAGGTAATTTCTATAAAAACAATTAATACGAAGTAATATTTTAAAGATTAGTCGAATATTATACGTCTCTACATTTTCTAATTACACAAGTGCAACACCGACGGATTATATGCATCTTAGTAGTACAGATAAACAAATTGATTAATAGATACGTATAGATTAAAATAAACGTATTAAAACAGTTTTTAAATATGATACTAGTCTTTAGAGGATAAATAAAATTGTAATCTCCGTCCCGTATCGAATGCGTAATTGTATCGAATGCCCGTATCTGCAGTATCGCTAGGTATAAATCTTAGCCACTTCAATCAATCTATTTATAGAAGTGTTCTTTCTATTTTTAAAACTCATATGTATATTTTATCGTGACAAACAAAGAATTAGCCTGGTATAGTGGTACAGTGTGGGACTTTGGTCCGCAAGGTTACGGGTTTGATCCTCGCCAATCACCATCGGCTTTTAGCTTTTTGTTTCTAGTGTTTCACATGTCGGACACTGGACATCGGACTATGTTTTATCAGTGTCCCAGTGGTTCGGGTCCTATCTGAAGCTGTTGGTCCTCCTCTCTAGAAAACCAAAGTTGATAGATCTTGAAGAGAACTTTGTCTTAATTGAAAAACTCCATCCACGGAAATACATACTAATTGTAATGTGAGTAAGCCTACTAAGCAGTCACTGTTGCAACAGCAGTCTTGCGTGTCCAACAAAAACTAAACAAAAAGCAACTACCTGTATATTTAATAAAGATACGATGTTTAAAATCTGATGAAAATTTCATTAATCATAACAAGATAAATAAAACCGTGAATTTACATAGATTAGTAAAGAAACAAATTTAACATTTCAATTAATTTTCATATGAATGACATTGTACATCACATGCATTCAAAAGAGCAGATTAAATTTTTTATTGTAAAAGTAACACAATGTGCACGTTCGCAAATGGATCTATATACCATTGGTCATTTAATGACCCTAGCTAAAGAATCAGTCAGTCTTAGTCAGTATCAAGGCTACAAAAGGCTTCTCACACATTCTACAATTTGCATTCATTCATATTCATCTTAAAATACGCCCTAGTTGGGTCGGCGTCCTATACAGTGATTAAGTGATTAAATTTTTTATTGGAACGAATAAAAAACTAGGATTATCTTCTCAAAAGTTTTCCTTTCGAAAAAATATATCTGATTTAATTAATATTATTTATATAAAAGCTTGTATAGCTAATGTACGATAAACTAATTTACATAAATTATGTCCTACTTCTCTCTAACAAACGATACAAATTGTTTTTTGCACCTGTAAAGACATAATAATAAAACGTTATCATGGTCCCGGGCCAAGGTTTTATCGAGCTATATACGCTCATTACTTATTTCCTGTGGGAAAATCATTAAAAGTGCAAACATTAAATAATAAATTATAGAACTTAAACAAAATGTAAACATATGGTTGCTTATACGCATGCAAAATTCACCAATAATATTAGATAATAAATTAATTTATTGCAGTAATCATAAACAGTAATTGAATCATGAGCAAACTGGATAAACAACGTGATAAATAAACCCCAATAGAGGTTTACCCTGTTAGCAATTAATAAAAGCGTTTGGTATAGTTAAGTAACACGGAAACATGGCTCAAATTAACAGAGTCCATAATATATGAGGGAGCGGTGCGCCGCTTTTTAACAGAGTTGTGTTAAAATGCTTGTCAACTGGTGTTGAGAGAGGGGTGGGGGGGAGCGGATATTCGAATACAACAAAATTAATTTATCGCGTCAAAGTGTAAAAGCATTAACTTGCAAGGCGGCTGCGGTGACGGATGGCAGACCCAGAGACCTGCAGGTTTGTCGCGGCACCCGCTAACCGCTTTCTGCACTCAGAGCTTCCGGCAGCAGCCATATCCGGGACTGTTGCCGCTTTATGTTTGGCCGCCTCTGGATATGTTTTGGTTAGGCTTCCTCCCGGGGTGTTGATGGGGTGCTGACCCCAATAATCGCTTCCTTGTATACTTTTGAGTGCCAGCATTTTATAGCTGTTCTGTAGTTCTTTTGCTTAAGCTCAATAAAGCGGTACATTCTAAATGGCCCATCAAACTTCACAAATAGCCAAAAAACTGTATAATGTTAGAAATGGATCGTAATCCTTTGCCAAGTATTTGTATGTAAGAAATATGTCGCTAACTGAATAATAATACCCCTGTTGAAAATTGGTCACCTGGTCGAATCATAATCATGAATATGAGCAATGTTATTTTGACAATCAACATACTTGATTCAAATTAATAGTAGTTGAAGTTAGCTAAGTTTATTTATTATTTCGTGATGAATTTTGATTAGTTCTTATAGTCCAGTAAAAAAAACTCCCGCGCGTGCTAAAGGTCATGTAGTTATAATTTGTTAGTATGTTGTTAAGACTATACCACAAGTAATAAAACCAAGTTTGCAGCTTCGAAAGACCTGTGCTACCGGCGAAGTAGCCAATAAACACTAAAATTTGTGCACTTTTTCAGTTTTTGCTAAATATCTTCTAAAGTATGCCTTTGACAGAATGTGTTGCCCAATCCTCTCTTAAACTGGATACAATTTTCTAAAGTTTGAGATGATAACAACTTCAGTACGTCCATTATTTACTAAGATTACAATACTTTAAAAACTCAACCCCCATTCATTATTTTCCATAAGAATAAAATTGGGGCTGAGTACGCAGGTTTGCTGCAACCAGGAATACAACAAATGGGATTTTATGCAAATATAAATAGAACTCAACTAGGTTAAGCCACTTATTAAGTTTTATTAATTCCTCTTTATAACTAAGGGAGACATAACATTGTAATTATTCTCCATAAGAATAACATGGAGGCTGTGTGCCTAGGTATAGGTTTTTGCGAGAACCATTGGCAAAAGTTTTTTTGTGCAAAAAACTATAAACTACAACCAGATAAAGCCACATACCAAGTTTCGTCAGTATATGTTATAAATAGACGAGATTTACATTTTTTTATTTTTTTATAATATGTCTCAAAAAATATATTGCAATGAAAATGTATATTTTTAAAATTTTTAAAAGTATTTTATATTAGTAAATAATAGACTTACTGAAGTTGTTATTGCCTCAAACTTTAGCAAATGTTATCCAGGTTAAGAAAGAATCGGACAACATATTGTGTCAGAGGCATACGTTCAGAGATATTTAGCAAACACTGAAAAAGTGAAAAATTTTACTTTTTTGCTACTACACCAGTAGCACAGGTATTTTGAAGCTGCAAACTTGGTTTCTTACTTGTGGTATAGATGCTACAATATAATAAGAAATTATAACTACACGAGCTTTTGAAAGCAACGACACCATTTAATGTCTAACTCGACCGGACTATTAGTTTATCAGCAGTAACTTTCATCTGCCATTTCTGAGTTCGCTTAACCCATTTCGAGAATATTCATTTGTTCCAAGGCGATATTTAAGTCTGTATTTATGTTCGGAACATGGCATACAGATTACATTTAAATACGAAATTCCCTTTAAAAACTAGGTGCCTAACGTGCTGTAAGATAGAAGTACTGACCACCACCACAAGTATTGTCGTAACCGTAGGACAACATACTATAATTTGCTATTGAAAGATAACCAGCGTTTCTAAAAGCAAACCGTGGTACCAGGCAGCTTTTGTTTGTAGAATGGCCTACGAATGCCAACCGTGGCTCAACCGGCATTACGCTCGATGGCAGGCCACCCTACACCCATCTTGGGATTGAATCTAATTTTGACAAGATCATTTTATTAAAATATTTCAACAAGTAGAGTATCAAATTACGTTTGCATTATGTGATTAGGGTTTCACCTGAGGTCCATTAAGACGATTTAAGTAAAGTCAAAATAAATCATCTCCCTTAAAAAATGATACAAATGTTTGGCACACAATACAGTGCTACAACACTTATAATTGTAATTTTTATGATTAAATCAAGCATAAGAACTGTAAGAAGTAAAATATTAGTACTTTTATGTAATTCGTGTAATCATGTCATGTCATTGTATTTCTCCTGAACAGCCCCAAAAGCAGACGTCGGCGGGCGACGGTGGTGTGTCGGTGTCAGCCCGCGATGTCTGAGGCATGTATCAGGTCTGATTGGCGGCGGACACGAGGGGTTCGTTAGCGTGGCGATCTGAGCAGCAGTTTACCACGGATCTGCTCTGGACTTGATTATCGCACAAAAACTGCTCATTATCACTGACGCAGACGACGAAGGGTGTTTACTATGGGTTGGTTAACGTCTCTAGCTCAGTGAATATTTTGAGGATTCCGGGCTCTGTTATGTTCATTGAAAGTTTACATTTATATTTGGGAGAGGGGGGTGAAAACTGTTCAGTAAAGACTTTTCAGTCCAAAATTCCAAAATTCCACTTCATTTTAGCTTTATTCAAAGAAAATAACCGCAACGTAATTAGATAGTGCATAGAGTTCAAATGGCCCTTTCAGCCCTAAACCAACGATAGAGAATATGAAACAATATTGTTGACAAAAATTCCTGTAAGTTTATTTTGAGTATTCCCACATTTTTCAGTTGTATTGAGTATTCCCAGAATAATTAAGTCAGATTTTTTTCTAGAACTACAAACCGTACGTGCAGCGCCCTGTCTATAAATAAGAATAATGTTGATAAATTAGGAAAGACAGGTGTTTATAAAATTAAGAACCCGGACTGCCTGAGGCAATTTGTGGACGAACTGGAAGAGTGGGGTTGTAACCCGTTATAAAGAGCACAGACTAAATCCAAGATTTCAAATTTATACTTCTGAAAAACATATTTTTGACCAAAACCATTTAATGGTTACAATTGAAGCAATCCTGCATGTCTGAAAAAATGTAGAAAACTTAACAATATTAAGAAATTATAAATAAATAAATGTACCAAGAAGATCAGAGACATGATTATATCCTTAATAACAAATCTCAGCTTAAGTCTCATTCAATTTTTGATGTAGGAAGGTGACACCCAAGGAAGCTGACACCTCTGAACCGATGCCCTACTGAGAATGTGGAAAATCGGGAGGTAACCAGAAGCCGCAGAGTGCTGTATATACGCGTCGGGGCCGTCCGCATAGCAGATGATAGGTAATAGGAAATTTTAGGTCTATTTAAATAAAATATTTTTCGTCTTTCTCGTGTTGTGTTGATGTGTTAGCTTATTTATTTGACGCCATACCACACGTGTTTTGACAATGTTGTGTACAACTAAACATGTCAGTGTAATGTAATATCATTGGAATATCGACTGACGTAAAGTATCCCTGTTTAGTCTTGAATATAATCCTAAGACTCAGACTTAAAATATACCCAGGGGATAGAAAGTTAGTAATATTTTTTCCCCCAGTGGTTATAAGATGGATTCATTCGTTAAAATCTCAACTAAAACCGTATTCTCCGTCACTGAATACAACAGTAGTAACCAGTAAACTGCTACTGCCAGTCCATCTATATGACTACAAATTGGCCGTGCATTTCTTCTTTATTATGAGTTAGCTGCGTTATTGAACTAATATGGATGAACAGATTGCCATAACACTTATATAAAATGTGATTATCCTGTAAAATGTATAATGAGTTATATATATTATTTTGGTATTTTAAAGAAAATTTATAAAACGTGTTTCAATTCTAAACAAAATATAACTAACGATGAACACAATAATACTGATTTACAGATTCATAACTTAATTTGTTTATATTGTATAACATTTCAAATTTATTTTGTAGATTTCCAGTTAAAGGAAGTTTTGTTTGCATAATAATCATGTTATGCACAACGAGTCCTAAACCTATGTCAATCTACTCTCTCAACTTCTGCAAAGTAAATCATCGACAATAAAGTAACACCGCGAAACTGTCTCAACTCGAAACAAATCGCTTCTTAATCACATCACCGCCTAATGAAGTAACAATAATTAATAGCTCGCAGTCACCACTGAGAGTGAGGGGGGGTGACGAGAGAAACCTAGGGGGGAGGGTTGGGAGAGGGAAGATGAGTGATGCGAGAGATGAGTGTTTCGTCACCAGGTTGTCGCGTTTATACCGGAAGTGCCATTATCAGACTACTCCATAAAGTTGTCAGTAGCACCGCGGGGGGCGTGGTGGTCATTAGACTTCCGGTATGGACCATTCATCATACTTACATTTGCAACCTGCAACATTTGTTAAATGTTTTCATTGAAGTTGCCGAATTCCTGTTATGGTATTGTAATGAAAACGTTTAATTTTCAATAGTTTTAATAGTTTCCAAAAACGCACTATCAATTTCTGTTAATTATCAAGCATCAAACGTATCTTTATACGATACATATAGCCTATTTCTATATCCCAGGAGCTATTTAGTCACTGAGGTCAAAGGATAAGTGGACTGCAGCGAACATTTTGAACTCTCAGCATATAATAATAATAATAATAATAATAATAATAATAATAAACTAATCGATACTTGAAGAATAGGCTGGTTTGTATCAGGTTTTTATTTTAAAACTGCAAAATCTGTACGTCGCGTTTTCCCATTATAAATGTTCTCATTCTGTTAGCCTGTGTATTTCAGGTCTCCGAGATTTAATCAACTTTACGACTTGCTTACTGCTATAAATCGTGTTAAACGTTATGAAACAAATACTTGATTAAACTAAATTATGTAAATGTTTTAGATAAATTACTGATGTTTTTCAACAGTTTTGTAATTTATTAACGGTGATTCAGGAGTTTTATTTATTGTATTTATCGTATTTTTTTTAGGTGTTATTGAATTTAATGCATTTTTGCCTTGTTTGAATTCTAAAAATTCCATGTATAAATCTAACACATCCACGGCCCATGTCCCAGCATATGTAGCAGGGCTGCGGCAGGTCACCGGCACAGAGGCAGATGTGAGGGCGGACGATCACCATCACACCACTGGTCACTGATAGCGACAATCAGCTGACTGATAAGACCACCGCCCCGACCAGACGCGCTGATAACGTCATGACAAACGGCACTGATAACGCAGCTCGCTGGCAAAACAGAGTAACTCGCCACTTACAGCCAATAAAGTCCCACTTGAGGTCTTCCAGGGCTTCCAGGCTCTAATTGGAATCTGCTATTAGGATGTAGATCTCAGCCTGCTCGAGTGGCTTTTTATTACAATGTGGTCTAAGTGAACGCCTGTTGGTTCTCACAAACGGCAGCAGATTTTAAATTAGAAGATGACATGAGGTTTCTTAAATAAGGCAGAAAAGAATGTAAAAGAGTAGAAAACAGTTTAGAAAGGAGTTTTCCGCAATCATTAAGGTGAATGGTCAGTCACTACATTACTACATATCGCTTATAAAATGCCGCTCCCATAAATGTTTTTAATAGTATAGCAATATTAGTGCGACTAAAATATTAGTGATTTTGCACTGTCATACAATAACAATAAACAGTAACTGTAAGAAACATAAGTTATTTTCGGCTTTTTACAAAAAATAAACAGACGAAACGTAATATATCTGTATTGTAAGTGAGGAAGGACGAATATAAATTAAATCGAAGCCATTTTAACTCTACTACTTTTTAGGAACAATTCAATATTTTACCCTGCAGAATCCGGCTTAGTTAGTTTTTAGTCAACTACGACATCAATAATTTCCAATAAACGTCAACGTCAACAAATTTGAATCAATCACAGCAATTCAATCGATTAAAAAATATGTAGATACGACTGATTAGTTAGATATTTATATCAAGGGCTCAAAGTCAAAAATAATCTACTGCACAACATAGTAGTCGTGTGAAAATTAAAAGAAAATGGTCTATGCAAGATATTATTTAAGACTAACAATAAACCAAACTTTCTTTAAATTTGGCTCACAATACAAACTACACAAACCTAGTGCACAATGATGTATCATAATAAGTGTTTCTGTCATATTTTGTTTTTTATCCTGTGCGTTTGTTATTTTTTTCCTTCCCTAGCTGTGACGAGATCTTCCTAATCGCCGGCCATCTCTGCAACATATTTCACCGCCAGTCGAGACGGAGGCCTAAATTCATCATCCCAGAGACCGCAGCGTTGTGGTCAGGGGCTGTGGTGGAAGGGGGAGGAGGATACAACAAGGGGAGGTAAGCGAGAGAGTCAGCATTTTTGTACGAATATTTTGAATAATTGAAGTGCATAAACGGTGAATCTTTGATGAAATTATTGTTTGAATACTGATAATGATTCACTGATAAACTGTAAACATTATGTTTTACAATTTATTGAAAAGATAGGCCTACATACTTAATACGAACAATTAATTACGATTTAATTAATTTGTATTTAATTTTGTATCTAAAATTTATTATTATTATGATTAATGTTGTATTATTGCGTAAGTAGTTTAATTTGCTTAGAAAGTTGCTATATCACAAGTGTTTACTCCACCACACAATAGATGGCGCTACCAGCAAAGAGCATACAGTCCCAGCACGACTGATGTGGCCGGCTCGGGAAGTGACACGGAGAGGTTACACCACCACTCAAAAGATGTTGCTACCAACAGAGTGCATAGTCCCAGCACGAGTGATGTGGCCGGCTCAGGAGGTGACACAGAGAGGTTACACCACCACACAAAAGATGTTGCTACCAGCAAAGAGTGCAAAGTCCCAGCACGAGTGATGTGGCCGGCTCAGGAGGTGACAGAGAGGTTACTCCACCACACAAAAGATGTTGCTACCAGCAAAGAGTGCATAGTCCCAACACGACTGATGTGGCAGGCTCAGGAGGTGACACAGAGAGGTTACACCACCACACAACAGATGGTGCTACCAGCAAAGAGTGCATAGTTCTAGCACGAGTGATGTGGTCGGCTCAGGAGGCGACACAGAGAGGTTACACCACCACACAAAAGATGTTGCTACCAGCAAAGAGTGCATAGTTCTAGCACGAGTGATGTGGCCGGCTCAGGAGGTGACACAGAGAGGTTACACCACCACACAAAAGATGTTGCTATCAGCAAAGAGTAGATAGTTCCAGCACGAGTGATGTGGCCGGCTCGGGAGGTGACACAGAGAGGTGTTTACTCCACCACACAAAATATGGTGCTACCAGCAAAGAGTGCATAGTCCCAGGACGAGTGATGTGGCCAGCTCAGGAGGTGACACAGAGAGGTGTTCACACCACCACGCAAAATATGGTGCTACCAGCAAATAATGCAAAGTCCCAGCACGAGTGATGTGGCCGGCTCAGGAGGTGACACAGAGAGGTGTTTACTCCACCACACAAAATATGGTGCTACCAGCAAAGAGTGCATAGTCCCAGCACGAGTGATGTGACCAGCTCAGGAGGTGACACAGAGAGGTGTTTACTCCACCACACAACAGATGGTGCTACCAGCAAAGAGTGCATAGCCCCAGCACGAGTGATGTGGCCAGCTCAGGAGGTGAAACAGAGAGGTGTTTACTCCACCACTCAACAGATGGCGCTACCATCAAAAAGTGCATAGTCCCAGCACGAGTGATGTGGCCAGCTCAGGAGGTGACACAGAGAGGTGTTTACTCCACCACACAAAATATGGTGCTACCAGCAAAGAGTGCATAGTCCCAACACGAGTGATGTGGCCAGCTCAGGAGGTGAGACAGAGAGGTGTTTACTCCACCACACAACAGATGGTGCTACCAGCAAAGAGTGCATAGTCCCAGCACGAGTGATGTGGCCAGCTCAGGAGGTGACACAGAGAGGTGTTTACTCCACCACACAAAATATGGTGCTACCAGCAAAGAGTGCAAAGTCCCAGCACGAGTGATGTGGCCGGCTCAGGAGGTGACACAGAGAGGTGTTTACTCCACCACACAACAGATGGCGCTACCAGCAAAGAGTGCATAGTCCCAGCACGAGTGATGTGGCCAGCTCAGGAGGTGACACAGAGAGGTGTTTACTCCACCACGCAAAATATGGTGCTACCAGCAAAGAGTGCAAAGTCCCAGCACGAGTGATGTGGCCGGCTCAGGAGGTGACACAGAGAGGTGTTTACTCCACCACACAACAGATGGTGCTACCAGCAAAGAGTGCATAGTCCCAGCACGAGTGATGTGGCCAGCTCAGGAGGTGACACAGAGAGGTGTTTACTCCACCACACAACAGATGACGCTACCAGCAAAGAGTGCATAGTCCCAGCACGAGTGATGTAGCCAGCTCAGGAGGTGACACAGAGAGGTGTTTACTCCACCACACAACAGATGGTGCTACCAGCAAAGAGTGCATAGTCCCAGCACGAGTGATGTGGCCAGCTCAGGAGGTGACACAGAGAGGTGTTTACTCCACCACACAACAGATAACGCTACCAGCAAAGAGTGCATAGTCCCAGCACGAGTGATGTAGCCAGCTCAGGAGGTGACACAGAGAGGTGTTTACTCCACCACACAAAATATGGTGCTACCAGCAAAGAGTGCATAGTCCCAGCACGAGTGATGTGGCCAGCTCAGGAGGTGACACAGAGAGGTGTTTACTCCACCACACAAAATATGGTGCTACGAGCAAAGAGTGCATAGTCCCAGCACGAGTGATGTGGCCAGCTCAGGAGGTGACACAGAGAGGTGTTCACACCACCACACAAAATATGGTGCTACGAGCAAAGAGTGCATAGTCCCAGCACGAGTGATGTGGCCAGTTCACGAGCTGACACAGAGAGGTGTTCACACCACCACGCAAAAGATGGTGCTATCAGCAAAGAGCATATAGTCCCAGTACGAGATATGTGGCCGGCTCAGGAGGTAACACGGAGAGGTGTTTGCTTCACCACACAACAGATGGCACTACCAGCGGACCCCTCTAATGGTTAAGGCTGGGGGCCCTTAATAGACCCTGTAATAACATAAGCCAACCTCTTTATCCGGCGCTATTTAATATTGTAATCCTTCGGACCCTCTGTGTCGTGTAAGTGAAATGTCCCCGAGGCTGCCACGTCACCGTTCTCTGTGTCCTGTCTATAGCTAAAACTGATATAAACGAGTTTTTGGGGTAAATGTATCATTATCATTCTTAAATTTAAAACGCAATTTATTTTTATTTGGCCAGCTTTTCTCTAACCGCGTAATAATATCGATTACTGGAAAACTTATTTACACGCTGAGAATTCACTTAAAAGGTCAAACATAAATGTCAATTGTGTTTTTGCTTCAATTTTTTAATCACTTGGACGCTTATTTTCTAAAATTCAATTTATTAATAACATTTTTCTTTCGTTTGCTTGGCAAATAATAATACCTTTCATTTCAGTCTTACACTACAAATTTGCCATTCACACTCAAAATTTCACACAAAACAACTATTGAACCAATTCTAAGGTTAATGCCAAACTAAAAAGCACGGTTTAAAATATCAATACAAGTTGTATGAATTATTTAATTTCAAAATTGTATTAACAAAGCTAAGATTTTTTTATGTGACGTATATTGTGTCATGTATGAAATCTCTTCGAGGCACCGATCCATTACATGAGGTAGTAAGACAAATTACATCACGTTTCGTATTACAGTAGATACTCATTAACCTTTTTGTTACTTTTACCATATTATTACTTCACCAAATTTAAATAATAGTAACATTTTTAACAGTTTACTACTCAAATTCATATTTAGTAGTTGACACAATTACCTGTTACTCGAGGTTAATCAAACTATTTAACAAAAATAACATAAGTATACGCAATTGAAGTCGCCGCGGACACAATGCGGGGTCGCGGGGATTTAGATAAAGTGCTGATAAAAGAGTACGTCGCTCTGTCACTGATAACAGCATAAGGCAGATTTATTGAGGGGTGAGGGAGAGGGGGTGGTCATGAGGTCACCCGTCTTAGCGACTATAATTACCTCTGATAAGCTCTGGATCGCCCATCAACGGGTCTTAGACTACATGGAGTGTGCAGCCGCTCAGCGTCGATTCAAAGATTTATGAACATTGCAATTAAAATAACACTCAGGAATTTTGAAACTGTGCAAGTACTCATCAAATGAGTCACACAATATGTTAATGTAAAACCGTGATATGTAGTGTAACCGCAATATAACTCAGTATATAGTATGATCTTGAACCGTGGCATCGAAGATACATACACTTGTTGTACGATTAAAGGTAACATATAAATAATAGTAAAATTCTTTTGAAGTTCGATTTTATAAAAAGTACATTTCACAGGTTTCTTAATACATACGTATAACCTTTATAGTATAAGTGTGTGATTGATCTAATTATATATGAAATACATCGACTTTTGATTTAGTTTAGCTCTGTGTATGTTGAAGTACGATGAACTTTTACCTTCAAAGTACGACACTTTCCCCCTGTGGTTTGTAAACTCGTTGTCAGTGCTACTTCGCTTTAGTCACGAAAGCTGATTAAGACGTATAAATATTTAAGAACAATCGTGAAAAACAATTACTGTCTTCAAACAATTTCAAGTTTAAATTACGAGTCCATAAATCATTGAGTGTATCTCATATAATATAGTATGTTTATATTAAAAACTCAGAAATCTCCGTAAATCCGTATAAACTGTTTGAAATCATCTGTTAACTCTTTATAAAGAGCCCAGTAAAAAACGTAATGGCGTTAGTGGCGAACAGCACCACCCGAGCATGCAATCTGAAGTATTGGTCGGCAGTTCCTGTGTTTTCAACACTCCAAAATAAAAGTGTAGCGGAGGCAGTAAAGATGACCAGTGGCCGGCGGAGGGGGGGATGGTCCAGAGCAGGAGGCAGGAATCGCTGACCGGTTGCTAGGCAACGTAGATTGCTCTCCAATCCACACATCATCTTGCACTTTTTGCACATCGACTCACCATACTATCGACTTCACACACTCTTTTCTTCAGTACACCTGTTGCCTTAAAGAATCTTATAAACAATAGTAATAGTTTAGAATTTTAAGAATAGCATTTCAGTTTTATAACTTTGTTTTAATGAAGAGGCGATTTAGTTTACCCTCCCTAGACTTCAACATTATATTTTCCATTTTTATGATGCAATTCAGAGTAAAATGTACATCCGCATATAATTATAATAAAACATACCAAACGTATATAAAAACTAGCAATTAGAGAGAGAAACGTGTAAAATAATGTATAAACTTGATATGGCCTTCCAAATTCCCCAATTATATGAGTATAAAAAAAAACAGTTAACTTGTTTATATTAATAATGAGTAATATTATAACAATTATAATTCAGTATTGTCATTTGTTTTACGAAATGGGAAACCTCTGGACGCAAGAGCTTAGACACTCATCGTGTTATTGGATTTTTCAACAAACGAGGGATGATTTTGAAGGGTCGGCTGAGAGCGCCACGTCCCCGCTCCTGTCAACCCTTTTCAAAAGTAAAGGATAGGTTTTCACTGAGTCTTTAACAACAGTAGCAAATTACTTGGAACGATTCTGTCTCCTGTCTTGTCTTATACAACAGTTTGTGGGAATTAGTGAGAAGCCAAGACGGGGAGCGGGAGGTTGACCACTGTGTGATTTATGAGCCTCTGTTCTGTGGGAATGTCACTGGTCAATATTTGCTGTTTCTCTTTGAAATAGTATCCTTTCGAGTGTAAAGGAGGAAGGATTCTCTAAACTCTGATGGTCATTCATGAGTCTACACAGATACAAGTGTGTATAAAATCTCGTTGATGTTAGCTTTTCGATAATTACTCAGAACTGTAAGTTTAAAGCGAAACCTAGTTTGAAATATATGAGTTTTATCTGATCTCGGTTTAGTCACGTCTATTACATAATATTAAATTAATAAAACTTTACTTTTTTAGGATCTGTTAAATGATTATAAACGAATAAGCCTAAACACGTAAGGAATGATTTTGTAATCGTTTTCTACATTTAGCGTTCTTTAATATTTTTTGGAGATATCGTCACAAATATGTAATTTAAAGTGTGTGCTACCCATTCAAGGGTAATTTAGTCATTCGGCATTAAAATCTTAGAGCAAATTTAATAAAACATATTAAGATACTACTTTTTCACATTCTGGTTCAAGTCAACTCACAAGGGCCTACCGAGTTATTGTATCGACGTTCTGTTGCTCAAATCGAAGGCAGCCTTCTAGATATTACAGTGACCAGAGGTGTAGGGGGGGGGTCTGTCAGAGGGAATCACCGGCGGTCGGGGTGATCTTGTCTGAATAAGTAAACACCCGGCATGATGCAGGACCGCAGTCTGCCTGGGGGGGAGGGGCCATGAGGGGGAGTAATTCATAAATAAATTAATGTGTGGACTGTGGCCCACAATCAAACCGGCTGTAAACCACTTCCACTATCCGTTAAACTTCACTTCGGCGAGAAAGAGTCGGCAAATGAAAGAACCAAACAAGAATCCAATAAAATGGGTGTAATAAACGCATCTTGTTTATATAACCTCATCCCCTCTCTCTGCCTCTCACTAAATCTTCGTCGTGCCTTCGACTCTACTGATGCGAATGCTTCAACGTTTTTAAGTTTTTCATTTTCTTTTAGAAGTGCTTCAAATAGGTTTATCAGTAAAAGACACCAAAATTTTAAGGTCCTTATTATTATACTCGTTAGCATATTTCTGAAAAGTGTTTAAGTAAGTTTAATAAGAAGTATTATTTAAGTAGTAATAGTTTAGTAAGCTGTAGTTCTGCTATAAGTTATACAAAGCCATTTTAACTTACATGACTTGGTATATTGAACTAATGTGAAATTTGTTTTTTGATTTGCAATAGTTACCTGTATTTTTCAATACTTTTTGGATTTATTTTGGGAAAAAATATTCCTGAAAATTATATTACTATTGAATTTTTTAGAAACGAAGATAAAAGTTAAAATTGCTATTTTGATCTATTAGTATTTAAATTCTTTCCGTATAGTTATCACTAGTAAGTAATTCAACGTACATATATTTACAGCATTTTATATTTCCTATTTCTGTTATATAATTAAGAAAGCTTGATTGCACAAAGTTCCTTCCAAATACAGGTAAAACCAATTGATTTCATGATTGTAAAAATTCGTACCTTTTTTTAAACATGTGTTAGAAGGTTAAACTTTTTAACCCAATTCGCGTTTCTTAAACAACAATATAAAACAAGATGTATTGCAAATTGTTTCATTATCTCCTTCGTCACATACTCCAATAACACAATATTTCCTACCGAGTATAAACTGCATTTCCCTTCCGACTATTTTAAATTTACAACTTTTACTTTTTGCTCTCTACAGCGGGCCGGGACCTTTATCACAAAAATACATCGCGTCGAACGTAGACAGCGCCGAGAAATATCAGCGAGCGAGTTTCTTTATAACCATAAACGGAAGATTTCTCGCAGTTGTAAAATACCCGATAATGGTAGGGAGGGAAGGGGTGGGGTGACACAGAAGAATGGGGCGAACAGGTCTGCTCTGCGAGAATACATTATTTATAAGACAGTCAGCCGGATACATGGAGCATCGCGCTCCGATTGAGCCGCGCCGAATTGTCGAAAGAAGCGTTCGCCTCGCAGCTCGCCCGATAACACGAGAGTTATCGTCGCAGCGCCGAGACGCAAATTGTTCATTTAATTCGTCTTTGTATGCGCGACCGGCTCCAAACTAAGAAACACTCAGTCGCGATGCGCGGCTCGCAATTATTTAAAAGGCTAAGTGAGATAATTGTATTGTCTTGATTTTCGCGGAATTAATTTGGAAATAACAAACTTGGATTTAGTAATTTGGGCTGCCTTCATCTAAAGAGTTGGTTTCGATGAAAATATATGCCTCAGTCACTACTCAATATAATGCAATGTTCTTATAACAACTGAAACGTGAATCACTTTAAATAAAGAAAATATATTGTCATTTGTTGTAGGTAAAAAATATTCTTCAATCTTGCATGATAATGTGATTTTCGTTTATGAAACTCCGTTATTCCTAAATCAATTTTATAAACTGAGCTGAGGTACTGTATCAAACATTAATTTCTCTTTCACAGTTTGTAGTTATAGATTTTAAAGTGCAATATCTGCATTCTAAATGGTTTATGCCGCCATCATTGGTATTTTAAATAAAACAGTTATTCTAATATAATTTGATTCGTAAGTTTTCTAATGTTATTGATTACATTTTGTAACTGTTAAAAATTATTTTTATATTTTTAGATGACACTTATTACTAACTACTCTCATAGCTAACTTTCCCACGCCAACCGAGTCACCTCATTAATTCACCAACGCACTCATATATTAGCTGAACCAACACTAATTCATTGACGGGACGATTAAGCACTCTCCATTTAGAGCACCTTTATTTAAGTGATCGAGGAAGGGCTTAGGGAAGCGGATAACGCATGCAAATCTAAGTGAGGATTTTATTCAATCTATTTAGGACTGCGAGAGTGGGTCGACACGCGTGGGGGACAATTAAGTAGACAACGAGATGAGCCAGAGCCCGGGCCGGGATAGGGTGTCACTGCTAGGGCCGAACACGCGTAGTGTCGAGTGGCCTTAGGCCTAATCACTCAGACTGGCCGTAGGACATATGGTGGGGCAAGTCGTAGTACACTTCTTTATTAGTATTTATTATTCAACATTCCCGGTTTGAATAGCTAAGAATATTTAATCCTCTAAATAACAAATAAAGGGTAGCTGATATAAGTGTGACAGTTGTTTGCTCGAAAATTATGTGATCTATTATAATGTAAGTACATATGGACGGCTTTCAAGCTAATACTTTTATTTCCAAGGATTTAAAGTTAAAAATAAACCAACATAAACCGAATCAGTTATTAGAGAAGTTACACAAATAAGTTATTAAAAAATATTGTATTATTAGATACCACTGACTGTATGTTAACAGGTAGAGTCAAAATGTGCGAGTAGTAGTAGTAGTAGTAGTAGTAATAGTAGTAGTAGTAGTAGTAGTAGTAGTAGTAGTAGTAGTAATAGTAGTAGTAGTAGTAGTAGTAGTAGTAGTAGTAGTAGTAGTAGTAGTTTTTTTTTTTTTTTTTTTTTTTACGATAGGAAAATGCATTATGCACCGTCAGGGTTTGGTGTTTCCCCCGGTGTGTAGGACTCTCACCCACTAAAAACCTATCGGTCCAGGCAATGGAAGCCCTCTCGGAAACGCTGTTCGCAATACTTCAAGAGGGTGCCTTCGAACGCCAAAGATGGCATTTCAACCGCGATGCTCCACCAGGTTTAGCTGCGTCGATGCATCACAGCTGTTCTGTTCTCTTTTCTTTCAGCACCCTCCTGGAGAATGCAGAAACAGAGCTCCACGATTCGGGACTGGACAACATTCGACGAACGAGTGTGTCCGGCGAGATCGGGCCAACGGCCGCTTCGAGGTCCCTTCTGTCCGCTTCCCACCTCACGCAATGGAAGAAGGTGTGCAGTACATCGTCGTAGTCGGAGTCACCGTACTGACATTCCGGGCTCGCTGACTTCCCCATCTTGTGAAGGTAGGCCCCGAAACAACCGTGTCCGGTGAGGAACTGGGTGATATAAAAATCTACCTCCCCGTGCCCCCGCTCAACCCACTCTCGGAGATCCCCAATGAGTCTCGCCGTCCCCCTCCCAGCGGTTTCGCCAATCCTCCATAGTGCGTTCTCGGGCTTCGGCACGGCTCAAAGCACCGTTCCCATCGAAGATCCGCTTCCGCTCGAAAGCAAGAAGATCGATGGGAATTACCCCAGCAACTACGAGGACGGCCGGCTCCGACACTGTGCGGTACGCCGAAGCGATCCGAAGAGCGCCTCTCCTCTGGACCGCTGCCATCTTTCCCCTCAGTCGTTTTTTCCGGAGGGCCTCTGCCCATGCCTCACACCCAAAAAGAAGAACGGAGTGAACCACAGACATCAGCACCCGCCGCTTGCTACCAATCGGTCCCCCGACATTCTTCATCAGTCTGCTCAAGTTGGCCACAATCTTTTCAGCTTTCTCCGTCGCAAATGTGATCTGATCCCGGAATGTGAGCCGAACATCCAGTCTCATACCCAGGTACTTGACAACGGGTTTAGTGACAATCACTTCCCGATCGACCGCGAGCTGCACAATGGGATTAATCCTCCGTCTGGTGAGAAGCACGATCTCGGTCTTCTCCGTCGCCAAGGACAGGCCGTGGTCACCCATCCACCTCGTCACTTGGCCCATGGCCATGGTCAACAGCCTCTGCAGCTCATCGACATCCCGCGCAGTTATAATTACGGCGATATCGTCCGCATAACCGACGAGGAAAGTCTCCCGAGGCATTTCCATTCGGAGGATCCCATCGTAGGCGATGTTCCAGAGGTCCAAGAATCGAGCCCTGAGCGGCACCCGCTGTTACATCTCTCCGCCGCGGTCCATCCGGCGTGTTGAAAACCAACTTCCGATCCTGTAAGTAGCTCTGCAGCATCCTTAACAGGTACGGCGGAATTACAAAATCCGTCTTCAATGCGCCCAGCATGTCAGCCCACCTGGCTGAGTTGAACGCATTCCTCACATCCAGCGTAGCCAACATGACTAGCCTTCGTGATCTGTGGTTCACCTGCTGAACAGCCTCAAAAGTCCTGATCACTTCACCAACAGCTCCAATCGTTGATCGGCCCGACCGAAAGCCGTAGTAGTAGTAGTAGTAGTAGTAGTAGTAGTAGTAGTAGTAGTAGTAGTAGTAGTAGTAGTAGTAGTAGTAGTAGTAGTAGTAGTAGTAGTAGTAGTAGTAGTAGTAGTAGCAGTAGAAGCAGCAGTAGTAGCAGCTGCAGCAGGAGCAGCAGCAGCAGCAGCAGCAGCAGCAGCAGCAAATGATCGACAACTATAACTGGAGCTGTCAGAGCTAACCATTTCAATTCACAGACATTACAGGATACAAAGCTAATTATTTTCATAGGTGATTAAATAAAAATACCAACAACATTTGAAACAAAAAAAACGACATAGTATTTTTAACACAAACTAGAACAGATATAGTAACCGACGGGGATTACGGAGAAAGGTTGTGTAATGTTATAAATTCTACTGAATACAATTCATTGTATGCTACTATTTCCTTAAAACATAATGGTTGATGGAGATACATCCGATGGCTCAAAACGAGGAAAGATAGAACAGATGCGCTGGGCTATTAACAGTCAATGTTACGCAAGACTACAAAGGCCACGCACTGTATAAAATAGGGCAAATAGAGCCATATTGGAGCTAGAGGGGAACATACAATTAGCAGGCCGGGACATATGGCAAGGCAGCAGCAGACCTCGCCG
The DNA here is from genome assembly GCA_963675035.1 of Allygus modestus. Lineage (NCBI taxonomy): Eukaryota > Metazoa > Arthropoda > Insecta > Hemiptera > Cicadellidae > Allygus > Allygus modestus. Next base: position 273,953,869 of record OY776111.1, read on the forward strand.
CTGCGTATTTGATACACCCGACCGTGTAATGGTGCGGGGTAATGTATCCTACACGGTTCCTCGTCGTGGCTAAAGCTGACTAGTGTGGAGTATCGTATAAATTAACTCCTAGCCTCCTGACTAGGTAAGACAGTAGCAATAGCAGACCTCACCACTGCGTATTTGATACACCCGACCGTGTAATGTGGTGCGGGGTAATGTATCCTACACGGTTCCTCGTCGTGGCTAAAGCTGACTAGTGTGGAGTATCGTATAATTTAACTCCTAGCCTCCTGACTAGGTAAGAGAGTAGCAATAGCAGACCTCACCACTGCGTATTTGATACACCCGACCGTGTAATGGTGCGGGGTAATGTATCCTACACGGTTCCTCGTCGTGGCTAAAGCTGACTAGTGTGGAGTATCGTATAAATTAACTCTTAGCCTCCTGACTAGGTAAGACAGTAGCAATAGTAGAAATCGCCACTGCTTCCTTGATACACCCGACCGTGTAATGGTGCGAGGTACTATATCCTACACGGCTCCTCGTCGTGGCTAAAGCTGACTAGTGTGGAGTATCGTATAAATTAACTCCTAGCCTCCTGACTAGGTAAGACAGTAGCATTAGCAGAACTCACCACTGCGTATTTGATACACCCGACCGTGTAATGGTGCGGGATAATGTATCCTACACGGTTCCTCGTCGTGGCTAAAGCTGACTAGTGTGGAGTATCGTATCAATTAACTCTTAGTCTCCTGACTAGGTAAGACAGTAGCAATAGCAGACCTCACCACTGCGTATTTGATACACCCGACCGTGTAATGGTGCGGGGTAATGTATCCTACACGGTTCCTCGTCGTGGCTAAAGCTGACTAGTGTGGAGTATCGTATAAATTAACTCTTAGCCTCCTGACTAGGTAAGACAGTAGCAATGGCAGACCTCGCCACTGCTTCCTTGATACACCCGACCGTGTAATGGTGTGAGGTACTGTATCCTACACGGTTCCTCGTCGTGGCTAAAGCTGACTAGTGTGGAGTATCGTAAAAATTAACTCCTAGCCTCCTGACTAGGTAAGACAGTAGCATTAGCAGAACTCACCACTGCGTATTTGATACACCCGACCGTGTAATGGTGCGGGGTAATGTATCCTACACGGTTCCTCGTCGTGGCTAAAGCTGACTAGTGTGGAGTATCGTATAAATTAACTCTTAGCCTCCTGACTAGGTAAGACAGTAGCAATAGCAGACCTCACCACTGCGTATTTGATACAACCGACCGTGTAATGGTGCGGGGTAATGTATCCTACACGGTTCCTCGTCGTGGCTAAAGCTGACTAGTGTAGAGTATCTTATCAATTAAATCTTAGTCTCCTGACTAGGTAAGACAGTAGCAATAGCAGACCTCACCACTGCGTATTTGATACACCCGACCGTGTATTGGTGCGGGGTAATGTATCCTACACGGTTCCTCGTCGTAGCTAAACCTGACTAGTGTGGAGTATCGTATCAATTAACTCTTAGTCTCCTGACTAGGTAAGACAGTAGCAATAGCAGACCTTACCACTGCGTATTTGATACACCCGACCGTGCCATGGTGCGGGGTAATGTATCATACACGGTTCCTCGTCGTGGCTAAAGCTGACTAGTGTGGAGTATTTTATCAATTAACTCTTAGTCTCCTGACTAGGTAAGACAGTAGCAATATCAGACCTCACCACTCCTTATTTGCTACACCCGACCGTGTAATGGTGCGGGGTAATGTATCCTACACGGTTCCTCGTGGTGGCTAAAGCTGACTAGTGTGGAGTATCGTATCAATTAACTCTTAACCTCCTGACTAGGTAATACAGTAGCAATAGCAGACCTCACCACTGCGTATTTGATACACCCGACCGTGTAATGGTGCGGGGTAATGTATCCTACACGGTTCCTCGTCGTGGCTAAAGCTGACTAGTGTGGAGTATAGTATCAATTAACTCTTAACCTTCTGACTAGGTAAGACAGTAGCAATAGCAGACCTCACCACTGCGTATTTGATACACCCGACCGTGTAATGGTGCGGGGTAATGTATCCTACACGGTTCCTCGTGGTGGCTAAAGCTGACTAGTGTGGAGTATCGTATCAATTAACTCTTAGCCTTCTGACTAGGTAAGACAGTAGCAATAGCAGACCTCACCACTGCGAGTAGGGTAAGAAGGACATTCCTGGCTCAGGAGGGACAGGAGGGACGCCCCCCCCCCCCGAGCCCCCCCCCCCCTCGCGAATTTTTTTTTTTTGCGAATTTTTTTTTTTTTGCGAATTTTTTTTTTTTTTTTTTGCGAATACTAACCTAACCTAACCTAACCTAACCTAACCTAACCTAACCTAACCTAACCTAACCTAACCTAACCTAACCTAACCTAACCTAACCTAACCTAACCTAACCTAACCTAACCTAACGTAACCTAACCTAACCTAACCTAACCCATCCTAACCTAACCTAACCTCGGATCAGATTTCCGATTGCAGATTCTTGTTCGTCTAGTCGAGCCGAGAAATTTGAGTACCCACAACGTACATTTGGACGATGTAGGGGGGGGGGGGCTATCTCGGTTACCATAAGTCGGATTTGAATTCTGATTGCAGATTCTTGTTCGTCTAGTCGAGCCGAGAAATTTGCATACCCACAAAGTACATTTGGACGATGTAGGGGGGGGGGGCTATCTCGGTTACCATAAGTCGGATTTGAATTCTGATTGCAGATTCTTGTTCGTCTAGTCAAGCCGAGTAATTTGCATACCCACAAAGTACATTTGGACGATGTAGGGGGGGGGGCGGGCTATATCGGTTACCATAAGTCGGATTTGAATTCTGATTGCAGATTCTTGTTCGTCTAGTCGAGCCGAGTCATTTGAGTACCCACATCGTACACTTTGGATGATGTTTACAAAAAAGGGGCCCGCACCACACTTTTGACCTTTTTTTTTTTTTGCATTTTTGGAATCTCCTCGTCAAGCCGAGTATTCTCAGTACCCACATGACATACTTTGGATAATTAATACAAGAGTTGAACAGGGTAACGCTACAACCAACAGAGCTAGCCCATCAGCGCTTGCGGTCAATTGAACTACCAGTGAATGCAAATTTTGAGGAGAATATAATTGCAATGCTTTGAACATATACTGCATATACCTTCAAGTACTCTGCACCGAGGCAGCTGTTCGCACAACCGACTGACGCGTCCAGTCTACTGTCTGGGAATGCGGATGTTGTAATTTGATACCTCGACTGGAGGGTGCAGGTGTTCACACAAAAAACCGACAAGTTGAGACCTGTCTGGGAATGCGGATGTTGTAATTTGATACCTCGACTGGAGGGTGCAGGTGTTCACACAAAAAACCGACAAGTCGAGACCTGTCAGGGAATGCGGATGCTGTAATTTGATACCTCGACGGGAGGGCGACGCGACCCTTCCAGGAACCCATTATAGTCCGCCCGTATCGAGTTCCATTAGAGCAGGGTGGTCTTTACCCCAGACAGCGGTTGAGAGTTTTTGCCCCGACCTTCTCCGGAATCCATTAGTGGGGATAGTCACCCACATCACCAGCCCTCCCTCAGTTCAGTTCGAGAGTTCAGTGCGTGAAGACGTGTTAGTCCGATCCTGTTCCGTTCTACGCGATTTGTGTTAGTTGCTGATTATCATCATTTGCGATTTGCGATTTGCGTAAAGCACCTTTGAACTATTTAAAACGTACGTGTTGTGCTGTATTGTTTGTGATTATCAAAACTTATAATCCATATTAAAGATGAACGCCACACACGTTTGTACCATTTGTGGTTGTATTTTCGTGCGTAGAAACAATTTGGTGCAACACCACATCAGATTCCACGGCTTGAGACCACAACTACCACCACCAACACCAACGCAGCAAGGTACGTTTTTTGCGTTGCATTATTGTTTTAATCATACCTAAATGTTAGTAATATAGGAATACGTTATGCAATATAACCGCAGAGTGATAAAATAATTTTTATTTAACAGCTTTAACTATTTAGCACGAATAGAGAACTCTGTTTTTTAAATTTAAAATTACATGACTATATCAATATAATTTAATGTTAATAACTTATGTTATTGCTCGCCCCATCAAGTCAAGTCATCAGAGTACCCACATTACAAACTTTAAAAAACAAATTTAACCCCCCCCCCCCCCCGAGAAAGGCCCAAAGGGGGGGGGGGGCACTGAGAATTTGAAAGTACTCTAAACAAAGGTAGGTGTTAAACATACTTCACAATCTAATCGTTTTGTGCGTTTGCAGATGGAGTAGCTGCATGTCGGCTTTGTCGAGCCACATTCGTAGACCGGGGAGCTTTAGAGCGTCACATGGAAGTGAACCACCGAGTCATTCCACCCCGGCAGGTGATTGATGCTCCGCAGACGACTGCCTATGTCAATCAACACTCCGTTGAAGGTGAGAATCCACATTAAAATAACTTTTTCCCCTTGAAACTAATTACCTTTTTTATAATTATTTAACTAGGTACATGAAGAAGAATGAGACCGTGACAACTGGTGTACTATTGATTTAATTGCTAGGGGGGAGATTTTCGCTCCCCCTAACACATAATGGGTTAGGGGGAGATTTTCGCTCCCCCATACGTCAGGAATTGTTGAAGACTGGAACAAGAATGAGACCGTGACAACTGGTGTACTATTGATTTAATTGCTAGGGGGAGATTTTCGCTCCCCCTAAAACATAATGCTTCTTTAGGGTTGGCGCAGCTCATTATTGCAGCTACATCCTTAGCCTTGAACCCCGAATCATGAATGTAGACAAACAGTACAGAAGATTACATTCCCTGTTTGAAACTTGATATTTTTAATTAACAAACTTAACTTTGAAATGTGATTCTCGAGAGAGGGGAATTTGTATCTTTAGTTATCCTAATCTGTTTTTTATTTTTATTTTCAGATGAAGGACCGGGTCCTGGCCACCACACATGCCATGAATGCGGTCGCCGTTTCCGTCGTGAAATACACCTGCGTCGACATGTGGATTCGGTACACAGCAGAGTCCGCAGGTTCATATGCGGCACATGCGGCGCCGAATTCAAGAGGGAAGACAACCTTCGTCGCCACACCAATCAATTTCACGGCAATGGTCAAGAACGAAGATTCCCTTGCGCATACTGCGGTCAGGAGTTCAACCAGCTGTTCAACAAGGACCATCATGAGCGGATCTCTTGCCCGATCATGAAGGACCTGATCCGGAACCGAGTGGCTATGATACAGGACGAACCCCAGCCAGGTCCGAGCACGGAGCCACAACCCGGTACGAGCACACACCAACAACCCGATGATGTTGAGATGACTGGAGCAGGACAGTCAAGCCCCGTATTCTCACTCATTCAACGGGGTTTCCGCAACCGCCTCCTAACCTACCGTCTGCAGCGACCGATGGAGAATCTCGTCACAATCGGAGAAGTGATGGCGCTGTTGATTGTGAGCCTTACGGAGTTGCTTGAGAACACCTTTGCGAAACACCGCAGCATTAAGGTCAACTTGAAGCTGGAGTGTGAATTCCAAAATGTGCACAACAACACCTGCCTGCGCAACTTCAAGACGAAGATGACTCCGCTGACGGTGACCTCGGACCTGAACCAGTACATCACAGCAGCTTTTGCGAAGCTTATCAGAGAGAAGGCTGAGTGTGATCATATCGGCTCCGGGTGGACATACCTTCGCGTTCGTGATTTGGAGGTCGGCATCAACGAATACACTCCTCTAGGTGAAGATGGTCGAGCTTGGCTCCCACTGCCTACGTCTCTGGAGAACACCAAAGCAGTCGTCAACGTATCGAACGCCGATGAGCGGTGTTTTATGTATGCGGTCCTGGGAAAGTTTGTTCAAGAGAACCCCGATAGACCGGCAATGTACACCGACGATATCATCGCCCGATACGATTGGACCGGCCTTCAATTCCCCGTTGCTCTGAAGAGTATCAAGACGTTTGAGCGGACAAACAACATCAGTATCAACGTCTATGGTATTGATCACACGTGCGTGGGTCAGAAACCTGACGGACGACCAAAGTACCAGGACACCGTCTTCCCCTTGAAGATTTGTAGGCAGGAGCGTGAAGACCATTGCGACCTTTTGTACGTGACAACGGACGGTGATAGTCACTACGCCTACATCAAGGACCTTGGTCGACTGATCCGTCCCCAGCTTACAGCACATATGGGCAGCATATTCATCTGTAAGCGGTGCTTCGCGCACTTTGACAACCGTCCGAACAAGCTTGGTCTGACAGGTGCACAGCGTCTGGAGGAGCACAGGCGATACTGCTCCGCTTCAGCCCCTATTCGCATGGATACGCCGAAAAAGACAGAAATCAAATTCAGCCATCCAGAGTTCACCCGACGCGAGCGTTTCACCATTTACGCGGACTTTGAGTGTGCTCTACTGCCGACCGCGGAGATGGATGAACAAGTGGATGAACCGCACGGAGGAGTAGCCACCCACATCCACATCCCATACGCCTTTGCGTACCAGATCATCGACTCGTACGGACTTGAGGAGTTTGAGCCTCGAGTCTACTTCGGGGATGATGCGTCAAAGACATTTATGGAGATGTTGAAAACTGATGTTGAGCGATTGTGGAACTTCCTGTACGAAGCAAGAAATCTGCGCCCTGTCCTGACCCCAGCCGAAACGATGCAGTACAACTCGACAGCGTATTGCTACCTCTGCGGATCGGCATTTTCAAGCGAAGACCCAAAGGTTCGTGATCACAACCACGCGCCGCCCTACGAGTTCCGTGGCGCTGCGCACAGATCATGTAACCTACGCTACAGGGAGCAGCGAGTAGTCAACTGCTACTTCCACAACCTCTCCAACTACGACGCTCACTTCATAGTGCGGGAGTTGGCGGTCGACCCCGGTGATGTTGAGGTGTTGGCGCACACGGAAGAGCGGTACATCGCTTTTACGAAGCGGTTCCTGTTCGACCGAGCGGCGGCACCGGTTGGGATGCAAGGGCGTGGAAAAAGACAGCCAGGATTCAGAGTCAGGTTCCTAGACACCTACAGGTTCCTGGCTTTGAGCCTCGCCAGCCTCGCAGCCGCACTTCCACCAGCTCAACTCTTGGAGACGAGGAAGAGATTCCCCGAAGACCACCTCTTCGATCTAGTCCGTAGGAAAGGCGTGTTCCCGTACAACTTTGTAACGTCGAACGCCGTATTGGAAGATACTACGGAACTGCCTCTGCAGCGAGATTTCCACAACGACCTGACCCTGGAGGACATAACGGATGCAGACTACGAGCATGCTCGCAACGTGTGGGAAACCTTCGGTTGTAGGAACCTCAAGGACTACGCCGAGAAGTACCTGCGCTGTGACATTGCGCTGTTGACTGACGTCTTTGAACGCTTCAGGGACACGTCGATGGCTGAATACGAACTAGACCCTGCGCACTACTACACCCTACCGTCATACGCCTGGGATGTCATGTTAAGGACCTGTCGAGTGGAGCTTGATACGATACAGGACTTTGATATGTACCTCTTCTTCGAGCAAGGCATCAGAGGAGGTATTTCCCAGGCGATCACCAGACACGCCAAGGCCAACCATGATGGATGTCGCCCTGAAGATCGACGACCTGAAGAGCCAACGAATCACCTGCTATACTTGGACGCCAACAACCTTTACGGTTGGGCCATGTCCCAGTGTCTTCCACAGGGAGACTTCCAATGGCTCAGCCGAGAGGAGATCTCGTCCCTGGATATTGCAGCGTTGGACCCCGAAGGACCCACGGGCTACGTCTTGGAAGTTGACCTTCGCTACCCCGCCCACCTGCACGACCTTCACAAGGATCTCCCCTACTGCTGCGAGACCAAACGTCCGCCAGGAGGGAAATTCAAGAAGCTCGTTACGACTCTGGATGACAAGAAGAACTACATCTGTCATTACAGAATCCTGCAGCAGGCGCTGGAAAACGGACTGGAGCTTGCGAACGTGCATCGCGTCATCTCGTTCCGTCAGTCTCGGTGGTTAGAGAGCTACATCCTAATGAACACCGAACTGAGGAAGAAGGCCACGACCAAGTTTGAACAAGACTTTTTTAAGCTTATGAACAATGCGGTCTTTGGCAAGACGATCGAGAATGTTCGCAAGCGAATGAACTCTAAGCTGGTGTGTACGCCGGAGATGTTCAGGAAGTATGTAGCCAAGTCAAACTTCCTGGACCGAACCTACTTCAACGAGGACGTTGCCATTGTACACATGTCGAAAGTCAATATCGTCCTGGACAAACCGCTCTACGTCGGAATGTGTGTCCTCGATCTGAGCAAGTGGCTCATGTACGACTTCCTTCGAAAGATGAAGAACCGCTACGGCGACCGTCTGAAGGTTGACTACATGGACACTGACAGCTTCGTGTTCGACATCCAGACTGAAGATGTTTATAAGGACATGATGGAGCATCTGGACGATTTCGACACCAGTGCGTACCCCCAAAACCATCCATGCTACAGCCCCGTCAACGCAAAAGTCATCGGAAAGTTCAAGGATGAAGCGAACGGTCTTCCGCTGCTCGAGTACCTCGGTCTCCGCTCGAAACTATACTTCATGGATATAGTCGAGTTCGAGGAGAGGACTGAAGATGACGAGTTGCAGGTCATGACAGTGAAGCGCGCCAAGGGAGTCGCTAGAGGTGTTGTAAAACACAATCTAACCTCTGACGACTATCGGGAATGCCTCTTCAATGGCGTGTTGAAGAGAACCATCAACACCAGGTTCCAGTCCCGAAACCACCGCGTCTTCACAGTCCAAGTCGACAAGCTATCCTTGAGCTGTAACGATGACAAACGCTACATCCTTCCGGACGGTGTAAACACACTGCCTTGGGGACATGTTGACGTGCCACCTCAGCCCGAAGACATCCCTCAAGACGATGAAGAGGCGGAGGATGAGGAGCGTTGAGTGGTTGTGTCATATTACCAAAGACCCTGACTTGACTTGTAAATTATTTTGAAAAATCTAGTCATTAGTTTGTATCGAGTCTCGTAAAACTTAGAAATGTGCTCCTTTGTTCTTTTTGTTCTAGTCGTTAGTTTGTGTCGAGTCTCGTTTTGCTAGCCAAACAAAAATGTTCAGGAGCACATACTCGATGTAAAATATATATAAGGTGTGTAAATAAATAGCCAAATTGTTCGTATATACATTTGTCTTTTTTTTCCTCCCCTCACATAGTCTTAAGATTCAAAAGTAAACTACCATTTCAAATGTCTGACTACTTGCTAAAAGTGTAATTGCTAAAGGAGGCGAGGATATGAATGTTACTTTAGAATCATTGTATGATAGGTATGTCCAAAATTGGGTCAGACCTAGTGTTTTCACCAACACGCAAGGGGGGTGAAAGGGGGGTGTATCGATACACCCCCCTTTCACCCCCTTTGCAGTATGTGTTCAAAGCATTACATTCATCTTTTACGTCAAAATTTGCATCCAATATCTGTTTTGCTCGTTCAATATGTGTCTGTCTGACTAATTGCTAAAAGTAAATACTAAAGGAGGCGAGGATGGGAAATAATAAGAATGTTTCTTTTTTTTATTCTGAGTACACAACTAGTTTATTGAGAAAAATGCAAAATTTCAAAACTCAATTGGTATACATTTGTGCAAAGAGTCTTCTGATCAGTGCATCGTTGTGGCCGACAGAAGAGTGTTCAAAGAGCTGCACAAAGTCCTTCATCTTCATGCCGTAGTGGGTGCGGCAGTACAGGAATACAAGGCAGTATTGACCGCAGACCAGAGTGTTGTCACTTTGAAGGCGATGTTCGTTGTACAGGTAGCGACGAGCGTTGCGTCTCAGGAATCCTTGGTAGAATTGAAGATGTGGCGGTTGACCGTAGCTGTCAAAGAATTCAATTATTCCTCCTCCTTTGTTAAGGTAGAAAGCGACCCAGTGAGTGCCGTCTTCATTGTGTGGATCAGTGTTCACAATCATAGCAGTAGATGGTGAAATATAATGGGGCAATTGATCCGCAGCGTAGACACCAACATTCTGTACGGGCAGTTTAGCCATACACTTTTGTATCTCTAAGGTATTCATTCTACTGTGTCGACGCCACAGTCAGTAGTAGGAGTAGTAGTGCTAGTAGCAAAACAAAAGCAGGAACTGGCATCACTCTCACCATCGTCAGCGTAATCATCAGCGTCAGCGATATTTGTACTTAGATGTAACCAACCGCGTAATGTGATGCAATTGGCTAGAGCGCATCGTGTGTGAGCTGTTCTGTGGTGGCGACATCGCACTGCGTTTGTTGATAGTAGACTGTTGATTGACGATAGTGATCCGCAGCCAATATCGTTGATATCCATGACATTAGTAGTACAGTGATCCGTGATGAAATTGTATCGTACAAACTCTTTTTTCTCAGCACCTTTGACGTAGACAATCGGTCGTTTGGCGATACATGCACGTAACTTTTCCTCTAGCACATGATACCAGATATCACCTTGGTCCCATTCCAATCCGTGACAGTGTTTTGTGAGCCAATAGCTTTCACGCAGTTTCTCTTGTGATAGGAAATCTCGACTGAATGGTGATTTGGCGATATGATGCATTAGCAGTGTTCCACTGACCAATTCCAAGACGCACACTTCCTTCAGAATGTAGTCATTTGCGTTGTCCTTGAAACATTGAAAATCCACAATAATTGGAGATGCGGAATTTTTACGCGGTACTCTGCATAAACGATCCATCTTGTGCGAATGTTGGTTGTTGACTGAGGAGGAGGACGCCGCCGCCGACGATCTAACCACCAAAGTCCGCAGACACGTTGCGATGACGATCGATTTCGATGACGTTGTCAAACTCTGCGTATACCAGACAGTTGACAGTCTCTGTGAGCCCCGTGTCGAAAGCAATCTCCATACGCACACTGCCGTTGCGCACTAGGTTCCAATGAGTTGTGTCGCTTGCTGACATATCAGGTGTTAGATCGAATGCCATCAGACAGTATCCATCGTCGTAATCGTCTCTATTTATGAGATTACCAGCATCGCTAAAGTGTATGCCGGAGCCTGAAAACAGACTGTGATACGCCATCACGTATTTTCCCTTGCCGGTTTCGTAGTGTGGTTGTAGCGGTTTGGACGGCACTTGTTCACCGTCCACGTACAGCGAGAAGTAGTTGGTTTTGAAATTTTGAAAGTTAAATGGATTCTTTTTTAAATCGCCATTATAAGCGGCGTTGGTGACCAGTCCGACAATGATTCGTTTCGGCACTTGACCTAGAAACACATTGTCCAAAGTTTTGCTCCTCACTCCAAACGGTAGTGTGAATGTTTTCAATTCCACTCTGGTGATTGGGTATTTAGCTGTGCCGGTCTGAAGCGTTTTGCTGTGCGCCAACAGTACAGTGGGGCTAACTTTACACCTTCGTATCCAGAGATTCGCATCAACAATGTGCACCTTGTAGTCACCGTCATCCGACATAATGGAGAAGGAATCTTTTGATCGGATCAGTTTAAAACGCAGTTCCACACCGTTCAACAGGAACTTGTTCTGATTACACATGTCCACATGTAGGCGACCGAGCATATCGATTTCACGACTTTTATTTGTCATTTTTCGTCTCGCCTTTAGTCCATCGTTATCGTCCAGAGTATTGTCCATGTGGCCGGCATCGTCCGCGTTCCACAATCCACATGTTAAATGTGATTTCCTAGCATCATATCCGTAATTCAGCAATGTTTCAATATACGCTCGATATGCATAAGTGTTGTTTTGTGGTGTGACCAGTTTCTGATTCATACTCATATCGACTTGACTGAATAACGTGTGCAGCCAATTGTTGACTGGGCCAATTTTGTTCGATTCATCGGCATCTGCGATTGCCGCTCCTGTCGACTTGACAATAGACGCTGTAACTTCCAACATTGTTTGCGAAAGATCGGTGTATTCTTCGCCGTTGCCGGGCACAACAAACTCGATGGGCGAATCATCAGTCAGTGTGGAGATTGGTTTGTACTGAATCCATTTGCCGCTCTCGATACTGGTCTGCGTCGGCGGTAGGGAGAATAAGTCCAATTCCGTCTTGACGCATTCACACGACTTTTGATGTAGAAACGACATTGCTAGCGTGTGTGTTAATTGAATATATCACGTACGGAAGTTCTCCTTACTGCTTTCCTCGTCTGCCTCGTCTTCTTCCTAACTGTCCTTCTCTTCTTGCTGCTGCTCTTGGATGACGACGACGACCTTCCTCGAAGGAGTTTCGTCAAAGACTGCGGTGTGACACGACGGCCGCCGAACATGGCGCGCTTCGCGTTCCTCTTACGCGAGAGTCTCGCGTTAGTCTTTCGCGCAGGAGTAGCGCGTCGGTGTTTCGCGGTATTCTTTCGCGTTACGCGACGGTGTTTCGCGCGAGAGCCACCGCCGCCACTTAGCACACGTTGAAGTTTGCCGTCCGCCCTGCGTTTTAGCGAGTCTGTAAACTGGCTGAAATGATCTCTAGCGGCTTCTTTGGGATCCCGCTGGTGCATGGCCATGTCGCCCAAGAATCCAACACCGGATTTCAACGCCTCTTTGGCCACAGCAGAGGCTCCCGACTTGAGTAGCGGTGTGATGGTGCGGAACATACCGCCTAGGAAACTGCCAATTCCATGTCCGCGCTGGTAGGGCGCACCGCGAAATACCCTATCGATACTGCCGCCGGTCTGCTGCAACTGTTGGCGACGGTAGTAAGCCAAGTAGGGATCGTTTGTATTCATAATTGCTGAGCTACTCTTTTGAAATGAAGCTTCACGTACGACGTCCCAAAGAGGAATGACGCTTTTTTACTAGCGTGATCCCTTAGGTCAATATCGATCGTTTCAAATGTTCCTTTCATAACTGGCGCATAATGAGGACTGATGAAATGCACAGTCTTATGCGCGCCGTGTGTGTAGTTATCTCTGTCAATGTTGATAATCTTCAAAAGTGGCGCTGTAGTGTCGCCAATCAGCTGCGGTTCAATCAGATCACAATACACGTACAAGTGTGTCGGCAGTCCCATAGTCAGATTTGGTGGCCATATCGCTGTGAGGTCATTTGTCAAAACGTTCTCGTACGGATCGAAACCCAACTGGAGAGACAGCGCTTCGGTGAAATGCACTTTGCTTATACCGTCCACCATTGTCGTGATCTTGACTCTGTCCTGCTCTTTGTCATACTCAAAGTACAAGTACTGGGTTACATCCTTCGCTTTATTGATCATTTTCAATAAATCGGTTATGTTCTTGTAATAACCGGGTTTCATCTTTAGCATAATGTGCTCGACGCTGAGTGTGACGGGTATACTCGGCAGAACGAGTTTATAGTCGAGCCAAATACACGATTCCTCGTCCACAGTCATATAGGAACATGGATAATGCGCTTCGACCAAAGCCATCTCCCACTCGCCATCGCCTTCTAATCGAATTTGTCTCGGCAGATGTGTAGTGTACTTGGACACTGTGTTTTTTGGAAAATAATCCTTTGAGCTGTTGCTGGGCAATGTCAAATAGAACTGGTTGCTATTAGGCATTTTGCAAATCTTGCGCTCCTACCCAAGAATTGAACTCGTCTCCGTAACCTGCCCACTTGACGAAATAACGCTTACTGCGACCACGACCCTTAGCGTCTAGTATTTCAGCAATCTTGAACAGATGGTCGTTGTATATTGTCACTTTTTGTAATTCGTATTCGTAAAACTGACCAGTCACTTGTTCACCGTTGAGATCCGACAAAGTGTACATTGGCAGAGGCATCAATGTGTTTACACGACGCACCACAAACACTTCTTTACTCCAATTAGTCTCGTAACCTTTTGCGAATGTACCCTTCTCCTTAGATATGCGCACTGTGGTGCCAACTGTCAGTTTTGCCTTAACACGACGCGGTATCTTACCGAACATGCGACGCCATACCTGATGCAATATTCGCTTGTTGTCAACAGTCACATCGACTGGTCGTATTCTGTTGCCTAGACTCTTGTGAGCGCTGTTGTTGTATGCACTAACCAGTTTGTCCAACGCATCTACGTAACGATATGTGTTTTTGTAAGTCAAATATCGCCACATGCGTGTTTTCAAAGTGCGATTCACGCGTTCCACTACGGCCGCTTTAACATCTGGGTTTTGTGTAGTGACATAGATGATTCCGTATTGTTTGAATAACCTTTTCGTCTTGGCACCGGTGAATTCAGTACCTTTGTCAGTTTGTAAACAGCGAGGTGTGTCGGTCGCTTCGGCAAATATCTCCTCGAAAGCGTTGGCCACTTCAGCTCCTTCTTTCCGCCTCAACGTTCGCACATACAGGTGTTTGCTAAACACGTCTATTACAGTCAGTAGGTAGTTGACGCCGTCGTTGTGTTTACTAAGACCACGCATATCGTTCAAGTCCGCTTGCCACAATTCAAATGGACCATACACTATGTAAGGATTGCGCGGGAAACGCTTGCGTGCCGGTTTGTGCAATGTGTAAGTGTCCTGTGTTTGTAACCATTCAATCACTTTGCGTTTTGAAACTGGTTTTGCAGCTCGCACTAAAGGAGCTACACCGCCATACGACGAAGGTTCGATGGGATTGTAATACAAACGCTCCATAATACTGAAAACCTATCCTGTGTACGTTTCCCACTTGTCCAAATTTGACGACGGCTTGTTTCTAGTTAGAAGATCAAACTGCCCTGTCGGTGTAGATGTTACACGTTTTCCTCTTGCCGATCGAAGCCGATTTACTAGCGGTGTTCTCAGTATTGATTCAGTTGATGTGTCTTCCACGTCATCGTCTGATCCTTCTCCTCCTGTGAATGATGATCGATATTCGGCATTTATTTCCTTTAGTGCTCTTAGATTATTCATATAGTCCTTTGGCACGTTCATCGCTTTCAATGCGTTGAGCACTTCCCGCCATCCTGGCGGTGTGTAATCACGCATACGCACCTTTACTATGCAATTTAAGATATCCACTAGATTCGAGTCTGGGATTTTTACACCGTTGATGTACACTGAATAGCCACTGTCCCAACTGATTAAGCTGCCGTCACGTTTCATGAAACGTAAAAGATTGCGGGCATCAGATCTGTAAGTTTTGGAAAACGTTTCCACAATCTCTTCCACTGGGCCACCTTCCGCAGCGGGGTGCGCTCGTCGACTATGTTCAATCCCACCCGTCTCCACGATTGGTATGCTAATCGGTTGGCGTCTATTCTCTGCAATATGCAAGAAGCGATGTAACGCCTGTTTGTACAATTTCCACTTTTCACTATCGTCCATACGTTTGTTATTCAATATTTGTTGCATCTCCGCGTCGAGGCTGTTTTCACTGGATAGATTAGTCGGTCTGTTATCCGTAGCATTTGATTGCAGTCGATCAATCAACTCTTGTGGCACAACTACCATCTTCTTTGCATGTTCCATTTCTGTGCTAATGACTAGCTACTTTTCTAAAGTGTAACTTCACGCACGACGTTCCAAAGTGAAATGGTAAATGATTACCAATGTTATCTCTTAAGTCAATTTCCACACTGTCAAAAGATCTATTCATAACAGGCACATAGTGCGGATCGATGAATGATGTTGATTTATGCAATCCGTATACATAAGTAGACGTGGATATATTGACAATTTTCAATAACGGTGCGACTGTATCGCCGACCATCTGCGGCTCGACTAAATCACAGTACACGTACATGTGTGACGGTAAGCCAAGACGAATGTTGGGCGAACGGATGCTTTTGTTAACTGCATCACCTTCCAGCGTCAATTCATTCGGATCGAACCCCAATTGAAGCGCTAACGTCGGACTTAATGTAATTTTTCCA
Organism: Allygus modestus; assembly: GCA_963675035.1. Classification (NCBI taxonomy): domain Eukaryota; kingdom Metazoa; phylum Arthropoda; class Insecta; order Hemiptera; family Cicadellidae; genus Allygus; species Allygus modestus. The sequence continues at coordinate 273,969,684 of OY776111.1, forward strand.
ACATCAGTTCCCATCGATACTTCAATGAATTTGTTGTATGAGTTTTCAACGGTGAACTTTACACCAAAAGTAATCGCTAGTTCTTGTGAATTGATATGATCACACAATTCTTGAATATTTGCGTAATCACCAGTCTTCAATTTAATTCTGTGGTTTTGTTTTGGAGTAGCTGACACTACTGGTGTTACATCGGCAGTGCTGTCCATAACCCGCGCCAACGCTTCTATGTTCACTTTTGCTTCCTCTTGCGGTTGTATGCAAATGTCAATTGTTTCGTCATTACCGACAGATAGAAATGTCATTGGATAGTGCGCTTCCACAAGTGCAATTTCCCAGTCGCCAGCGTCCAGTTGAATAGCTCTCGGCAAATGTGTTATATAATTTGCAACTGTATTTTTCGGATAATACTGCATCGAACTGTTGCTGGGCAGTGTCAAATAGAACTGATTGTTGATGCCAGCCATTTTTATCTACTCAGTGCTGCTTGTAGTACTGCGCTCAAAAGTAATGGTATAAAGATTCCACCGCCTTTTTGTATGAGATACTTTCGTTTCTTTGACCAGCCTTCGCCGCGTTTCACCAATCGACGTAGCGTCGCCTTGTGTTTGCTTAACTGACTTTTACTCTTCTTCGCCAGAGGAACGTTACCTCGCAACACGTTGTATGCGCACTCACACACTGAGCGAATGCGGCTCTTGTCACACACCTTTAACAGTGCCTTCCGCTCCTTGGGTGTTGCGTGTATGAAAGCCGTAAGCAGAGCTGCGTCCTTCCGCAAGCACGACATGATTACTACTGATGGCGAAATTACCTTTTCTTTGGCAAGTACACATAGTTGGTAGAATCGTCTGGAAATATGCAACTTCGTATTCGCATATTCTCGTCTGTTGATTGTTTCAAGTCTATCAGTAGGTAGCCGTGTGGATTCCTAGTAGCGTCAGCGTACGCCTCCTCGATGAATTTCGGGCTGTCTGGATATATTTGTCTGGCCAAGTACCTAATCTGAACTCTATCTCTAGGATTCTTAAAACACACAATGTAATGTGCATTCAGTGAGATGTCCCTCTGCCCGCGTCCTTGATGAAACAAATTTTGTGTAATGAAAAACACACTAATGTTGCGATGATGGCAACCTTTTGTGAAAAGATCCACCACACGGTTGTCGGCCTCACGCATCATATCGTCTATAATCACAAGTATCGGCTCGTTACCAGAAAAATCCTCCAAGTTTGGTAGACCTTCTACGTGGTTAATGGTGACATTTTTCGAGTCGCCACCACCATCACCACCACCACTACCATAATGCCAGTTTATACTGGTAAATGGCGTGTCACACATTTCTGTAATGTGTTTTATAAACTTTGACACAAACTGAGACTTGCCACAACCCGAAGGTCCCGCCACAATGGCTGAGAACGGATGTTTCCACATCAAGCCCATGATTACTACTGAGCTACTAAACACCTCACAGTTACCATACTAACACTCTTAAACTTACTACCAAAGGACATTTTTGGGGTTAAGTGAAATAAATAACACAGTGGTTATGTTCTGAACGTGACTATAAGTATTGACTACGAAAACTAATTTACAAAGGTATTTACATAATCTTCAAGTCTTGCTTTACATAAACTCCAAAGGTGTGAATCTGCTATTGGAACCCCTCGGGCTGCGCTTCACCAAGCGAAGGCGTTCTCCAAACCCGCTGTTGTAGCGCTCGATGTCGGTGTTGCTCAGGACCTCGTTGAAGCGCCTAGGCAGGTAGACTCGCAGAAAGAAGTCGTCCCCGACCTGCCCCTCCAGGATCACGATGATCGTCTCGCCAAAGTGTGTGATGGCTCGCTCCATCGCAGTGATGAGATAGCCGCATTCCTCTCGGAGATCGGCTATCCTGGTGTAGAGCGGAGAGTCAGACTTGCAGTTGTTGAGGGTGGCTCTCAGGTCCGCGGTTGTTGCAGTGCCGTTCAAAATCGAAAACTCTGGCTTGAAAGTGCTGCTGCTCGACATCTCTAGTAGTAGTTGGAGTAGGTCTATGTGAGGCGTTGGTCTGGTGGCGAATGATGCTCAATCGGGCGGGGCTCCGCCTTATAAACCCTCGCCGCCATTTTCTTCTACGTGGGTGGTCCGAAGGGTCGGGCGCAGGTGTTCACACAAAAAACCGACGCGTCGAGACCTGTCTGGGAATGCGGATGCTCTAGTTGAATGCCGGCGCCACTCGTTGTTTCTTCCTCACAGCTCGCTTCTTTGGCGTTGGCTGCAAAACTGCACTGCGTTGTGTAACAGTTTGAGTTAAGCCTGTCATTTTCGGTACTCCTGTTGATTTATAGATCCACATGTTTTCCACTTTATCAACTACTTGTTTAACACTTTGGTGCATTTCACCATCTTTGTCCAAAAATAAACCGCACATGAACACCATATCTGTACCATCGTACATTTCCATTTTCAATAAAATTTGTCCTTTGTTTCCTGGGTTTTGAACTGCGAAAGTATTCCCATCGTCCATCCATGACACTATGGGAGAATCATCTGTTGGTTTTGGCACCCATCCTGGTTTCTTGGTTTCCACTTCGATGGGAGTTGGCCTCCTTCGTCTCTTGCAGGCAGTGGTCGGTTTTACAAATGACGACTGAGGTGATGCCAACGTCTGATCACTAGCATTATTGTTCATAACCTCAATCTCCTGAATAAACGATTTGATATAGTCGTCCGCAGAAGCGTAAGCGTCCATGTTCACGTCCTTACCGTGTGACTTCAACCGTACTACTGACTGGTGGTGCGTCTGCTCACCCTTGAAGTAAACTGTACGCACTCGCTGTGACACATCTTGTTGCAATAGGTTAGATGTTTGATTTTTTCACCCAACATCAGTTCCAACGGTCTGCGGAATCTAATTTCATCTATTGCGATTTGAGTCCACGTTAATTGTTGTACATCCTCGCACGGCTCGTAAGTGTACTGTGTATTTAGCTCCTCGTTAAATTTAACAGTCTGTTTTCTTTTCTTCATAGTTATATTCTTTCACATGATATTCAATATTTTTGTTTTCTTCAAAAGTATGCTGTTTCATATGTTATTTTCTCTCAAACACATCTCTCGCTCTATCCAACACTAACTTGATTGCGAGTATTTCTCGGATGTTGTTACGTTTATAACGTATTTTGTTCATTGATGTGGTGATTACTTTTCTTGCGTCATCCGCACTGGTCATCTTTGGAGCACGTATCGACTGTTACTACCTGACTAGCGTCGAAGGTTCTGGAACGAGTCCACAAGTGCATACTTATGCATTGTCAAAGATATGTTCAACTACATTAATGAAATTGTGCGAGGTTAGGATGTTGTTGTATCTGCAGTCAATGTGCATGCCGTAACTCTTCATCACTTCTTTAGCCTTATTCACTATGTTTATGCCGTTGGGGACATTTTCTCTACAGTAGCACATTGTAAATCCTTCTTCCTTTGCTTTTTTCAAGGCTTGTTTGAAATTCCTCTTCTGTGTTCGAATGCACTTGTATTCGCAAACTCCGTACTGCTCTAGAAGGGTTTCCCTAATCATCACACAAAATATATGCTTCAGATTTGCATCTTCAGGCAACACTGCCACTTTAGGTGTCTGTTCGATCAGCGTTTGATTCATGGATTGGTTTTCCATACACAATATATCATTTGTAGTTTTAAACTCGGAATTTGTTTGATCTAGCTTTCGGTTATTTGTCAGCGACTTTGTAAGTGATTGTAGCAGCCGTTGGTTCTCGTTTATAAGTCTGTACTGACCATGTTTTCTAATGGAAGGTAAGACTTCACTTGTAACCCATCTTTTGAAAGCTTTGGCTTCTGGTCTCAAGGAGCGTAAGATAAGGGAATACAATCCAGATTCGTTGATGACGGTAGACTGTAATTGGAAGTTAAAGGGGGGTGTATCGATACACCCCCCTTTGCTGTATATGTTCAAAGCATTACACCTATCTTCCTCATCAACATTAATCCGCACTGCTTGTTTTGTATCTTGATAACCTATTATTTGAGCTACATCCTTGGCTTTGAACCACGGATTATCGCTGCTATCAAACAGTACAGACAAAGGCTGGTCTTTAAACACATAGTAGGTTAAGTGAGCCATTTTTTAGGTTAGGTAAAAACGTCGGGTGAACACTGACAGAACGACCCACAGCCTATTACACAACCACACACTTCAAACTCCCGAACAAGAATGAGCCCGTGGGTGTTTGACAACTGGTGTTCTGTCGATTTAATTACTAGGGGGAGATTTTCGCTCCCCCTAACACATAATAGGTTAGGGGGAGATTTTCGCTCCCCCATACGTCAGGAATTGTTGAAGACTGGAACAAGAATGAGACCGTGACAACTGGTGATTTATTGCTCGGAATTCGACGCGGGTGGTCTATAATTATGGGTTCCTAGAAGGGTCAGCCGTCTTCCCGTCGAGGTATCAAATTACAGCATCCGCATTCCCAGACAGGTCTCGACTTGTCGGTTTTTTGTGTGAACACCTGCACCCTCCCGTCGAGGTATCAAATTACAGCATCCGCATTCCCAGACAGGTCTCTACTTGTCGGTTTTTTTTGTGAACACCTGCACCCTCCAGTCGAGGAATCAAATTACAACATCCGCATTCCCAGACAGTAGACTGGACGCGTCAGTCGGTTGTGCGAACAGCTGCCTCGGTGCAGAGTACTTGAAGGGGGGTGTATCGATACACCCCCCTTTGCAGTATATGTTCAAAGCATTGCAATTATATTCTCCTCAAAATTTGCATTCACTGGTAGTTCAATTGACCGCAAGCGCTGATGGGCTAGCTCTGTTGGTTGTAGCGTTACCCTGTTCAACTCTTGTATTAATTATCCAAAGTATGTCATGTGGGTACTGAGAATACTCGGCTTGACGAGGAGATTCAAAAAATGCAAAAAAAAAAAAAGGTCAAAAGTGTGGTGCGGGCCCCTTTTTTGTAAACATCATCCAAAGTGTACGATGTGGGTACTCAAATGACTCGGCTCGACTAGACGAACAAGAATCTGCAATCAGAATTCAAATCCGACTTATGGTAACCGATATAGCCCGCCCCCCCCCCCACTACATCGTCCAAATGTACTTTGTGGGTATGCAAATTACTCGGCTTGACTAGACGAACAAGAATCTGCAATCAGAATTCAAATCCGACTTATGGTAACCGAGATAGCCCCCCCCCCCTACATCGTCCAAATGTACTTTGTGGGTATGCAAATTTCTCGGCTTGACTAGACGAACAAGAATCTGCAATCAGAATTCAAATCCGACTTATGGTAACCGAGATAGCCCCCCCCCCCCCTACATCGTCCAAATGTACTTTGTGGGTATGCAAATTTCTCGGCTCGACTAGACGAACAAGAATCTGCAATCAGAATTCAAATCCGACTTATGGTAACCGAGATAGCCCCCCCCCCCCTACATCGTCCAAATGTACGTTGTGGGTACTCAAATTTCTCGGCTCGACTAGACGAACAAGAATCTGCAATCGGAAATCTGATCCGAGGTTAGGTTAGGTTAGGATGGGTTAGGTTAGGTTAGGTTAGGTTAGGTTAGGTTAGGTTAGGTTAGGTTAGGTTAGGTTAGGTTAGGTTAGGTTAAGTTAGGTTAGGTTAGGTTAGGTTAGGTTAGGTTAGGTTAGGTTAGGTTAGGTTAATATTCGCAAAAAAAAAATTCGCAAAAAAAAAAAAATTCGCAAAAAAAAAAATTCGCAAAAAAAAAAATTCGCGAGGGGGGGGGGGCTCGGGGGGGGGGGGCGTCCCTCCTGTCCCTCCTGAGCCAGGAATGTCCTTCTTACCCTACTACTGCGTATTTGATACACCCGACCGTGTAATGGTGCGGGGTAATGTATCCTACACGGTTCCTCGTGGTGGCTAAAGCTGACTAGTGTGGAGTATCGTATCAATTAACTCTTAGCCTTCTGACTAGGTAAGACAGTAGCAATAGCAGACCTCACCACTCCGTATTTGATACACCCGACCGTGTAATGGTGCGGGGTAATGCATCCTAGACGGTACCTCGGCCTGGCTGGAGCTGACTAACCCCGCCACTTCGCCCTGCCTACGTTCGTTGTCTCCCTATCACTTAACTCGTACAACAGTCTCCATATCAACAGTAATGGAATAAAGGTGTTAATAAACGTATTAAATTTAAATTCCATCAGATTCAAAAAATCAAGGACTAACACGCGTAACTGAGTGTTAAAGCATTACTAGTACACGATAGAAGGCTCGTATACATAATTCATTTGATAAGATAGGTAAATTCATTAGTAATATTTTTACTATTTAACTTTTTAAATATTCGTAGATTATATTTCTTTTGATCATAACACATAGCTCGCATTATTGGCTTTGAGCTTTATTTTTTGAAACGTGGTTCGATAAGATCAAGAGTTAACAGGATTCTGCTAAATATCCGAGTAGTTATGCGGGATTTAGCCTGCCGTGGTCACAGTTCCCGCAGTTTTTCGCGTGGAGCCGTCAGTGGCCGGCGTTTTGGCCGGTCTGTGGACCCGCGGTCAAAACCTCTTTTATAATTTACACGCTCCGACCGTGGGTTCAAAGTTTTATGAGGGATGACAAAACTGTTACCGAACCAAAATTTTACCTTAACCTGACTGTTTCAGCGTATTGGTTTTCTTGTATCAACAAGCAAGAGACGTATAAAATGTAAGTAATAAAATGTTAGTGCTTATTAACCTTCAAGAGTTTTGTTCCTGAATATTAAAATATATCTTAACTCAAACATACAACGCAATAGATTGAAAAACTAATAACGTTTTCTTTTTACTTGGAACTGGTAGAAAAACTGATATTCTTTATTTGAAAAATATTGAAAGGTTGTCTCTCCTTAATAAGGCGAAGTTACTAACTTGAATATAAGTTTAGCAACATAATTACCCAAGACAGTTCTATAATTAAAAAATGTAAATATCAATCCTTTGTAGTCTTTAAATACCTTCAAATATATGCTCAACGATGTGTGTATAGGATTTTATTAAATAGGATAGGTACGGATCTTTTTTGTTTGTATGTGTTTTACGGCAACTGGTGTATGCTATGGTGGGAGAATACTATGAATCATGTGGTCCTATCACATAGTTTGGTAAGTCGCAGAGGCACTGGGCAGATCCAGGTAAAATACATATCCAGGTGAATAATTCTTATCTAAATTTAAATTTGAAAATATCCTATGTATATTAACAATTTAATATTGTTAAATAATATCACAAATAACATCCATGATCGTGATTTACCATTACATGAGACTTTTCTCAAACATTTATTGTTACAACATAAGTGATTGTAAGGTTTAGTTTTTCACATACAAATCGCATTGGGAGATCCGGGCTTTATTGTTTTAATTGAGGGTTTAGCAGTGATTTTAATACATTTTTACAACTCTGTTGATCCTATTAAAAACAAAAAACGAGCTACAAACAAATCCACCATATTTAATGTCACACGTGTTAATTACACGGTCGGATTTTATCCCTGGAAAAGCTTTTAAGCGTCGATCGGAGTAAAAATTGCGCTCGTTTGTGGATCAGTAATATGTAATTTTCGCAGTAAAACTCGTGTAAAAACGGCGGAGAGGAACCGATTATCGAATGTCCACTCGCGACGTCATCGACAATCGAATCGGCGCTCGTTATCGTAGATTGTTGGCGCGCTTTTTTGGGCGTTCCCGCGCAATCAAAGTTTGATTCTTCCCTCCGCTGATTATTACGACCGCATTCACGAGTCAGCCTCACTCACAAAACAACATTCAATCGCCATTTCGTCATTTCACTCGACATAATCTCATTTCCCACCAAAACCTCCCGCCCTTTTATTGAATAAACAAGTCGCATTATGTGCTCGGCGTGACAACTCTCGTTTGCGTTCGAACGGAAAATCAAGCAGCGTTACTTTTCTCTTTCTTTAAACATAGTATCTTGTCTTTGAAATATTTAGTTACAAACATGGAAACGAAGCAAATGATCAAATGATAGTAGGCGAAACAATCTTTATTTCTGTTGGTTTTAGGTTGATTTATATAACACATAGTTGCCTTGAGATTTTCCAAATTTCGCCTTAAGTGTACCTAAACTATTTACAACTACTAACGCTATTTTATAATCTTATTCTTTAACATAATTCAACCCCCCGCATGTACTTTAAATTACTGTTAGACAGGTAAAAACAAGCTTACACCTCGTATTTGTGCTTAATGACAATTGCTTATTATGGATACACGAAACATATCATAGTAAGTTGATAACATAACTCACTGTACTATGCTTTGATCACTGGAATTTATTGCATCAAGAAGGGACTCAGCGATGTAAATACTACTGGATTGGCAGCTGCAGTTTCAAGAGCCGGGGCAAACCGCCAGTGGTTGCGTTTTTTTAATTTGAAGGCGCAAGGTGGCAAAGCCTCTAGCCGTGCTTTACTATAACATTGATACGGCACATTTTCGTCCTCTTTAAGCGTGTAATTTGCTTTTAAGACATAACACATTGTGAGCTATCATTCTGAAGATATAATTGATCAAATATGTTACATGATTTACAATTTTGTAAATTGATTAATGTTATTGATTCGACTTGTTAGGTATAATATGCTGAGTACCTCGTAAGCGACTGCGTTATGTTCGCATTTTTTAAGTGTCTTTAAAGACTCTGACCCGTATTACTATGTTTAATGAAAGATAAATGAAAATAACAAGATTATTAAAACAAATAATTATAGTTTAATTCATAAAATATCTCAAAACATATTACTTTACATGGAACAAATTAAATGTTTTGGAACAAAACTATTTTTTTCAGCTTCTACCTGACATCTAAATTGTTTTGATTATAGGCTTTAAGTTCATTTTTATCTTATCATACGAAAAAAACTGTTCCTATAATTTTAATTAATCTTAACTCGTGACTGGCATCAGAAAATTCCTAGTTTGAAATATGATTCCTGAACAGGGTCCTCGAAAATGCATACAAGCATACAATAATAAATCTGACAATAATTTTGGGGAGGATCGGAATGTTTAAGCTTCAAATAGGTACAAATTGTATGACCTCACGTTAACTGGTATTCTCAAACTATAGCCAAGTTCCTTCAAGAATATTCTCCCATTCAAACAACATGGAGTAAAAATTTTAAAACTAAAGCGGGATTTTTAAGTTTTACATTTTTTTGTTAATCTGCTGAATAAAAACTATAAAATGACGCATCGATTATCCAAATCAGTTGAGAAATAACTTCGTAGTGGGCCGAAACCGAAATTCCTTAGCGAATTATCACGGTGTCTCAAAAGTCGACGACCAACTTCACAGCCTTGTTACATGGATTATTTCCAGCAAAAAATTATAATATATTGTCATCATATTCTTCATAGTTTACGAGCTATCGACGTTTAATATATTTTATAATCTGTGTATTGCAATCTCATAAATAGATCTTAGGCTAGGAAACATGCACGTAGGACCATTAATATACAACCTATAAAACTATAATATAAAACCATTAATATAAACGAAAAACGTTATTAATATAAAACTTGTACAGCGAATAAAATAAACAGTAATTATGTAGAAATGCAGTTTTTAAGGGTTTAATAAAACTAAAAAAATTAACGCAATTTAAATTTAAGTTCCAATTTTTTATACTTAAAATTAATGGCTAATTTCAGTAAAATTATAATAATTTAAACAAAATAAAACAATACTGAAATTAGCGAAGTGAATGTTTTAATATCTCAATAATATTATTATCTGAAATCAATAAGACAGTTTTAAGATATATGATCACTGTCTATCAGAAAATGTAGACGAAATCACCGTTTGAACATAACAAGTTTGTTTTAAATCTTAAATTTAAATTGTGTTAATTTGTGTTGTTTCATTTGATTAAACTCCTAAAAAATGCATTTTTTATAACAACTGTTCATTTTTATCCAGTGTAAGAGTTGCGCATATTTTCCTGCCAACAAATTATTTATGAGATTGCAATACACACATTAAAAATATTATAAACGTCAATAGCTCGTACACTATGACGAATATGATGCCAGTGAAGTTTGGTCGTCAACCTTTGAGACACCCTGTAGGAAGATATCAAGCAAGCATTTACTTACTAGTGGAAATAAATATTGCCTCCTGCCTATTAGCGAGACCATGCCCCAACGGCGAGAAACCACTTCTTACCACCTCAGCGCCAGCACGGCTTTGGATGCAGTCTGCAACGCGTAGATGCGTGCTCTCGGGAATCGTCATCTGCCTTTACGGGCAGTTCACCATCCTGTAGTATTATTTACATCGCTGAAGGGACTTAAAAGTACAAGATGTAATTTGTACTTTTAAGTCCCTTCTTGATGCAAAACATTCCAGTGATCAAAGCATAGTACAGTGAGTCATGTTATCAACCTACTATGACATGTTTCGTGTATCCATAATAAGCAATTGTCATTATAACTTTATCTAAATTGTTCTTGGCTTCTCCCTTACGATACTACCACCGTACACCGTACTAGATTAGACTAATCAGACTAATGGCAGGTGAGTTTTAACTGTATTCTGTATTCAATAAAGGCAGGTAGAGGCAAGTGTCGGCGAGTTGACGCGGAGTCGGAGGCGTTGACAGCGAGAAGTAGGTGTTTGACTTGAACCAGGAGCACAGTGGAAATCTAGGGCCCAGTAAATAATGGCACCTCCCGCCCCCAGCCGCGCCAAACAAACAATGGGGCCTTATCTCAGGTCCCTTTGTTTTCTCAGCAAATCAGCTTCTAACATTCACTTTATCTTCATTTCTCTCCCCGCGCGGAGAAAACATCCGGCAAATATCTGGTGTCGTCGTAGTCGGCACCGGTGTTGGATCCGTCCAGTCGTCATTGATACAGTCGTATGTGATCGAGCTGCCATGTAGTTGTTATAGGCTAGTGGTAACACGTTGAAGAGAATTTAATGCTGCTTGTGTTTCAGTGAAAGGCGTTTGACTTACTATGTTACGCCGATGTTAAATTGAATAACATCAACACTTTGCTTGATACAAATCTGACTTTCTGAGGGGTTTGAAAAAAGTCAACTTATCAAGTTATGAATAACTATTCTAATTATTACAAGTTCGTTTGTACACGATTGTAACAATAATTTAAATAAAATTAACAAACACGAAGTCCGTTAGTTTCAAATTCGATATTTAAGATTATCAAAATCGTTTAAAGTGTTCGATGACCTGGTTTGTATGTTAAAACACAACAATATATTACAACTAGGTAAAAACCCATTTGTTTCTCTTTCGTATTGCGTTATTTTAAACATAATAAATGCCAAGTAAAAACTAACATCAATATAGGGCAATAACAAAATGTTAATCGTTTTTAAAAACTTTGCTGTTCAAGTAATTCTAATATATTTTTATTCTAAAATATTATTGTTCTATAATGTCTAAATTTCAACAGTATAAAGAATCCAGTGGCAAATAACTATAACAGTTAACATGGCAATCATGAATAAACAAACTTCGACATAAATATTCTGATACAAATAATTTTAATACCGTGAACAGTGTAATTAAAATTTTAGAATTACTAAAACACAGTTAGAACAAATTGTACTCCAAGTCAACAAACAAAAGTAAAACTCCTCCAAAATCACATGTGATTTTTAACATTTTCAGCAGATTTTCAGCAGAGATGAGCGGAAAACAAACACGTGTTAGGAAATCAGAGAGAAGCGGCGGAACTGGAGCGGATGGGCAATCAGCAGCGCGTTCGATCGCGACGCCCAATTGGACTTTAACGGGCTACATGCGAGGAATATGTAACTTAGAGCGGCACCCCTGCGAGGGAAGGGGGTAGGGGTGGCACACTGCCGGGCAGGAGGGGGTTGTTGTTTGATCATCACAGATTAATTAATTACGCTTTCCCCCGTATTCCGGTTTTATAACTCGATCGTCCTTGATTCAATTTCTAGCCGAGCACCTTAGTCATCCGATCATTGGTATATTAGAGTGCTAAGTGCTAAGGTACAAAGCGGTATGCGTGTTACTTGTTTTGTTCGGGTATCAAGTTTATTTAAGTTTGTGCGCTTTGATCTGTTTAAATTAGTTTAAATTATTATTGATAAGTAAGGGTTTTATGATGTTAAATATATTATAAAAACCATCAAGCTGACAGAGTTAATTTATTCTTTCAACCTCTAATAGCTGTAGATTACACACACAACCTTTTAGATTCCATAGTGGGAATAAAAGCGGCGCCTACAACAATCAATATCAGATCGATTCTACATAAATTACTATACTTCATAAGTATAGTAATTGTATAAAGTTGTAAAAACTGAAAAAAAAATACAAATTTTAGTTCAGCACATGTACTTGTGTTTTTAGTTATGTTATTTGATTTAATTTCTTCCCAACCCAACCAATTAAAATGTTATTTATTTTTAATATTTTGCCCAAGCAACATTCATTATAGCACGTCACGTCGGGTAGTTGTCTTTACTGCGCGTTGGTGCATGGTATCAGTATTTAACTCGAATATTTGTTAAGGTAAATAATAATAAAAAAATCAATATCTATGTAGCATTTAGTTTACTGTAGAACATGAAGAAGTGTAATAAAAAGAAAGAATAATGATAATAGGAAGTGAAGAAGAAAAGTAATAAAAAAATTAACAATCAAGAAGAAGAAGCGCCATTAAATAAGAAGTGAAGAAGAAGAAGTCAAGAAGAAGAAGACGGAGAAGTGAAGAAGTGTCATTAAGTAGTCAAGTAATAATGCTTCGGGAATAAACTGTTCTGATAAAATAAAATAAATAAATAAAACGCTCGTTAATAAATAAATTCTCAGAGATATATCGTGATTAAAAATTAAACACGATAATCCATATCGGCTACGCTAGTGTCTTAATGCCTTATCATAAATTTAAGGACACCCAGAGATGTTGACCAAATCCTTTAATTCCTCGGGCCTTGAGGGGGCTGAAGTGGGGAGGGGGGCTTCGACATCTGGGGCGGGGGCGCAGGTGCCCCAATCATTGTTCCCCTATCACATTTAATTATACATGTTAATTGCATTGCATTAGTGGACCGGTCAACAGGCCGTCGGCCAGCCTGCGGCCAGTCTCCAATTACAGCGAGCCCTGGGTGCTAATATAGTTGGCCGAGGTCACCTGAGTGCTTGCTCGCTCACAAAAATGTTGTCTTCTCACTAGACATTTCACTACATCTTACATCATATCAATGATTTAAAAATCAATCTTGGAATAGTTGTATCATATCGATAAGAATTAATAGGTTGTTTTACAAATTGTATAAAATAATTGTTTAACGTTTTATATTCTTGCAAATAAAGGAGGACATTATTATTGTTACCCTTATAAATATTATAGTTACATTTTTAACTCCCGAATTGACGTAAAACTCCTCAAGTATTACTATGTTGTCTGTAAAAGTAAACTTGTAGAATGTAGTCCCCAAAATAATAATTTTATTTAAAAAAAATTTACTCTCATCTATGAAGTTCACCTTTTCAATAAAAGCTTTAAATATCTTTTCCAGTTTTTACCGGAATCAAGTGCCGTACTTCTAGTAAAATACTTCTAATGCGATAATATTATGCAATTCAATACACTGAAATCTATACTTTCAACTAAAATCACGCTACTTTTTTATTTTCGTCGACCTAAAGCCTATAAAACGTTCACTTCAACGTACAATTCAGTCCTAACCTGAATTGTACGAACGCTAATACATGTAGTTAATTAGAGAATGGGAATTAAATAGTATTAGTACCAGAAAACGAAGTATTAAATAGTATTAGTACCAGAAAACGAAGTATTAAATAGTATTAGTACCAGAAAACGAAGTATTAAATAGTATTAGTACCAGAAAACGAAGTATTAAATAGTATTAGTACCAGAAAACGAAGTATGGTTTTAAACTCAGTAAAAAATGCTTATAGTCAAGATACAAGAGTTTTTACCTAGATATGGTTACTTTTAAATAATCCCCACCAAGCCATTTTATAATTAAAATAATCACTCTCACAAAAATTAAAGTACAAAGCTTTCCACTCCGAGATGAAAGACACCTTTTGCTGTTTTCAACATTTTTGCACTTCCTCCGGTCCGCCGCGGCGGGTGAGACAATACGGTCCCCGGAGGGTTAAGCTGAGTTTCCTCAGCCATTCCAATTAATGAAATGGGCAGTGGCTGCTATGTAGTGGCAATCTCAATCCTGGTTGCATGTCGCCGCCGCGGCGCACGCGACTGCTGCTGGACTGTTCACTGCACACTGCTCGTCAATACATCGAGTCCACCGAGTAACCGTAGGTAGATAATGTAGAGAATAGAGTAGAGTCGCTACCTCTTGTGTACACTAGCATATAGTGTATACTAGCATAGTGGTTAGAGATGGATTGGAAGAAACAGGAGCAACTCTAGTGCAGCCTATCGCAGGAGGTTTAGATGTCATTGAGTGGGGTAGAAACCATTTAATATTGACAAATATAAAGATCATATAAACGGTATCAGAAAACTGAGCCATGCTTTATCCATTTTAGCTCTATTTAAATAAATATATTGCTTTATATTTACTAAATATGGAATATCTAGGATCGTAGCATGTATTACAAATCCTTGAGTAAACTAATTTTTCAGAAATGTCGATCTAAATCCTGTTATTGAAGGTACCACACAGTGATTTGCTTCTCACAGTGGTTTTAAGGCGAGAAAACTCCCTTTCCCCAGGATTACCTGACAAAATTGTCCTATTATTGCCTATTGGCCATTGTTAACTTCACGTAATTACCAAGTTTTAGTGAAATTGATAGTTAAATAAAAGATAAAACAGTATTTATTTATTCCCCATGAGAATACTATTGGAAAGGGTACTTATTTTACCGTTAATCGAAAAACATAAATTCTACCCGCAACCATTAGACATAGAATACTACTTTATTCAGTTCGATAAGTTTTTTATATCGTTAATAAGTGAATTACATTAAAGATTGTAGTTTTAAGAAACATTTAAAAAACATAATTTTTGAACCCTACTAGCCCTATAATAAGCTACCTGAACCCGAATTTTCCCAGTCATGCACTAGAAGCAACCTAAAGCACATTAAACTACCAGATTTTAGTTCAAATCGTTAGAGCCGTTTTTTGAGAAATTTGACTTATGTTTTTCCTAGGTTTTGGGGAGAATTACCTTTGAACAAAAAACAGAAAGCATGGAGATACTATGGATCAGTACATACATAACCAAACAATACTTTCTCAATGTACTATGTATAGGTGTTGAAAGTAAGAAATGTGTTAGAAATGTGTTGTGTAAGAATGTTGTGTAAGAAATTGAAGCTAGGCGCCCTATGAATAGGCAATCTCTCTATACTAAACGCCATGGATTAATGAATTTCACGTGATAGAGGGTGCAAATGATAGGCCTGCGGTGGGTGTGAAGGTGGTAGAGCAGGTAAGTGAGAATGAGGGAGTATGGAAGATTCAAGTGTATGCTAATAAAGGGTCGTCCACAACTACAGTCTCCGCTCGGCTTATCATCGAACCGAGCCTTTCTTCGTAAACGATTTCGTTTACACCTCTTTGTAAAAGAAGTGATCTGATTAAGTGAATGTCGCACCTTTTAATTTGGTGGAGAAATAAAGATAAATAACCATAACTTATACAGGGAGGTCCGTTATACAGTATAATGTCAGTTCTGCCCTTTATAACAAACAATAAATCAACAAAACAATCATGCTATTTTGAAATAGGGGGACCTACAGCATTTAAATGATTTTTGATCACCCAAGGTCACAGTACACCACCGAGTTAAAACTATTGTTAAATAGTGCAGGAGTTGACACTAGCCTAGGATAGAGAGAGCCCAGAGCTTACTCAGAAGAAAAAAGGTTGAGTGGTTAGAGTGGTTATGAATATGGTTGATTTATAGTGTACAAAATGCACAGTTTATAAGAGTTACGTAGGAAGGTTCATGGATGACCACACATTTAAGGGTTTCTGGCAAATATAGGCCTATGTTTATCTTATATTAAGATCCCATAAGTCGTATGAAAACGTAATATGTGTTTGTAAATGAATGGCTAAAATGTACTTATACAATTATGATAGATCTTTACACTGGTGTAAACAAGGCAAACATTAACTTGATATCAAGCAATCTTAGAAATAAGCTGAAAACATGATTTTAAATGTGTCCACTATTTTAACTTGTATTAAGATTAAGTCTGTTTGGATACCAATCAATTTATAAAGTGTGAAAGGCAACTAAAAGACAGTATCTCTATTACATCACAAGCTATACAAGTTCATATTGTAAGCTAAGAGTACACCCATGATCTATAAAACAACGAGTCTATGATTGGCTGGCAGTCAAGCTGTGCAGTTTATTGTGGTTTCAGCTAATTCCGGAGAAAAATATTTTGACTCACTGATCCGGAACTAATAGGAAGTAAACCTTCCGCAGCTAATCAGCCAGCATGGGGGACGCCGTACGCCGCTCTGATGTGCTAGCAGTGGTGGTGTCATTACGTAGACAAAGCGCCCACGGGGGCTCCGCCTAGCACCCTGCTGCTTCTTGTATGCCCACAATCAAAGGGTGTTCTGTGCTGAGATCGTGTTCCCCGAGTTATAACTATATTTTTGAGGGTTTGTATTATAAGTGACCTACAGACGAAATGAAGTATTAGTGGACAAGCTTGTTTTAGTACACCAGATGTTAGCAAAGTATTTTTGTTAAGCTATAGTTTAAAATGCCTATGAATAAAACATATTTTTTAGAAATATGTGTTAGGTGTTCCCGCACTTTAAACCGAATCGTCAGTTATGCAATTTCTAGATAGAATAAATAATTATTTTAATTATTTATTTTGAAAATTATAGCTAGCATCTTCATATTGTTGGTTACAATATTTGTATTTTGTTATTTTGAAACTCTTATTCATACTAACTTTGTTACTGTTCTATCTGTTATTATGATCAAATTTATTCTGTGTATTTATTTACCATCCAGTTCAAGGTTATATTATTTACTGATAAAAACTAATCAAAATTTACATCGGTAATTTATAGATGTTTAAACTCCTCACTTACAAGTCGTTCTTATCTATGAAAACTTGAATAATTGTGTGTTATGAATTAATTCTAGACCATTGATCAAGGAGCCTGAGGTTTTAATACAATATTCGTCACTTCTAAGAAATTAATCCAGAAAAATCATCCTGAAACCACCTATAACCAGACAACCCTGCGTTATTATTCCAACTAAAAGCATCAATAGACACGGACGTAATGAGATTGACAATCTGCAGAAAGTACGTGTTTGAGAGAAGTGGAATCCGCCGGAAACGCTGAGTAATATTATTCCAGTCCGGCTCGAGTTTGACAATTCAAACCATTCCAAATGCCATCCACACACTCAGACCTACCCTAGGCTCTATTCGCTCCCCCGAGACGCCATTTTGTCGTCATCCCTCCGTCTTCCTTTTTCTTGCATACCCCACCCCCGACGCCGAACCCCTGTATAGTAATTCTACTATCACAAGTTATGTGAGGGGGAAGAACAACCGAGGAAAAACGACGCTACCCTCCCGTTACTCGACCTTTATTATACGCCGTTATTGGCCCTTAGACTCGCTCGATCGGAAATACCGGTAACATTTTCTAATTAGACAGCAAGCGCGTCACTCCCACCCTCTTGTGACGGTCCTGATTTTTCTGTGCGTCAGCGGGAAATAATTCAATTTATTTCATTTTCACGACATAACTGTGAAAGCCTTCACTCAAAATTGTAATTCAAAAATAAATTTTACGAACGTATTACTCCTTTGTAAAACGAGTGTAAAATCTCACTTCATTAATAATAAAATTAAGGAATCAAAAAATCCTTCAATGGTAATTTAAAAAATTGTTGCAACAGTGTAGACTCCAGGGTCACCATCGACGTCGTTACTTTCCAAGTAGTAGAAGGCTTGTTAATAAGTACTTATTATTAATTATTATTATCATTATTATTATATGTTGGTATTTGAAATTGTAATCAAAGTTACCATTCATCAAACTTGTTACGAAGTTTTTAAGCAACGAAGTATTTAATTTAATCCCCAATTGAATTGTTTACCTCAGAAAATTGGTTATACTGAATTTGGTTAACATCAGAACTTAATGTAAAATCCAATCAACGTCATTCATGGCAATTTTTCCTCCTGGTTTTGTCAGACAAACGTCACGTCGTTGCGGTGTTTATTGACTGTAAGCGGACGGAACGATGTTAATAGTATTAAGGCGATGTCGGTTGAATATTCATGGCACGGGCTTCATACAGCATTATCAGTGGCTAGAGGGGTAGGGTTGTAAACGTGCATGCAACGATACATTTGACTAATTTATAATCCACATTGGTTATTGAAGACCACTCACCTATCAATGATGACAGGGTCCGAAGGGGTTTCGTTGCGATTTCCACAACTTTTCTTATCACAACACCGACTGAAAAAGAAGGAAATGTCTTGAAAACTCTGCAAAGTCACACAGGGATAGTTGACATTACTGTTAGTAAGACAATACATAATTACTGTTGTTGATACTCTTCAGAAATAATATATATGCACCAATATTCACTCTACAGATTACCATTAGAAATATATACAATTAAATATTGTGTTTTTTGCTCCTCATTGGTATGATGAAAACAGTTAGATATATTGGTTAGGTAAATTAGCAAAGTAGGGTGGGAAAGCAAACTGGCGGAGAGAAATTCAAAATATTCATTTGCATTCGTTTGCTGTGCTCAGATACTGATTTTGGCAAAACAAATTTTCAAAGCTCCACTAATTTTTAAGACAGGAAATACATTTTTGGTACAGAATTTTCTTGAAAAAGAATTAAGTGTGTCTTGTGATATCAATGGTTTGATTGATTAATCTAAGAGTAAAACCACAATATTATAAGCATTAAAGAGTAATGAAACTATTTAAAATATTAGACAATAGCACAAATAAGGGTGTTCTATTGTTTTGAAACCGAAAAATTATAATGGTAGACTGTTAAAAAATTATCGAATTATACTAAGTTTATGGAATATAATATTTTATAAGCTAACTTTCCTTACAAATACATATAATTTAGCTCATGCTATGTTAATAAAGTAGAACATTTACTGTAATTAATCTTTTACTCAATATAATCATAGTATTTAAAACATGCATATCGCATATAGTTTTCAACTTTGAAGTATAAAATAATTAGTTTAACGTTCATTTAGTCCTTAACTAATTAAAATACTACTATTATTTGGTACACTTTCATTACAGTGATAACTTTCAACTATAAAATAGCCTACACAATATATTATAATGTAGGGAAAGTATAGGTAGTTGGCGTAGTTGCCGAGGTGACTGTACCGCTCGCATGTGAGGGTAGGTGGGAGGCGAGGGGAGGGAGTGATATGCGAACCCCCAGGGACCCCGAGGAGGGGTGACTTGCACTTCCTATTTTCGGAGATATCGGCGGGACAACATTATGGCGTTCCAAGACGCATTCCTATTGTTATTATGTGCCGGTGTTTAGGCCATAAACGGGCCGTACCAGGTGATCTCGCGGCACCAATCAATTTTATGCGCCTCCTCGACGTTACGACAATGAAATGTGGATTGGAAAAGGACCGCGGACTTTACTGGAAGGGCAAATACTGTTTCGGTATGAATATTTGAAAAGGGAGGATGTTTTAAGGATTATGGATCTTTGTGGTATCGCACTTGTTGAAACCATTTGTATCCAAATCGAACCCAAAGTATTTCATTTAAAGTCATAATGGCTTTGATTGAAAAGACTGAACATTATTAAATGAACAACAATAATAAATTATGGGAAGTAATTAATTATTATTTATAAATACATTAAAGTTAGTACATACGAATCTAAAGTTATATTAGTATATAAAGATTGTGTTATAAACAATAACAAAACATTCATATGGAATTAAATTAAATAGGTAATCATTAACACGAATTAGTTCGTGATGCTATTGGAAATGTAAGATAGTTTTAAAATACTATATGCTTATGTTATTGAATATTTAGAATTACTGGAAGATTATTCTAAAGACCAAAGGCAGTAAAGTTTGGTCGAAAATAAATGGCCTCTGCTCTCAGTGTAATCTATCATGAACCGTGTATCATGCAACTTATGCTATACAACTAACTGTTCAGTTATGTAACTAGTGTAGTTACCTGCACATGACCTCGTGGGTCAGCAGAACTCGGCACATCTCGGGGTTCTTGTCTTGGCCCTCGTAGACGATTGCCTGAAACATTATTAACTCGTTAAATGTATAATATCTAATTAAAAAAAATATAAATAATAGGATTCCCGTTTTAAAAGCTATAGTAATCTTATGTTGTTTCAATGAGTTTATGTTGGAACAACTCATTAAATTTAAACGAAACTTGGAATCAATTGAAATAACAAACTGAATCAGTTATGGAAGCCATGCGTTATTAACACACTATCAATCGTTTTATGGAGAATGCGAGTGTTACAAACATAGAAGATCGTACTTCCACTTATTCTAATATCAGATAACAAATAATTCTTCCATTAATATTTAAACCACTACGTCGTAAGGTCATTAATTAATAATTAATTAATCTTAGTTTATTTTAATTTCCTGTAGGTTTGGATAGTATGTGGAGAGTTTGAGCGTTCTTTGTGAAGAAAATTATGAATCAAAACATTTAGTTTTACAATATTGTTTGCATCTAATAAGATTTCTATGTCTAGCAAAATATTAGAGGTTTAAAAATTACCCGTTATTTATTATAATAAAATATCTAAAATAAAGATAAGTATATTCTTCAGTGTGGTACGTGATGAAGCCTTTGCAGATGTTTGTTAAATGCATTAATGTTTAATTGATCTTTCAAATCCATCCAATAATTAATTAAAACACATTTAGTACTAAAGAGATTTGCTCACTACATGGTCTAATACAGTATTTATCTGCTACTGCGGTTATAACACCTTAACTAATCGACATTTCCGGAAGTGCCGATGCCTCCGCCCGCGTCGTGTCGCGCGTGTCACGCGTGCTGGCGTGATGGAGCGGGTGATCATTGATGTCCACGCTGCCTATTGACCCCTGACCGTGCGTGTAGTGTCGCCAGATGTAGATCTCTATAGTGTCCGCTCCAATATTGATAATGTGTAAACATTACGACACCCGATGACCTAATGTCAATCGATTAATCCCATCAGTAATGCAGATACTAACGGCAATTTGTAACACGGAGCGGGTTTATTTTGGGCATCGGTTTTTTATGTTTTCAGTTTCACTTGGTGACAGGACTTCATATTTGTTCGGATAACCATGATGTATACCAATCGAAAGCGCTTCTGAATTTTATTTTTAACGCTGAGGTGACAATTAATAAATTACTACGATATGATGTCATATTATGGATAAAGCATTATGCACTTAACTCAACTTCATGTACTAATCCTTCCCAATCAACATTACAAGACTAGTTTTAACACAATTTTGTAGTCTTTTACATTATTATTATTCATAATTTATTCTCACTATTCAGAACTATTGTTCTCTGTTTTTAGCTTATTACTTTATATATTTTAAAATTAATTAAAAAAATTACACATAATTAAACAATACGGCAATTGCAATCATACTGACGCCTCTCAGAACTAAATTGAAACTTTGTTTTTACTAATAAATTTGTTTTTACTTTGATGGAAAATGTCCGCAAAAATTCCTTGAATAACATTAACTCTCCATCACCAACAATTAGCTTTAAACAAATAAGTGTTTTCTTTAAGATGACACGGAATGGAGTAAATGTAACAAATATCAAACAAGAGTGTGTAACAAGGTCAAAAGACAAATACAGAACACCCAGAGCTAATACTACAATTTTTTCAAAAATACTTTTTATTCTTAGGGCCTACAATTTTACAACATTATTCCTCAAGAGTAAAAACAGAACTTTTCAATATTTTTCAAAGAGCTTGAAAGAATGGTTACTCGCTTTATCCTACAACGAAGTGGAAAACATGTTTAATATTGTAACTTGATAATCTATGAGGCATGGATGTTATCTGAGGCTAGTAGCTAGGTTGTTGGTATTCGATGGCTATGTTGTATATATTGGAGTTATAAGTGCAGTTATGAAAGAGTGTTTGGTGGTTGAGTGTGCAAGAAGTCAGTCAGTCCGTCTGTCGAGTGAATGTTGTCCGTCCGTCGGTCCTACGACGTTTTTATTTTTAGTGGTAATATTTCCTGTCAATAATTATTTATAATTAAACTGATGACTCCTAATACAAGGATTATATCTTAGTGTCTTAGTATTTTACTCTCACATAGATTTGCTTTTTATGTTAAAGATTTATGTTGTTACTAATTTATCTATGCTTCTAGAGGTACGGTATGCTACGTTAAAATGTAGTAGTATTATTGTATTTAGTTTTAAATAGTCAGTGTCATTATGTTATAGATGTATATATAAAAGTATTATTTTATTTTATGATTTAGTTTATGATTATTATTATTTTGTATCTTATTGTATAGCATAATCTGTGGGTAATTAAGGTTTTTGAATTTGAATTTGATGTAGCTCTGTTGTATTTATCAATTTAAATCTTTCCAGCCCACAACTAGTAACAATTAAAGCGACACTTGACTCAATATTCTGCTGGACATAGTTTTAAAAGATGCACCTTATCTTCGGGTTTTCGAATGCACTGTAAATCTAAACAACTTATTTTTAAAGGCGATCGACTGCATTATTCATGGAGTACATGTGTCCAATCACCCCGCGACATCGCCGGTAAGCCGAGCCATTGAGGCGCCCTCGCCAGCGCGGTGGTCCAGGATTAAGACGGCTATCCCCCGTCTGATAGATTCTTGTTTAATTGAATATTTAATGTTGCCATAGCGTGTAGCCGGTGCCGACTATCCGCCCCTACACATCCCCTAGACGTTTGTTCTCCAGCCTCCGACGCGATACATTTTTAATTCGCCGAAGTTATGAAAAGGAGTTCTTTTTGCGTTGGATTGTCGGCATTCAATTTAAATTTACAATTTGAAAGGGCAGGCAATAATAATGTAGTGTGGTTTAAGGTTTTCAAGGAAATTTTAATTTCAAAGCATATTAAAAAAAGAAGGAAAAAAATGGGTTACATTAGAATGTAATATTGATTCCTTTCCTTCGTTTCATGCGGTGAAAAAAACGTAGAATTTGTTATATTTATTAGATGATTCAAAACAGCACCAAAATAGGAGTAGTGTAAGATGTAAATTGTAAATGTAAAAAGGAGTAAGATAATTATTGATAATATAAAATAATCAAAAAATAACCATATCATATTTACAATAGTTTAAAAATAATTTTAGTTAGAAAAATATTTAGGTAAAACTGAAAAATAAGGCTAAGTTTGTTAATTGTAATTAACTCACTTTAAAAAGTGCATTAGAAAGTAGACGAGTGGTTACATTTAAAAATTAAACTTAATTCATCTTTAGTTTAAATTTAATTATTAGTTATCGAATTCAATAACCTAATGACAAAATCTGTTACCACGCACCACTTGTTATTCCATAATGAATCAAAGTACATATAAGTAGGTATGTATAGCACTGCTTATTTTTAAAAGCTTACGATATTTATCCTAAAAACGCTGCCAGTTTTGAAAACACATCACCACAAAGTGGGAAAGCGTCCCTTTCGGAATACGAAAGAAGTCCGAGAGAGAAATTGAGTACAAGAAGAATTGATCAGTTTGGTTATGCGAGCCAGGACTTGATCCATTGAGGTCCAAAGACCGGCCAGTCCCAGGAGCCCGGGACAAAACCAAAGAAACAGCGTCTGCAGGACAAAATAGTCTAATGTGATTCACCTACCCCCACCCTGGGGACTCGATATACACGGAGTAGGCCCAGATGGGCAAATTGGGCAGCCGACCTAAATAGTATAGACTCGTAGGGACGGCCCAGCACTACCCAGGGACACATGCGGATATTCCCTTGGGAATTACAATTTGTTTTTAGCAAATAAGGATTAGTTTTGGCTCGTGTCTAGAAAGCACACTATGAACTTACTGCGTTCTATGGGCTATCATGCAGTATGCTACTCGAAGTCTGTTGTGTTTTATTACTCAGTAAATTGAACATACTGCTTGCTGTAGTCAAAAGAAAACACTTTATTTCAACGATATTCTTATTCAATCCAACATTGTAACAAAGTATAAGTAACCAATTTTACATTAAGTGCATAGCACTAATTAATAATGAAAATACATAAAGCGTGTTTAAAATTATTGTTTTATAGCCTATACTGTCCTTATATTATAGTTATTTTGAGTCATGAACCGTATAGTGGTATACTCGTTTGTTATAAACTATTCATTATTTTGGTATATATAGTTGGTAACTTTCTTAGGCACAATGCAATTTCTTTTTTAGATTAGACAAACGCAATACTTCAGTAATAAAAACATAAATGAATACAACAAACCTAATTGTTTGCTAAAATAGTTATAATATAAATCAACTTAATAGTATGTCTTTTTACTGACACAGTAACTTGAGTTAAAGGGTAATATGCTTTATGGCACAGGTTTTATATTTAACACAAGTTTAAAGTGCTCTGCTTACCAAGATCTAGACCGCAAGTTTGCGGTGTCGCGCACTACCGCGTGGCGGAGACACTGCGGCGGACAATTAACAGGGATTTATTGCGGGGTAATTTAAGACGTCAGGTGTTGTAGGATTACCGTGCACAACACTATCTCACCCTCTTGTCCCCTCGTCTGCCTCGCTTCGCTTGTCTAACATCGTACACTTTACTTTCTCCCACTTTCGTGCCCTGATTGCCACAACCTCATCCCCTTGAGTTTATTATCTCACAGCAACACTTCAATGTCTCACATCCTCATCCCTTTGATTCCCTAATCTGTAACTTCGTATACCTCACTATCTCACCTTCTCATCCCTTTCTCTCTCTAATATAACAGAGAACACTTCACTATCTCACATCCTTATTCATTTTCCTCTCATCTAATGGCGTGCACTTCACTATCACCTCCTCATCCCTGTGCCTATTTCATCTAACAGCGTTCCCTTCACTATCTCACCTCCTCATCCCTTTGCCTCTTTCATCTAACAGTGTTCCCTTCACTATCTCACCTCCTCATCCCTGTGCCTCTTTCATCTAACAGCGTTCCCTTCACTATCTCACCTCCTCATCCCTTTGCCTCTCTCATCCAAAGCTTACACTTCACTATCTCACCTCCTCATCCCTGTGCCTCTTTCATCTAACAGCGTTCCCTTCACTATCTCACCTCCTCATCCCTTTGCCTCTCTCATCCAAAGCTTACACTTCACTATCTCACCTCCTCATCCCTTTGCCTCTCTCATCCAACAGCTAGACTTCCACTACCTCACCTCCTCATCTCTTTGCCTCTTTGATCTAAAAGCGTGCATTTCACTATCTTTCCTCCTATCCCACTATCTCTCTCATCTAACAGCGTACACTTCACTATCTCACCTCCTCATCCCTTTGCCTCTCTCATCCAACAGCGCACACTTCACTATCTCACCTCCTCATCCCTTTGCCTCTCTCATCCAACATCGTATACTTCAGTATTTCACCTCCTCACCCCTTTCTCTATCTAACAGAGTACAATTCACTATCTCACATCCTTATCCCTTCCTCCCTCATATAAAAGCGTGCACTTCACTATCTCACCATATATCTATCTCATACGCAATTTATTTAACCGTAACTAAATAACATTAAAATTACATTATATACTGTATACTAAAATTATTTTAGTAGTTGTTAGTATATTAATTAATTTTTTATATTTTAATGTTGCTATATCTGCTTGAATCACTTAAGAAACTATATAATTGATATAGATGTCTTTGGTAGTTCTGAGAGTATTTATTGGGTCATTGATCGAACTCTAAACTATTTGGTGGCTAAGATATCTTTCACGTTTGAAGTTTGAAGGCAGTAGAAGTTGTGATGGAAGGTCACCGTGTTAGCTGATGATTTATTTTTGTAATATTGTTTATTTTAATCCAGAAACACCAAAATCACCACCTGTCTAAACAAAGAGTTGTTTATACAACAAATATTTTTATTTTTTCGACACAACCAATTGATTCAAATAACAATTGCAAAAACTAATTGTAAAGAATAATTGAAGTAATCTTGAGGGTAGTCTAAAATATTCGGAGCTAGTAATTATCAGAAAACACTTTTACTTTGCACTCTTTTGTCCAGCCGATGATAATAAAAACCACCAAACACAGTTATGTACTTTAACACGCAGGATTAAATTAAACACACTCTGCGGTCTGGAAAATATTTTTCAACGTTTGAGCAATTATTTACGTCATCACACACCCTTTAGCGAACGTTTTGTGGCATAAAAGTGTTTATTTTGATGGCCGGTAAGTTGTTTTGAAAACAAGCTGCGGGGGTCGTCATATGGCGCGTGTTATTTGATTATTGCATATCTGGAGGACAATCGAGAACAGCTGAGCCCTGAGTCAACAACGCCCCCACACCCCATCCCCTACACTAACTGTACCACCAGGCGGCCGCACAATGTGCTGCAACCCGCTCCCGATAACTAGGTGATTCGACACATTCACACGAATTGGGAACAAACTTATCAAATAATCTTTTCAGAAGTAATTTGTAACTTACAGCTTAAAGTATTTTATATAATTTCTAATTTAAATCATGAAATAGTAAATTTTATAATTGGTCACAAAAGTGATTTACTTGGCTATGAGATCGTGAAAAAAATTACGAAATAGGTTAAAAATACTACTAAATTAGATATATGATTTTAACTCGAGTTATGAACTGTAGTTTTCATTATACAGCAAATATTCAGAAATTTAATTAGTTATGGATTTTTTCAATCTGTACATGATATAGAGAAAGTATCAATTTGATTATTTAAAATATTAATATAAATATATAACTGCTTCAAGATTGAGTACGACTTTAAAATATTAAAACAGTACTAGGTGTACGCTCATTCCTCACGTATAAGGATAATCGAAACACATGATCAAACTTAAATCGAGTCTCATGAAAAATCAAGATCTGATTTGAGTAACATCATCAGAATACATTCCGGTACCCGTCAGAATCCGGGTTTTACATCAATATAGCTATAGTGATACTCACTTATCAACAACATTACTTATCGCGGTAGCTCAGTTAGTATCGCACTGGCTCTCTAAGCGAAAGGTCGCAGGTTTGGATCCCGTCTCAACCTTAACTTTTTATCCGTAGAAAAATATTCATACATTTATCAATTGTTTTTATCAAAGGAAATTTTGTATAAATCAGTAAATTTATTTATTTTTAAAATAAATTGTAGGTTTCAGGCATGGTTTGTTGTTAAGATTGGCATGGGTGCGTTATCGTAGTACAAACAGAGTATTTTGGGCTAGGCAGTGATTTTAGCAGTGTGATTAATTTAACTTTAAAGAGAACAGCGAGTTTCCTAAATGAACTAATGTTAAAATTTCTATAGGCCTGGTCAAAATATCCTTAAGGATTAACAATAAGTCGTCAGGTCTAGTTATTTAGATAACAAAATGAGATTTCCATATATTGTTTCAAAAGTCTAAGTAGGCTATCGTGAAATTAAATGCTATAAACATTGGTTGTTCCAAGACCGTATATGAAGCTTCTAAAATGGCAAGTAGCCTAAAGTATATATACCTACATTTCATAGCCTTAGGTCCAAGTTTTGATGAAAACAGCTCATTGTAATCCAAACCTAGGATTTGTCAAATCATTTTAGATAACCTGTAAAAAAGGTTTAGTTTGGTTAGAATAGTTCAAAGCTTTTTTTTGGTTCGCTACAACATTTCTGGTAATGTGTTTTAAGTATTTTAGGACAGTTGTATTATCAGTTTAATGTCGTCTTACTCTTACTGTAATCCAACCCTAGGCTATGTCAAATCATTCAAGATAACCTTCCGAAAAAGGCCGTTTGGTTAGAATAATCTATAGCTGTTATTGTGGATACCTACTACATTATTCGTAATGTATTTTTGGTAATGTTAAACATTTGTATTATTAATTTATTGAAAATATAACCTAGCAAATAATTGTGCTACAAAATTAATTTAAGTTTGATCGCTTACTGTGACTGACTTGATCAATTCTTTCTAGACAAATTGAGGCTTTGTATTTTTTACACATGACAATCACAATATTACCAATTGTCTAAGACATTGTAATAAAACAAACTATTTTATGAGTTAAATTAATATCTCAGTATTTAGA
Source organism: Allygus modestus (assembly GCA_963675035.1). Lineage (NCBI taxonomy): Eukaryota > Metazoa > Arthropoda > Insecta > Hemiptera > Cicadellidae > Allygus > Allygus modestus. Next base: position 273,998,051 of record OY776111.1, read on the forward strand.
GTCATCTATTTTGAAAAGTTATTTAGAGTTTTCCGATCTGCCACATGCGTCGTCTGCCACTGTTACTCGTCGCCTCCGACGAGTGACGATATTTGCACAGAGTAGGCATAACTCTAAGGGAATATTAACTGTATAGATAAGTTTTTAATGACGTACACTTAATAATTTTATAAAATAAGAAATATGCTGACAACTTAAAAATATGCTGCGATTTATCTCTCTTGTGTGTTTTTTTGGTGAAAACCCTTTTGTTATCCAGTATAACAAAGTATACTCTAGTAAACTAACTATTGTTACTCTGTTGTTGAAACATAGACGTCGGCTAAATTTTAACGAATCAAGTACCACTAAAATGGCTTCCAATGTTATTCTTATGGAGGAAAAAATAAATTTGGTTTTAAGATAATGTTATTAATACTGAAGGAAATTATCTGAATAACGAACTCGACCGAGATTTTGTACTGTTAAGTTTATCTGGAAAATTTTAAGTTTAACTGTGGAGGCGTTATCGAGTTATTTTGGTCACAGACACGCCAGTTGAGATGATTCTCTTACCAGTATAAACAGTTAAGTCATGTATAATGATAAACTCCACTTCGTTCGATTATCCAATTAAGAGAAGTAAAACTTAAAGTTAACCAAATTTTAAATTGTTAAAGATAACGTAATTATAAAATACTAAAAAAAATCATTGCAGTGGCGATTGCAACGGTATCACGGTGTTTAGACAACAGGTGATTGCCTGTGAAGTGTTCGCAGTTAGAGCGCAATCACGGAGCTCCATTAGTCCGACTGTTAATGACGCCACTGATCTCATTATGACGTCATCGTGGCTACACCTTGTTGCTTCCAAGTTATGTTGAAAACGAGACGAGACCACCAAGTACTAAACAAGTTAAATTTGGAAATAAGTTAAGTATCTCAAAAAGTATTAGTTTTCGAGTTTAAATATTCTCAGATTGCGGAGTGTTTCTAAAGTGCTTTCGCGTGGCTCACTTTACTGAAACGTTATATTACAATATTTTAAATTATCGTTTCTTTCAAAATGGTCGGTAAAAAGTACAGAAAGTTGCAGAATTACGTAAATATTATTTACAACGATGGTTTATTATCTCCTATGTGGATGATTTTATTTGAATCTTCACACTCCATTTTATATCAACGGAATAAGTAACTTATCTACATCATTACGAAATTAATTAATCATTTACGGACAATCATTAAAGTTTTAAAGATTACTCAAACTACCATCTACTCGGGTATGGAAAATGTAAAAATGGGATGGTTGGAAGACTCTTAGTCTAGCAAGTTGTACTCAAATATATAAAATCTTTTTCCTCACATCTGATTGAAAGTTCTTTAATTGAACTAGCCTATAGTATTGTAAGGTCGTTTAGTATGGATTGAACAGAAAGTTGAATGATTTGTAGTATAATAGATTATGAATGATATGAACTTTTAACATGCCACCTTCTTCTTCCTCTTAAAACCTTAATTTGGCTAAACCAACAAATGGCTCAACAAATGGTAAGGTCGTTTACTATAATGCATTTATATCAATGCTTAATTCAAATTTGTTTTTATCTGCATGATTTTTATTCGACAATATCACTTGTAGGTTTTTTTGTAAACAAAACTTGAATATTTGTAAAACTTCAGCATATGCTGTTAGACAACTAAGTCAACAAATAAATTATAAACATTTTTATCAGCCCCGAATACGCTGTAACTTTTATTACTGTTTGCACTACAATTTCTTACTGAGCACTTTACTATTATTTCAGGGACTTTAAAATATAGGATGTAAATCTACTATGATTCTACATTTGGTAGTTTTACAGTAATGGTTTTCATACAAATTTTAAAAAATTTAGATCATAGAGAAAAAATATCAGTCTGACCATTAGTTTCCTTAGTTAAACAAATGTACTGCAGTTTCATCATCAACTGAACCGATTTTAGTACATGCTGTGTATGTGCAGTGACCGCAGTGTTATTTTACATTTTCTAAAAGCATAATTTCTACTCAACCATCAGGGCTGACCACTTCTACGATGACCACAGTCCTCAGACGACAGTCGCCACCGCCGCGCCGCCGATGAGTGCGCTGGAGGCCAGATGGTAGAGAGGTGGACGCTGTATGGACTGACCACGGCTCACGCACTAATTCTATTTGTTAGCGTTTACTCGCCCCAAGCTAATCCAGTTTACACGCCTCTGTCTCGCTCGCCACTTCTTTGTCACTGCCCCTTCAATCCCTTCTTTCCACTTCAACACCCTTCTGTACTTTACCTTGCCATCAGTTTTAGGTCAGCTTGGTTTCATTAACATTTTCTAATATTAACTGAAGAGTAATTTCAATACTGAAGTAAACTTTTGCTTATTTGAGACGAATGCACTGTAGTGACATTAATGGCCAGTGTTTTTGTTACCTAGTGAAACAATTTGTCATTCCAAGTTTTTTTATTACTGTATGTATAAAACCTAACAAATAACCTGAACTAATTAATATTTTTACGTAATTAAACCTATTCAAATACAAAACCAACTGTACTATTATATTAGAAAGGGGGTAAAACAATGATGATTTTATGATTTTTCAAGCTAAAGAAAACAAATAAATATTTTGGCTCTCTAGAAAAATTGCTCCGACTCTGACTGTTAATTATACATCGCCCGAATGGCCAACTTAAAGAAACTAACAAAGAGTAGAATAACGTAAATTCCAAACGATGTCAGTACCCACGCTTGGCATTACCGTCTATCACGTGTGGGCAAATGATGGAGGTAGTGTAATAACGACGAACGTTCACTAAGAACCTCCTGGTCTCTTTATTCATGAACTTGACCAATGCTGCAAATCCAACTCAAAAGAGTCAAGTAATAAATAATAAATGGTGTTATTTAAGCAATGTTTGCAGACATTTTCCATCACTTATTAGTAAAAACAAAAAATATCTGCAAACATGCCTTAAATACTATAAACTCGCCATCACCAACAATGAATTTTAAACAAAGTTAGTGGTAATAATAAATAAATAAAATTTAAAATGGATTTTAGCAAATAAATATATTTCCTTTTATGGATGCATCTACAAACTAAGCGCCACTCCTCCAAAAAGTGTAGTTTTAGGTCCATGTAATATTTGTTTCGCTTCGTTACTATTAGATCTGACAGGTAATTTATTACAGCACTTCTCACAGCATTTTTCTCTATTACAACATTTTTAGCATGGACTCTTTCGACACAGGTTGTTCAAATTCTCAAAATAATTGCATGTATGATTTTTACGGTATAACCCATCTAATATTTATTTAATACAACATTGCAAACAGAATAAGTGTAAATCCTCTGTAGGATATCTCCCGTCAGAAGCTTTTGGAATTTGCATTAAAAAATTCGAAAAAATAAAGCTAAACACATTGACAATTATATCTTAACTGTAAAGTAATAATCAAATAGAGTAACTTTTTCTCAATGACTTTTCCGCAGTAAGAAGAAGAAGCTCCGGTAGATCCCAAAAAACTGATACTTTCAGTTCCATAGCGGCTAGCAACAAGCTCAGCGGATGCAATCACATTGTATTGATTTTTGTATGATAAAATATTAAAGGGCAGTAAAGGAGGAGGCTGCACATAACAAGCTAGCCTCTGTTAAGAATTAATACCGTAATCACGTGGCCACGCGGGGGCGGGTGAGGGGGGAGGGGTGGTCACGTGGCCGTCACGTGGTCTCTGTGATACTATTTACATTGCAGATTGGCTCAACTGACTCATGTAATAGATTGGTCCGCAAACATCTCTGTATGTCAGGGCTATGATCGGGGCGGCTGCCGTTATAGAGATTGGGGGGAAACTAATCACCGAATGTCTGCATTATCTGTAATCACATCTTAGGTTAATGAAACTTAAAAATGATTGTGTCCAATTAGAATAAACTGTTCAGGGGTTGTTTTAATTTATGTTTTAGTTGTAATAGAGTTTATAAGATATCAATGGATTGATAACGGGTCATTGGACCATAACAATTGCATTACATCCTACCAAAGTAAAAGAAATCCTTTCTGTGTTATGTAAAGAAATAAGTTTTGGTGTGAATAATAATAGATGTGAGTTCTTGCTGTTGTTACGTGATCAACAAGCAGATAGTTGTAATATATAATTCGATTCACCTCCCAGAAATAGCCGTAGTAGTTGTAAAGCGGGGTTTACACTAGCATGTAGCGCTTGCGCAAGTTTTACTTGCATGGTCATGCAAGCTGTACTTGCATGCAAGTTAAGGTTTACACTACACCTACCTTTGCAAGTGGAACTTGCCTCAATTCCGGCCTCAACGACTGCTCCTAATATCCGGTCCATTGTTGGAAACCACCTAAGTGTCGGTGTGTAAACGTCATCTAAACCAGATCCTAAAGACTTGCTTTTTTTATTTTTACTAGCTCGTTTGAATACGTATTCCTCAGGCTACGCATCTTTTCTTTAGCATCTTTAACAGTAAAGTTTTTCATATTCATTCCTTTTACAATATGTAACCAGGCGTCTTCTTTAACATTTCTATTTTTATATTCTGCAAATTTATAATCCCATAAACAAGGGTATCCCTCATACAGTTCCAAAAAAGTTTCAATGTTGTTTATGTTCCATTTATCAAACTTTTTTCCTTTTTGCCTTCCTTCTTGACAGTATCCTTTCCTATCACGGGTTCATCACTTTCATTGTTCACGTTGGTATCAGCCATGACAACTCAATAACCACTACAAGTATAACAAATACACAAATTAACCTTAAACTCAAATGTACAGAGCACACCGGCACACGACTAAACACTCTCTTCACTTGTTTACAAGTAGGAGTGGTCTGCAAGTCACGTATTTACACATGCAAGTGGAGCCGGCGTGCAAGTGGAACTTACGCGAAAGTTGTTACTTGCGCAAGTAATATTTGTCAGAACAAATATTACCGGCGCAAGTAAAAAATGCATGCAAGTCAGCCTTGCAAGTTTAACTTTCGTGCATGTTAGTGTTTACATTTGCAAGTTGTTATGCAAGTAGGATGCAAGTAAAACTTGCGCAAGCCCTACATGCTAGTGTAAACCCCGCTTAAGTGTTCTGTCTTTTTGTGGGCCTATATATTGAACTACTTTGATACACGTATAAACCAAACCAGCGGAGATACTTTAATTTGATGTCTTCCTTAAATGGAACACCCTGGTAAAAACCTTTATTTGTACCTGATCAGTCAGTATAATCATTACTTTTAATTTTTTTATTTCGCATTCTTATTTGTGTATTAGAGTTGGAGCTATTAATAATCTCCAATTTCACCTTACACTGTGTTATAAGTTCGCAGATGTAAATACCCTCAATTTTCTGTTTTATATTAAATCCATAGATGTCAAATAGGTCCTGATTAATGTTTGAGAATAATTTATTCGTAAAAGTGGGTACGTTTGAGATCTGACTCCTGTATTCCTTCACTGGTGGAACAGAAAATATACAGAATGGGCCCATAATAAAGAAAGAACCAAACCGCTTATACTAGAAGCGTCGTTTTGTTCCTTGTACCATTTATGGATATTTATTTTACCTCGTTACTATTATCCGACATATGTTTTATTTAAATACTTCTAACAGCGTTTTTCTTTAACACAACATCTCCAGTACTTTTATGGACTCCTTAAACTTTCCAAAAATACTTCTCCGTTAAACAATACTATTTAAAATATTCAATCCAATATCTATGAAAATTAATTTAAAATTTACTGCCAAGAATAAAGTGCACAGTATCACGGATACGTAGCTGGCTACTTGGAAAGTCATGATCTCTGGCAGACATAAGCTGAAGCCTGGATGAGCTGTCAAAGGACCATTGCTTCTAATGCCATATTGACATCACAACAATCGGATTACGTGCCATTAACGTAGGCTAATGGTCCTCACATGATTGCACCGTAACATTGCGTCGGCCCTCACGGCGCCGCAGACCCTCACCTTTACCTAACTATCTATGATTGTTTATTTAGTCAACTATTGCAGCAATTACATCTTTTGATCGAAATATTAGTCACAAACTTGCATTTGAGTTCCAAAAGTCATTTTCTTATAATATCTTCTTGAATAAGTAATATGTATCTTGCAATGCTTACATAGCAAAATATTGATAATCTAGCATTTCAATTATAAATAAACAACACATAATAATCAAGCAATTTCAATCTCACAAATTACTCGATTTATTTACAAAATGCAAGGTTCAAAATTAGTTGTTCCCAACAAATATGAGTATTGCATTGTTCCCTTCGTAATTTTGCATGTTACTTCATAAATTTATTATAATCTATTTTAAAATCAAATGATGAGAGCTAAGCGTATTCAGCAAATTTAGCAAATCATACATAATATACATAACATTGGGCTGCGTCATAAAACTGATCTTGGATTCCAACTTATATCGTTATTATAACTATAACGTAGAAGGGTTTAAAAAATGAAATACATGCTTAGAAAACCTTATAACACACGCAAGCTATTGGACCTACCTGTTTGGTGACGGAGTCGATGAGGCGGACGAAGATATCCTGCTCCTGGCGAGCACCTGCAACAAACACGTGCGATGTAGATCATGTAAGTCACGGTGCTAATCCTGAGCAAAGACATTATGTAGAAGGTTCTGCTGCGACCTGTGAAGGCAGGGGTCCCCCAGGAGCCGTGTAAATCAGGACGGTGACAAAAGCCCTTTGTTAACCGCACTGGAATTATTAAACGGACAAGAAATAGGATCAAAAAGGCTCATTAATGTTGCAATTAGAGCACAATTAACAGTGTGACCGCAAACAAAGCTGAACCTTTAACCACGGGGGGCCTCTGTGAAGACATCCGTGCAAACACCGGCGCCGGACCGAGGAAGGAGCAAACACGGCTTTGTGGCCCACGAATTGTCAATGCGGTTTAAAGTTAACCGGTTAATGGTGAGCACTTTGTGCGACCCCTTTGTGTCCGGAGATTGTTTGAGGGACGTCATTGTGAGAGGGGTTTGAAAGGTTAACATTGAATATATTTTTAATTCAAATTCTCTATTTATGTTTATTAATTGATATTTGTTTTAAAAGTAAGTAACATTTGAAGTGGGAAAGTAACAACAATTTTTGAAGGTACATATATTGTACTTTATAGTAAAATTACTTTGATTTGATACATTTGTATTGTGTTCCCATAAAAATACCCTTCATCATTATTAGCTATAACAAGTGGATGTTATTATAGTAATACACGTGCTTTTTATACAGTCATATGTTCATCTTGTTAACGACTGCGGACACTAGTATATCGTTCATTATCTTTATGGTTAAACCACGAAATACACAACTTTAACTTTCTTAATTTAAATTGACGTTGGACGGACAGAATTCTTAGTTTAGGCCTACCCTGGAATTAATAACAGCTTATAATAATGGGTTTTATGTAGGTTTATCCGAGGAAGTATTTAGGAACTCTGGGGCCCCGGCCGGATACAAAAATGGGGCTCCCTAAACATAATTACAAGCATGAATGTAGGTAAATATGTACATACGAAAGTTATTTATTCTATTGTTATAACATATAACCTTATTATTTATAATCGTCTAGTCTTTAATAAATACACCAAATATACAAATACTTATACTAAAACCTAATAAGCTAATAAAATATTAAGTTAATATACAATAAAACACATTATAAATAGTTAAATCAACAGCACTAAGGTAAAAGCAAACAAGAATTTGGTCCAAATTGATTAGGAACTCTTTAAACTTGTTTATTATTATACTGCTGGATAGACTTTATTAAATAGTATTTCATGCAGTATAGACAGTAAAAAATCCACCTTCCTGCATTTCTTGGCTGAAAAATCATTGATTACATGGTAAAAGTCAAGGCAACGCAGAGTATCATTTTCTATGCTTAGGATGCTTAGAGGTTCTAATCACTCTGGTTTTATGTTAATTGATAACTTTTTACTTTAAACTTTGAACAATTTCTTTTTGCGGATGCATTTGATATTATTACACACAAAAATATTCTTAAAGAGGTTTAAATTATTGGTAATAAATTAAAAATTCAGTTATATCGCAGACGTGTGTACATTATTTTTATGTTAAGTTTACGTAATTATTACACAATGCAATATTATCTTCATCATTGGCTCTCGTCTCTTGATATACATTATTTTGAACTGGGTGGGGGGGGCAATCGGAGATTTAAGTGTTGACAACAATGATAAGCATACATCCCGTAACCCTCACCGAGACCGGGGCAGTGCTGATTGTACCGAGTAAATTGATTCAAAACAAACATTTTTACCTTCAAAATATTATCAAATCCAGAAATGTAATAGGGGAAAACAAAAAATAGGTTACAAGCTATTCGACCATTATTATTATAATCTTTATTATTAATTGTATTATCATATCTAGGATAACCTCAAATACTTAAGACTACTCAGTGTCCTACGTTAACTGTCTTTCGTAACCAATCATAATTTGTATACTATTATTTAATTACTTTGTGTTTGGTTGTTTGATCGTAATATTTTTAAATATTTCATATTGGGTTCTGTGCAGTATGAACAACAAACTTATCTTAAATCGGCTTGAACGGAATCTGCAACTTACAAGTACGGCAAAGCATGGCGGATATTAAACAGTTTACGGGGTTAGGGGACAGACTCAAATATTATAGCTCAAGATAAAGATCATATATTTCGATATATTGCAACTTATACTCAGCAAAATAAGGTGCTCTACAATACCGCCAGTAGTTATATTTCAAATAATACCTGGCCTATTCCTGTCACTGGATTAGTGCAAGTTTATCAAATCCGCACACATTATTCAAAACGTGTTCGCACGCAGCACGCTGACGTGAGGGAAGTGAATTTCCACATAAAAACTTTTAAAACTCAAAATCAGAGTAAAAACTTACATTTGTCCAATTTTTATTGTAATCTGAAAAACATTGATTTTTTGGCTGTTCTGATACTCCTGGTTTCATTTACTTGCAAAGCTGGGAATACAATTTTGCGCATTATAAGGTTAGCAGAAGGTCCAGACCGGCTTTAAAGTAGGCGTGAGGTTGCTGGGGACGATAAAAGTACTCTAACAAAGGAATAACATGCTTTTCTAGTGTAAAATTCCCATAAGACAACGTACTGTGTTTAGTCGATACACATTTTCTCTAATAACTCGGTAAATATTTATGCTAGAATGATGAGAGAGGGCTTAAAACTTTTGCCTCTCTATTTCCAATCTTTTTACATCAATTTATTTTACATCTGGGGCTTCTCTGACCCTTTTTGGGCCCAAAAACTCGAAATTTGAAAGATTAATCCTCAAAAAATGGGTTTCCGATTGTTGTTCCCAACGAACTTGTCCAACCGATTACAGAAAGGAACGTCCCTACCAAATTTGAAGTAATTCGGACAAAAAATGCGACCGCTAGAGTGCAAACACACACACACATGTATATATATATATATATATGTATACAATTTTGAACGACCCCCCAAAACGTGTTCAGGGGGTCATGTTAGGAACTTCTATGGTGGTCCCGGGCTTAACGTTCACCGTGCGGGTCATGCTAATAGTTCACTTTCCAAAGGAAATTCACTAATAATACAAATTAGTGATTGGCTTTGGGTTTGAAACTTATAGTTTGAACGTTCAACCTAAATCAACAATCAAACTTAACTTTTTCAACTTAAAAGTATTTGTATTATTGTCAGTTGAGAAATAATCAATTTTTTCTGAACAAAATTTAAATACTGCCCCACGAGGCCCTCCTTAATGGCCTGCGGGGTCCTACTGTCGTGGAGTGGGTGCCCCCTCGGGTCCGAGGCCCCGGGCGCTCGCCTCTTGCGCCCTTAAGGAAATACGGTCCTGGGTTTATCACATTTTTAACCAGTGACATGGATTTAGTTCTGTTATTTTCTTCATAGAAACATTTTCTGTAAAGAACCACATTATCTGGCAACCTTCTTAATGAGAAAGGTTAATCATAAGAAAACTGTTTGCTCCTATGTCTGAGTTACAAACCTGAAACAAGTATTCAATACGTGGCTTGTTTTTATCAGCTTTGTTTTTAGGGTGATTAGTTTAAGCCAATATAACGCGGTAAATGATGATTTACGAAATAATTGATACCAAGCTATCTAAGATGAAAAGTCTTCTAACGGTGATGCACCGCTACGGATGAGTCAACTTTAGTCATTTTCCTTGTTACAAAGTCCGAAAACTTTGTAAGTGTTATGCACATTTTAGCCAAGAAATGAGCTCAAGAGCGACATTAATTTGTAAGAACTACGGCAGAGATACCAGGTCTCCTCTGTACACTTAGAAAATATACAAACATGTCTGTGGTTTATTTACTAACTATTTTGATTTACCTTAAAAAATGCAACTAAACTGATGTAACATTAAAATTGCAGTAAAATAAGACATATTAAATATGGAAAACTTGTATAGTAAGGTTTAGTTTTTTAATGTATCTTTCAGTGTTGTAGTATGTTAAAGAATGTAAAAAGTCAAACAATATTGAACTTAGGTTATCTCTATTTTAAATAGTAACGTTATTTGTCGAATATAATTTTAGTTGAAGATTTATTTTGAAATCGATTTGATCAAAAATTGTCCAACTTTTTAGCTATCTTTCTTTTGTATATTTTTACTGAAACAATTTTTCTTAGCTATAAGGTTTTCAAAACTAAAAATCTATGATTCATAAATCAACCAATCCAAATATAAAACCTTACCGTTAAAGGCTTAATATAGATAAGGCTAAATGAATCTGCTCAATATAGGAAAGATTAAACTCACTGAAAGGACGGCGCATAACAATCCTTTCCTAATAAAATAATTGTCCTTATTACCATTGGACTACACTGTGAGTACTGCACCGAATTTTACTGGATTGAATTGTATTTTGTTTTGTATTGGTAAATCTGTTAGTACAACACCGCTCTTCTACTTTGCGCAGTTCTGGGTTTCCGAGATATTGTTGTGGTTTTGTCAACTTTGTTTTGTAGATGAAAGTGAAAAACACCACACAACTAGTACCGGATATGAGAAGGTTTGAAAGCCAAGCCGTAACTTAAGTGTTTTTTTTGCGTTAGCCCATTCAAAACTATTTTTAATTTGACCAAGCGCGGCGAACGGGACGGGCGAGGGAACGGTGGACACCGAGCAATTAGTATTTGGCCAGCATCCGCTATAAGCCTATCAGATTTATACCCAGATTATCGTCTTAAATATATTATTGATAATCCCCACCTGGAGGGGGGAGGGGGGAAGGGGTACCTGTCTTGGGCTGGTCGATAGGTAATTAATCGAGACCCACGTGACCGCGCACTTACCCTATTAGCAACATTGATGCGATCTTGTATGGCGTGTAGCCCGCATGTAACACTACCACATCTACATACTGACCCCCTCCTCCCACCAAAGTACATAGGCACTAGCTGGCTGCTGATGATTGGTATGTGTATTACGGGACAAAGGTGTGTCTAGCAATCATCTTACGTTGTTACAAGGACAATCTAGATACGTTTTTGGTCTAATTTCACACGAACAATTATCTGTTTATAAAAATATTATAATAAAACTAATTATTTAGAGGCAACAGACACATTTATTTAGCACAAGCATTAAAATTCTAGTTAAAGTTACAATTTTAATGATAAATATCAAAATTGATATGATAAAAAATAAGCCTTAAAAAATAAGCGTTTCAATTGTTTACTATGTTTATCAGAAGGCAGCACAGATAAAATGCTGCTTTATACCCGTCAAAACCACAGTAACATGATGTAAGATTTTTAAATTGCAGAGCTCTAAAAGGGGTTTGTATTTATTCTTTGTTTATTTATTCAGCTAATACTTATAACATTTGTATAGTTAGTATGTTAAGTGCTGTTATGACCACGGGATATAATACAATACTTATCAAAACACAAATATATTTAAACTCATACTTTACTCAAATACATGTTGGTAACTATCTGCATACATTGTATATATTCATATGGTACATGGCTTTCGATTTTGATTAGTCACACCGCTCCACAAGATCTATCAGAGTATCAAGCCCAATAAACTAATGACATATCCCATTTTTAACTATTCTGTAGTAGAATATATTTGATTACTTTTCGTGCTACTATTTCAGGATACTTTCTTCAATGACAATTAATTTAACTAAGAACATTTTTAACGTTCATAACATTAAGTTTCTTATGCGATAATAAACATACGTAATAATAATAGGTTTGAAAGTAGATTTTACTCACCACTGGCGTACAGTAGCTGCAGCCTATACTGGATCCCATTATTCGTTTTTTGAGACTCAGCTTCCTAAAAACAAAAATAATAATATTTTGTTCATGCGATATTTAAAGACATATTATTAATACTCTGTATCTTTCAATTTATACAACAGTGGCAACAAATAAAACTAAAACACAAAGGGAAATTAGTGGCAATATGTTTGTTCAATGTACATAATACAAATCAACAATATAAACAAACATTGAACAATAAAGACGCGACGCGACAATTGTTAGAATACGTCGTGGTCAGGACTGTGACATGTAATCCACAGTTGAGGATAATCGAATTCCACGTGACTAGTTATCCATTATTAGGCAATGAATGATTTATTGACATTTACGATGGCGTCAGATGTCGTGGTCTCTTTGACGTGTTTGTCACCGTTACATTGTGGTTACTCGTGGAATTGACAGACCGATTTCCGTACCTTGCGAGGATTACATCATAAACATCAATTTTGTATAAATTAATAGAAAAATAGTAAAAATTACAATTTTCCATGAATAATATTAAAAATTGGATAATATTTGTTGAAACATACACTGTTATTTGATACATCAAGTTTTATTTTTGCTAAACGTATGCTCTTTTTTTGACAATTTACAAAATTGTTCTGTAAGTTTTGGTACAATGGATACCAACTTCCTCAATGCGATTGCTTTTGTAAAGGATTATACAACGTTTTTCCTAATTATATAAACATTATTTTAGTAGGTCTACGATTTATTTAATAGTTCAGTCGTTATTTTGTACTATCACCAAACTTACTTTATTTGAAAAAACTATATATTGTTGAACCACACAGGACGAAGAATTAAGTATGCAAAACGCAATTAAGTATGCGTGCTCTCATTAAGCGTAAGAAACAATAGTTTTAGAGTACTAATAGCCTTGTGAGGTACATTTGGAGAAGCACCTTGTGAAGCCTCCACTTGTGATATATGCGGGACCGAGACATTAGCATACACATAACAAGCAGTCATGTAGATGGATGGACTGCTTGTTCTTAGCGCTGTATTCCTGCTCTCGCGCCTCATGTACCACATACTTCGAGTTATTCACAAGTGTAAATAACAGCTGGAAAAACAATCCAGCTAGGCAACTGTGTAAGAAATGTTAGACTGGGCCATTAGCACCCACCAAAAAGCAACCTTGCCGATTAAATAGAAGTTTGTTCTTCTCCATAATATCATATTTCGACAGTACATATTATTCGTTCTACTGGAATGGGGGTAAGGTTCATTTGGAGTAGTACCCTTCAGGCTATCATTTTTAGCGAATTTCCCCCATTGGGAAGAAGCTATTACCGTAGGTTCCATGGTAAGAATTAAGCCCAAGACCATGATAAATTTTCATTTTGAGGTCCCCAGATGCCAAAAACACCATTCGTTCAAATTGTATATATATATGTGTGTGTGTGTCCGTAAGCACGATAACTCTCGGAAAAAAGTATGATCTTAATGAAATTTGGCACAAATGTGTAAAGTCTATTTATTTGAACGAGTTTGAAAACCAGACTAATCGTACTATCCAAAGAAGGGTTTTGGGGTGGTGTGTACCGAAAAGAAACAACAAATTTGGTATTTTGATCAGTGCTCTACGTCAATTGGTTACTGAGATATTGAAAGTGCTAAACACAGTACGTTGTCCAATGTTATTCTTATGGAGAAAAATACAAATTTTATATCTCGCTTATTTAAGAACATAAACTGACGAAACTTGGTTTATGGCTTCATCTGGTTGTGGTTTATTGTTGTTTGCACACAAAAACATTTTTCGCTTATGGTTCCCGAAGCAGCAAAAAGCTGTAATCAGTCCCCATGTTTTACTTATGGAGAATAATTAAAATGTTATATATTGTTTATTTATGAATGTATGTGGATGAAACTTGGTATGTGACTTTACTTAGATGATTTCTATTGATATTTGCATAAAATCCCATATATTGTGTTCCTTTTTGCAGTAAACCTGCGTACTCATCCCCAATGTTATTCTTATGGATAATAGTTATTGATATTTTAAGTACCGGTATCGCATGTTTGTGAATATATTTCTTATGAATCCTGGTAAGTGGCTTAATATGTTTATATTCATTGGAAATTCGCTGAGGATGCAGGTTTGCTGTGGCGGGGGTATTTTTACGTATAACGGACTGCGATATTAAAAGCGTATTAACTTAAAATAACAGTCATGGAAGAAATAAAATGCCTATCTAATATCCTGAACTTTGAATGCATTACTATTCTCAGTTGTCTGTATACAAATAAATTGCACCTGATTGTTTTAGTATTCATACACAGAAGATAAAATTAACTTTGTAATTTGTACATCATTCCTCATCCAAATACTTTACCTTATGCTTCGTAAGTGAACATAAGAATTGTTGTTTAATTATCATGCATCGTAACATTACAGTGTCACAAACTGATGATACAATGCAGTTTAGTGTTTATTTTGCTCGGTGCCACATCGATCTTCCCGTGGCTAATTATCTGGCCTCTTATCAGATGGATTAATGGCTGATAATTGTGGTTGTCACGCGAGGAAACCACGCTAGCGCCGCCACGCTACAGGTTGATCATCCTCTCTCTCGCTACAGCTACCCACATTACATCGCCTCTCTATAATACCTGTGTAATCACGCTAGCGCTGCCACGCTACAGGTTAACATCCTCCCTCTCGCTACAGCTACCCACATTACATCGCCTCTCTATAATACCTGTGTAATCACGCTAGTGCCGCCACGCTACAGGTTGAACACTCTCTCTCTCGCTACAGCTACCCACACTACATAGCCTCTCTATAATACCTGTGTAATCACGCTAGCGCCGCCACGCTACAGGTTGAACATCCTCCCTCTCGCTACAGCTACCCGCACTACATCGCCTCTCTATAATACCTGTGTAATCACGCTAGAGCCGCCACGCTACAGGTTGATCATCCTCTCTCTCGCTACAGCTACCCACATTACATCGCCTGTTTATAATACCTGTGTAATCACGCTAGCGCCGCCACGCTACAGGTTGAACATTCTCTCTCTCGCTACAGCTACCCACACTACATAACCTCTCTATAATACCTGTGTAATCACGCTAGCGCCGCCACGCTACAGGTTGAACATACTCTCTCTCGCTACAGCCACCCACACTACATAGCCTCCCTATAATACCTGTGTACTCACGCTAGCGCCGCCACGCTACAGGTTTATCATCCTCTCTCTCGCTACAGCTACCCACACTACATAGCCTCTCTATAATACCTGTGTAATCACGCTAGCACCGCCACGCTACAGTTTAACATCCTCTCTCTCGCTACAGCCACCCACACTACATAGCCTCTCTATAATACCTGTGTACTCACGCTAGCGCCGCCACGCTACAGGTTGAACATCCTCCCTCTCGCTACAGCCACCCACACTACATAGCCTCTCTATAATACCTGTGTACTTACGCTAGCGCCGCCACGCTATAGGTTGAACATCCTCTCTCTCGCTACAGCCACCCACACTACATAGCCTCTCTATAATACCTGTGTACTCACGCTAGCGCCGCCACGCTACAGGTTGAACATCCTCTCTCTCGCTACAGCCACCCACACTACATAGCCTCTCTATAATACCTGTGTACTCACGCTAGCGCCGCCACGCTACAGGTTGAACATCCTCTCTCTCGCTACAGCCACCCACACTACATAGCCTCTCTATAATACCTGTGTAATCACGCTAGCGCCGCCACGCTATAGGTTGAACATCCTCTCTCTCGCTACAGCCACCCACACTACATAGCCTCTCTATAATACCTGTGTACTCACGCTAGCGCCGCCACGCTACAGGTTGAACATCCTCACTCTCGCTACAGCTACCCACACTATATAGCCTCTCTATAAAACCTGTTTAGTAGGTATTAATAGGATGATTCAACCCTCGTAAAATGAAAACATGTCCTTATGTTATTTTACCGTAAATATTAGAATAGAATTAGAGTTTTTCCGACTTCATTTAGAGATAACCATGGACTATTTCTCACTAAATTACTGAAAAGGAGTGTAAATGAAGGAATATAGATTTTTTCGCATTTCAATTATATGATTTTAATAATTTGGAAGGGTTTATGTAAAATTATACTAAAATTTGTTCGAGCACTACTAAACAATCGTGTAAACGTATGTGAAGCAGACGATCGAAGTAATATTCCTCATGGTTTTATTTTCTCGGTATTACATTTAAGATATCGATAATTTATAGAAAGTAACTCTCAATTACCCAAATGTATTTATTTAAATTTTAGGATTGAACTTTTTTTACGAAATATTCCAATTGCGCTTAGGATGATTATGGGTACAACTAACAAAGTCCACACAATAACTGATTTATCTAAGTACTAATTACGATGATTCAGATGTTCTGATAATAGCATAACAATCCCACAATGTAAGCTTAACCTAATTTTGACATTATGTAACTAAGTAGATTCAACAATTTAAATTTTACATGATTTAACATGAAACTCACAAGAACGAAATTCTAAGAGGAGAGCTACTGGGGATATCGAGCGGTCGAAGCTTTGTTTCAGTCTAATTACTCGGTTCTATCGACTTGTGGCCACCATATCTCAGCCGCATCGGATAATTCATCAGCGTAATAAATGAAATTAGCCAGCGGCGATACGACCGCGGCCATGCGTGTGCGTGCGCGTGCGGGCGCTACGTCACGGATATTTAAATTACGCCGTCCCTCTCGTCGTGCAGCTGATTTTAAAGCGTGACATCAGTTTCATTAAAAGTCCAATTAGCTAACAGCGGACGGAATCAGCCCGATCTCCGCCAAACACCCCCGTCCTCTTCCGTTGGTTCCTATGGTTTTGATTTGTTGTACGTTTTTCCTGACCGTCAAGATGTCATTCATTTAGAAAATGATGATAGGTGATATGTATAAATTTTAAACTTAATTACCTAATGTAGTCCTTGAGTATAATTTTGTAAAAACTGTAAACGATTTAATACTACAAAAATATACACCGTATCCCAAAAAGAATGGATCAAATCTACAGCTTAATATATGTGTTACCAAGGTAGAAAAGTCAATTATGGCTGATTTTAAAGCTGGCATATTTAAGTTTGTATTAGTACCTTTGAACAATAATCAGCTGTTCCATTGTTGTTAGCACGTTGAATTTTCAAAACATAACCTAACCTTACAGTTGCAATATGGAGGTGCAGTTGAAAGCACAGTGTACTGAATGGTTTATAGAGACGAAATCTGTGGTAAAAGTGCAACCAAGATTTCGAACTGTCTTCAATCAAAATCCACCATTCAGAAACAGTGTCCAGCGATGGTACAAACAGTTTAAGGATTCTGGAGCATCGGCCATAAAAAAGGTTAGGTAAGTTATGCCTCGACTGTCGAATGAATCTGTAGACAGCATTCGAGATGCATATCTTCAAAGACCAAGAAAGTCACTTCGAACTGCTGAACGTGAGTTAAATGTATCTAGGTCTAGTATTCACAGAGTTCTTCACAAGATACTACACTTTCGAGCATATAAGCTTCAAGTTTTGCAAGAATTGAAACCAAATGACAAACAACTCCGTAAAGATTTTGCGATTGATATGCTGGATAAAGTTGCTGAAGACAACCAGTTTTTGAAAAGAATTTTTTTTATGATGAAGCAACCTTCCACACTTCCGGAAACGTAAACAAACATAATGTAAGGATTTGGGGTTCACAAAGACCGCATTTTGTTCGTGAAAACGTAAGAGACAGTCCCGAAGTGAACGCCTGGGGTTGCATTGTTTATGACACGTTAATAGGCCCCTTTTTCTTTCATGAGCAAACAGTTACTGGAAACGTGTACCTCGACATGCTGGAAAACTATGCCTATCCTCAATTAGAGTCATTCCAACCAAACGTGATATTCCAGCAAGATGGTGCTCCTCCGCACTGGACATTATTTTTGAGGAATTCACTGGGTGAAACCTTCCCAGACAGTTGGATTGGTCGCGACGGTCCCATACGGTGGCTCCCTAGATCTCCAGACATTACGCCATGTGATTTTTTTTTGGGGGGTTTGTGAAAGATCAAGTGTATCACTCACCGATCTCAAACATAGATGAACTTAAAGCAAAGATAAGGGGGAAGCCTTTTGAAAAATATCCAATGAAATGCGCCACAATGTGTGGTCAGAGTTGGAACACCGACTTGACTTTTTTCGAGCAAATAACTGGGAACATGTAGAAGTTAGGCGGTGAAACCATAGTAGGAAAAACTTAGGAAGTTAAGGAAAAAATTGTGTATAAAGTTAACTTTTTATCTTTAATAATAAAGTGTTTATGCCAGTTTACTTTTGATCCATTCTTTTTGGGACACCCGGTATTTTAACTAGTGGCTTAAAGGGGCGATAGCGCCTAACCTTGCTCTAATACTTTGCCTAATCTGATACTTTTACTCTTTACATGCTGAGGAAAATAAACCAATATAAGTAGGAACACATGTCAGTTCGTATATACAAAGTACACGCTGTTTTAATGTAAACAAAGCAGACGTTTTAAAATCTTAATGCTTTTCTTATTGGGGATGTTTTAAATTATATCTCGATTGCTGGTAACTTTTTATAAATGGTGTTATTTTTCCCGAGGCACTAGGATCAAGACCTTTAATCTAAGCCGTCTCCTATCATCCTGAGATTTTACAAACTTCCACAATTTCGACTTAAAAATTTCGCTTACAGAATCATCATCTTACTAGTGGTTTGAAGCCTTTAACCTTGCTCTAATTCTTGGCCACATCTGTTTTATATATTTGTATTTATTTACAGCTGTTTTAAGAAAACTTCTAGAATGGCATCACAATATAAACTAATATTACCTGGGTAATCAGAGAAGACAAATAACTGCTCGAGTTCGAGCAGACGAATTCGCTAGTTATATATAAAGATATTCAAAGTTTATGTCCATTTTACTGAAGGAGAGTCACCCTCCAGGAAGATCAGTTATCCTCATGATGTAGAGATATTGTTCAAAGAGAATGTCTGATTGAACTAGAGTCTGTATATATAGTTAAGGCGTGACCTCTACACGCAGTTAATGCATGCAATCTATTCACAGTTAAATCGTTACCTCTATACACAATTTTAGAATGAATTACATTATCAATTTTTTTAAAGTGAAATTGTTCTTATTTTTAGTTTTAAATGTCATCACAGAAATTTCCTTAATAGGGCCTGTTTTGCTTAGCAGGAATATTGTGTTACCTAAACTTTTCAAAACTATCAATTCGTAGGTCAGTAGTGATAATATGAGTGGGTTATGGGGTTATTGGAAAAATAAGTATATATGTGTGTTATTTGAATTAAAACTTCTGTTAATTTACAGTTCAAATAACAATTAAGTTTTAAGTCACATAAAATACACACATATATATACACTTATTTTCCCAATAACCACATAACCCACTCATATTACAACTACTTAGGTCATGTTCAGTATTGGTATTACATTGTGCCACTGTGAGTGGAAGCTCTTACCTGGTCCTTCTCTATGAAGCCGATGAACGCCGTCCTCTCTATCTCGATGGGCTGTCCCGCCCTGTCGTACAGAGCGATCACGAAGTGGAAGAAGTTGGACTTGCGGAGGTTGCTGGGCGGCTGCTTCTCGAAGTGCGCCCGACCGACCCCCGTACTGCAACACGACATTCAGTGTTATTTATGACTTAAACATAAAACTGGATACATTTTTGCTCGCTTCGCTCGCTTAAAGCTTCCCCCGAGGCTCCTGTCATTCATTTGTGAAGTTTCTAATAGTGGTGTGCAATATGTGTATACTTAAAATTACCTAACTCCTTTAACTATTGCACACACTATTTACGAAGAACACCGAGATTCTTCATTGATTGCGATGCCATCAGAGGTCACATATTGTAGAGCATGCGGTCTTTTTGAATACCAAGACAACAATCCAATGAACAATTAATTTTGTTTGAGCGACCTCGTTTTCCTGCCAAACCCACTTATAAATAATCAAGTGAACTTACATTACGACTGTTGCAAGTTGAAATCAAGCACGATGTACACATTTATTTCCCGTAGTCCACATCAGTTTTGTGTATAAAATTCTTTATCCGAAAGCGAGGTAGTGTGCTATTTCTTTCAACTACAAAAGTGTATAAGAATTATTACTTAGGCAAATAGCCTAAGTAATAATGGATGAAATGTCCCACTAGTGCTAAAGAAAACTTCCTCGTAAGCTATCTCTACAACCTATGCATGAACGCTAGGCATTTGGATGCTATACATTAACAAAAAGTCGTGTTCACGTAAGATTCAGCACTCTACGATGTACAATGTACAGCGTACAATGCACCAACACCACATACAAGCAGCCCCGTGTACTCTTGTACCCAACTTTGATACTAGCAACTTGGTGCAGAGCGTTGTTCCTGTTCCGGTTTTTCTGGCGTGTCTGACTGTAGTTTATCTGAAAACACGGAGTAGTAATTAACCATCAGTTTTGAGGCCAATGCTCTATTTATTATTGTAAAATAAAACTGGAATTACTGTAGTAAGATTTAATTTGACCAACCAACAATGAAATTACCCATGTAGCCTAGATCAATTGGGTAAATATCTGTTTGTACATTACTCATTTATAGGTTGATATACATGATTCTATCACGCTATAAATGGTACCCAACTAAATTATACATTCCTCTTCTTAACACAACTAATTTTGAAAAAACACACACTCTTTTCAATAGTCAAACATTTTAATGCACTTCCTTTTCAATTAAAATTATAATCAGATGTGCGGAAGTTTAGAATTAGTTTTAAATAATTGTTATTGGGAAAAGGATATTACAGTGTCCAAGAGCACTTTGTAGTAATGTTTGTAGTAATTTTTAAAATCTAGGTTTGCATACTGAGAAATCTATGGAAAGAAAGTTTTGTTAAGTTAACCCCTACGATTATATTTTCTTTTTGAGCCTTGAATTTTCGACAATTGTTAATGCTATGTAAATAGTTTATAACAATAAAGCATTCTTGATTTTTGATTCTTGAACACACTTTAAATACAAGTTAAGTAACAAGCGCGCAATGTATATGTTGGAATACCTAACGACATGAATTAAATAAATAACCGAACATCATACAAATATTAATAAAACTAATTGTTTATCTAATAACATTATTATCTGTTCATGAACTTAGTTTTGGATTGTGAAGAGTGTTAATATTAGATTGTATTCAGTAAATGGTTTATTATCATTTAAAGTTAGTCATAATTGAAAAGTGGATGTTAGTAGTGAAGTCAACCGTATGCAACGATATGATTTAAACTGATCTCAACGTTCCCCATACATAACACATTATGTAGTCCGCCTAACAGGAAGACTTAGGCTGAAGACGCTCCTCAAGGAAGGCTAAGGAAATTGTTGCGGCGCATAACTTCCTCCTGAAACGTTTAATCCTACCTACCCCTTACCTAAAATTACCTTGGATGAATTAATAATATTTAACTTTTATTTAGAGTACATTTTAAAGGTGAATATAAACGTTTTCCGGCCCAACTTCACTCAAAGTAAATTCTTCACCAGAGTGTTGAGAAATTAAAGTCTATAATAAAGACATGTCAAAGTGTGTCAATTGTAATTTAATTGCGTGTGTGATTTATAAGAAAGTATCTTAAGGGTAGACTTACAAATTGCAGTGCAGAAATTCATATACTTACATTGTAGTGTACACTTCCATCCTACAGACAACGATGGTTTACTAACAAAAGAAAATTTAGACTAGTTTCAGATAATTAGTTACCTTGTTATACGTTTTATACGTCTTAACACGCTTTTTATTGTATTTATGATCATGAATTCAAGTATATACAAAAATAAGCTTAAAGTCTGTAATTTGACAGTCCTACCAAAACCCTTTATGTTACAAGTTAATATGAATAATATATAATATACTATGTTTAAATACTGTTGAACTCAACGTAAATCAAACAACTGTAAGCCATTTATTCTGCTTAAAATATCGTTCATTTTTGTATTACATGATTAAATTACAACTTTTTTTATTGTGTACATGGTAATGGTAAATGGCAATAATACGGAGTGATTTAGAATGATAACAATTAGTTTGAACTAATTTGTTAGTGAACTTACATTACGACTGTTGCAAGTTGAAATCAAGCACGATGTACACATTTATTTCCCGTAGTCCACATCAGTTTTGTGTATAAAATTCTTTATCCGAAAGCGAGGTAGTGTGCTATTTCTTTCAACTACAAAAGTGTATAAGTTTTACACCCCCCTCTTTCACCCCCCTCGCCTGTGTTGTTTTTAAATGTGCCTTTTCAATAGTTTACTGTGTAATTTTCATCTTTCATATGTACATCTATGTATATTTGATAATATATTTATTGCACATACAACATTTGTTTGTGGAAAATGAAGTATTATATTCACTTGAGGATTTATTTGTTTCACTTGAAAATATATGTTAAGATAACAAACTGTTTAGATTCAGTGGTAACCAAAATTAATTGTAAACAAAAAAATAAGAAATATACATCGAATGAGGGAAATCGTATCATTAATCATGCAATCGACAAAACAAATGTGTGGGTTCAAAAAATGAGTACAAATAAAAACGCTCGAAGCTGCTGACGTTCGACTCGAGTATGATAGAAGTTTGTCTGTGGAGTTAGACTACTGCGGAGTCATATAACAGGATTATATCAGAGAAAAGTGAGTTTTCCAATGCGAGACATAATTCAATCAAGGTTCATCTCGGCGTGGAAAATATTGTTATTACGGTGGGTGGCCGAGGGGTGGCGAGGGGTAGGCAAGTGGCACGGCACGTCGCGCGCGGACAATCTTCGGATAAGCCACTTCCTCTTCCGCTGGTTAAACGCTCGGTTTACACCTTTCCCGCCTCCGCGCTTCTCATTACCCGCCACTTTACCTCTGTCACTTCCAGTGGCCACCGCGTTACCTCTGCCACTTCCAGTGGCCACCACGTTACCTCCTGTCGGCCCTCAGATTGCTTAATGGATGGGTGATCGGAGTTTACTTAGGAGGTAGTTTTCATATTGATTGCTTTCTTATTTTTTCTCTCCATTACCTAGCAGTATAATTATCTTTTATTTTGTGATAAATTCATCATTAAACACTTTATCTACCATTGCATAGCAGTACTGTAAACAATCAAGACATGACCAATATTAAAGTCACTCATCCGGATGTATCAATCTTTAAAGGTAATTTTTATTTTATTCCCTCGCAAAACTTAACTCCTACGATTCGCTATGTAAACAAACTATAGGATTGGTTTCCCACGAGGACCGACCGCAGCGTTTCCTTCCGTCCTCTCAGCGGGGCCCCTCCTCGGTCCTCGGTCCTCTACCACGGTAATCAATGGAGTGTCAGGGTGAAAACGTGAGAAGGTGGTAAAACTGTCATCAAGCTAAGACAGGTGTCAGTAATGTCTGTGGCTACTGGCTCTGTTCTCTAACTGTCTACTGCGGTGACAGCTATGTCCACGAAGACAGGTTGACTTCCTTTCAAATCTGCCTAGTAGTAGACGTAGTAGCTGTGCTCTGTTATGATTGTAAATAGTTTCAAGCTCCACTAAAAATGCTTCAAAATTAAGAAATGTTGCACATGAGTGAAATGTTTTTAAAAAGTGAAACTTTTAAACGTAAGATAATAAAATTGATAATACTAGTAAACCCGTTGCTCGAAATCGAGAAATATTTTGCTTTGATGAGCATGAATTTGATCAATGATATCATCTGTATCGCTAATTCAGTCCTTCTTGTCTCAGGCTATTAATAGATGGGTGTGCGGAAACTCAGGTTTTTGGAATTCCGATTGTTGTGTATAAATGTGCCAAATCTTTTCCAAATATATGAAAACACATTCGTTTTTAAAACTCATTTTTTGATTTGTTTACTTGATATTTGATATTTTGCTTTGCTGGAAATACTCTTAGGTGCTAACACTCAAGTTCTGGGTTTTGTCCATTTTAACACAGTTTGAGTAAAATGCCATTGTGAATAAGGAAGGTGTTGTAAAACTTTGCACAAAATTCGTGGTATGCCAAATTTGGTTCACATTTGATGGATACTCTGAAAATAAGGATGGATCATTTATTGTCTGCTTCCACGACTTACATTCTAATTCTCAACTTTTTGCATCTGATTGACACATTCTGACAATGATCTGCTTGAAGCTGGCTTTGGTAGTTTTATACTAATCTAATTTATTCCCTTAATTCTTAAATACAATCAAAAACCTGCGAATTATGAATCCTTTATTTTTATTTTTTTATTTTACCCATTTAAAATACATTATTCTTGATCGATGGCTTACCCATATCCACCATTCCTTAGGCTTAAGTAGTCCGAAATAATTCGTATCCCCCCGTTCCGGAAACTTTTTAGGGCTCTGCCCTCTTGACATTAAACAAAGTTATTCCAACCATCTTTCACCTACTACTTGACTAACAAAACTAAAATTCAGTAGAAAGATAGCTGATGGCTCAAAGCAAATATAGACCGACCTCTGGTAATATTATAGTTTAGGATTTCACCCCCCTGGCTTGTAGTATACCCAAGTTAATCGTTATACACCAAGACTGAAACAATGGAGCTGAAATTTGGTAGGGAAATGAATAATACACCAGAATCAAAGTAAACATTTCCTCAATCCAAATATCCTTTGAGACCCCACCACACTGGCATTTAAAATTATGTTTACCACCTTCCGCCTACTGCTGGACTGATAGGGCTGAAGTTCGGTAGAAAGATGGATAATTAACTCAAATCAGAATAGACCTACGACTGATCAAAATGCCGGGCTCCGCACAGCAGAAATTTATTTTCCCATGTTAACTATCTCACACCCATCTACTGAACTGATAAACATACCATACTTTAGAATCAAATGTTGTGCTACTTCTCTTCTAAAACTCATTGACGGTTCACCCTACTTGCTTTTAAATTCAAGCTTACCATCCCGCACCTACTTCTAGACTCATGGATTTGAAGTTCAGGTGGGGGTAGCTAATATGCTAATAGGCCAAACTCCTGATCAAAGTATGATTTAGGGCTCCAACTCTCCTGAATTATAAGGTAAGAGTGGCCTTTATTAATCTCATGTTAACTATTATAACCAATTACTGAATAGATGATCCTTAAATTTCCCTCGAACCATGTCATACAGTAGTTATGTTTAGTAACAAATGTATGATTCTGGAATGATGGAGCTAAAATTTTGCAGAGAATATTACCTACAGAACCCATTCTGAAAATATGTTTGGGCTCCGCCCTACTGGCATTCAACATGTGCATGCTTAAAAATTGTCAGAGTTAACCCCTTGGGGTAGTGATCCAATTTTATACTTCATGCTAACAATATTTTTACCAGCGGTAAAATAAACGAAAATTAACGGTAATAAATGAGGGGAAGGTCACGTGAACAAAGTCGCACCGGGTACCAATGATGAAGCTAAATTTTGGCAGGAAGATGGATACATGAGAATATAACCTATAGACCCCGTACTCGAAATATTTTTGGGCTCCGCCCTACTGGCATTCAACATGTGCTTGATTAAAAATTGTCAGAAGTTAACCTCATGAGGTAGTGATTTAATTTTAGTTTCCATGGTAACAATGTATTTACCAGCGCGAAAATAAAACGGAAATCACAGTAATAAAGAAAGGTCACGTGAACAAAGTCGCGCCGGGTACCAGCTAGTGCCAAATACTTTAATCATACCCCCATCGCAGCAAACCTGCATACTCAGTGAATTTCCAATGGAGATATAGATGTCTTAATACTACATAAAGCCACATACCAAGTTTCATAAAAATACATTGACAAATAAGCGATATATACAATTTGAATTATTCTCCATAAGAATGACATTGGGGCTGAATACGTAGGTTTCCTGCAACAAGGAACACAAAAAATGGGTTTTTATGCTAATATCAATATAACTCAACTAGGTGAAGTCGTATACCAGTTTTATTAATTTATGTTCATAATTAAGGTAGACAGAGCATTTAATTATTCTCAATAAGAATAACATGGGGGCTGAGTACGCAGGTTTGCTGCTACGGGAGACTTTGGCAAACAATTTTGTTTAGCAAATATCAAAAGGCCACAATGAGATGAAGCTGTATACCAAGTTTCGTCAGTATATGTTAATTAATAAGCGATATATAAACATTATCTTTTCCTCCATAAGAATAACATTAGACAACGTACTGTGTTTAGCACTTTCAATATCTCGGTAACCAATTGTCGTAAAGGAATGATCAAAATACCAAATTGTGTGCTTTGTTAAGTTGAATCCAATGGTGAAAACTAAAATTTGACTATTTCAAAAATTATATGTAAAAGATTCAAAAAACCCATTTTTGGGTTACAAAACCCTCCCGAAATACCCCTTCGGATTGAGCGATCTGGCTGGTTTTCGAACTTAAAGTCATAAATGTTGCTTTACACGTTTATACCAAGTTTCGACAAAATTGGATCATTTTTACGAGAGTTATCGTGCTCACGGACACACACACACACACACACACACACAAACACACACACACACACACACACACACACACACACACACACACACACACACACACACACACACACACACATATATATATATATACAGTTTTGAATGAATCGTGTTTTTGGGGTCAGGGGACCTCGTTCGAAAAGTTATCTTGGTTCCGGGCCTAGGTCTTACTATGCCGGCTACGGTAATAGCTTCTTCCCTAAAAGGGAAATTCGCTAAAACAAAACAAAAATACTTCCTTGAAAATCACCTACACTGTGCTATTAAGTTTGATTAAAGACAATGTTTAAAAATGATTGGCATTAATAAAAAGTAAAATGTGAGTTAATTCAGCCTTAAGAAAATATTTATTACTATTTTACATGAAGTTTCATGTGCTGCACTCTGGGATGAACGTTATAAACTGACTTTATGATTAATTCATATACTTTCATAATCAAAATGATGTACATATCGCGTTACCTCTCCAGTATTGTGTTACCTATCCAGTAGTGAACATGCGTTCTTGCTGATACACTGTGTTTACCTTTATTTAGCTGTTTGATCATAGCATTCAAAACAATTCTTTCTCAATGTTAATCTTATGGACAAATTACGAACATTAAGGGATTAAGGGCGGCTAGAGCCCTTCCCTTTGGTCAGTTCTTTATGAAATTTGTTCCAGACAGGTCTCATCCCCAGGAAAAATCAAATAATGTAAAAAAACTAAAATGAAAAGGTAAAAAATTAACATTGGGCTTATGAGTTTCAAATCAAAACAAAAGAATTGTATCAGCTGTTCATAATCAACCAGGGAACTGTCAAAGTAATACTCATGTTGTTTATGATTATTAACATGTGGTTTCCTGAGAGCAGAGATTAAAATATTTGAGTGAAGATTACTTATATAGAGTGGTAAAATAAATCAAAGGGACATAAAGCTATAAATAACAACTCGAGTGACCTTAAAAATGTGGAAAAGAGACAAATGAGTTATACAAATATGATTATCAGTAGGTGGAAGTGGTGAAATATGCTCTAAGTCATCTAAACAAACTGACTGGCCTTCTCCCGAGCAAAGCTTGGTCCCCAGGTACTCTACCTAAATTGTATGGTCAATTAAATACATTTGTGTGACCAAGCCGTACTATCTGAACAAGCGAAACTCGATCTATTACTTAGTTTCAAAGTAATGTAAAAAGTTTGACCTTATAAAAAAACTTGAAGTTTGTAAAATAGTGTCAATTCTCGTGCATTTTTATACAGTTTTTGTTTACAATGGCCCAATTAAATCGTACCTAGTAACACTAAAGTTCCATTAAGGCATATTCTCTTTACTCTTGAATCTTGAATCTTGAATCATTCAGTGTCCCTAGGATAAAGAGACAAAAAATAGAATAACCGGTCTCGTGTTTATCTGTTGTGAGTCACTGGTACTCAGGTGGCACACAGATGGTCACCCCACACAACTACACATGCACAGACACACATACACACGCACACCTCGCACTCGCACAACATCTTACCATTTATTTGCAATTGAAAGCACAACGTTACCATCCATCATGTTCGTCCCCTTTCTCGGAAATCCCCTCTCCCTAACTCGCTCATCATATATTAGTTTGTGTTATTATAGAGCGGGTGTTTTCAAGGATCTATTGTAAAAATGAAAGTGTGCTAATACTTAATATAGTAACCCAAAGTACTGATTTTAAATATCTGTTAACTTACATATACTTGATAAAACAATCCCTAGAAAACTTATTTTCATTGGGATTGCATTATTCTAATAATAACATACACAATATAATTTCGCAAATTCTTAAAACTTTTTAAAAATACGATCAAATGTCGTCAACCCTTCGTGACGATAAAAACACCCATGACATATATACTAAATTTACATGAGTTTCACTTAAGACAGCTAAATTCTCTATGCTCATTCTCCTTAAAAACTGCCAAATATTCATAGTTCATTTGTCTTTATAATTTCTTCAGTAATTGGGCTACACTCTGTGGTGAGCCTGTTAAACTATCACGACTAAGTAAAACGTTTCGCGTCAGAGGGAGGTTAGTTATTTATACCTTCTTTTAAGAACAATGTTACTTTATTACTCGATAGGCCTTAATTAAAATGTAATCTTTATTGTTGCTTAGCTAAGTATCTTTACATAAATGTATGCTGAATCATGATTACAATTTTAACATTTCTATTAGCCTAACTTTTTTGTTTCAGTATGAAGCATAAAGATGAAAAATTAATGGAATTTTCTTTTCTTTAGCGAAATAAAAACGAAAACAGTGTGTCAGTTTGTAAATATATTTATGAACTGAATATTTTTTATTCCATGAAATTACATTCAAAAGTTTAATAAAAGCTTCATAATTAACAACATTTAACGTTTTAAACCCACGTTGTTATTATTGCCATGAAAAAAATAACAGAAAATATAGTCAATAGTTGTGAAAACGACTCAAGAAAAGGCGGTGGGCAAAGCCACGAGCCCGGCACACAAACACGCTCTAATGGAGACGTCTTATGTTGTTTGGGATTCAATTAACTAACACCCTTTGTTGAAAGCAAGGAGCCGTTTTATTCTAAAATTAGCCACCTATTACAAGTCTCTGTCTGGGTAGAATGAAATCTATCAATTCTATTTGTGGCCAATCCCCGCCTCTTATCTCCTTCTACAATGGCGACTAGAACCAACTTTCAGAATCCTTTGTCTCGGTAAAGAATAAACCGTGTTTTGAAATCATTATAAAATATGCTTTCTGGCAAAAATCAATAACCATAACATATACTAAAATCGCGATTTATGATCAAACTCGTCGTATAAGACAGTTCAAGATATTATTTTGGATAATAATTGCGTTGCTTGCACAATTATGAACACTACAGTGTTGTCTTTGTACATCTTTGTGTGACAGTCAAAAGAAATACACACAAAAATGGTGTCAAAGACGAAAAGTTGCTTTCGAATTTGGCTACAGGTACTGTAGCTGCAGTTATAAAATATCACGGTAAAATAGTTTTTAACACATTTCCAAACTTAAAAGCATACACATACATTTCTTGATGCGAGGATATTATACATTTCTTAATTATGCAAGAACATTGGTTCTTTAGTCTTATATTGGTTTTCAACCAGTTCTAAGGCGATTAGAAATATTTTATCACAGTAGGTCTAAGTTAGTGAAATTTTAGATCAGTGGAAGTAAACGCCAGAACAAAAAAGTAGAACGAAGAAACAATGTTTAGATTTTAATGTTACTAAAACTTGTAATAAAGTTGTCAACATGTATTTAAATAATCTAAAGAAGTAATGTTTTAGTACTTACAAGAAATACAATAGTAAAAATACGTATATTATCTTTGTATTAAATGGCAGGTAAGCCATTAAACTTCTATAGAACTGTAAAAGGGTGTCTTATCTGTTAAAATACCGATTAAATATCAGGTTTAATTTTAGGTTAAGACTATATAGGCACGTACCGGCCGACGACACATGATAAGTTAATATATCGTTTAGAAAGTAATATCAATAATTGTTTTCCATTTAAATTATTGTATCAAGCCACTTTGAATTAGTCTGTTATAATAACTATTGTAAAACCGTAACATAACATTTTGTAAACCAAATAGATAATATTATTGAAACAAAATGTAGAAAGCTTGCATGCTATGGATGAACATTGACATTCTTGGTATGCATAAATAGCATTGTGTATAAACATATACCGCTGATTAATCAACTGGTTAACCAAGCAAATATTACTGTATGGTACGATATGGCAAATTTTACGCCTCCCCTGTAAATTTGTTGTTTACAATTGTGTAAACTGACAATACAGATCACAAAGCAAGAACATGATTGGCCTAACGAAGTTGCTCAGAGATCAAACACCATTCTATGTTCATTGTGTTATGTTAACGCTGAAACACTACCAAGGCGCGACGCTAAGTTCCTAAGTACACGAGGATCCCGCGGTTCGGAGCTCCGTCCTCTATATTATTGATACAGGCTGCAATCAACTTCGCGCCGACTTTACTGCCCGACTCTTGCTCTCTGATTTATCTTATAGGACCTATTGTGCCATTCCGTAAACCAAACAAATTTAGTAAAATCTTTGACTAGTAGGGCGAAATCATGTTGTCAGCAAAATAGGCAGTTTCCAGATACGAATAGCCTGTAACACGTTATTAGGACTATGTTTCAATTACAACATACTGCGACAGGTTCAACTTCAGCGATATACTACATATCTTCGTATCCTGTTCTTAATTATATACAAAAACTGGTCCTCTGATAAAAAACCGACACAAAACAAGCAACAATTAATATTAAAGTGTGTGCATGTGTTTAAATGTTGATAGTGGGAGGTGTTGGGTAACACATGTAGCTGTAATAGTTTTCACAACTCAATTTTTATCAACAAGGAATTAAGTTATATGCTTCAGTGTAGTGAAAAATTCACGGAATAAATCAAAATGAATCTTAAAACAGGACTTCAGTCAGGCAACATTTCTGTTTCCACGTGCTTCTCCCCCAAGACCCATGTTAACTTTTAAAGCCCATCCCTCCTCATTTGAAAGAGAAAAACAATAACTAGCAATGTGAGTGTGCAAACGTTTTGATATCATACACCATAATCGTGCAGTAACAATTATAAAATATCAAAAGTATACAATTTTTCTATGCGTGGACGTTTGTCAGATTGGAATCTGCTCAATGAAGTCACTAGATATTTCCTTGGCCTTTACGATGAACTATTAATCAACTATGTTGGAAAATCGGTTAAGAAGAAACGGGATTTGAATTTTAACATTGGTTTGTATTTCAATTTGCAGTAAAACAATGTTTGAACATGTTTTCATTATTTTATAAAACAATTATGTTAGAACATATTACAATGCACTTTATAAAGTTACCTCATTTAACTACTTAAATAATACACTCCAAATGAGTGGATGTGGTTTTCCATTTCAACGTTATTATATGTGTATATTGGTGTACATATAATACGTACTTTAAAATGCGATGCATTTCTTGCCTCTAGTATTTTTAGTAGAAATGCAATAAATACTTAGCTTACTTATGTAGTATGTAAACTTAGTTATTTATTTATATCTGCGAATCTGAAGCATAAATCAAGCATTTAATCGGTTTGTTTTCGTCTGAGTTTACTTATTAAGGGTATATAATAAACAAGATTAAACAATGAAATATAACAAATAAGCCAGAAATTGTGGATATGTGCTTAATAATAAATCTACTTTAGTGATTTAATATACATGTAACGATGTAAACATAAACAGATTGTTATAATAACTTTAAACATGGGTGAAATAACGAAGATTCGTCTTTACAAGTTATACATTGCGCTGGTAGGCATTTCAACACATTTCAAGCAGTAAACTTTTTTCATAATAAATTGTACGAACTGTAAATTGAACGTATAGTTATAATTTAAACCTTTTAACCATGAATTACTTAATTGGTTTTTGTATGGACAAACTGTGTAACGTAAGTTATATTATCCTCATTGTTTGGATAACATGTAAATGTTTCACTAAACACATTTAACCATGGTATTTTGTAACTATACGATTTTTTAAGTAACATACAAACAATGAACCTCGTGTGGGTAGTTAGGCTCTAAATTATTATACGTTACTAATAAATATTGTTACTTAACTTTATTTTTATCTTTAAAGTGTACAGAGCATTTGTATTAAAGCCATTATAGCGTTTTCATTAGCTTTGCCATCATAATGTAAAAGTGGTAATCCAATTGAGGATGGCTTACAGTTTGACGTACTGGATAAAAGTATTACACAGCTTACACATAGCAACGCTTTTTTACAATTCCTTTTTAACTTCTGCCCTTCCTGTTGAAACTATTATGTATGTGCGTATAATAACATATATGTTTAAAACATCTGTTTAACTATAAATATAGTATTACACATATTATGAACTAGAAATGGCATTGATAATTTCAGGTTTAGATTTATTTATATTAATCAACAGTGTGCTTCCTTATGGTTTAACCATTGACTATAAATACTTGATAGTCAATGGTTTAACTTAATTTTCACGTAACTAATATATTGCTTACCTATTTTGTTACCGAGAGAGGACTAAAAAGAATTGTTATTGACTTTTAACAACTGGGAACAAAGTCTAAACAGAAGTCCACTTAGTTATTTTAATTAAAATTAATTAATGTTTGATATTTTAAATTTATTAAAACGTCAAGGGGATACTGTTTTATAATGAGATTCTAATTATGGGCACATCTTCTATACATTAAAACGCGTATAATGTGCTATACTTTAACTTCCGTAATGAAATATAAATTGTAGCCATTTGGCAATGAACATAATTGGCAGGTCGAGTTGCAGATTGTGTTAAAAGTTTAACATGATAAATAATATAGGGGAAAACTTTGAAGTAATAATTTATTTTGAGTCATTACAAAGTTGCCACAACAAAATGTTGAAAAATGCATATTTTATTACAACCAACGCCATTCTAGCTAGTAACTACTTTATTTTATTCTAAATTGCTATAGTGAATTTGTGTGTATAGTTTTCATCTTTCATTCCCTTAGCAGTGATATTGTTATAACTATTTAATGATTGTGTTATTATAGCATGCACACGCCCTACCCCCTATGTATGGGTATTTAATGTTTACTTACAAATTCAATACAATTTTCCAATTGAGCTAGCACATATTAAAGGTACAGTTCAAATTGTATTACAAATAGGACCTCAGCCCCCTGCTCATTGCGAACCGTGGATCAAATTAATGCAAACTAGGCCACAATTAAACGAAAGTTTACATCTTTTGATATTTTGTTCCAATGTAGATTTCATTACTGTAGATAGAATTTTATTTTACTATTTTACTTCTCAAATATCATT
Organism: Allygus modestus; assembly: GCA_963675035.1. NCBI lineage: Eukaryota > Metazoa > Arthropoda > Insecta > Hemiptera > Cicadellidae > Allygus > Allygus modestus. The sequence goes on from OY776111.1 coordinate 274,031,901, forward strand.
GATGTATTAAAGTAATTTAAAAATTCAGCACGATTGTTATGCAAGAGTCAACTGCACTCATTATGGTGAAAAAAACCCGCGCGGCAACCAACGAGAGGAGAGGTGTATATTACATCGCACGCCACGAGAGTGTGTTTGTGTGTGTGCGATGTAGCAGCTAATTATGCCCCACTACTAATTAAAACAACACAGATCATATGTCCGCCTCAACACTCTAGCCGATGTATTTGTTAAACACCGCGCCGCGCCGCGCCACCCGCCGTGTGTGTCGAGCAAACAGCGCCACACGCCATGAAATTTGCCCACGGTATTACCTGAGATGCGATTTATTCAGGTAATGGATTTAGAGGCGGATTAGTGGAACAATGTTGGAACTGTTTGAGCATTGATGTTTGAAATTATTTGTCTCCTAAAAACTAGAGAATAATTAGTATTTTGGACTTTGTTTTATTATTTCACACTTTATTTCGAAACAAAGCGAGCGAGCTTGGTATCGCGACAATAATTTATTTAATAAAAATAATTTACAGAAACATGCCTCTTAAGCAAAAGTAGAATTTTATATGAAATATGAGTTAAAGATCGCAAAGTGCATTATCTATAATATCATCGAATGCAGGTAAGTGGCAAATAAACATGTGGTATCTAAATCTGGTCTTTGAAAGTGGGTAAAGGCAAATTGAAAGTTACTAGAATAATCTGACATAGGGTTTTACATTTGTTTTATTATTAACAGTGGTCCATATATCCATCCGACCAACATTTGTTTCTATCTAATTGTGGATAATAAATAACAAAAGGAGGGTTTTAGGTTGATTTTTTGCCGATCCTTTAACCATAACATGTAAAAATATGACTGTTGTAGGAGGTTATTTTTAACGCATCTCAATAAAAAAAGGTTTTAGTAACATTATTAAAAATGCATAGCTTAGTAACCCTACTTCCTCTACTGCTTTACTGTTTTCCTTATCAGCAAAAAAAGCACGGTTTTCCTTATAAGGTTTTGTTGCAGTGTTGTTTGTTTAGTTTTCTGATATTTTGAGCTTTTAATATTAAAATTATACATATGTTTGTAAAATGTTCTGAAAAAACAGGCTATTGCATTAAAGATATAATGGTGGTATATTTGTGCACCAAGGCCAATATCAATTGTTAATTATGAGGTTGTATGAATTAATTGTAGTTAGTACCGGTAGCATTAAATATATATAAGTTAAGTAAAATATTCATAGTTTTTACCACTAAATTCTTAATTTAGCGGTGTTCATAATTCTGAATTCTATTTATAATAATAATAATAATACAACAAATATAAAAATATATAATAAAAGGATTTTTATTAATTCCACTTTAGCGTTGAAGCTCATTTTAGATTAATATTTAAAAATAAATACAATAATACATATAAGGTTTATGGACCTATACACAAACTATTGTTTACAAGTATCCTCCCTTTTTGAGAAAACGATCAAAATCATTTAAATAGTACAGTAGAACTTGAATAATTCTAACCTCAAGGGATCGGTCAAATTATTCGAATGATCCAGAAACTGCGAACAGTTTATCAGCCAAGTTGTTTAATATGTTTTATGTAATAAAAGGGACAAACCAAAAGATTCGAACTAAAGAAGATTTAAAATTATACTTAAAAGTTCAAATTACCCAAGTTCCACTGTATATCGTTTAAAAACAAGAAATCCTTAAACAATAAATAATTCTGTTTACATTTAACTTATTCTAATAGATTTCCTATTTGCACCTAAATTTTTGTATATATTAAAGAACAATATAATAGTGAAGCTATTCCTCTAATTAAATATGCAATTATTTCTAGGGGCTGAAAACACGATAATTTAAATTTGGCTAAATGGATACATTTATATAAATTTATAGTTTTAATCGACATAAACTAATATTTTATTTATATGTTTTTGAAAATGTGTTAATAGTTCATTTACTAAAACCAAAAGGTTATATTTAAATGTTTGTATATATTTATGCTTTAAAATATTACAGGGTATACAAGTTAACGTGAATCATCATACAAATGTAATAATCATACCATTTATAGATGTTTATACTGTCTTAATATAACTCTACTTGGTCCATGTAACTCTCTCATATATGGTTTAAAATTATATGTCTTTTTAGTAATTATTAATATTTTGAGGCAATCCTGCCTAAATTTTAGAATTCCTTATATGTTATGCGTCATTTAATAATTACCGTGGAAAATAATTAAGTTTCTAATTTACTAATGGTAGATAGACTAAATCATATGTTATTCAAAAAAATATTCATATTCATACATTACAATGTTACAGAGTATATCAGAGAAACTTGGTATACTATTTTACAAATGTATACCCATACCAACCAAAGACTTTTACTATCTTAAAGTAGGTTTATTTGCTTACCCGAACACATCACTTTAAAAGTCTATATGTATGTGATTTTTAGTAATAAAAAGTACATGGTTTTTAATCCACCTTTTTTACAAGTACTTTAAAAAAACAAATACCCATACGTTATTTATTAACCACTGTTAGGTAATCATTTTAACACTAACTGAATTATAATCCAAACATAGCAACACGTATTTTATCACCTGTCAGGTAATATACTTTAGGTAATCTATTTGCCTAACTTTGACGCAACACGAAGGAACTTTCAATAAAACAAGGGCAAATTGACTGATAGCTTTTAGTCGGCACTGTGTAAATATGTTCATCTCATTTTCTAAAGAAGGTACTTCTAAGAGAAGTTTTTTGTGATAAGAATTTCATTTTAGACAGTAAGATGTTCAAAATATTATATTATCTGATTAACAGTAGTTTAATTTTCTTTTTTATAAATACTATAATTTGAATGAAAAATATTTGTTTAAAATCGGTAATATAATTATCAGTCCAAAAATTTACCGATGAAATTTACTTTTTCAGGCAAAAATTAGGATAATGTAGTTTAAAGTAAATATTTTGAAAGGCTTTATTTTTTATAATAACGGCGCTTTGCTAAAATATTTTTTCAATCCTTATCAAACAGTAAATAAAATAATATGTGTAGATACTTTTACACTAAAATGAGGTTATTTTACATACAATAAAGAATGTCAACAAATCTTACATTTTACAAAGTTTTAAAATTTGTATCATTCTTCATTTCAAACATTTATAATTTATTTGTAACGTATTGTACAGTTTATAATGCATATATGATGCATTTTCGATTTTAAAAGACAATATTTATTCTGTTTATTGTTTTTGTATATAAATATTTCAATTACATATTAGTCAAAGTTATGATTTTGGTAACTTGCTGCATATACAAATTAGTAAGGCATTCAATAAGGTAAAATGATTTATGGAGAATTGAAGGCCCAACTGGAAATTTGTAAGTTAAAATATCATCATTAATATTACCATAAATATTTAAATACATATACTTTGTGAAGTACATTTGCGTACAATATCATACTCTTGTGAAATTACAATAAAAACTGTTGTAAATGGAACTAGGGATACGTAGTTTAAGAGCACGAGAAAGAAATTGTATTTTATTTTTTCAGTAATTGTACAACTATAATGTTACTTGTGGCTATATTTTGGCGAGTGAAATATAAACAGCTTATACGGTTGAAATGGGGTTTGTTTGTGATTTAAGTTGAAAGCAGGTCAACGGAAAAATGTATTTTAGTTTATATTTAAATAAAATAGTACTTACTTTTAACATAGTATTTAACATATTTTAATACGTTTGCTTCTTAGTTACACCGAGCTAATGATCGATACTATTATACATGTATAAGGCCCTACATTTAATGTAGCTATGCAATTTTCAAAAAATTGCATGTCTGCAACAAAATGAACATGTTTGGAATGAAATATTTAATACTGTTGATATCTAAGTTAACTTATCACTGATGCCAATTATTTTCAAGCAACAGTTAAAACGTTTTAGCCCGTTATAGTGATGAAGTGTAGGACCTATATATACGCTATTAAAAGTTGTACTATTATTTTTATATTGTTTTGCAATAAAGCGTAAATGATACTTTAAAACTTTGAATTGGACAGATAATTTCTCATTCCTATAATGTTGTATTAGGCCTAGCCTAACAATTCAATGTTTCCAATCAAATCTAATGTTTGGCTGGATTGGGCAAAAGAAAATACAATCTCTATAAATTATTTGCTGTTCTAAAATTGAGATTATGTTTGTTATTTCGACAAAGACAGCAAAAAATAGTTTTATCAGGAAGGTTCGATACAGATTTGTATAAAAAAAAGGTGGATTTGTATGCTCTGTCCACGCAATGTATATATGGAGTCCTTTAGATGGGTCACCTTGGAGAGACTTTTTAAAATATTTATTAACAGTTGCTAAAACTACTCACATGTAAATCAAACAAAAATGGGACACATAATTAAACTTTAACATCGTAAAAATACTTATAACTCGTAAAGGCGTGAAATATTTCGTTATAAGTCGTTTTTATTTGCATTATGTGTTTTTCTTAGTTGTGTATCAGTAGCGAACGTAAACTAATAATTATCTCTGATTAAAAATTCAAAACTTTCACAGATTTTTATTTTATTTTCCATAAGAGAAGGGAAAACGCTTTTGTACAACGTAAATGTATACTTACAGTTTTTTACAAATTAAACTAATATGCTCTATAATGTGAATATCATTTAATAGATATTCCACCTATAATTTGAAGAAGATTCACTTACACATTTGTATTCAATGTTTACAACTTTTGTTTTTTTAGATTTTTCGTTATGGTACTTTGACATGTGCACTTTTTATACGGTATGTACCATATATTTGTAACCGTTTATGGCATTATCTATATGAAATCCATTGTTATTTGACTAATTAAATAAATACATAAAACATAGAGGAAGTTTTCTTTTAACAAATAATTTGTTTTTTTACTTGCAGTAAATTTTACGAAATTCAATAAAAAAAGATTATTCTGATTCCAATAAATGTTGATATTAGCCTATGCATCAATGAAAAGGCGATAATAGGTCTCAAATAATTATTTTATAGTTTATAAATAAGATGTTTTGTGATAAATTACCGTTTACATTTTTAGTATATAATTGCAAGAACGACGAGCAACATATATTCTTCAGATAAAGTCAGATTTGTTAGTGTAACTATGCTTCTAGTCTTCTCTAATCGTTCTTATACATCGGCCCAACCAATCCCCCCACTATTTACACATTAGCTTCTAACCTGGTCTGGTCGACGACTCCCGGCTGCATCCATGCCCTCGCTGCCGCCAGCTGACTCGTGGACAGCGGCTCCTCCTTGAGCCCGGTGACCGGCCCTCGCGGCTGGTGGTGATGGTGATGGTGGTGGTGGAGGCCCGCCGCGGGGTCCTGGTGGTGATGGTGCAGACCGAACATCGGCCTCGGGGGAGCGTACAGCTTGCGACCCCACGCGACCACGGGCTCAAAGTCCAGCGGCCACGCGGCCGGCGAGTATCCGCACTCCACCGCGGGGCACTAACGGACCCCCGTCCCGTGGCGGCCCATACCCGAATATTATCGCGGGAAATCGAATAAACTACGGTAACGGGTAGATGTCGTAACGGCACGGTCTCCGGAGTGTATGTCCCCCGTGAGCGACTGATAAGCGATCGCCCGGTGTGCGCGCAGCGGCCCCTCCTCCTCGGTGGCCCCGCCCCCCGGCCAATCGCAGGGGACGCGGCCAGCCAATGGGGACGCGTGACGTCACGGATCCATTAGCATGTGCCGTGTTGGGCCGCCCGAGCTCAGAGCGCCGCCACCCGCCGTGCGACGCGCTACCGCCGCTACCGTCACCTACGCGCTACTGAGGCACAGCGAGCGTCGCGGGGCGGCGCGGACTTGAGACTTGGCCTGCGAGACAAGCTGCAGTGGCAATTTAAAATTAAATATAAATGGCGAGTAGAGTATTAAATCGACGATAAAACCTTTTTTTACAAGTTTGTAAATTAAAATATTTAATCCATAGAAATGAAAAAAGGCATTTCGTTGGTTTTGGCGGTACACTAATACTAATTTGGGTTATAGATCAAATAACAAAAAGAGTAATACAATTTTAATTAATTGAAGTACAAAACTTGTTCTTATTCACATTAGTCATTTTAGTAAAAGTTCTTTGAGGGTAGGCCCCTAGTTGCTTATGTACACCATGCTGGCAAAATTTACATGACGTAAAAACATTTTTGAAGCTTACTTTTATAAAAGTGCATGTCAAAAACCCATACATACAGCACTCACATTCATAATTTGTTCATAATTTTTTTAGTACCAGTTTATACAGAGTTTATCGGAGCTTCTGTTTAGGAATTAATTTCATGTAAATAGTAACTTGTAACAAGCCTTACGCTTAAAAGGTTGCGGGTAAAATACCGTGTTAAGACTAAGAAATGAATAAATGTCATTGATAATTACTGATTAAGTACAAATAAGCGATTTAAAAAAAATTCAAAAGTGTCTAGGTCGACAGGGTCTGATTGTTAATGGTAATGGTAATGTCTCATTGAATATGTTATTTTTGGGGATGTAATAAATTAGTCTTACAACACTTCAAAATATATTTACACTTATACTGTATCACACTGTACCAGACGGTAAAAATATACGAGTAGAAAAGATAACATAAGACTATCGATTTCGACCAGTCAAACCAGTCATCATTAGGCCAAATGGTAGAATCAAGTAACACCAAAATACGCAAAAATCAAGGTGAATTGTAACACCATTGCCGCTCGAAAAACAAAAGGAAAAGCAGAATTCATATTTATAGAAAACATTCCCTCATTTGGCCTGATGATGACCGGTGTGACTGATTTAAATCCATCGCCTTGTATCATCTTTTCTACTCTTAGTTGTTAACCGTCTGATATGTCAATAAATTATAAGTGTAATTATGTTTTTAAGTGATGTACGCCGTCTTTTATTACATCCCGTACAACACTTCCTATCCTAATCAATAAGTTGTTTAATATATTATTTGCTGGTGAATGAATATGTCCAGCTCAATTGATCATTTTTAAGTTAGCACTACATCTACAAGTAATAAAAACACTCATATTGCCAATATCTTAACTAATCACATCCAACAAAATAATTTTGAGCAGGTAACTAATGTTTACCCACCAAAAAATTAGTTAGAACTGACACGGAATGCAATTGAACATATCTTACAACACTTCAAGATCTTATGTTTAACTACATCCTGTGATATGTTATTTATAAATTATTGAGGACATTCTCCATCACTTGATTTTAGATTCTGTAATTTTAAATAATTTGTTTATCAACAATTAAAAAAAGAAATGAGAATCGAATAGTTGATTTAGAAATGTAATTTTATTTTTCTTTGAAACGTTACAATTTATAATACATAAGAATATATGTGGTGAATCCATGAGGTTAGACCCTCTGTTAGATAGCAATCTTGATATATTTATAAGTGACATCCTAGATTGATTATTAAACCAAGCCATATTTTTATTATAATTTGTTCATACTTAGTTAAGTATATACATACAAGACAATGCATATCTTGTATTTACTTCAGCAGGTTATGTGACCAGTTATAGTTTAAACAACATTCGTTATAAAGTTTCTATAATCCCCAGTACATGAAAAAGTATTTGGGTGATAAAAGAACAAACAAAAGACTAAAATATTCAGAATAAACGAAAAATTGCTGTAACAAAAATTCCTCTAGAAAATAACGATGAAGAGAAATCATCAACATTAGTTGGACGAATCGGTGAAGTCATCAATATTTATTGACGATTGGGACAAGAGTAATTCTTCAGCAACAATGGAACTCGGCACAGTCCATTGTTCTTTAGATAAATCCTCGATTCTGTCACTGTTGTTTAAAATAAATAAATATTTCTTATTGAGTATTGTTACTTTTTGGTTACTTGGGAGGGTTTTATTTTGTTTAATGAGTAAACAATTCAAGTAGGGCATGGTATGAGGTTGGTTTCCCACGCATATAATATCTTATTAATATCAATAATTAACAAGTAAAAACTGTTGATAAAAAAGGGATTAGTGATCAATTAAAAGGATGATTCTAGTTCCCTATAAGAGAACACTGCATATTTTCCGTGTTTCATATCAATGAAGTGATTAAAGGGTATGTATTAATTACTAGCCGACGCCCAAGCTCTGCTTATTGACGATTCTAGGGAAACGTGGTAACGTGGGGTGGTATTCATTTAGCTAGACATAACCACTCAAGAGAAACGCACTGCTAGTAACACTTAGATTTGAGGGAATGACCTATCAAACACTGGTGAGCTTGTAAAATAATAATTTGAAAATATTTTCGGCACTATAATTATTAAAACGCCCTCATTAACAGTCTAATCTAAGGTGGAGTCGAATCTTCTTTAAACAAGACAGTCGCGAATAGTCTAAAAAATAAAAAATCTAAAAAAATAGTCCAAATGACAAGTTCGTCTCTTTCAATGAACATCGAACGTCGTGCCCGGCGTTCGTACACAAATCTCAGATCAGTGATATACCGATGAACTGTAGCTCTGCTCATTGCTGGTAAACTGTCGTCTTCATTAATTTTCTCTGTAATAGAGGTCAAAGTCAGAGGTCTATTCCGTCTAAACATTTCATCAACTATGCGCCGGATTCCAATCTTTGTAAAGTCTGATGTTTTTTTTTCAATCTTGATTTGGTACCTGTCGCTCTAGGTCATTTTTACTTTCTCCCCCTATACATAGTATATAGAGAAAGTATTGTTTTCGTCAAAATTTTCGAATTTGAGTTGTTAGTGGAAATATTCGTTTTGGTGCTCCCTGAACCCAAAAAAGTGGTTTTTACGTGATGTCTGTCTGTGTGTGTGTGTGTGTGTCCGTGTGTGTGTGTGTGTGTCTGTGTGGATGTGTACAGAGCTAGAGCCCTAACCAATGGGCCGATTTTTATGAAATTTGGTATGTAGGTACTAATCCACGATATCTCCAGGCGTTTTTTTCATTTTTTTGAATTTTTGATTTTAAGGGTAATTATCCCCCAAAAACCACCAAAAATCATGAAAAATCAAAATTTCTCAAAAACGGCTCTAACGATTTTGATTAAACTTTGGTCGTTTGTAGAACTTTAGTTTTCCAAGAAAATGACACCACCCGCATGTCTGTAAAAATTCGGGTTCAGAAATTACAGGACTTAAAACATTAAAAATTCAATTTTTTGGATTTTTCATAAAAATACATAAATATAACAAAATATTACTATTCGCCATTAAAAAGAGCTCAAAAAACTAAATAATTTAGTATTTTGAATTACTATTCTACGATTGCTGGTTGCGGAGAAAATTGGAATTTTAATTTTGCGGTAAACGCAGTACGTTGTCCAATGTCATTCTTATGGGGAATACAAAAATTACTATTTCTCTCTTATATACTGATAAATTTCATTCAAACTTGATATGCTTGTCAAGTTAGCATTGACCAACAGTGGAAATTTGAAATATGTTGCCCCTATATCCCTGGGGGGGGAATAGGGGGCATTTCCCCTCTTAAAACCACGAGTGTAGCAATGGATTCTGTAGTGCCTCCAAAGCAGGGATTTGGGTGGATGTTTTTTAAAACAACTTGTTTACAAGATTTTCTGTACATTCGACCGTGCTTTGTATTCTATATTTGGTAAATAAAAAGTAATTTATTCATTAAAGTTGGACTAAAAGGGAGAAAGTATGTGTCAGTTTCCTGATACCGTTTATTTACCAGGCGTTGTGAGTTTTCCTTCATTAGCTTCCTTCCTTATAGGCTCCATAGTCGCTCTGCTAGTCCCTGTTAAAGCCGCTGTCTGCTCTGCTACTTCTCGAAGTGAAGATGTCGACTCAGCTAACAGATTTCCAAACACTGTTAATATAATCTTCCTTTCGCCACTACTAAGTACACTCCCTCGTCCATGTATGGTGATGTACTTCTGCGCCAGTAGAATCCTCTCGGGTGTCTACTCAGTTGCCATGACTAGCAATGATACAGAGAATGTGTCCATTGTCATTTGGTAATGGCTTCTTCCTGCTAACGAATCACTTACTTAAGCCGGAAACCCCAACAAACTCGCTCCTTCGAAGGTATGCGTTGCTCCTAAATACTTTGCGCGTCCGGGTTTCATTCGCAAATGAATCATTAAATACCCTACGTCTACTACGTTTCCTAAATTATAGGCGTTTCCGCCTGAAAACAATGAAATTAAAAAGAGGTGACGAAGGTATAATAGACCAAAACTTTAATGTGGCCTGTGGCAGTCTCAAGCATGCAAAATAAATAAAATATTTAAGAATTAAATAAGTTCCGAAACGCAGGGTAAAAATTAAACTGCCACACATATAATAGAAATCTATAGAACTTTATAGGAAAATATACAGTTATAATTCGGCCGATTAACATGGGACAAACACGCAATTGTTTGTTTTTTGATAACTAAAAATATAGTATAATGCTTTTTCTCATATAATGCATTTATTACATTTTCAAAATTATCCCTTATATTTCCGTTTTTAAGTGGTGTATTCGGTGACGCGTGACTAATGGGATTTGCTCGCCGGGCCGGCCCGACTATTGTCTTGGTCAACGGTCAGGTAGCTTGCCTCAACTGAACATGAGACACCCTTTAGTAGTTTGTTTGGGGTTTGGGCCATCCTCCTACGGTAGGGAAAGTCTGAGCGAGGCAGGCAAGTCCCCAGGAGGTGCGCGTATTGAGCAGGCTTCATTACAGTAATGGCGTATATCAGGGGATGCTGGATATACATTAGCGGTATAGAAACTGTGGCACAATAGAGACTGCCGTTAATGACTAAACTCAATACTTCACACCTTGCAACAACAGCGTCAGAACGCACGTAAATACACATGCTAGATCCAGCTTTATTGACATCCTTGTATATGTTCTTTATATTGGGATTTTCTTCACTGCCCTTATTGGTTCGTAATTAAATAAGTTGCACTCCTTGTACATAAAATTGAAAAACCGTGATTGATGAATTTCATAAAATTGTGCAACAGTTTTACAACCCCGAGGACAAATGCTGAACGCGTAACATGCCGAACACAAGTTCATTCATAAATGCAGACGTGTTATTTCCCACGAGCTGCCGTGTTAATTCAGTTCTTGCATGCGATCAATTATTAACGCGCCTCGGTGAAGCTGCTGCGGCTCAGTGCATAAAATTAAAACAATTCGGGCTCGGTTTCATGTCATACTCGCTTGTGAAATATCCCAGGACGGCTTAGTAGCTTTTAAAGTATCATTTCATATTTAAAACTGTCTATAACGAAATGCAACCGGTCTGCGTACCACCAAACAATAAGTGAACTTTATGAAGTGAACTTTATGATAAGGTATGACGCTTAACCTTCCTTATTTTTCTGCGAAAGTATATAAATATGGATTTTTATTTGTCAACTTTCACATTATTTTAATCCTGGGGATCGTGCCCAATATAATGATTATAAACATAAAGCACACAATATGAACATATAACAAAAACATTAATACAACTCGAATAGCTCCCGAAATCACTCCTAACGTTTCGCCGGACCGGGAAACGTCCTGCTTCGTCAGGGCTTTGTCGTCAGGACTCTGTTTTCACTCGTCTCTCGCACTCTGGCTGTATGTCCGACCTCACTCCCGTGTGATGAAATCGTGATTTTTGTTACGAGTTCATCTTGCGTATTCTGTGTTTTGCTATTATATTGGATAAGTCGTCCAGGATTAAAGTAAGGCAACCCATCATAAGTCAATACATAATTATAATTGCAATTACACATCATCAAACAAAAATCGGGCTATTCAAAAGTAGAACACAATTTGCATACATGAACCGCTTAGCTTTTTCACAGAGTTGGGCGAGAAAATAGTGCAAGAAAATAATAAGGTGCTGCATGTATTTATATAGCTATCCTATTAATGGCAGGCCCAAATTCAATAACTGATGGAGCTTTGAATTTAGATACTCTTAAGTTTTATTATTTGTAAACTTTTTGAAAAGATAGACGCGTTTTTCTTTCATAGTAAACTAGCATTCGGTATTGAATATTGTGAGCATATTGTCAAACTAAAAGTAAGACTTCAGTGTTTTCAAGTTGTTCCGTAGAGAGCTTCAGAATATCCTGGTAAAAATATACCCAAAAGTTTCAATGATTTAAACTCTTAAAAAGGATATTTTTAAACACATTTTAAGAGTACTCTGGATATTTTACCAAGATAATAAACTATTCTGTGTATTATACATTTTTATTTTCTTTGAAAATATTCTTAAACTTCAATATTGTTTTTCATATTACAGGCGTGTTCCCATTTTCAAATTGATAGATTTAAGTTTCATTTGGTTATTTTAATCATGGAGTCCCTAATTTCAACAATATCAACAACTTGGTACTGTAATAGTGCTTTGGAATTGGGTGGGGAACCCATCGAAATGCATATTGACAGATATTAAATGATAATTAATAAAAAAAAAATACTCAGCAAACATTATTCAAAAGATAAACCAGCGTAATATGTAATTCACATGTTACACAGCCGTTCTAGATATATTCTTGCCTATCATATCAGGGAATGTATTAAATTATCAATACGGCTTTCGTCATGATCCTGAGTAACGATGTCAACCAACCCCTTACAGCGTCGATGTGACGGGGAAACGCCAGATCACACTGTCGCTCCCACATCAACCCCAAGGTCAGGGGTTGGACCACCGTTCGTTTTGGGGGTCACTTGAATTGCACCGGTGGTCAGTGTCAATGACAATACTATTCTGACCTCAGTAGTCAGGGTGCCAGAAAGGGTAATATTATAATTCAAGTAAGTATATGATTTAGTGTTTATACTATTTAGTTATTTTCAGTAGACCAATAACTTGATACTCAAGTACTTAAGTAACATTTACTTATAAACTGATTTGTATGGGTTACAAAAATACCATTATTGTGTTTCTTCATGATGTTGAACTGCTAATATTTATCGATATGGAATGGGTGAATTTTTCGGGCTGAGGAATTTGGGAAACCCTAGAAAGGTAACTAACAAGAATTACCCGTGTTCAATTGAAAATATATCTGAACTAAAAACAAATCTACACCAATATAATGTATAGGGTGGATCGTATATAAATGATATGCTTTCATTTCTAAAAAAATAACGTACGGCACTGCAACGTAAATGTACTTAATGTAAATATTTTAAACAATCGCATTTATTATTATGACTTACGGACGCAGCAGTCCTTCGGATAGAGGGTATTACGGATGCTACCTCAACCGTAAAACAACAAGACTCATTGAATACGGTTTATGTATATATATACATAAAATATTAAATAAAACATTAAATTGTTTTGAATGAACATTGGTTGACAAAAAACAGGTTTTCTTATTTTATTGTTAATTACAAATATATTTACCTTTCCAAAATTATCATGAAATAGCCTCTTATCCACAAAACATGACCGCTAATTGGAAATATATTCAACAACTTTAAAAAAAAAAACAATATTCTTCTGTTATTCTTCAGTAATGCTTTCTTGTGGCAAGGTACACCAGCATTTACTGTGCGTATTACTCTAAAGATGCTTTAAAAAGTTGGAATCGAGATTAAAACATCACAGTGCCACTTTAATCAGCGGCTACCTCATTTCTGTTCGCAAACTGCGAAAACATGTTTAGAAACTTTTTTATCGTGGGTCCCGAGAAAGAAGTGCCGCCTAATTACAAATTGCCGCGTGAAATTTATGTAGACCAAACTCTAACTCCAGCGTCAGTCTTACAATTTATGTGCTGTTCTCCCTTCAATTCCAGTTCTCTGTGTTTTTCCTAGAGCATCGCTCTTGTATAACGGCTTCTGTTTATCAAGTTCCCTAATTCGTTTTATCCCCGGGTAATTTACAGTTCTTCCCATCTCTTCATCGCGCATCTTGTATTAAACAAACGCACCAATTAAACCCTAGTCTTCGTAACAAAATTGTTGTTTTTTTTCTTTAGGCAAATTACTATTTATATGATTTATTCGATAAAAACCTCCCTGTTGGCATTGGTTCGTAGGCAAATTGCTTTGGTAATCATGTAAACACAGTTGTGGAGCTCTTGTACCAGTTTTAAAATCAATGTATTTGAACTAAACAATATAACTTTATATCAACAATTATAAATAATATAATAAAGCAATCACAAACTAAATAATCGGAATTAAAAAGGATCAACGACTTTCGACTGGTATTTTTGTTATACTTAGAGGATGGCTTTAGAGGGTTTACAAGTTGGGATTTAATTTCATACTGATACAAAAACTGTTTATTATCTTCCAATAATAACTTTAATTAAAAAGAAATATTGTACGTGCAGTATAATGTTTTTTATAGCTTTACAGTGTTTGTGTGCTGATTCATTTTCATTACATATTGCATAGGCCCTTTTAAATCAAGCCGTAAATTGACTGGCCCTCAATGAATAATGAATGTCTAGTACTCAAAATATGGTAAAGCTCATGACACGAAAATTGAAACTTTTATTTGTGGTTAGAGTTTTCCATTGTCTAGAAGTGTCCTACAAGCTTTAATTAAATGTTTTAATTAATATACTAGGTTTTTAATAATTTTCCGAGCTTATAATAATTAAATTAATGTTTCTACATTTGAAACAATGTGTATGAAGCAATTCCTACAGAGGAAGTAATCGTTAACCCGTAAACAGCAATGCGACACTTAGGTACACACACAGCGACCGATATTACGTATTTGATTCCCATAATAATTACAACGTAAATATAAAACTGGAGTATGGTTAGTAATTAATTCCAGGAGTTTCAACGTTAACTTTGCACCTTATATAATTTTACCGTAGAGATAATTTGTATTATTATATACTACAGTTTGGCACCTGGGAAAGGCGAGAAACTACTGATGTTTTTCGTAATTAAAAGTAGACGTTAACAAAAACAACCAAACCCAATGTTTTAAAATTAAATAAGTGATTTTTTCTTTCTGTTGACAAAAGTAGACTGTAGCATTAACAAAATTAAGCCAAATAGAGGGGAAAATTCATTCCAGAGAATACGCTAACCAGATGCCAATTACTGTGACCCGAACTGTAGTACTAGCTGCCATCGTACCCAGTTTCATCCGGGAATACAACATTTGTGTGTGCTGCATTCTGTGGTTTACCCGTGGAACTGTTACGAATCAAGATCAGCTGTTAGAAATTCTCATCAGCTCAAATTAAAGTGAATATCCACAAGAATAACGTAGGATTGTAACTTTGACTCCCCGTGGAGCGGAGCCCAATGGGTATTTCAAGGGTACCTTCTTCTTACCCTTTCTTAGTGTGGCTACCTACGTTTAAAAAAATATATATATCGTTACAATATAGATATATTGCATTTTAAATTCGCACAAGTTAATTTCAAGTAAATACGTTTAGCGGCACTAAAGTTTTGTTCACCTGATTATTAAATCTCAACAGTCGAACAGACAGTGGTAAGGGTTAGAGTCAGAATGCGTTTACACTCCTGCAAGTAGCAACGGTGTATACTGTAATGACCAACACACCCATCGTTGTAAGAGGTACCTATGCAACTAGGTTGGCTGTAGATAACATCAGCAACATCTAAACCAACTTGAGTTGCCAATCTCTGAGTTGTAGATATCGCCGCTGCAGCTTCCTAAACAATGTCAGGTTGTAGCGGGAATGAAATTGCCTGGATTTAATGTACGGGTTAATATTTGAAATTTATGAAAGTTACATACCGTCCACATGGTCACCGTTGCTGTAGGGTTGCTTGAGCAGTTATTTACATTCACCGTTTTGTATAGATAGTTGTGTGTGTACATATCTGCAAAGCTGCAGATCTGGTTGCTTAGTGTAACTCATACTTCGTATATATACATCCGTGACATGGTTATAAACCATGAGCGAAATAGCTGAAAACATATTTGATTTGTGAAATGTATTATATTTTTATGAATAACAACTTTACTAAATTATTAATTAATCATCAAGAATATTTATCAATGACCAGGTAAATAAATCAAAGGAAGTAAGTTAATGTGATGAATACCAAAGCAGGTGTGAAGGATTGGCTTTAGCCATTAACGGCAGTCTCTATTGTGCCACAGTTTCTATACCGCTAATGTATATCCAGCATCCCCTGATATACGCCATTACTGTAATGAAGCCTGCTCAATACGCGCACCTCCTGGGGACTTGCCTGCCTCGCTCAGGCTGCTGTCAGAGTAAAATACCAATTATCTAAACATATTTTCATCTAGTTTTATTTGTTGGAAAGAGACTGTCTGTTTGCTGGCTGAATGGTTCTTCTCAAACGGCCAAAATATTTGTATCGTGTACAGTATGTAGAAAACATACTGGTTTATATTTGTGTGGTTTCTACTAATATTATATTATATGGACAGGTAATCAAAACCATATTATTTGTCTGAAACAAATTAAATTAATAAACTATTATCTGTGAGTAGTACTAATAATTTTATTTTGGTACTAAAAAGTACGAAACAGGTAGTAAATAACTGCATATATTTTACTAATAATTTCCAACATGAACGGACCAGCAAAATTTACTTTTTTGTAGAACTATTTGTTAAAATGCTTCCCTTAAGATTTTAGCCCACTAGCCTTTGAGTTCTAATGCAACTCTTTGGCTACAAATATTCGATTTATTCAGAATGATTACATATTTGTTATTTAACCGATGATTCAAATACATGTATCCATGTGTAATTATGTGTACACTGTGTAGCACATAATTCTGGTTTAAGATGACGGAGAGTAAAACTAATTTAATGATTTTCCATTTCTTACGGAATGATTTTTCTACACATACGTAATCAATATTATGGAATTAATTTTATACTCAAACGAAGCATTCATACTGCAGTTTGTTTTAAAATGTTCAACAAGAAATACGTTGTCGCTTTTAAAATTGGTTGATTATTTGAGTTTCCAATCGAACGAATAATTAGCACTAGACATTTAGGAACGGCTTACGTAGCCTTCTTGGATGTCGTAAATGCTGCAAAACTGATTACAGTGGGGCTTAACTGTTCCTTTGCAAGGTTTTAAAAGATTTCTCCTTTTAAACTCATTTGGTTTCCCTCTAGCAGGCCCATCGACAGGTGAGTGACTGATGTATAGTCAAGGGGGAAGGTCTCAACAGGGCCCCGCCATTACCATGCGGATTGAAAAAAAAGACGAATCTATAGCCACCGCTGAGGTAGCCAGTGTTCAGCATCACACACATCTCGGAATATCACATAAGGCTGGATAATAAACGAGTTAAAATAACTGGTTTAACCGTTTTAAAATTGTGTTAAGAATAAACCGGGATGTACGTGGCTAAAATTGTATGCAGCTGAACGCAGGAGTATACTAGTTAGTGTTAATACTAGAACGGAATTTTGATTATCACTGCTTGTAGAAGATAACATGCATGTGAGTAGGTAGTCAGTTTTAGAGACTAACGGATAATTATTTAAGCAAAGTACCCTCTCACCCGGATTACAACATCCTTAGTTAATATTATAAGTCTTAATATCAGAGATTAGAACTTACTGACCTTAAAACGACTTCTCAACAGTTTTAAATGCTTTATTGAGGACCAAGAAAATCCGCCTACTAAATTAATGAGTTGTAAAAAAACAAATAAATATAATGTTAGAGGAACACTATTATCGACGGTTCCTGTAACGGATGGCACTATTACAGGTTTTAAATTAATTTGGATTCTATAGACCAACGATAATTTCCCATTAGTTGTACTAATTTTGTTAACATAGAGGTAATACCTGTTTTGAATACCTTGTTGGTAAGAATGAGTTGAGGGAAATGACTGTTGATTGAGGCAGTACTGCAGTGTTTTAATCGTATCCCTAAACTTTCTCTGGATATATTTCTCTCCAAGTCGACATCAAATGTTTTTACGCATTTCCACTTTCCGAAAATAAAAGCGTCGAATTATAAACAGCGTCTTTATTTTTCGTATTTAGCGTTTTCATTACTTTGCGTGATTATTATTTTATTATTTTTCACAACTTGGCATATTTTTTAATTAATTATTATTATATCTTTATAAGCTTCGATTTTTTTTCATGGAATTCTCCATTAGTTAATCTTATAGTGATGGATATTAGGTATTAAAGAAGCAGTTAACACTCCAAATTTTAAATGTATATCTTTCAAAGGCTTCATAAAACTGTTTTTCTGAAGTCTCCACACTACTATTCAACTACTATTAACTATTGAACAGTTAATAAAAAAGGTTACTTAGCTTTAAATTAATCATCAGTTATTCATATTTGTTAACGGCAATAGTTTTGGCACTAAATTCTTGCAACCATGATCCACTTACTAGAATTTAATTTAAATAATGTAGTTCTCAAATATAGTACTTATCTCAATAATTACTTAGAACTAAAAATGAATGAAAAGGTACAATACAAAACCATTTTTTGCCATCACATTTTTAAATATATTTATAACTAAACAATTTGTCAACTCACGTTTTGATGGAAGAAGTAGCACACAGAACCCGCTCATGCGTACAAAGTTGACTTGTCAAGTGAGCATCCTTCCAGACTTAGCTTTAAACATTTTTGGAAGGCAACTTTTAAAAATGCGTACATTATAACAAAATTTCGAGAAGTTTTCAACATTTCTATAATTTACTTCAATATTCAAACTATTCCGAAAGTTATTAAAATTTGAAAGATGGTTGGACATATAAGGTTATTTTCTGAAGTGAAACATTCCAAAGAAAAAGAAAAGGTTTTATACTTAGTAATTCCTTCATATGGAGTTCCAACCATACTTCGCTAGCTAAACTGAATCTCACTACTTTAGTTTCTAATGTCATATTAAGTTTCCTCAGTCATATTAGCTAGTAAAACTAACAAAACTTTTCTATCAGTATTATTGAAAACTTATTATTCAGACTGGTGTTGTTTTGTCTGATGGTCTTGGGAATTTTCTAATAGAGTCTTTGGGTTTTCGAGTTTACCCTTATCAACATACACTCCTCCAGGAATCCTCGTCACAGGATTCTATCTTTTAGATCCAGTTTGATAATCTTCAACAATGATACCTAAAAGAAAGTAAAACCCCAATAAATATTAACTACCTTCATGCGAAATCCTTGTCCAGTTGATCTAGAAAATGTTAAACAAAAAAGAAAAACATAACGACAGACACCACTTCCCTCGTATGAAAAAGTATAGTAGGTATTTTTAATATAATTTTCACCTGTAAGATGTTGACAAATTTAAAGTATCATAAAGTTGGTTCTTAGGCCTTATGATGTGGTGTGGTAACGGTACGTTACTATGACCGTTCTAAGAACAAACATACGACAGTAATTTATTTGACCATAAGCTTTAAACAAATTCATTCTGAAATCAAGATTTCTGCAGCCTATACGTTTTAATAATGGGTTATTTTAATTAGCCGTATCCTAGCAATACAAATTTAAATCTAAACCAAAAATTAGTTAAAATCTACAAATTAGTTAAAGTCAATTGGAATATTAAGAGACCTTTCTTCATAATTTCTTAGTACAGTATTTGAAAATTTCACCACTCAACTACCTGATATCACAGCAAAAACGTTGATATACGCGCTTCAAAAGTAAACCTGAAATACGAATTTGACCTACCAGATCGCTCCACTCTCAAACACAGTAAGAACGATTCTCAGCTTAATACATCGTACATTTCATTATTATACAGTGATATCAGTACATTATAGTACATTGTGTTACTTTCATACTAAACGCAATGAATGTAGTAGTAAATAATTGTGATCAGAGTCAGACTGGTAAGCCGTTTAGCTTCTTGGCATTAGGCTGTGTTGGCATTTACTTGAGTAAAATTAGTGTAAAATCTCACAAACAAAGGGCGATTCGTTATTCATTATAGCCTTCACTCTAAATGTGGTAAAAGGCATTGAGCGATAAGTTTTAAAAGTACATAAGCATAGAAAATAACAGAAGTATCGGTAAGTCTTAAAAAGGACACGCACTCAATCACACATTCTTGAAAAGACGAAAATGATCCTATCATAACCAAGACCAAGATCATAACTAACTGATGGAAAATGTATTTCTTGTTACCATTATATATGCATATTTATCGTCTTTTATTGTATGGTATATAGTATAACTAATTTTGTTGTATTTTAAAGCACAATTTATTAAATTTGCACATAAACGATTACAACCAAAAGTATGGAGATTCTAAGAAGTATCTGCATACCAACCAAACGAGTATCCATATGAGCATACAAAAAGAAAGAAATATCACTCAAGTTTCCTTTATGTTATGGGGGAATAACATTTAATATTATTTAACTGAAACTGAAACTCGGAAGTACTATGTATTTCGAGTAGTAAATACTTTCCCAAGGAATAGAGAAACTAATAAATAAGGTAAGACTCCCATAGCCAAAATCGATGACGCATTAACTAAAATACATATCACCGTTGTTCTTGAAACTAGTAGAATGAAATAAACCATATTTTTTTACAACAAATACAAAGGAAACATAAACATTAAGACAGATGCTATTTTAAATATGTAACCTTTAAATATGAAATACATCACATGTGTCCGGAAGATGGCTTCTGGAGTGCTGCAACTAACAAGACATCTATACTCAAGAGAGGTCCTGCATTATATTCTCATGGCCGTTGGAACCGAAGAATAGTGTTATTCCTCAAGACTTCGTAAAGATAACCTTTGGCCAAGAGTAATTGACCGTAAAGAAATCATTGGAGTAGCCAAAAAAGTACTGCCTAAAAACGAAGAGCACGGTCACACAGTGAATAACGCAAGGTAGTCGTCAGCTTTAAAAGCCTTGACGGGCTGTGAGCCAGCAATTTAAGAAATAATTAATTCTTTGCAACGATAAGAAACGTGATATGTTGCGACAGTGGGTCCATAACCGAGGAAGGCTCTGACCATCTGCGAATCATAGGCAAAGTCCAAAGCCGAAGTTTAATAGCATAGCAGTGGAGAAAAGCTAAACAAAGTTTTCCACTGATCCAACCACACACCCTTTTTAAACCTTTTGGAGATACTAGGTTAATTTAATTCGATAGAGTTGTCACAGCGACACTAAATTGCTTTAACAAGTCCAACTCTGGAATCTCTGGCAGCACATTGTCGGATCGGAACATCAATCATCTGGAGTCTTGTAAAGCTTAATAATTTGAAATCTCTCTTGCCACAACTTATTACAGATTCGAAGAAACTTTGGTAGTTTTGAGTACCATACTCCCAAGTCTTGGAAGGCAAATCATAAGAAATTAATGTCTTGATGTGCCGATCATTAAATCACACCTCTGGGCCCTCAGGTTCAAGGCGCTCTGTTTATTTGCAAATATATTTCTAGAGTTGAAGTGTAACAGGCACTCTTCATGGAGTGCGAGGCCGTTTATGGATAAAATATGGATAACCTATTCTCAACGGTTTCAGAAAGTGGCGACTCGGGGATCAGCTGGCTGTTGACTGCTTACAACGTGACTCTTTGGAGTGTTTATGTGACTTTCAAAAGGACGTCTTCGTATAAAAGGGAAACGTGTGGCGTGAAGCCTTTGACAAAACTATGTTTTCAGGGCAGGATACGTCAGGGAAAATTTTGGAAAATATTCGTTAAACAAGGCTGCGTGAGGCCATCATAGTGACTGGAAAAAAACACTTACTAATGGAGTATTGTTAAAAGTCGTAAGTATTTCAAAGTCACCAGTCGTCAAGATACTACCGCATGCCATCACCACATTGCTAGACCGAATGTCCTGCTCACCATTCTAGAATTGTTATTTGGTGAGTTGTAGGGACATTCCAGAGGGTAGAGTATCATCAATAGAGGGTACTAACGGAGTATTAATCAGGGCTCCAGAAAACCTCCAAGCGATGAAAAACGCCATAAATTTGCCGTAGGAGCTGTTGATCCACGGATCCAGCCTCTTAACAAACTTTTATGACGACCTACTCCAAATGTATTTGACTTGTAATATGCTTAAGATGGGAAATATGCCAACGAAACCGCAGCAGTCATCGCCCCTAGGACATTCAATCCTGCCCAGGTGAAGTTAGATATAGTCATAATAATTTGCTTGCCAATTGACATTATAGATACTCGCTGACCCCATAACCCATAACTATATGGCCATTGAAGTAGGTAAGACTAGGAGGTTTGTTGAGGTCAATGCTCGTCAGAGAGCCTACCCGCTGAAACGGTTGAATAAGCTTCGTACTGATATCACTAAACAGGCTTACGTTGAAGCCGAAAATAGGCAGAAGGAGATTGCTTGGGATTCAGACAAGGAAAACTGAAATTTGAGACGTCGCGATAAGGGCTAACTGGTACAGTGACAGTGACTCCTGGCAGTACAATGACAGAAGACGCTAAGGTCATAGAAAGACGCCATAGGTAACAAATCGGGTTCGTTAACCGAAGTAATTCCTGAAGAGCCGATCTTACTGATCCACGGATGGGAATCCTCGGGCTGAATAACCCGTGAACTCAGATAATTTGAATCGATTGTGGCCACAGGAAAATTGATTTCTTCACTTTGACGGGCCACAGGCTATTTTATAAGGTAATCTGCGCAGAAACGTCGTCATAGCGATGACCTTCTAGTATTGGCTTTGTTGCTGGCAACGTTTCATATGCTCCTCGATTGCATTAGTTCGGTCCTGCAAACTAAAAGCGTTCTGCGTTAAAAGGGAAATTCAACAAAAAGGTAATGTTGGTGGTAATATTTAATCCTGTTTATCTTGTAATACTTCAAACGGCTTTTAATAAAGGTGTACACTGCTACAGAACCATAACAAGAGATGTGGCTTAAAAAAATAGTAGGCTCGTCCAAGTCCAAGTAGCCCAATCATACCAAGTTTCTTAGACCCATCAGTCACACCTAAAATGTCGTTATTATCTTCACTCAGAGCCAACTCTGGGCCAAGACATCGGAACATATGAGAGATGTATTTGATACTAGTAAAACAATCTATATGAATTGTGGCAATGCAATATTATAGTTAGTAGGAAATAATTTGCTGATTGACCGAATATTTCAAGAGGTTGGTTAGAGGCTAAAACACAAAAACCATGTCTCCAAATTCCACTAAATTCTAAGAGTAAGGTGAAAGAACGCAGATAATATCCTCTTAGTTCAGTAAACGTTATAATTTATATGGTCTGAACCGTAATGGGGTTTCCTAGTTACTACTAGTTGATCGTAGATTTTATGACAACCTAAAATAAAATTGGGATACATATCTTTGGATTACAAACAATACATATAGCTCTGATCTGTGAAGTGACAGATTTTTCACTTCTTTTTTTAAATGTTAAGTTGATATTAAGGTTTATTTCACTACTAAATTACCAGCATTAATAGTGACGAGATCATATATAAATAAGGTCTCTCATAACAGATGGCCTTACCTTTGTAGTTACTAAGCTAGATTCATTTGCCCATGCTTTACTCTGACAGCAGCCTGAGCGAGGCAGGCAAGTCCCCAGGAGGTACGCGTATTGAGCAGGCTTCATTACAGTAATGGCGTATATCAGGGGATGCTGGATATACATTAGCGGTATAGAAACTCTGGCACAATAGAGACTGCCGTTAATGACTTAACTCAATACTTCACACCTTCACCTCAGCGTCAACTGGTTTGATATGTTTAATAAGCAATGATTTTGCTTTCAGTCCCATTTATCCGTTATTAAAGATTACTCAACCTTCTGTAAATAGAATGTGTTTTTGTAATTATAGTCACTTCAGTTAAAGTAATTAATTAATTTAAGCGTAAAAGAGTTTATGCTAGGTTAGTTATTGATTATGTAGCCTTTAAAATGTGTTTAGAAACCTGTGTAAAAACTATAACTTGTTATCATCATTTACAAAGGACGATGGCTATACCATTATCTATATCAGTTTATCTGAAATGTAAAACACCATTCTATCCTAGTTACTTATACGCCATTTTCATATTTTCTCAAAATATTCTCATGATTTGGTTTACTCGGCAGGGCTAGAACAAGGTTAGGGTGCTCTCTACAAGCTATCCTAGCAAGGCACGAGTCTTTGAAAACTATTCCAGCATAAGCTTCGTACTGATATCACTAAACAGGCTTACGTTAAAGCCGAAAATAGGCAGAAGGAGATTGCTTGGGATTCAGAAAAGGAAAACTGAAATTTTATGAGGGTGCAGAAAATAAGTATGAACTTAACTTATAGTGGATGGCTAGATAGTATACACTCCATTGGCGATTGCAATAAAAAATTCAAAACATTACCACACAACTAACTATTGTATTTGTTTTTTTTGTTTTTTTAAGAGAGAATCTCGTACATTGTTCCGATTCTGCAGTTGATTGAGGCTCCGGTCTACCGTACGGAAAAATTTTCATCGCCTCGTGAAAATATACATTGAAAATGAGTGTTGCTGGGAGGATTTCAGGCCACGGCTCCGATATTATATATAAACACAGTATAAACGGCATTTCATAGAAAACAAAATAACGCTACCTCTGCTAGTTTTTTAGAATTTAAACATGTTGTTTCTGTGTCGAGTTGCTTGCTGTTGTTTGTAGCTATTTGAAAAAAAGCTATTTGTGTAGATTTAAAAGGGCTTGTAAATACTATTTACAAATTTTAAAAATGTAAAAATATTAAAAAGGAAAACATGTTTTTCTTTTGTATTAAACATTAACACTAAATGGGTTGTAAAGTAAAATGCTGCAAACGCCAAGCGGCAGGGGCGATTGGAACCTTAATGGTCATTGATATTAAAGGACAAAAATGTTTACATGTGCTAAAAATATTAATATCCGTAAAATACTGTATGATGTGAATAGCAAGAGCAGCGCAGCGCTGAAACGAGGCCGAATGCTGCAGTGACGTCACGAGGTCTGCCCTTGGGACGTCTTTTGTTTCAATCCGCATAGTAATGGTCAGACCCTGTCGAGACCTGGGGAGAAACTGTCGATCCGTCACCAAGCTGTCAGCATAAGGAACGCGGTCTAAAGACATTTTAAAATAATATAAATTAGTAGGATTCGTTCTTTTACCCCCCTATCCCCCCTTTATCTGGGACTTTAAACTTTCCATAAAATACTCCATCGATATTATGCATCCCCCATATGCTAGTTAATACATTTTAATAAATCCATAAATGTGAGTCCAATTGTCCATAGTTCGTTTTAGTTCGAATTAAAATTACATTTAGGTATGTTATGAAAAGAAGGCAGTGAAAGTACAACATTGTATTTAGAAGTATTATCCTGGGGGCCTCGTTGCCTAATAACATATTTCGTAGTTAAATAACCTAAAATGTAAATACCAATTTCTAATCTCAAGATTTAAGATTATAGTTTACATGAATAAAAATATACCATAATATTTTAAAACAAAGAATACCATAAGATTTACGCCCATGTTAAACGTACGTCCCGTAACGTCAGTGCACAGTTACATTCACATTTATTATCTCATTACAACTTCTCCTAAATCTAATTGGTTTAGGTTTCTGAACATGCTCTGAACCATTTTGTTGAGCGTTTTAGGTAACCAATATACTATAACGATAATTTTGGAGAGTGGTAAAATACACATTCTAGCTTAGTTCCATGGTTTTGGAGCATTATTTCAAAGGGATTAAAATGTAATGGATAATGGTGCCAAATACGTAAAATTTAGAGGATCTGTAAATC
Organism: Allygus modestus; assembly: GCA_963675035.1. Classification (NCBI taxonomy): domain Eukaryota; kingdom Metazoa; phylum Arthropoda; class Insecta; order Hemiptera; family Cicadellidae; genus Allygus; species Allygus modestus. The sequence continues at coordinate 274,057,669 of OY776111.1, forward strand.
TTTTTTAATAGTTGAGTTATCTTATAGAGAAAATCTATAAATAAATTTTTTTTTCGTAATATTACCGTACCATACATTTGTAATTTTCTTTTAGTTATATAATATACATTTTAGATTGCGGTAATAAGCTAGCATACTTACAGTTTAGAAATGAGCACGTTGTTTTCCCAATTTAACTTATCCATTCCATTTTAATATTAAAATTTTAGATGGAGTTTTAACCAATTTGACATTTTGGTTTTTAACGTTACCGTAGAAACAAAATATACTATTGTGATATTATTACAGGTGACACTAATTTACAAAAGCTTGTTATAGCTAGCAGCTAAAAAAACACACGAGCCACTGGAAGAGGAGACTTTGCCACCCGAAGGAACCGAACTTGTCCGATGACGAACGAACTGTCCGAAACAGATGTTTTATTATGAGAAAACAGTGAAATGTAGTATTTTCAAATCTAAACAGATAAAACCTACTTATATTATAAAAAATTGCGCTACATTTACGAAAAAATTATAGCAAAATAACCTAACCAAACTCCGCAGAGCGCTGTTTGGCGGCTCTTTTCTTTTTACTCAACAAACTTCAAACATATAAACATATTACAAAAATGGATTTGTGTAAAATATAACAACAATTGGTACCTCAAAAAGTATACACGAAAAGGTAGAATTGAACCTGGGACCACATGATGGTGAATCCAGTGCCAAACCATTAGACTAGCATATATCACATACCATATACATAGCGTATCGAACTAAGTAAAAGTTACAATTCATCAAGCAGTAGACGGCGCTGTGATTTTAAAATTTGCCACGGATAACGCTCGGTGTGATTTCAAAGTTTTACACCTGGCAGCGCTCACGTAGGAAATGTCTCCTCTTCCAGTGGCTCGTGTGTTTTTTTTAGCTGCTAGTCTTGTTATTGCTAGTTTGTTTGATTGGAGCTGCTCTTTTCACTGAAAATCTGTGGTGACACCTCAAAAGTGACTTACCTCTTACATGGTAAAAAGAAAACGGCGAAAAGATTTGATAAAAGATAGTAAAGTAGGTTCTTTTATGAACTATGCTAATAATATAGGAATGGCAACAAGCAAAACAGACAAGCTGGCAGTTATTTCTTGAGATATCGATATATATATTTCTCTGTCGAAACAACTCGAAATAACGGATATTTAAATATTATTCGCATTGCACGATTTTGACGATTGAGTTACCATACATTTTTGCTGATCTGTAGCTGTGCATAAAGGTTTTGATTTGTCTATATTTTCATTCTAAAGAGCACGGGCCACCCATATTAGCGTTGTTTCTAAAGGTATTATATTTGTATGTGTATAAATAAACAACTCATTTACTCCTGCGTATATTGGACACTTATTTAACTCATGGGCTCGCACTTTACAAAAATATTGAAACTAAACAGATAAACTGGCACTGTAGTAGTACTTACGGCGCAAGAATAAACTGTTTACTGCATTCATAACCGATAAATATGGCCGCGACCATTACCGTAAACACGGGGACATAAAGGTGTATCACGGCATCTAGAGGCTCGTATAACGGCGTAAGTGGATTTTTGAGCAATGATAAAGCGTTAACGTGGTCCCCGGCGCGCATAAACAAATTAGGACGGAACATAAGGCGCTCAGGAGACGCGCAGTTTTATGATCGGGGAGGGAGATAGTGAATGACGACACCTGAGGGCGGTAAGGTACCTACTGTAGGCACGACTTACGGTGGGGTATATCGCGCGCCGAGATTACCGACATGGATATCGGATACCGACTGAACAACATTCTGTGTCGTGTAGTTGGTGATCTAGTTTCAACATTTTCTACTTCACGTATCATTTTATGTAAACCAGAGTTTTTACACCTTCTTTTAAGAAGTTATTTTCACTATCTATGTTCAAATTTCTTACACGACAAAATGAATATTATTTGTATTACTGTAGTTTTTCTATTTAGGTTACTATCTATTTTACATCACACTGGATTTTGTTTGTCTAAACTGGTTTCTTATTAACAATATTATTTTGAATCGTTTCACTATTATCTTCCTCTCTACCGACACACTTTACATCTCGTTCAAGGTCAAGATTTTCCCGAATTGTCGTTTGGTTAGTACTATAATTTTCTTTATTAGTGACACTGCTAATAAGCTATCAGTGATCCGAGATTAATAAGCTGAATATAATAAATTGTTAACAGCCAGATACGTTCAGGTTGTTTGTAATGTTATTTTATAATGATAATCCGACATTTTACTTTCATGTTTCAACTGAAAAAATACTAACAAAAGTAATATGTTACCCTTTCACATTAAACCATTATATAACAAGTATTTTATTATAAATATGTTTTTCATTTAAAATGAAAAAGTTCCTAACTAATGAATTTTAGTTCCTATCTTTATTGATTGACATACCTACATGTATATGTTGTGAGCACATATATACTAAGGAGCATTTAATGTCTAAGAATAATATATCTCTGAAGCCTGGATAAAATGAAGTCAGCTTTAATATAACTGATTTTTTAATGCATGAAACTTGTATTTTATGTAGTTGGTGCGACTTTATTATCATTCGTAAAACACAATCTGTTGTAAATAAATATTTAAAATAACTAACTTGACGTTAGACAAACAAAGTAGGTAAATCAGTGAGGATGAACATTATGCTTGGCAGATTGTATTTTTTTCATTTTATTGTCTGCTTTTGAAAAAGCGTTTACCTTGACATTTTAAAATATTGAATCTAAGGGGTTAAGTCGAAAAGGTTCGTAAGGTAGCTGCTACAACATAGCAACAACATAACTGTCACTCCTCTATATGAATACAATCTACTATTTTTGATTGTAAAAAAGGGTAATAAAGAGTTATTTTCCTCCGCTTAATATCACATATATGAGATCTCCTATAGGGCTTTACTATTATTTTTGGCTGTTCAACCCTCTTACCTACCTAAATGCATACAAAGCCTATGAACTTATTTTCTCTTTAGACGTTAGCTGTATCCCATTTGAATATGATATCATCCTGTTATTCAGAGGTCAGTGTTAACTCTTTATTAACCTGATTTAATTCTCAACTAACGTCTCGGCACGTTTATAGGTTCAAGATTTGCGACAGAAAAAAATTAAAACAATACAAATATATTTTTTTAAGTACTACAATTAAAGTTTTAAATAAAATTGAAGAAATATTATTAAAATAACATGTTAGGAGGACATGTATAGAGATGAGAATACATTTATCTATATTATTAATACGCTACATGTAAACTTTGTAAATAATAAGGCTCAACCCTCACACGTCATACACTAAAACGTGTGATGTATTCTAAGAATGCAGATGTGCAAACTGGCTTTAGATTTTTGATTTAGGCCATAGAACACGAACAAATTGCAAAAAACTGAAAGTGTGTAACATTTGTAATTTCCAATTCAAAATACCCATATGGTTCGTTTGTTTTTCCACCAAATTAATTGCAGCTATTAATACATTATGGACAGGTAATCAGCAAGAATAAATCTAGGGTGAAGTGGGGGAAGTGGAGCACGGGGAAAGAGTAACTTCGGCTTATCAGTCAACTGATAAGACCAGATTTGGGCCTAAATACCCATCATATATTGTTCTCTAAACCTTGCTTTGTAATTCTTAACCTTCAGAAGACAAATAAAACATGAACAAGTTATAGTTTTAGAATGTTGAATAAAAACTTACATTTGACCTTTACGTGCAAATTCGAAGGTCAAACTTTGACCATTTTGGCGAATTTCCCCTACAGGGATGAAGCTATTACCGTAGGTCTCATGGTAAGACTTAAGCCCGAGACCATGATAACTTTTAACTTTGAGGTCCCCAGATGCCAAAAACACCATTCGTTCAAATTTGTATATATGTATAAATATATAAATAAATAAATTTATATATTTATAAATATATATATCTGTGCGTAAGCACGATAACTCTCGTAAAAAAGGTCCGATTATAATGAAATTTGGTACAAATGTGTAAAGCACCATTTATTTGAACGAGTTCGAAAACCGGACGAATCACACCATCCGAAGGGGGATTTTTGGGGGGTTTTGTACCCCAAAAATTGTTTTTTTTGGGGTTTCCAAATGTAATTTTTATTTAAATCAAATTTTAATTTTTACCATTGAATGCAGCATAAAAAATAAACAATTTGGTATATTGATCATTGCTCAACGTCAATTGATTACTGAGATATTGAAATTGCTAAACACAGTACGTTATCTAATGTTATTCTTACGGAGAAAAAGAAAATTTGTATGTCTCGCTTATTTATGAACATAAACTGACCAAATTTTGGTATATGGTTTCATCTGGTTGTGGTTCATTGTTGTTTAAACAACAAAAATTTTCGCCTATGGTTCCCGTTGCAGCAAACCTAGGTACTTGGTCCCCATGTTATTCTTATGGAAAATAATTAAAATGTTATATATTGCTTATTTATTAATGTATGTGGATGAAACTTGGTATGTGACTTCACTAAGATGAGTTATTTTGATATTTGCATAAAACCCATTATTTTGTGTTCCTTGTTGCAGCCAACCTGCGTACTCATCCCCAATGTTATTCTTATGGAGAATAATTAATATTTTTAATATCGCTAGGTTGTGAATATATTTCTTAAGAAACCTGTTAAGTGTTTTAATGTATTATGTTATATATTCATTGGAAATTCGCTGAGTATGCAGGTTTGCTGTGACGGGGGTATTTCATACCTACATTTGAAAGGTAAATGTCACTGTTTTTAGTTTAAAAACTTATGTTTGCATGTAGACTCAGAATATCCCTTCAGAGTGGGGCAAGTAGAACCTTTCTTTTGGGGCAAGTGTAACCGGGGTGAAAATTACGAACATACATTATGTACATTATGCCGGTCAAATTATAAAATTTAATGAAGTACGTGACCCAGAAGTGGTTTTCTTAAGAAAGCATTCTACTTTTACTTGGCCTACATCAAGGCATGAGACTGAAGTCCCCTCCAGTGTCATAGTGATAGTTCTCCCTGAACCGTCATTAGGGCATAGGGGCGAACTCACCTTTGGCGTAAGATTTGACTCATACTTCATCCAATAAACATCGGGAAAAATCCTTTAAAATAGTAGTGTAAATATTTTACTCAGCCTAACGTATATTTAACACCTAAGAACTGTTTCTTATGAAGCTAAGGTGCTGATTTTTCAATTTTCTTTTTATTGGCTGAGCGCCCCATATTAAGTCCATATTAAGCCTTCAAAAATTCAACATTAATAAAAAACATTTTTTTTTTCAAATGAATCATGTGCCCAGCGTTATACAATGAAAAAAATTCCAAGTATTTTATTTGTTATAATTTTCCAATTTTGTCATATTTTACAAGTTTTCATTGTTTGCCAATTTAGGAAATCGCTCGTAGAAGTCTACAACTCGCAAAAGTTCGTAACTTGGTTACGGATAGAGATATTTTTACAATTTAACAAGTCTCAGAATCACAACAATTTTCTCTAATGAGCCACTTCCCCCACATTCCTCTCAATGTATTTTATAAAAATATAGAAGCGGGTGGCTCCACTTCAGGTTGGGGCAACTGTAACAACAAAACAATTGTTATTTATTTTTAGCGAATTTCCCCTATAGGGAAGAAGCTATTACCGTAGGTGGCATGGTAAGACTTAAGCCCGAGACCATGATAACTTTTCGTTTTGAAGTCCTCAGATGCGAAAATCACTATTCGTTCAAATTTATATTTATACTAGCTGTGTACCTGTCCTTCGTACGGGTTGTATATAAATGGTAGATTAACTAAAGCAAATAACAATTCACATGATTTTACAATATTAAAATTGCATTTTATACGTTTAATGTACAATTAATTCAAAGTTAACGAACTATACTGGCAGATAGTTCGGGTACTGTTGCTAAGTCGAGGAACTCTGTCGGGTAGTAAACGGCGTGTGGTTTGCGACTCCAAATCGGTACACGTAACATTTTGGATTCGCTTTTAGAAATAAAAGAACTCAAGTACAACAAAATAAAAAATATCGGGGAGGGGGGAGAGGGAGCATAAATATAAAATTGGCGGGGGGGAGAAAATATAAAATTGAAGGGGGGGAGCAAAATACAAAATTGGGGGTGGGGCAAAATAAAAATGGAGGGAGCAAGAATATAAAATGGGGGGCAAGAAATATAAAATCGGGGGGGGGGCAAAAATATAAAATCTGGGGGGGAGCAAAATATAAAATCAGAGGGGCAAAAATAAAAATCGGAGGGGGAGCAAAATTATAAAACCGGTGGGGCAAACAAAATTGGGAGGGGGCAAACATATAAAATCGGGGTTGGGGCAAAATTAAAAAGCAGGGGGGGGAGCAAAAATATAAAATCGGGGGGGGGGATAAAATATAAAATCGGGGGGGCGTAATAAAACAGGGGAATAACATATATAATGTAATAACATTATACATATTATTCCCCTGTTTTATTACGCTTTTCTCACCTTTTGTTAATACTTGACTGACCACTGCCACGTCTGTTCTATTCGTGCCCTATAAATCGCTTGATATTTTTTTATTGTTGGCTCTATAACTACCAGTTGCAATAGTCTGATTTTTATAACACAATCATTAGAACAAGTGGCACGTTTAACATTAGTTAACCTTTTATTGTTAAAATCCCATTCATCCGCATTCGTTTTTGGTATTTGATAGACACATACAGCATCACCATTACCAGTACCCTAAACTAAATTTACAATTTTATGCTTTGTACCATCCGAATTGTTTTCTTTTAATTCTAAAAATTCGTATTTACCATCACCCTGTTTTAACACACCACTCTCATATTGTAATATTTGATTGACAGCTGCTACGTCATTTGATAAAGTTCCAGGTAAGATGTTCGTTAATTGCTTATTTTTACCATCAAATTTATTATTATTTAATGTTATAGTTTGATGCTTTGTTACGCAATCATTATCATCAACTCCGGGTTTGACACGAACTAGCCTTTTATCTCCAAAATCCCAAAATACTTTACTCTTTGTTGGTCCTTGAGAAACATTTACATCACCATCACCTTCTTTGCCTTCTCCCAGATTACTAATTGTATGGTGTGTAGCATCCCAATTGTTTTCTTTTAGTTCTAAAAATTCATATTTATTATCACCCTGTACAAAGGCACCATCTTTTCTTATTAAAGTTGTAAAGTTGGGACTTCATCTAAATTTTCGGCATTCTTAACATTCCCAATCTTCCGCTTTTTGGCATTCCAAATACTTTGTAGCTGTTAATACGTGATTGACAGGTAATCAGCAATAATACATCAATCTATATAAATAAAATAAGCTTCCCTTACACTTAAAACTTTACATTTATAAATATATTATCATAATGGATAATCGGAGAACCGATAGTTAAAGCAAAAATAAAACTTTCATCTTGGAATATATAACAACATGGTATCTTTATTTTAGGACAATGAATATAAACAAAATAATATACACATTAAAATTTACACTCAGCTGGTAATTTTAAAGTTATAAAACTACAGAATTTGTTAAATTCAGTGAGTAAGCAAACTTAATATATTTGAAATGAAACATTATTAAAAAAACAAGCTAAAATGTAATCCATACAACTAATTTAGCTTTTAAAGAGATATTTTATAAACAGTGCATTTCGATTTAAAAACGTTTTCTTTTACTTATTTAGATTTTTGTAGCTTTACTTATCTTCAATTTATTTGTAATGATACTGAATACAACTATTTATAAAAGCAAAATTTGGAATTTAATATTGGGGCAAAATCATAAGGGTTCAACTAGTAAGTTTTAATTTGTTTAAAACGCTCTGTTTTATATCGTATTTAAGGACAAATACATGAGTTTGTGAACGATATACTTCTAAAAATAAACAAATAATAGATTTGAACCACTTTTAGATTAACGTTCAAATAAATAATATAGGTAATGTTATGAATTAACACATGTTGCATGTACTGGAAAGATTTGTAATAATTTATCCATTACCTAAGTTATGGATAAATATAATTAAAATAAACTTTGTTTGCTTTAAAACCCAAGTGTATCGATACTATTTCATCATGGATTCTGTATAATTACAGTGACATTTTTAAACATAAATCCGATGGTTAATTAGTTACTTAATATAAAGATCAATGCAGTACTAATGTAAATTGTTATTGTTGCTTAACTGTTTGACCAGGCGAGTTGGGCATTTCATGAAGTGGGCCTATTTAATTACACTGTGTTTCTACGACATATGGGGAAAACCACGTCATTTTAAGTTCGTGGTAACTTCAGTGGTATCTAAAATATAAATTTGCTTTTGGTATCTACTAACCTTGACTGAGCTCTCTTTCAAGTATGCTGCTAATTTTCCTATCGTAAAGGTGTTCTTTTAGGTTCCCTTGTGTTGAGGTGTGTTTGGCTGAATATCTTCCAGCTTTTGGCCTTATATGTTAAAATCCCTCGTGTATACCGGTACTCATCCTGTAATAATAATTGTTGTGGAAGGGATTTTTTAAAATATTTGTATAGAGGTTGCTGTCTTTAATTTGAGATGGAATTCAAATACATCATATAATTTTACTAACATTCGGTTTGGCTTATGTTGCAGTTTGCATGTAAAATTCATGTAATAAGGATTATTTTTATAGAACTAGTGGATTGAAGGGGCCATAGCCCCTAACCTGGCTCCAATAGTCTGCAAGTACTCTGTCAGTTCGTAAACAAAGTAGACACCTAATCACATGTTTTAATGTAAACAGAGCAGACGTTTTTAAATCCCCATGATTTTCCTATGGGGGATGCCTTTCTTTTGATGGTCACTGATCTTTATATTAAATAACTAATTAACTATCGGATTTATGTTTAAAAATGTCACTGTACTTATACAGAATCCATGATTAAATAGTATCGATACACTTGGGTTATTTTAAAGCAAGCAAAGTTGTATTCAGAATCATATGGGGTGTGTTTTACAGTATTTCTCGTTTCCTGGTAATTTTTTGAATTACTGCTATTTTCCCGAGTCCCTGGGACCAAGATCTTTAATTTGAGCTTTCTCCCATAATCCTGTGATTTGCCGAATTCCCACAATTTTCACTTAAAAATTTCGCTTACAGAATTACATATAAAGAATAAGTATGATCATTACAACAATATGCTATTGCTATTTTTTGAACATTTTTCAGAATTGCGTTGCATGGTAACTGTTTATAAAAATATGTAGGGAAATAAAATATTACTTTGTATTACTTTGTATAACTAGCTGGCCCGACAGACGTTGTCCTGTCCTAATGTCATTGAATTTTGTGTATGCCAAATGCTCGTTCATTTTCAAGATGAGCTCGTTCGCTTCGCTCACTCACCTATTTTTTGTTCAGAGTAAAAAAGACTGAGTTGCCAATTAAGTAGATTTGTTATTTCCATTATGAACATATTTTTACGCCTTTCAAGTACGTTTAGGTATAATCCTTATGACAGCTGTTTGGTGAAATTAACTAACATACTAACCCGACTTTGTAAATGTATTTAGATTAGTGTATTATAACCATTGACTATCGTTTAAAATCCTAAAAATAAGAAACAATTAATATGGAGACATTTAAATTCAAATTAAAGAAACCGATTGTTTACCTATTAATTTGTTATTGATTTCCAGGCAAGAATGATATTTCTTTAGCGAGTCCTAAAAAAAATACACTGCTTATTTCAGAAAGACATACAATAAAATAAAAACGCATAAATAAAATATTCTGTCTTTTTGCAGTTCTTCATGATGATGAATAACCCGGCAGTATCAACCACAGCTCAATGTGTACCGCCCCGCGCGGGGTGGTCGCGGACAAATCGCAGGAGCACCGGCCAGCTGACAGTTTTACTGGGCTCACTTCCACCCGAGTATTGTCCATCTGTCTGCCCTCCAACACTGAAACTTCCTCGAACGCGACCGTCATAACTCATCTTCGGAAAATAAACACCTCTGTGTGGACATTCCTCAAGAAGAATCTGTGTTCAGATCAATATCAAGTAAACATTTGCAGTTGGAACAAATAGATTAAATCCTCAGAACTATCTATCTATTTCAAGGATGACATATAAATTGACTTTTAATATTCTCTACTTTATTGAAAATTCTAAATCGTAGTAACGCGTCATAACACAGCACATATGATCTCGAAATTTACGTTATTTTTAAACAGATGTACTTATGTAGTTACCAAAGCATTTCATTGTTAAATCTGGTTTTGCTCCAGTCACGAAAATTTTGAAATTTCATTTCTCCTTACTTCTTTCCTACGATACACGTCAACTGGTATCCTTAGTAGTAGCACCTTGACACATTATCCAAAATCTATGATTTTTAGCTGATTATAAAGATGAGGTTTCTTTATCAAATATAATCAGCTGATAATTGGTTTGCTCAAATAGTCCCAATCTGAACGTATGTGGTTTTTGTTTATGTGAGCTGTTTTAGCGAATTATCCCTGTAGGGAAGAGTTTTAGCGAATTTCCCCTATGGGGAAGAAGCTATTACTGTAGTCGGCATTGTAAGACCTAGGCCCCTGACCATGATAACTTTTCGTTTTGAGGTCCCCAGACCCCAAAAACACCATTAGTTCAAAAATGTATATATTTACATCTATATATATATATATATATATATATATACTTATATATATATATATATTTGTGTGTGTGTGTGTGTGTGTGTGTGTGTGTCCGTGGGTGCGATAACTCTCGTAAAAAAGGTCCGACCGATTTGATGAAATTGGGTACAAACGTGTAAAGCAGCATTTATGACTTTAAGTTCGAAAAACAGACGGATTGACCTCTCCGAAGGGGTATTTTAGGGGTATTTTGTACCCCAAAAATGTTTTTTTTTTTTACTTTTTAGATATAATTTTTGAAAAAGTAAAATTTTATTTTTCCCCATTGGAATCAGCTTAAAAACGGACAATTTGCTGTTTTAATCATTGCTCTATGTCAATTGGTTACTGAGATATTGAAAGTGCTAAACACAGTACGTTGTCCAATGTTATTCTTATGGAGGATAAGAAAAATTGTATTTCTCGCTTATTTATCAACTTATCCTGACGCAACTTGGTATATTGCTTCATTTCATCATTTTGGTCTATTGATATTTGCACAAAAATCCATTTTTGGCCGATAGTTCCCGTAGCAGCAAACCTGCATACTCAGCCCCATGTTATTCTTTTAGAAAATAAGTAACGTTTATCTCCTTTAATTATGAACATAAATTAATAGAACGTGGTATGTGGCTTTACCTAGTTGAGTTATATTGATATTCGTATAAAAAACATTTTTAGTGTTCCTTACTAAAAAGGATGCAAACCTGCATACTCAGCCGCCATGTTATACTCAGCCGCCATGTTATTCTTATGGAGAATAATTAAAAAGTCGTAAATCGCTTATTTATGAATGCATATTGATGAAACTTGGTATGTGGCTTTATGTGGTATTAAGATAAATTAATATGAATTGGAAATTCGCTGAGTATGCAGGTTTACTGCTACGGGGATATTTTCTTTCTTATTGTTTTTTATATAATTTCTGGGGTTTCATGTTTGTTAATGTAATAGAGTCTTGTTTAGGTGATTAAATGTTTGAACCATGTAACCATAATGTTTTCCTTTCTATTTTTAATCTTTGATTACATCTATTTGAATAGTACTTCCTACTGTATTTAGTACAATTTTGGCATCCCTTGTGGGGAAGATAAACTACAATGGAAGGTCTTCAACGATTAAGAACGAAAGAAACAGATTAGGAGGGGTTCCACTTTACACACAAGGCTCTAGAGGATAAATTAAAGGATTAAAGCCAGTTAGTTGAACCCTGTGACTTTGAGAGGCTGTCGGATAAGGCTGAAAGATTATTTTTGCTGGACCAGAAGGTGAGTGAATTACTCTGTCAAGTAGATTACGAACAAGTATATGAAGTTGAATTTGATGAAGTAGAAAATTACAGAGAAAAGTGGATTAACATAAAAGTGATATTTGAGTCTTATAAAAGCAAGAAAGATGATAGTCTTTCCTTAGGAAGATCAGATGTATCAACTAAAAGTAATAGTAATATGTATAGTTTACCCAAGCTTGACATAATGAAATTTGATAGTAGCTTAAAACATTACATAGGTTTCTGGGCACAATTCAAGAAAATCCATGAGGACGACTCCATGGACGATGAAACCAAATTTCAATACTTGATACAGTCAACAGCTGAAATTCACCAGCACGTGAGCTTATTGATAGTTTTCTACCTTCTGGACCAAATTATATCAAGGCAATAGAACAGTTGCAAAAGAGATTTGGAGGGAAAGAACTTTTAGTTGAGCTGTACGTGAGAGAACTTTTAGGTTTGGTTTTAAGCCAGCAAACAGGAGAAAATTACAGGTTGAGAAGTCTTTATGATAAGTTGGAAACCCATCTTCGATCGTTGGAAACATTAGGAGTAACATCACATATATATGCCTGCATGCTTTTCCCTCTTGCCGAAAACGCTTTGCCAGATCAAGTACTTCTCGAGTAGCACAGATACCAGTCAGCTCAGGTGATGGAAGGCAGAGAAAACAGCAAAGTGTTTTTACAAAGTCAAAAGTTTACCAAACTATTAGAGTTTCGGTGGAGAGAGGTGGAAAGCGAAGAACGTATGTTTCTTGCACAAAGTACTTTTGGTCGAATGTGCCTCGCAAGTAGAAGTAACAAGAAAATGCACCCAGCTAACAATGAAGAAAACATTCCTACAGCTGCCGATCTTGTTACTTTAAAGCCAGTATCCAAGGACATTTGTGTGTTTTGTGAAGGAAACCATCGAAGTTCGAACTGTTTGAAGGCTCGAAACTGTAGTGCTCAAGAGAAATACAAGATTTTGAAATAAAAACGCTGCTGTTTCGCTTGTGCAAAATTAGGACATTTCCGATGGCAATGTAAAATTAATCTAAGTTGTAACATTTGTAGTGGCCGTCCCATAACAATCTTATGTCCCAAAACCACATCACAATATGAATTGCAGAGTGGAACCGAATCCAGTGGCACCGAGGTGAGTTTACACAACCAGAACACCGACCACGTCCTTCTTCAAACTCTGTGTGAAACTCAGGGGCGAAAAGGACGTTACTGTGATTGATACTGGGTCTCAGAGGTCTTATATAAAAAGAGATATTGTGAAATCTGTCAACTATATACCTATTGTTGAAAAAAAACATTGCCCACTCACTTTTTGGTGGGAAAAATACAAACATAACAAGGCACAACAAGTATTTAATAAGATTAAAACGAATGGATGACTCTTATGCTTGCATTTTCGAAGCATTAGATCAGGAAGTTATTTGTGACAACATTCCAGCCATGAAGAAAGGCACATTGACTCAGGAGTTTACAAGATAGAATCAAATTACTTGACAAAGGAGATCCAATAGATGTTTTGATTGGTGCCGACGTAGCGGGAAAAATAATAACTGGTCACAGAAAGATTCTTAAAGGTGGTTTGGTAGTGTTGAAGACTTCTTTGTGTTGGACAGTGATGGGGAAAACTAAAGAAGGCAAAGGCTATGCCAATAGGCCAGAGGCGAGTATGATCTCAGTCGAGAGGGATGGTGACGATGAGCTTCTAGAGATGCAGACTAAACAAATCTGACAGTGAAGTGGTGGGATAAAGTCTAACCCAAGTAAAGAAAGTAAATATAAGAGCCGAGGAATGAAAGTGAAAAAGATGAAAAATGCTGAGGACATATTGACGGAAAATGTGCAGTATTCAGATTTTGTTTTTCAAAAGTTCAGTATGGCTACAAAAAATATCAATGATAAGAAGAATAACAAAGAAAAGGAGGTAGCAAATTATGAAGTTGTTACTGCAGAGGAAATCTGACATGGAATTGGATCAAAATGGTGGGAGTGTTCTGACGATTTAAAACAACCGGTATCAGAATGGCCTGAGAAAGAAGTAGAAACCAATCAACTTAATAATGTTATAACTATGGACACACTAGAAAGGGATAACCTAAAAAGGAGATGAACTACTTAAAAGGGATTAAAGAAGTTCTGAGGGAAAAATTTAAAGTTGAATGAAACTTAAGTTTATAGCAGGGAGAGACATTTTTGCAACTTGTATATACATTATTTATCCTGTTAATACAGGAGTACCTGGGGAAAGCCAATCAGTTTGTTTAGATGACTTGGAGTAATATTTCACCACTTCCCCCTACTGATAATCAGATTTGTATAACTCATTTGCCTCTTTTCTACATTTTTAAGTTCACTCTAGTTGTTATTTATAGCTCAATGTACCTTTGATTTATTTTACTACTCTATTTCACTCAAATCTTTTAATCCCTGCTCTCAGGAAACCACATGTTAATAATAATATACAACATGAGTATTACTTTGACAGTTCCCTGGTTGATTATGAACATCTGTTACAATTCTTTTGTTTTGATTTGAAACTCCATAAGCCCAATGTTAATTTTTTTAACTTTTCATTTTAGTTTTTTACATTATTTGATTTTTCCTGGGGATGAGGCCTGTCTAGAACTTATTTTTATCTCAGAAATTAGTTATTTCGAACATTTGAAGGAAATCGTTCGAGCCGTTTTTGAGATCCGTGTCGCAAGCAACCTAGCAAGCAAACCTTACTCATATTATTAGAGTATAGGATAAAGGGAGAATGTTGAAATATTGAGGTTTCTTTATCAAATAAAATCAGCTGATAATTGGTTTGCTCAAATAGACTGAATCTGAACATATACAGTTTTTGTTTATGTGAGTTGTTTCTTTCTTTCTTATTGGGTTTTAGCGAATATCCCCTTTAGGGAAGAAGCTATTACCGTAGGTCTCATGGTAAGACTTAAGCCGGAGACCGTGATAACTTTTTGTTTTGAGGTCCCCAGATGTCAAAAACACTATTCGTTCAAATTTATATATATATATGAATGTCCGTTAACACAATAACTTGAGTAAAAAACGTCCGATTTCAATGACATTTTTGGCTCAAATGTGTAAAGTGACATTCATAACTTTAAGTTCGAAAACCAGAAAAATCGGGCCATGGAAAGGGGGGTTTATGGTTTATGGGGGTTTTAAGTATTCCAAAAATCAGTTCTTTGCACATTTCACCCTCAAATGTTTAAAACACTCAATTTTGGGTTTGAGCATTTTATAGAGCTTAAAAACAAATAATATAGCATTTTAAATTATTAACCTAGGTTAAGTGGTTGCAGAGAAAATCCAAAAAACCTGCTCATAAAATCTCTCATGTTAATCTTATGGAAAAAAGGTTTTTGGCTGTGCCTCAGTTCATTTTAATGTAAACTTCACATTTGCTTTTACAAATCAATTCAGCTCTACAAAACAATCAATTTGGTGCTTAAATTGTGATTCTACGTCCAACCGTTGCAGAGATATTCAAAGTGCTAAACACAGTACGTTGTCCAATGTTATCCTTATGGAGAATAAATAAAATTTGATATCTCGATTATTTATGAATGTATGTTGATGAAACTTGGTATGTGGCTTCACGGAGTACTGGTATATTGATATTTGCACAAACAATTGATTTTTTGTTGACTATCCCAGGAGCAGCAAACCTGCATACTCGCCCTAATGTTATTCTTATGGAGAATAAATAAAATTTGATATCTCGATTATTTATGAATGTATGTTGATGAAACTTGGTATGTGGCTTCACGGAGTACTGGTATATTGATATTTGCACAAACAATTGATTTTTTGTTGACTATCCCAGGAGCAGCAAACCTGCATACTCGCCCTAATGTTATTCTTATGGAGAATAAGTTAAGTTGTATATCTCCCTTAATTATGAACCTGGTTGAGTTATATTGATAATTGCATCAAAACACACATTTCGTGTTCCTTATTGCAGCAAACCTGCGTACTCGCCCTAATTTTATTCTTATGGAGAATAAATAAAATGCTATAGATCACTTATTTATTTACGTATTTTTATGAAACTTGCTAAGTGGCTTTATGTGGCAGTGAGAAACATATTCGTGCATTGGAAATTCGCTGAGTACGCAGGTTTGCTGTGACAGATGTATTTTATAATTTGCGGGGTTTTAAGTTTGTTAATGTAAAAGAGTCTTGTTTAGGTGATTAAATGTTTGAACCATAAAGTTTTCCTTTCTATTTTTAATCTTTGATTACATCCATTTGAATGGTACTTCCTACTGTATTTAGTAACCGTTATCCTTAGTAGCTCCTTGATGCATTAACCAACACCAATGATTTATAGCTGCTTAGAAGAACAAAATAATTCCTAATAATTTAGAAAGCTTAATTATAATAAACAGTATGTGTTGTATAATTTTAAATGTCACCAAACAGTTATTATTTGTGAAATGAGAACTCTTTCCCCCGTTTCTCACTATCAACTTTTAGTATTCTGTACAGCAAAATAAGGAAATCTAGAATATATATTAGGTATAGTGGTAATAGGATTTTTATATCCTCCAATAAATCCATAGGACGCTTCAGTTTACTTTGAAAGCAGAGGGCTGAGGGAAGAAAAATGGGGATTATATTTTGTGAGTAAAGTTGTGTTGAGTCGCGTTAAAATGAAAAGTTGGGCCCGTGTCTGCAGTCAGAGATAAGTGAATGATACGGCCGATAAAACAGATATGACGGGTCTAAGATAATGGATGGTCTAGTTTATGGGACGTCCCACGGGGCTCGGCACCGCGCCACTCTCAGGTGCGTCGGTGCGGGGCGAAACTGGCGGAACATCCAGTCGGTGTACAGTGGTGAATGTGCTATGTGTAGTTTACATGATGGGGGATTATACAGTATAACAACAAAACTTCGGATAGCTCTTCGGGAACCCATTACGTGGGAAATTTGATGCTATTATAAAAAATAACCGAAGTTTATTGTTGGCACTCTCAAAGGAAATAATATAGAATCTTAGTAAATTTAACTAGTAAAAATAAAACTATATATATATAAGACATATTTTTATCTTAATTAAATTTTTTTATTTAAAAAGTGGTAATAATATTATTAACAATTGCTTTTGTTTACAATGCTAGTTTACAAAAAATCTAGATAAAGAAAATATAAATTTTAATTGTTGGCCAATAAACTCAGCCAAAAATCCTTGACCTTTAAAATCCTTGGTCTATGAGCACCCTTTGAAAATAGAAATAAAATACCTCAAGGATTTCATGAATTTCTTGCGTATTGAAATATATTTAACGTTGTTAAAATAACCTCAACATTTCACCGTAGAGTAGATATAGTCTCGAATTCCCACTTTACGCATGTTGGGAAAAAACATAACTTCTTCAGGCTAAGATATTTTTTAATTCTAGAGTCAGATGTTTTAAAAAGTTTCTCAGGAAAAATAAGTTGTAAAACAAAATTTCCTCTTGGACATTTAATTGCCGTGAACTCAAGTTTACAATGTAATTCCTACCCGAACCAATTCCCTTTCTTTAACTGAGCAGTCGATGGAAGACAGAGTGACCATAACTAACGGGCGGTCTTGTGGGTAATTATCGGTTCTCAGGGTACAGCGGCCGCGGGAAATCTACTTGAGGCAGATGCAATCGAGAGGGGGCGGGCTACAGCACCCGGGGGCCGCATCTTGTTCCCCTCTCCACCCCTCCTCCGACATTGGCGACCGATGTGTCCGAGGCTGAACCGACCGTGGTGTTGACCCTGTACTCTAGCGGCAAAGGTCGACTGAATGTACAATTCTGCCGTGAATTTTTTTCCTGAAGAATAACTGTTTCTAATTGACTTTTAAGTACCTTGGGGACTAAGCTTTGCTCGGAGAAGGCCAGTCAGTTTGTTTGATACCCGTAGAGTATTTTTTCACCACGGCCCCCTCAACTCGAGCAGATGTGCTTAAACCTCTGATGCTGCATCCCAGAAAATCTGTTTATATTACGGATCGATTTAATGTTTTGAGGTGAATATTAAATAATAAAAATATACAATTCAAATAATTGTTGACAATACTGTTATTTTAAAATCTACCAAAAACGTTCAACCATATAACAAATTATTTTACAAACAGTATAAACCTTAATAATTTAATGTATGTTTGTTTATGAGCCCAGCGTACTCCAATGAGTGGATATTCTTAGTTGAAATATTGTACGAAGATAGCTGATTCACTCAAGGCACACATTGACATCCACCTGTTCCAAAAAGTATTAAAAGCTCCACCACCTGGCGTTTGAATTGGCCAATGTTTAGCATTGTAAGTAAAGACTTTTACTGGATTTATAGGTAATGAAACACAAACTAAACATAACACATTGTCACATTACAACACAATCGTTCATCCGTTCCAAAATACCATTGGGGTTTTCCCCGCTGGCCTTCAAAATTCTTATGTTAACAATTGAGCGTTGACTGATGGGTCGATACAGCTACAATTTGGAACAACGATTTTTACTACACCACAATCAAATACCCCCGCCGAAGCAAACCTGCATACTCAGCGAATTTCCAATGAATATACACACATTAAGTAACTTGCCAGGATTCATAATAAAGTACCTGCTGGCCGAGCTTTGCTCGGGGGAAGGACTGTCAGTTTGTTTAGATGACTTGGAGTAATATTTCACCACCTGCCCCTACTGATAATCAGATTTACATAACTCATTTGCCTCTTTTATACATTTTTAGGTCACTCCAGTTGTTATTTATAGCTCAATACCCCCTTTGATTTATTTTACTACACTATATATGTAATCTTCACTCAAATCTTTTAATCTCTGCTCTCAGGAAACTACATGTTAATAATCATAAACAACATGAGTATTAGGGGGCCTACTTTGACAGTTCCCTGGTTGATTATGAACAGCTGTTACAATTCTCTTGTTTTGATTTGAAACTCCATAAGCCCAATGTTAATTTTTTTAACTTTTCAATTTCTTTTTAACATTATTTGATTTTTACTGGAGATGAGACCTGTCTGGAACATATTTTTTTACCAGAACTTAGTTATTCCCAAAATTTGGAGGAAATCCTCGGAGCCGTTTTCGAGATAGGTAATTGTGCAACCAACCAATCAAGCAAAAATTGCTCTTATAAGAGTATAGGATATGTTCACAAACAAGCGATAACAGTACTTTAATTAGTAATTATTCTCCATAAGTTGGGGATGAGTACGCAGGTTTGCTGCAACAAGGAACACAAAATATGGGTTTTTATGCAAATATCAAAATAACTCATCTAAGTTGAAGTCACATACCAAGTTTCATCTATATACATTCATAAATAAGCGATACATAACATTTTTATTATTCTCCGTAAGAATAACATGGGGACTGATTACCTAGGTTTGCTGCTACGGGAACCATATACGAAAAATTTGTTTTTGTGCAAAAAAATAATAAACCACAACCAGATGAAGCCATATACCATGTTTCGTCAGTTTATGTTCTTAAATAAGCAAGATATAAATTTTATATTTTTCTCCATAAGAATAAAACTGGACAACGTACTGTGATTAGCACTTTCAATATCTCAGTAACCAATTGACGTAGAGAAATGATCAAAATACCAAATTGTTTGATTTTTAAGCCAATTGCAATTGGGAAAAATTAAAATTGTATTAAAATACAAATTACATGTGAACCCCCCCCCCTCCCCAAAATCCCCTTCGGATGATGCGATTGATCTGGTTTTCAAACTCGTTCAAATAAATGGTACTTTACACATTTGTGCCAAATTTAATTAAGATCAGACCTTTTTTACGAGAGTTATCGTTCTTACGGACAAATATATACATATACAAGTTTGAACGGATGGTGTAGTTGGCATCTGGGGACCTCAAAATGAAAATTTATCATGGTCTTACCATGCCACATACGGTAGTAGCTTCTTCCCTATAGGGGAAATTCGCTAAAATAGTCCTAATAGGAAGGTATAGACAAACTTAGGTCTCCTCTCGGACTAGAATAAAAGCCTTTGGGTTCTGCACCATTAGCTTTAAAATTCAAAGTGAAGATTACAGAACAACTGCAGGACAGATTTAGTTTATATTTTTGAAGGAAGCTAGGTAAATAATACGCAGTATAATCAAACACAGCATAATAGTACTAAAAAATGTGTCGGGTCTTCACAATTCCCATACTAATCTTATTGATATGTGTGGTATTTACTGATCGTATTGAGCTGAAACTAGTATGAAGATAGGTAATACACTTAAGGCAGACAAGGGTCTTTTAGCGAATTTCCCCTATAGGGAAGAAGCTATTACCGTAGGTGGCATGGTAAGACTTAAGCCCGAGACCATGATAACTTTTCGTTTTGAGGTCCCCAGATGCCAAAAACACTATTCGTTCAAATTTATATATATGTATATATATAATGCTATATATATATATATATGTGTGTGTGTGTGTGTGTGTGTGTGTGTGTCCGTTACCGCGATAACTTTTGAAAGAAACACCCGATTTTGATGACATTTGGCACAAATGTGGAGAGTAGCATTTATGACTTTAAGTTCGAAAACCAGATCGATCGCACTATGGGAAGGGGGTTTTATGGGGGTTTACAATTTTCCAAATATCGGTTTTTTGCAAATTTGACCCCAAAATGTTAAAAACACTCACTTTTGGTTATAGCCATTTTATAGAGCTTAAAAAACAAATAATTTGGTATTTTTAATCATTAACCTAGGTTAAGTGGTTGCGGAGAAAATCCAAAAAACGTGTCCCATGTTAATCTTATGGGAAAAAGGTTTTTAGATTTTTTTAGATAGTTTTACTAAAAACTTCACATTTCTGTTTATTAATGTGTTTAGCTCAAGAAAACAAACATTTTGGTGTTTTAATCGTTGTACTACGTCCAACCGTTGCAGAGATATTCAAAGTGGTAAACACAGTACGTTGTCCAATGTTATCCTTATGGAGAATAAATAAAATTCTATATCTCGATTATTTATGAATGTATATTGATGAAACTTGGTATGTGGCTTCAAATAGTTGTGGTATATTGATATTAGCACAAAAAGCAAGTTTTTCGTTGATAGTCCCCATAGCAGCAAAAACCTGCATACTCGGTCCCCATGTTATTCATATGGAGAATAAGTAAAGTTATCTCCCTTAATTATGAACCTACATTAAGAGAACTTGGTATGTAGCTTCACCTGGTTCAGTTGTATTGATAATTGAAAAAAACACATTACTTATCTTCCTTGTTGCAGCAAACCTGCGTCCTCAACCCTAATGTTATTCCTATGAAGAATAAATAAAATGCTATAAATCACTTATTTATGTATGTATTTTTGTGAAACTTGGTAAATGTCTCTATGTAGTAGTGAGTCACATATATATACATGGTATTTTAAATTTGTTGGGTCTCCACCCGTTTCAAAGGATTTTAGTATGAACATGTTAATTTTATGGACGTTATAATGATAGATATTTACTTTACCATTTGAGCAAAAATTGTATATGAAGGTAGCAATCAATACATAACAATTAAACTTAGGCCTTATCCCGGAGGTATAATACTTCTGATCTTTGCCCCACTGGTCTTCATATGCATCCACCAACCGATCGGACTGATTGGGCACACATTTGATAGGATAGGTAATAAAAATAATGAAGGCAGTTTGCTATGTAAGTTGGTTTTAATACAGGTATGGGCGCTACAATAATATGTAGGCTTACCCATGTTTCAATTTGTATTTTGCTCTGTTCAACTGACTTTCAAAATGTTTATATGAGCAACAAAAATTCACACCATCGAATGCTTTTTGCCGATAAGTATAATAATATTACTCTTATTAGCATAAAGTATTCGCTGATGTGATTGAGCTGAAATAAGTTAGGAAGAGATTTAATATATCAGAACCATATGGATTTGTACTCCATTTTAAAGTAACCAAGAGCTACGCACATCTGGCCTTAAAAACTCCCTTAATCTTATTGACTTAGAAGTATTTACTGGACCATTTAATTTGGTAAGAAGATAGGTTTATACATCAGAGTTAAATACAGGTTTCGAAAAATATTTTAAGTAGATAATAGAAATTTAAACAATGTAAATAGAAATAAAGAAAGAATTTATTTCCCAAATTACACACATTACAAATTAGCATATACATTCACAAATTTCCAAATGGTATACAACAATTATTGTCACGTTTTACTATAAGATACCAAGCTGACCTTTTTTTGTATAACAGAGAAATATCAAATTGATTCAAGGCTTAGCCTGTTTGGAGGCTTTATTAAAACTTAACAATTCATTACATATTTAGGAGCATCTATAACTAACGATTTCTAACTTTAATCGTCACAAGAATAACAAACATAATAAACTAAGTGTTTTATAAAATAAATTAATTAACAACTTATCTTCCAAAAATTATATTTTTGCGTTTGAAGACACAATTGGTAACAATTAGTCAAAACATAACTTTGTTTGGAGCGTACAGTTCCACACGCATGCTGACTGCTGCGTGTTCGCGAGCATAGTTGAACCAGAGAGCACACAATGCACAATGGCAGCGGCCCGGCGAGGGTAGAGCTTCCCTGGCGCGGAACTCGCCCACAGATTCCATCGCTCTTAATCCATTAATTTCACCTCTCACGATTATTTTTTCATATTCAATTCTGCCTTTTTTGTTTCCCAGTCACTTCCGGCACTGAGGCTGTAAGAGCTCTCTGGCGGATACGCTGAAAACACATTAGGCGTAAGAGTGAACTCTTTTAACTCCAATATTTGTTTTTATAAACATGTTTTCAACTTTTACCTTGTTATTTCACCTTTTGAATGTTTGAATTCAAAAAAGATGCAATTACTAAATTGATGTTAACTGTTTTGTGTCAAGTATCTTAACTTGTATAAATATATTTCTGTTTCACATAAGCAATTAAAATTAGCGATTTCAGATGTTTGGATTAAATAGATTTAGTAAGATTAGAAGATGTACTGGGAGCGCCCAAGGTATTTTATGGTAAATACTCCTTAAAACACAATATGTATTTTAAAATAAAATAAAATTGAGATTTTATAAATCTAGGGATTTATAATACCTATTTATATTATTTATTATATGAGCTTTCAGGTCTTGATATTTGTGCTCAAAAGTTATCTGAAGAGTATTATAGAGTATTAAATACTCGTATTTCGACATTCTAGATTTTTAGATTTCTTGCTCTATACAGAATATCAAAAGCTACCCCAAAAACATCATAAAAGAATATCACAAAAGAATGGTACATGGATACCCGTCACTCATGGTTCATGGAATTGTCAACAGAATCTGCGAAGCACCCGTGAAAACTGATGCCAGTTGCTCAAGCTCGACCCCGGTAGGAAGCCGCTCGTGTGACCCATAGAGAACACCTCGCATGATTGTTTTGGTCCGCTGGTGTTTATCCGAGCCCAAACAACCCGCCCCGACCGAGCCCTCACTGACCACCCTCCCCCAATCACCCGCACCCTCCAGCGATCGCGGGTATACCGGCTCCTGCATCTGTTAGGGCCCATAAAAACTCACGTCATAATCCAGTCGCTATCTCCCCCATTAAAGCCGAATCCATAAAACATGAGCTCGATAATCTCCTAACTGCACTTGATTTTCAATTTCATTCCCTCCTCGGATCTTCGCTGTCCTCTATTGTATCTCCATTACTGTATTGTTTTACTTAACGCGATTTCCACTCTACGGCAAACAAAGTTTCGGCCGGCTGACGGAGTAAATCTGATTAACTAAATGTTTGCTTTGCCGCGCTAACTTCAATCGCGATAAAATCCGAGTTGCCAGGACGTTTAACCGCATTACGTTCATCGCCACGTTTAGCTTAATGAATTGAATGTGCTAGTTGTTTATTGGCGGTAGTGGTTGGATCTAGTGTATGTGGGGTAAATATTACTCATATTAATAAAATATGTAGAGTTAAGTTGTCTATTCCTATATTTTCTAAAGGCTATTCTAAATTCCATTACGGGATCAAAATATTGCTATCGCAGAATTTGTTTTGTATTAAGTTTGTAAGGGTTATTACTTTATCACATCTTGCAGGGTGACAGTCTGCAGCGGTCATTTGACTTTAGTTTCCTTAGTTCTGTCGTATTTTGATTGTGACATGACTATTGCAATTCAGATTAGGGTATACAAGTTATCGTATATAATGCGGATTAGGGAAAGATTTTTATGGCCACAACATGAAATAAGACCCAAGAGAGAATCGAGAATCTGCAAAAAATATTAATATGAGTTGTTCTAGTTGTTATAGTGTACAACTTTAAAAAACCTCTGCGTGTAATTTGGGCTATTTAAACTGTGTAACGTATGAGTTTTTTATCTGTATTATTGCTATTTTTAATTTATTTTGTATCATTTGACCAAATTATTTAGTTACGGACATTTAAATCCGTAAATTTTGCCATACTGTCCTATTAAAAATATAAAGTTATGCTTTTCTGGCATTTACAATTTGTTATTCACTGTATAAAATAAAACATTTATTGCCTAATTTAATGGTGTCAATAAAATAAAAACTCCAATAAATAAAATGACGTAATCTGCTAATGTTCGGAAAGGAAACTAGCGGGTAGTAGTGCCCCTGCAAGCCATTGGTTATGCAAGCCGCCTGACACAGCGTCATTTGATTTGCCGCCTATTCAATTAGGGCACAGGTCCAACCGGTAATCAAACCTAACCCAATATAGAGGCCGGACTGTAAAAATAATCACCTTACTGATCCGATAACGATCGGACAATGTTGTCACCTTGTTTGTAAAAAGACTGAATAGGAAAAAGTTACATAACTCTTACTGATATAATTTAATTCTTATACCTTTCTCTAAATAAATATACTTTACTTCTCACATCTTACCCTGTTATATGTAATGCAACCTCAGTCTATGTTAATTTTATCTATGTAATCCTCAGTCAGTTCCATAATTTCATTAACAATGCATATCACTTCGGGAAACTAATCTACTATATTATTACAAATAGTCCCCAAAATGTTGTTTTGTAACTTTAAAATTACTATTATTTTGTATTAAGCAATCAAAATCTAATCGTTTATGATACATCAATCAAAAGCTCAATTTTACACTATATAAATCAAAAGCTCTTGCCCTATAGATGTTTCTTTTGAGGGTTTGAAAAACATTAATCAATTTTATCTCCCAATAACACAATACAATACCGTAATACAATTTTGACAATTTTGAGAAATAAACTGGTCACTTTATCCAGTAGCGTTATAAGTTCTTTTTTAATATTTTTTTCTTAATGACGACTGTAAATCTAAAATGTTTGGCTCAAAGTTTTTCTATCATGCGATATTCCTAAATGTCTATAGCTTTTACTTTTAGTAAATGTTTTCATGTTCTACATTACAAAATATTGCACGTTATGGAACAAAATATTAAATAGGGTCAAAACCAGTAAAGTGTAAAATTAATAAATTTAGTCTTGCTTCATTAACTTTTATTGTACGGTATTTATATAACATCATCTTCTAAGCAGTAAGAACCACGATTTATTAACTCTCCTAAGAAGACGAAGTTTTATTTGATCAAATAATAAAAAATTTACAACAAAACAGAATAAACAAAATTAATTGGCTAGAAACAATCCTTTGAGCATATAGTTTTGGTTCCTCCTCCTCGTGAAACAAAAAATATCAAATAAAAAATTGCCTAAACAATAAAAATAATTAAAGTACCGGTATAACGTTACGAACAAATACTTAGGCTCATACCACAAAAAAAACAATAAATAATAAAAATGGAGTAATTAATTTCTAGTTTAATCTGTACTTTAAATAGAACCATTTATTTAAGAAAGGTTTATTTTTTTACTTTTTGCTATCACATCGTCGTTATTTGTGGTTGGTTTTTATCAAAACTACACAAATACAACTGTTTGATAGTGCGCGCTAGAAACAGGTTTTCCCCTAGTTGAATTCATAATCCAATATTCCTACGCGTCCAAAGACAATTAGGAATTTATGTGTATAACAAAAACACAATTTCGTCCAAATGTGACATTTCCTTGGAAATTGAGGTGGAATAAATAATTAAAATAAATTAGAAAAAAATTGCAGATGTAACTGACCCCTGAGCTGTTAGTTCACAGATCTGTTTGAAAAATTATATATGTCACTGAGGGAGTTGTCAAATTTTACTAGTTGCCTCTTTCTAGTGATATAAAACTTAAACTATTTTAAATCCATCCCCATAAGCCCAACAGTCCAAATTGTGTAAAATAATCAGGTTGTCGACGCTTTTTTGAATCAATAAAAAGTAATAAAATCGACTTAGAGTGGAAAGAAGTAGTTTTTTTTTGTTTCAATGTCCATAACACCGAGTTGCAAACTTTTAAAATTTACATTTGCCCAATAGTTTATTCTTTTTATATACAATAACTTGACTGGCAACCTTTGTAGTGGTCAGGTTTGTATTAAATCAAATCCAAATATGAACTTCCAAACAAATAAACTACTACAGAAGCGAAGGGTACCGACCTACAATAGCGACACAATTTTAAGTAAACTGTCGTTTTACAAATTATATACCTATATTTTGTATTACAGTAACCTGTTTTTCAACAGGTCTAGATTTTAAATTTGCATAAAACGTTGATGATTTTTTTATATTTGTATTGATCGCTTTTGGAGATTCTTTAATGTGTTTTTATTATGTATTTGTTATTTTGAAATTCGGTTGGAAACTGCGATTTTTGTTTCTTGTAAAATTAGTTTTGATAGTTGCAATGTTATTTTAGTATTAGTTTTATAGTTGCTTATCGATTGGTTATTTGTGGTGCTGCTTTAAAATTATTTGAGCTAAAAATAATAATTTATTTATTGTAACGTACCATTTGTATGCTACTGAATATTTGTATTTCTTCTTTATATGCTACACTGTAATTTAATGTACATCTGTATTGTAGCATTTCAAATCAATTAATAAAATTAAATAAATGCAAATATCACGTAGCGTGTAGCTGAGTAGCTATACCCCTGTATCGGCGACAGCTGGAAGGGTTGCCCGGTCCACCTGTTTACCCTCCAACTACACGGCCCGATGACTCCACTGTCACACAGTTGCATTTTAATGTCTTCCACCGCCACGCACATTCTTGATTTGTGGCCTCCCGTTCCAAATCAAAGACCTGTAAAATCTCTTATTCAGCTCCTAGCTCAGATCATTAAACTAACGTACTGTTAGGGTAAAAGGTTTAAAATTCAATTTGAGTAATTTGTCATGACAGAAGAAGGGGATTTATGTGTTCAGAGTGCAAGTTGTGTGCAAGCGCCTTCTTGGAGTTAAAGGTACTTATTTATATTGAAATAAAATAAATATTTTTAAAACATTTAAAAGCAATTAGATTAGACAATATTTTTGAAAATATAACCAAAATATTTGTATTTGTACACAAACAATATTGCTAGTCGGTAGTCCAATTAGATTTGGGTAAACTAAATCACTTTTACATCGGAATTCTATATATTCTTCTAAATAGTTAAATGACTACTGGTTTGTTTGTTGAATCAATCTGAGAAGAGAATGTTATTTTGTATCAGAGCAAATAAAGTGATGAAAATAAAGTAAGAAAACAACCCATAGTAAAAGAATAGTATTTCACTTCCCTAATAATTGTCATCTCGGAGTTATTCAGTACCAGTAAACATTAGTTATACGAAACACAGCATGTGATAATACTGTAAAACTAATTACTGTAAAACATTAGCACACAAAATGGTTTTTGTTGATTTTCCCCGGTAGCAGCAAACCTGCATACTCGGCCCCCATGTTATTCACATGGAGAATAAGTAAAGTTTAATATCTCCCTTAGTTATGAACCTAAATTAATAAAACTTGGTATGTAGCTTCACCTGGTTGAGTTATATTGATAATTGCAAACAAAACATATCTTATCTTCCTTGTTGCAGCAAACCTGCGTACTCAATTATAATGTTATTCTTATGGAGAATAAATCAAATGCTATATATTACTTATTAATGAATGTATTTTTGTGAAACTTGGTAAGTGGCTTTAGGTAGTAGTGATACCCATATATATGCATTGGAAATTCGCTGAGGACGCAGGTTTGCTGCGACGGGGGTATTTATCAATTATCAACATGATAATGTATGTATTTCTATATCCCACTTCATGTTAATTGTTTTTCAATGACACGCTGGTTAAAACCCCAAACTATGTATATGCACCTGTAATAAAGTGAGTGACATCATCCATAACCCTGGACCCTTCAGATTCCCTAGACCTTCTAGATCCTCTAGAACTTCTAGAACGTCTAGAACGTCTACATCTTCAAGACCTTCTCATCCCATCTCCTGACTCCTTTGATCTCCACATGCCTCATCCAAAGTAGTGACTTAAAGGTCAGAACTTTCACCCAATTTGGTGAGTGGATAAGTGATTAATATAAACTTATTTTGAACATTTATTTTCATTTTGTTTAGTTATTAATATCCTAATATTTGTGATCAGTGCCTTAAAACAATTAGTACAAACTATGAACTACAATACATAACATGTTTGTATTTTCTATGTCAATAACCAGCCTGTCAGTCCCTACTTATCTATTCCATTATGTAAAATAAATGTTTGTTATGTTGTCCATTACTATCATAATTTGTCCATTACTATTATTCATTTTTTGCCCTTCACATTGGTCCTTCGCCTATCTTTCTTATCTTTCCCAAAAACATCCAGCCCCAAACAGTTATTCTTATGGTGAATAATTAATATTTTAAATATTGCTTGTTTGTGAATTTATTTCTCATGAATCCTGTTAAGTGTCTTCATGTGTTTTGTTATATATTCATTGAAAATTCGCTAAGTATGCAGGTTTTTTGCGACGGGGGTATTTTTATTTATTAGCGAATTTCCCCTATAGGGAAGAAGCTATTACCGTAGTCGGCATGGTAAGACCTAGGCCCGGGACCATGATAACTTTTCGTTTTGAGGTCCCCAGACCCCAAAAACACCATTCGTTCGATACTGTATATATATATATATATGTGTGTGTCCGTGAGCACGATAACTCTCGTAAAAATGATCCGATTTTGACGAAATTTGGTATAAATATGTAAAGCAGCATTTATGACTTTAAGTTCGAAAACCAGACAGATCGACTTATCCGAAGGGGTATTTTGGGGGGGTTTTGTACCCCAAAAATGGGTTTTTTGAATTTTTTACATATATTTTTTGAAAAAGTCAAATTTTAGTTTTGGCCATTCGATTCAACTTAAAAAGACACACAATTTGGTATTTCGATCATTCCTCTACGTCAATTGGTTACCGAGATATTGAAAGTGCTAAACACAGTACGTTGTCTAATGTTATTCTTATGGAGGAAAAGAAAATTTTTTTATCTCGCTTATTTATGAACGTATACTGACGAAACTTGGTATACAGCTTCATCTCGTTGAGGTCTATTGATATTTGCTCCAAAAAATTGTTTTTGCATAATTCTCCCGTAGCAGCAAACCTGCATACTCAGCTCCCATGTTATTCTTATGGATAATAATTAAATGCTCTGTCTCCCTTAATTATGAACATAAATGAATAAAAACTGGTATACGACTTCACCTAGTTGAGTTATATTGACATTAGCATAAAAACCCATTTTTTGTGTTCCTTGTTGCAGCAAACCTGCGTACTCAGCCCCAATGTTATTCTTATGGAGATTAATTAAAATTGTATATATCGCTTATTTGTGAATATATTTTTATGAAACTTGGTAAGTGGCTTTATGTAGTATTAAGACATTTATATCTTCATTGGAAATTCGCTGAGTATGCAGGTTTGCTGCGACGGGGGTATTTTGTTTTATATAGTATTAAGAACTTTATTTTAATTTATATTTACTTTACATTATTTCACTAAATTATCAATTTTCTTCTTTACAGCTGATTTGTTATGTCAAAATTAAAATTTGTGTTTGTTGTTGATTTTATCTAACGATGGAATCTTTGATATCGAAAGGCCTAGTTAATTAACATTTATTATTATTGAAATTTTGATGCTTTTATTTCACTGTTTTAAATTTAAATTGTATTTATTTGTTTAAGCATTTTCTCTCTAGTTACACTAAATAAGTACTTGTTTTAAATGTCGAAAATATGGTTTTAAAGTATTAATTTTCAACTAGTGGAAACGAAAATTGGGCATTTTATTTAAAAAAAAAAACAACTCATGGCTACTCTTATTTAAAGAATTGGTGGATTGCTTAAAACTGCTCCAGGTTTACCCATTCACCTTCCATATGGGCAAACAATCAAAGAGCTAGATCAATAACCTATTTATCCTTCTTCTTGCCGATATCCTTTCGGTTTGCCCAGCAACCGGGAGCTCCCCAATGCTCGACACTTCTCTCACTCTGTCAATACCATTATTTATAGCAGTGGTGCCCGCGCGATAATGAACCAAGCCCAATTATTCCGTCCGCCTTCTGCCAGGGGTCGCTCGCCTCGCCGCACCCGTTCAATCGCTGTTTGTTTTCTAGAATCTAATCTGTTGTAGAGCAAACAATGACGTCATCGGACAAGTGATCGGATTGAAAGCAATCGGGTAATTGAAAGCGAGCATCTGTTTTCGGTAAAGATAGTGTTCTCAGGGATAAACAGTAAAGTTTGTGACATTTACATCAAGGTAATGTGAATAGAGAGAAATTTGATTAAGAGCGAATAAACCCACTGATAGTGACTGTGACTTAACCCCATCGAGGTAAAACTACTGAAGAGATCGCTAAGTGAGCTAAAAACGGTCCGCGTGGGACTGAGCGGAACATAAATGGTGGACCACTGAGTGCTCAGAGCTGTTACTGGCGTTGAACGCGCTGTCGTTTACACGCTCCTGGACTTCACTGCCATGTTTGAATTGTAATGAAATTTATATATCCTTTGTGTACGTGAACTACGGAATCCGAAAGTATAAATATTGTTTTATTTTACTGTGTTTTAATATTTTTAATAATTAAAAACTCTTACGTGTTATTAAAGAGGGACATGAAAAAGTTACTCAGCGAGGAAGTTTTTTATTTTTAGGTTAGAAACAAACTTCCAGCGGGAAAGTTGTAGATAATTAGTTTCTCTAAAACTTTTATTCAAAACATTTTTCGGTAAAGTTGTTGGTTTGCCTACAATTCGTTTGGAAAATGCTGAAACCTTTCGCCGCGCTCTATCCAAGACGTGCCACGCGCCGTGCCGCGCTGTTAAATTCAACTCAATGATGCTGTGTTACAACTTGGCCTAGTTTTTTGATAAAATACATAGTTATACGACTTTTGTTTTAGTCGTCGAATTCGGGTTACGTTTTAGTATCGCTTTTACCCTTCCCAATTAACTAAGTATATTAACAAACCAACTTTCAATTTAATCACATTTGATCAACGAAATTTAGTAATAGATCGTTTAACGTTGATAACCATGTTGGTAATTAATGTTTATTAAGAATACATTTGCTAATAAAAAGTATTTGTCTTTTATGGTATTCATTCATCAACAAAATTTTATGATATAGGCCAATTAACTTTCATGCAATCTACAACTTTTGGCAAACGTCGAAGTTTATATGCTAAAATTAAAAGTTTCACTGTCCAAAGAACGATATTACTGTTCATAAAAAATCCATTCCAGTACCATTGGACAACACCTAAAGCCTAGTGGATCGTACATAAATTTATATGACTGGAAATATGAAAGAATCAGCCATCGAGGAGATTATTTTACAAAACTCCCAACTTTCTGTTCTTTTTACGCAATTAACCCTGGTCGGATATAGTTACTTTTGGTATTAAAAATTCGAGAAACTACTCAGGAATACGGATCAGAAGGCCATTCAACCGTAAAAAATTTTCCCTGGCTGCAAATTCAATTCAAGTGAGCGCGCGTCGTGTTTTTCCCTATATCCCCCACGCTAAGCGCTGCCGCAGTGGCCCACCATTTGCGGCGCGACCTCGAACGCGGCCGGACGGAAATTTGGTTCGCTTTACCACGGGAGCGAGCGGTCCAGTAGTTTTAAGTCTTTGCTTAACCCTATGAGCGTCAGACATATGGGGACGGCTATACCATTGTAATACTTTCGCTTACTTATGTTATCGATGGATCGTTTTTAAATGTGAATAATATAATCTTAACTCCTCGTACTGTTGTTTCTCTTCCAGCATATCACGCTTTCAAAAGGTTTTACGTTTAGTTTTAAAATCAACTTCCAACAGAATCCAATTAATGAGTTTGTGAATACTAGAAGTGCTATAATGGTATACAGCAATACAGTCAACAGAAGTGTTGCTGTTTGGATGGTTTAATATATAGATTTTACTAAATTCCCTGATAAATTTTACTCCCTGATATTTTTGTGAGAGACTATTATAAGGCATTTTCTGCCTGAAAAATATCTTATATAATAATAGGTTGTAGTGGCGCCGTATATCCACTCATAATGAGAATGCTACTAAACATATAACAGCAATATTGGTATTAAAAATTTCTGCTTAGCCTATGGTTGTCGATAAAAAACTATTTACTTCATATACCATTTACTTGATTATAAATTAATGAATCGCCAAAAACACTGCTTTTTGGAAATCTTTTGGCAATGTTGATAATTTTAGTTTCAACAGTATACCGTGCCATGTGTTTTCTTCTCTGCATTACAATTAAAACCCGTAGTAGAGAAAATGTTGTTTATCCTTTATTTTGGTTTCAGTACAGGGATACACATGGGCATAAATACGTAACAAATTTATATAATTTGGATTTTAAACAGTAAATATAATGTATTACATTTTTTGCTTGATAAAACTAAGTTCGAAAGTGCATCCGCCATGCCGCCATTGTTTCTGTTAAATAGCTCCATGACATCTACAGAAAATATGGTATCTCGTCCTTTTAGTAATTACTGGTAGGACAGTTTACGTGCATTAATGTATGTTTTGCAACCAAGCAGTCAATGGTTAAAATTTATTTTTATCAGTCATTGATTATCTTTCAACTTATTATTCTTTATTCTCTGTGCTTTCAATCTTTTAATTGGTAATCCTGTAATTTAAGTCTGAATTTAAGTCATGGAAGAGCCAGTAGAAAGATGGATTATAGTTTGAATTTTTATCTTGAATTTTTTAAATAAAAATAAAAAAAATATATTTTAGACGTTATTTTAGGCTTTTATCCATAAATCATAAAACTATTCTTCTTTAATTCGGGACTTTATAAATATTTATACAAAAAATGACATCTATAGTTAAATTTACGTTGGTTATTATAATTTTGTAAAAAGGTTTCGTGTATTGATATCAAAACTATAGTCAATCAGAATTCAGCCATTTATATACAATTTGTTAAATATTTGTAAACTGTATTTGCAATACTTTCAATTACAATTGTTTTATTCTCAAAGAAAACCTATATAGTTGATTTCCTAAGATACATACCTAAAATGCGCTAAGGCGATTTTAGTAAAATACACCTCCATTTTTTCTTATCCGACTATTCCGTCGATTGACGTATCTACAAATTTCAATAAGAGGTAATTTTTCATTCACTAAAATTATAGAATAACTGTTTGCAATAAAACCCAGTTATGCGCCATTAATTTAAATGCTTTAGTAAAAACACAAGCGCCTGGTTCTGAAATGGCAAAATAATATGTATTTGCTTCCGGTAGCTGACTCTCTGCCCAACTTTGCTCGATTTCGAGGAACACGTCCACTAGTTGAAAATTAATACTTTAAAACCATATTTTCGACATTTAAAACAAGTACTTATTTAGTGTAACTAGAGAGAAAATGCTTAAACAAATAAATACAATTTAAATTTAAAACAGTGAAATAAAAGCATCAAAATTTCAATAATAATAAACTTTAATTCACTAGGCCTTTCGATATCAAAGATACCATCGTTAGGTAAAATCAACAACAAACACAAATTTTAATTTTGACATAACAAATCAGCTCTAAAGAAGAAAATTGATAATTTAGTGAAATAATGTAAAGTAAATATAAATTAAAATAAAGTTCTTAATACTATATAGTTCTTAATACTATATAAAACAAAATAAATAAAAATACCCCCGTCGCAACAAACCTGCATACTCAGCGAATTTTCAATGAATATATAACAAAACACATGAAGACACTTAACAGGATTCATGAGAAATAAATTCACAAACAAGCAATATTTAAAATATTAATTATTCTCCATAAGAATAACTGTTTCGGGCTGGATGTTTTTGGGAAAGATAAGAAAGATAGGCGAAAAACCAATGTGAAGGGCAAAAATGAATGATAGTAATGGACAAATTATGATAGTAATGGACAACATAACAAACATTTATTTTACATAAAGGAATAGATAAGTAGGGACTGACAGTCTGGTTATTGACATAGAAAATACAAACATGTTATGTATTGTAGTTCATAGTTTGTACTAATTGTTTTAAGGCACTGATCACAAATATTAGGATATTAATAACTAAACAAAATGAAAATAAATGTTCAAAATAAGTTTATATTAATCACTTATCCACTCACCAAATTGGGTGAATGTTCTGACCTTTAAGTCACTACTTTGGATGAGGCATGTGGAGATCAAAGGAGTCAGGAGATGGGATGAGAAGGTCTTGAAGATGTAGACGTTCTAGACGTTCTAGAAGTTCTAGAGGATCTAGAAGGTCTAGGGAATCTGAAGGGTCCAGGGTTATGGATGATGTCACTCACTTTATTACAGGTGCATATACATAGTTTGGGGTTTTAACCAGCGTGTCATTGAAAAACAATTAACATGAAGTGGGATATAGAAATACATACATTATCATGTTGATAATTGATAAATACCCCCGTCGCAGCAAACCTGCGTCCTCAGCGAATTTCCAATGCATATATATGGGTATCACTACTACCTAAAGCCACTTACCAAGTTTCACAAAAATACATTCATTAATAAGTGATATATAGCATTTGATTTATTCTCCATAAGAATAACATTATAATTGAGTACGCAGGTTTGCTGCAACAAGGAAGATAAGATATGTGTTTTGTTTGCAATTATCAATATAACTCAACCAGGTGAAGCTACATACCAAGTTTTATTAATTTAGGTTCATAACTAAGGGAGATATTAAACTTTACTTATTCTCCATGTGAATAACATGGGGGCCGAGTATGCAGGTTTGCTGCTACCGGGGAAAATCAATAAAAACCATTTTGTGTGCTAATGTTAATATTCTACAACTAGTTGAAGCCACATACCAAGTTTCATCAATATACATACATAAATAATCAAAATATAACATTTTATTCATTCTCCATAAGGATAACATTGGACAACGAACTGTGTTTAATACTTTGAATATCACTGCAACGGTTGGACGTAAAACAACAATTAAAACGCCAAAATGATTGTTTTGTAGACCTAAACTGATTGGTAGAATGAAATGTGTAGTTTTTAGTGAAATTATCTGAGTAAAATCTAAAAACCATATTCCCATAAGATTAACATGGGAAATTTTATGGACACATATTTTGACTTTTCTCCACAACCACTAAACATAGCTTAATGATTCAAAAAAAAACTACATTGTTTGTTTTTTTAAGCTCTATAAAATGGTTGTAACCAAAATCTAGCGTTTTTAAAATTGTAGGGTAAAAAGTTCAAAAAACTGATTTTTTGACAATTTTAAACCCCCATAAAACCCCCTTCCCATAAACCGATCGATCTTGTTTTCGAACTTAAAGTCATAAATGTTACTCTCCACATTTGTGCCAAATTTCATCAAAATCGGGCGCTTCTTTCAAAAGTTATCGCGGTAACGAACACACACACACACACACACACACACACACACACACACACACACATATATATACATATATATAAATTTGAACGAATAGTGTTTTGGCATCTGGGGACCTCAAAACAAAATGTTACCATGGTCTCGGGTTTAAGTCTTACCATGAGACCTACGGTAATAGCTTCTTCCCTATAGGGGAAATCAAATGGGAAGAGGATGAAATGTTAACAAAAAAAAACCTGGGAGTGGTTATTTGCTGGTCTGTTTAAGTGAGAAGAAATTTTGTTTTTATAAAATAGGTAACAATGAAAATGTAAACAAAAGATATCAGGTGAGAATAAAAGTATAGGAAAAGATAAGTATTTAAAATTAAATGAAAATAAAAGCATATGATTTTAATTGGTGGGGTAAAAATGTGATGAACCAGGCTCTTGTTAAGTAGTTGGGAATTAATTATTTTTAAAACCACAGTATATAAATCCAGAACATATATGTCCTGAACAATAACATTGGGGATGAGGTCACAGCTTTGTTGCAACAAGAAACACAAAATAATGGCTTTTTTGCAAATACCAATAGAACCTAACTAAGTGAAGTCACATACCAAGTTTCATCCATATACATTCATAAATAAACGATACATAACATTTTAATTATTTTCCATAAGAATAAAATGGGGACCGAGTATCTAGGTTTGCTGCTACGGGAACCATAGGCGAAAAATAGTTTTTCGTGCAAACAACAATAAACCACAACCAGATGAAGCCATATACCAAATTTCGTCAGTTTATGTTCATAAATAAGCTAGATATAACATTTTTCTTTTTCTTCATAAGAATAACATTAGACAACGTACTGTGTTTAGCACTTTCAATATCTCAGTAACCAATTGACGTAGAGCAATGATCGAAATGCCAAATTGTTTGTTTTTATGCTGAACTCAATGGTGAACATTAAAATTTGATTAAAATAAAAATGTTTAAACAAAAACATGTGGAAACCCCTAAAAACCCATTATTGGGGAACAAAATCCCCCAAAACCCCCTTTCGGATTTTGCGATAGGTCTGGTTTTCGAACTTGTTCAGTTAAATTTTACTTTACACATTTGTAACAAATTTCATTAAGATCGGACCTTTTTTACGAGAGTTATTTTGCTTACAGACACACACACACACACACACACACACACACACACACACACACACACACACACACACACACACACACACACACACACACACACACACACACACACACACACACATATATATATATATATCACATATATACAAATTTGAACGAATGGTGTTTTTGGCATCTGGGGACCTCAAAATGAAAAGTTATCATGGTCTCGGGCTTAAGTCTTACCATGAGACCTTCGGTAATAGCTTCTTCCCTATAGGGGAAATTCGCTAAAAATAATAAAAACCATTTTCACAAAAACGGATACAATTTCCATCATAAAAGCCATTATAAATTCCTACATGTAAACATTTCTATCATAACACATGATTATTTGTTGAGGGCCCACAGCCTGATTAATAAATATTCAACATTGTGTATAAATGATTATATAAAATAACCAGGGCTGCTTTTTATTGTTCCAAACAAATTATAGCAGACTAGCAAAAAAAGCTCCAAAGATGTTTAAAAAACATGCTAATATAAATATTTCATATTCTACTAACAATAAATTAAAATATTTCTTCTGCAACCCAAAAGATATAATAAAGGAAGAAGACAAAAGTGGTATTTATAAAATCAATTGTAATGTGTGCAACAAAATTTATATTGGGCAAACAATAAAAAAAATCAAACCAGATTTAAAGATCACAAGGCAATCTTGAAAAATATCCACCCTGAAAAATCTGCTATTGTAAAACACGCTATTGAAGAGGGGCACAGTTTTTTAAACATAAAATTGTTAAATGAAATAAGAAATGTAAATCACTTGGTTGCATATGAAACGTTTTTCATTAACAAATACAAAGATTTAATAGCAAACAGTGATCTCGATCCAATTCAAAATTCTCCGTTTTTGTGAAAATGTTTTTTATTATTTTTAGCGAATTTCCCCTATAGGGAAGAAGCTATTACCGAAGGTCTCATGGTAAGACCGAGACCGAGACCATGGCCCGAGACCATGGCCCGAGACCATGATAACTTTTCATTTAGAGGTCCCCAGATGCTAAAAACACCATTCGTTAAAAACTGTATATATTTGAGTCCGTGAGCACGATAACTCTCGTAAAAATTGTCCGATTTTGATGAAATTTGGTATAAACGTGTAAAGCAGCATTAATGACTTTAAGTTCGAAAACAAGACATATCGACCTATCCGAAGGGGTATTTTGGGGGGTTTTGTACGCCAAAAATTTTTTTGAGTTTTTTACATATAATTTTTGAAAAGTCAAATTTGAGTTTTTCCCATCGGAATGAGCTTAAAAAGACGCACAATTTGGTGTTTTGATCATTGCTTTACTAAATGGTTAACCAAATGGTCTACCAAATGGTCAAATGGTTACAGAGATATTGAAAGTTCTAAACACAGTACGTTGTCTAATGTTATTCATATGGAGAATAAGAAAAATTGTACATCTCGCTTGGTTATCAATTTATCCTGATGAAACTTGGTCTATTGCTGCATATCGTTGTGGTCTATTGATATTTGCACTAAAAAACATATTTTGGCCGATAGTTCCCATAGCAGCAAATCTGCTTACTCAGCTCCCATGTTATTCTTATGGAGAAACGTTTATCTCCCCTCATTATGAACATAAATTAATAAAATTTGGTATGTTGCTTTACCTTCTTGAGTTATATTGATATTTGTATAAAACCCCATTTTTTGTGTTCGTTGCTTCAGCAACCCTGCATACTCAGCCGCCATGTTATTCTTATGGAGAATAATTAAAATGTCATAAATCGTTTATTTATGAATGTATGTTGATGAAACTTGGTATGTGGATTTATGTGGTATTGAGATACATATATATGCATTGGAAATTCACTGAGTACGCAGGTTTGCTGCTACGGGGGTATTTTATTTATTTAGATTTATATAGCATTAAGAACTTTATTTTAAGTTATATTTACCCTACAGTATTTCACTAAATTATCATATTATCTTCTTTACAGCAGATTTGTCATGTCAAAATTAAAATTGTTGTTTATTTTGTTGATTTAACCTGACGATGGTATCTTTGATATCGAAAGGCCTAGTCAATTAAAATTTATTATTATTAGAATGTTGATGCTTTCTTTTCACAGTTTTAAATTTAAATTGATTTCCAATAACTAGCTCCTAGTACATTAAAAATAAATACAAATTTATAAACACCATAGAACATAACATTGTTTTAACCAACTATATAGACCCCTTTACTGGTTGCAGACGTCCCCAGATCCACAACACGCGCGAGGCGGTCGCGGCCTGGGCAGATGGCGCAACAATGCCTGTAATGTGACCCAATAAGCCGTGACCACAAACATACATCCACAACACAACCCATGTGCTACTCTGCTCTACGACGCATCGTCACGTCATACATGCCCTGGACTGTCAGTGAAGTTATTAGTCAAGTACCATAGTGTTTATGATCAAGTTTTACTGCAACTTTAAAATGTTACCTTATATGATAAGGAAAACTAAAGATTCTGTAGTTATACGTACGTCAAAAACAGTAAGTAATGTACACCAAACAAGCAGTAATAAACCAAACAAGCAGTTAACTTACTTTTGTTTTGTTCAAAATCTTGTACTTTTCCCCAGAGGTAAGATCATGGTAAGACAATGCGAATAGCGTGTTCTCGAGTAAAATATGATTTAAAATTCATTTTGAGAGTTTAAAGATTAAATAAAATATTAATCCAATAATTTAATAAAGACGAAGTAATTAAATAACAAAAATCCAATGGAAATATTTAAACTGTAATCAAAAGCTAAAATGGTACTAGTTCGTTTCTGAGTTTAGCTAGCAAACACATAAACTAATACATTTGATTTTAAAATATGTTTTTACATACCTTGTATAAGAGCACGTTAGTCCATATTTGGGAAACTGGGGGGGGATTGTAATCCATTTGACCTGAGTAAATTATCATTTGGATCACCATTACTCCGAGTTACGCGAGGTCAAGTATATCCTTGTCCCGGTTCGACCATCACTGATTACAGTTATAACTTGGTACAACAACAATTTCGCTAAATTCTAGTGCAAGGTTATTTGATGAGGGATAAACATAGAACAATTAAAACTTGGTACACTGAATGTCAGTGCAGCATCTAATAGGGGCCATGGGGCCCCACTGGTTGCGGATTCGGGAGTAAATCTACATTGTCTGGGTAGATATCTTGTAAGATATCTCAGAACCTATCCAGTAACATAGTGATTTCTTAAGTTATTTCACTTGCTTAGCTTGTTGTTTTAATTGCCCTTCATTATCTCGTGCCTTTTAATGTCAATGCATGTTCGTAAATTGCGCTCCTCTTTTAATAGTCTGAGGCTCCTTGTGGATGTTTATTTAATTTTAGAAGAAATCCTTTTGATACCACTTCCAATATCTTGGAAATTAGTACGAGCACTATTTTGATGCTTTATTTATTTATCACTTTCCAAACAACATGTACAATTGCACATAATATAAATATTATTAATGAAGCTGAATGAGAATAACATTTTCAGCCAATGAGGTACGGTATACATTGAAATCCGATCGTAATACAACTGTTTTCTTGCCAATCAACGTCTCCGTTACTACAAAGATCGTAAGTTTGTTCATGAGTTTATTTAAGTACTCCAGAGATCATACATTAAGCTTAGTTATTGAATTATTATCAAACCAACACTTTACTGTAGACATCAAACGTTGATGTATTTGCACTGAAAATGTTACACTTTTCATATGAAGTTTTCTAGGTTTTACTTTATTTTTACCCTTTGCAACATTTTCTTAGTGTAGGTACGCGTGGTGTTAGAGTGACTTTATTCACCGTGTTCACTACGAAGACGATAGAAGCCCTGAACACGGCCTACTACTGGCAGATGCCAATTATTCCCATATTCCTGGATGTTACATCACAGATGCGCCGCTGGTAGCCAGTGCGGTATCAGGTTCTAGGGGTGGCCTGATCCAGGGCCGCGGGGTCGACACATGCGAACAGTTGGGCCTCATTGTTCCTGCGTCCTCCCCGATCTATCATATTTAATGTGGCGAGGCTTTAAACTTTAAAGGGATCCTCTTCACCACTATTATGCAGGAATGATAATTTAACCCCCCGTGATACGGGCTATCATTTTTGAAAATGTGTTTGGAGACTTACGGGTTTCAATTTGGAATAATACAATATGTTGGGTTGTTTAATTTAACTGGAATTAATTAAAGGTTATTCAAAATCCTTGTTGTGGTGTTTTATTTAATCCACCGAAAGTCCAATTTGTCTAAAGCAATATAAAAAGAGTTTAATTTAACTCGTTTCGGGAAAATATCATAGCAAAACGCCTAATTAA
The DNA here is from genome assembly GCA_963675035.1 of Allygus modestus. Classification (NCBI taxonomy): domain Eukaryota; kingdom Metazoa; phylum Arthropoda; class Insecta; order Hemiptera; family Cicadellidae; genus Allygus; species Allygus modestus. The sequence continues at coordinate 274,099,005 of OY776111.1, forward strand.
ATAAATATTTAACTAGGGGTTTTGCTAATTGAATAAAAACTATAGTAAATCATCACACACATGTAACACAAGAAGTAATTTTTCTAAACACAGTTCTTCAATTAATTCAGACTTAGACCGGCCATCAAGGTGCATGATATTACTATACTCTAATTAATAAGTGGATTATGTTTAATTTCGTTATAATGAAGCAAGATGACCAGCAAAATAATTGTTCGTGAGATTAAAATTGAGGATTACTCAACGAAGCTTTAAATTAGAGTAGCTCGCAAGAGCAAAGCCACAGCAGAATTTCTTGTGAAGATGAATTTAATGAAGTAATCAATAAACCTGTAACCTAGCTTCCTATGAGTATTAAACCCCTCAATAAATCGAAATTCTCTCATTTTAACTCTGAAATATAAATGAATCCAAGCAACAAATGTAAGTAATATTTATCACTACCCTCTACCCTCTACTACCCTACTACCCTCTTTGGGGAATTATATTTACAAACATACCTATTACATTTTGAAACACTTAAAAAAAAACAATGAAAAATAAACTGTTAATAAGTTAAAAAATTAACACATGTTGGTGATACGCCACTTATTCTTACTGTCGTTCAAACGGTACAGAAGATCGAAGGGGAGTTCACCTGTTCACTGAAGGTGATTAGAAACAGATCCGGGGCAGATCAGCGGCGGCCGGTCGGAAAATTGGCCGACCACCGACGCGACGTCTAGGGGTGGCAGCGTGATGGTGGGGGTTGGGGGGAGGGGAGGAACGCCGTATTTACCAGGGATTTTACCAATCCGATTTGGAGCTACTGACAATCATTGGCCTATTTGAGGGCATCTGTTTGTCTGTAGTTACGAAGTCCGGCTGATCCTCTATTTCACGCATTGCTTAAAGAGTGGTTGGATTGAATCAACTGCAACATCGACTCAGAAGTTCTTCCTAATAGGAGGGTTGTTGGAGTTAAGCCTACTTGACACTTACACATAGAGTTTATTAATTGAACTGTGCACAAATAGTTTGACTTATGAAACTTATTATATATCCTACTCATCATAAACAAGTCCACAATATTTATAACCCTTTAAACATGCCATAAAATGCTGTTTGAAAATAGTTTGTCCAACGCAATATTACCTTAAGATATCTTATTTCAGCTAAAACGTTTAAATAATTAATGTGTTCTTAGTTATTTGTCTTGTATATTTAAAATATATTAACTCTGATTTGTATAAATTATTATTTATATATATATAAATATATCATATTTTGTTTAAAATTGAATGCTAAGTTGGAAAAATAGCCTAATGTAAACATTGTTTCAACTACTTCAGGAGGATAATCAATTTACTGATGTTGCCAAACCAGTTTAATTTACCACACTCTTTGAATTTGTATCATTTGATTAATTAGACTGTGAAGCGTGGATTATTAGTTGTTAAGGTGGTGCAGTCGCCTCTGTTGACAAGCTAATCCGCCTAGAGGTCAGGCCAGTCGCTGCTCACTCACACACATGCAGATCCCCGGATGCTCACTCACACACACGCAGAACCCTCCCCTCAACTACCCCCAACCCCCAAATTTCCAAAGTGGTCACACCAGTTTCACTGAGCTGGGCTTGCTACTCGCCTGCCCGTCGTCGGGCCCCAAGATTCTGAAATGGCAAATAGCAGGGCATTGGCAACTCAACTCAACCAGCATCTCCGCATGTGTTAGAAACACATTTATTTGTTATACAATTTTCAGTGGTTAATATACCATTTAAAAATGTCATATTTAATGAATTCAGTCTTAAAGATTATTTGTTTAACTCCCTCAAATCTATGATATCACTGAGGAAATTATTTATAAAACGTATTTTAACAAGTTGTAAACCCTAAAGATATTTTAACGAAAATACATTTTTAGGTGTAATTGAGGTTGGGGAGGATGTACGTGACGTTTGTTTTTCTTGAAAAGCAACCTTATTTGAGTTACGGTAGCCACCTTTAAGCTGTTTTAGGACATTTTAACAAATATTAGCGGAGCCGGGAGTATTCAAGCTATATTCCTGAAGCAGCTGATTATTTCTATAAGCTTTTTTCCTTGAACAGCTGATTATTTATTTCTATAAGCTTTTTTCCTGAAACAGCTGATTATTTCTACAAGCTTTGTTCCTGAAATAGCCGATTATTTCCTGCGGTCGCGATAGCGGCCGCCAATACTAGTTCACTAATAAATCAAAAGCTTGATGAGCTGATCAGCTGTGTAATGAAACTTGACGAGTTGGGATTATAATCAGCTGTTTGTTGTAAACAAAAAATACTATAAATCCCACCAAAATGGATTGTAGACATTTTCATTTTGTATAATTTAATAATCTTAAAAGAAGAAAATTATAAATCTGACAATTTTGGGGAGAATCGGAATTTTTAAGCTTCAAATTGGTACAAATTCCATGACTACACGATGCCTCGTATTCTCAAACTAAGTAAAGGCCGAGTTCCTTCAAAAATATTCTCCTATTTAAATAACATGGAGTGATTTTTTAAATGTCAATATCTTAAAAACCAAAGCAGTATTTTTGAGTTTTACATTTTTCTGTTAATCTGCAGTGTAAAAGCTTTAAAATTATACATTGATTAACCAAATCGGTTGAAAAATAATGACGTAGTGGGCCGAACACGAAATGTCTTAGCTAATTAATATATATGATTAGCCCTAAAAAATTATAATACATATGCAAAGTTTCAAGTTAATGCCTCAAGTGGTTCCTAAGATATGATGCATTGATTAAAAATCACTTACAGACAGACAGATGGAAAACGAAGCGATTTAGAAACAAGTTTATATGACGTTTGTTGCTTCTTTTGATGAGTTCTACCAAATCACGCATTTGTGCGATACTCTAGCGGGACAGGCTAGCATGTCGCTGGCCCGAAAACACAAAACCCAACTAACTCATATCTGTGAGGTACTAATTTGATTAATGGAGGTACTAAATAGTACGAAATAGGTACTAAATGGTGACTTATTTTGTATATAGAAATTCCGACATAGCCGGGCCAGCGATACAGACATTCAAATAACACGTAAAACTACTCAATGAAAACGCTATTTGAAATTAATAATCTGAATCGAATTTTTAAAACATGTTTTGTGAAAAACGCATAGTTTAGGAGATACAGTGAAACAAACTAAAAAGAAACGTGAAAGTTACGTAGTTTGTCTAGTGCTACGAAGTTATCACAGGTCTTTCGATACTGCGAACTTGGATATTCACTAATGGTAGTGATCCTGACAACATCGCGGGAATAGTCGAGAAGATGAAAATGTTACTTATTCATAAGGTCAACATTATAATGGGTTTAATTTTGTCAAGGAACAAATGTTAACTTTGTTTCCCAATAGCTGTTTTGACTTTACCTGACTCACATCAAGGAGATTCTGTGTTTACTTTTTCAGCATGGATGTTTAACATTCCCCAGGTACGTGAATCGTCAATAACGTGGCAATGCGGCGATACTTCAACCACTTCATTCCTCCAGCTGACTTATACTGATTTTCAAAAGCGATTATTCAAGGGATGAAGCCCAGAACTGCTTACTGTAATGAGAGTCAACCTGCAGGGGCAACAGAAGAGTTGACGGTGATTTACCGAGGACCGACAGCAGGCGAGGGCGGGGGAGAGGCGAGGGGAGCAACCAAACCTTGAAATTCGACGCCCCGCCAGATGCGCCCCTGCCCGCTGGACCGTGGCGCCAAACAATGCCGCCACTTGCTTTTTACCATCACCGCGATCCTCTTTGATAAATGCACGTCGCCAAAACAGCGCGGCCCGTGATTTAATTGACACTCGCACAATAACCGGTAGTTAGGCCCGATTGTGCGGCGGCCACAACCCCTACAGGCCCTTCGATACGGCACATTTATTCGTATTTGCATTTGGAATTCATAATTGTATGTTGTACGAAATATGTTGTATATAATGTAAACCACCTGCCATTATTATGAATAATGGTTATTTAGAAATATATAATTACTAAACTGTGTATTTTTAATCCATGTTAATAATTTAGCGAATTCGAAGAAGAGTTAACATCAAGCAGAAACATTTGCTATGTACAACAATCATGGATTGTGTTATGATCCTATTTACTTGCAGTGTTCATAACTATATATAAATTAATTGCTTATATGTTTACCCAGTGAATAATCTGTAACAAGTAGTAATTATGTAAATATACGTAGCAAATAGTAATATATGCAGTAATTTATCTTACATAAAGTAAGATAAATTGAGAATTATCAAACATAAATCAAAACAAATGTTCAAAGCAGATGTTTTGACAATCTGTTTACTGGCCAGTAAATGTGGTAATATTCAGTCCTGCTTGCCATTTATTTTACGCACTGCATAGAGAGAGGGCTCAGTTTCAACATTGACAAATTGATATATCAATTCACCATATAGGCCTAATAAGTTTATTTATTTATTTATCACTGTTAATAACCCCTTATAATATAACCTATGTCCTATGGCGGAGCTTATGGGAATCAGATGTTTTGAGAAATTCTCGTTTGACTTGGGAAACCCTGAAATGCTTAAACAGGACTCTCATGTAAACAAAATCATATTAGGAAAGATTTTTTGTGTTTAAAATAAAAAATGTATATGTTGATAAGAAACTCGTCAAAATAATTGTAGGCTTAAAATAAAATAAAGTTGATCTCCATAATGTACATTGGTGATTGGTTCTTCTTTTTCTGTTTGGGAGAGGATAGGGCGATAAAATTAGAGATTGGAATAAAAGTCTTGTCTACAAGGAGTGCATGTACAGGGATAATTTGCCGTCTTACGTTGGTTAATTTAAGCTAGAAGGACTTTCGATTGGATATTCATCATATGGCCACAAATAATTCCTCACTTTTAAAGAGTATTTCGTAATCAAGAGAATTAATGGGTTAACGATGGTTTAATCCTATGCAACCTAATCATTTCTGACAGAGTCAGTATAATAGGAAAGATTCAATACAAGGTTTAATCCCAGGTAGAAGGTTCAAAAATAACAAGACACAAAACATTCCCAACCCTAAAGCCACCCCACCCCATAGTACTGTTATTCAAACTTAAATTACCTACCAAATCTCGCTTACAAGAGGTAGTTTCTTGGAATAAACATCATAGTGCAAGAATAACACTATTGCCTTTAATCATGTCTCTTACCAAATACAAGTTGGAGCTGCTGCCCCTCGCTGAATGATCGCTGCCGTGTAGTACAAGTAGGCATGATCGGTCGCGTGTCGAGGGGCAGTGGCTGCCGAAGCCGTGTGCCACTAACTGGATCACTCCACTCCACTGTACAACTGTCACGCCATCGATTGCCTCCTCCGACACAATCGAACAAGAGTGCTTTTTGAATCACTTGTCAAACGGGCACTTCGTTGAGCAGGGGGTTCTCTTTTTTGTGGTGATATGAGGAAAACACTTTAGATGGTTCAGATTCTCTTTTAATGTTTGCAAACTTTCACGAGTTAGCTGTTAAAAATTATTATCAACTTTTCAGATAGGGCAATGGTAACTTGGGAAGAAATGTGTAGTAATGTTTTCAAGGAACTGTTAACAATTTGGATTCCAAAAAACAGGAAATCACAACTGCAGGATGTTCGATGTTGTTAGATCTGTCCTAATCAACTTCACAGATTAATTAGACAAACATCAAAGGAAAAATGCCTATCTCTTGTCTATCAGACTCCTTGAACCTACTTTATCAATCAAGAAATTTCACTTTATTGCCAGGGTGCCTTGTCTTATCTAGAAGCATCTTATAGAAAAGGTAAATGGAAAGGTTTTGCGTTTATCTGTGTTGATCATCTCACCTCTCTCGAGTAACAACTAAGGGCGCATTAGAAATAACCTTGTTTGCATTGTTTATGATTTATTAAGTTTTAGCTCAAATACATTTAAATGCCCATGGATTAAAGACAGACATTCATCAAACACATGCATTTCGGGACCACCTGTGGACAAGTCATTGTATTTTTACGGATAACAAAGATTTAAGGAATATAATCATGGTTTGTAGTGTATTTAAACCCACAGCAACACTAAGGTGATATAAAGATACCACTTGAAACAAGTTTGTATATTATCATATTTCGTAAACACCATGTTCGTTTTGTTGTTTTTACATAGTTACTATGAGGAATTGGTGTTTGATCAAGTATATTTTGTGAAAATTAAACTGTTTTAGCCTTGTTGGGAACTGAATTTCTCGAGTTATGGTTAAAGTACTCATACAAAACTTATGCGCAACTTATCGTTATCAGTTACAATGTCAGTATCTATGGGTAACACATTTACATCAGAGTTTGCGATATTTTTACTTTAAATATCTTATACAAACCAAGTATTTAAATAAAAGCCATTTAGCAATTTAAGTTCTAATCCTACTACTAATGTTATAAACTCTTGTATTGATTAACCTACTATTATTTGTACATAACAGCTACCATAACATCCTGCATCTAATCCTTTCTCAAACTATTCTGACAATCCATTTTTTTTAAGTAGTGATGAAATACTGCAGTTAATGTTTAACTTAATCTTGGTTGTCGAGTTTTTTGCTTATTCAAAACACACAAGTACATTGTACGTTATAAGATTTAAAATAGAAATAGCGTAAGGGTATGAATATTTCACATGAGTTGTAGATAATTATTTTCATAATTAACTAGATTTATTAATGTTTCTTGGCTTCTTCAGTTTAATTGTTAGTTAGAAGCCCGGGTTTGGGTTTGGATACAAATAAATAATCTTACTTTCTCATATTTGTTTTTAATTTAATTTAAATCACTTAGTCTTGTATTTTATTTTTCAGTAGTGTTTAGTGAATTTCCTATGGAAAGTGAACTATTAGCATGACCCGCATGGAAAAACTTAAGCCCGGGACCACCATAGAAGTTCCTAACGTGACCCCCTGAACACGTTTTGGGGGGTCGTTCAAAATGATATATATGCACACTAGCGGACGCATTTCTTGTCCAATTTACTTCAAATTGTAGGGATGTTCCTTTCTATAATCAGTTGGACAAGTTCGTTGGGCAAAACAATCGGACAACTCTAAACCCCTTTTTGGGGGATTAGTCTTTCAAATTTCGATTTTTTAGGCCCTAAAAGGGTCAGAAAAGCCCCGGATGTAACATTAATGCATGTAAAAATATGGGAATTAGTAAGGCGAAACTTTTAAGCCCTCTATCGTCATTCTAGCATAACGATTTACCAATTTATTAAAGAAAACGGTATCGACTAAACACAGTACGTTTTACATTATAAAAGCCTGTTATTCATTTGTTGGTGTACTTTTATGATCCCCAGCAACCTCAGCCTACTTTCAAGCCTGACTGGACCTTCTCCTAACCTTATAATGCGCAAAATTGTATTCCCAGCATCAGAACAGCCAAAAAAATCAATATTTTCAGATTTCAATAAAATTGGAATAAATGTATGTTTTTTACACTGGTTTTAGGTTTTAAAAGTTTTGTAAGTAGAAATTCACTTCCCGCACGTCAGCGAGCTGCTTGCGAACTCGTTTAATTTTTAGCGAATTTCACCTGTAGGGGAGAACCTATTACTGTAGTCGGCATGGTAAAACCCAGGACCGGGACCATGATAACTTTTTGTTTTGAGGACCCCAGATGCCAAAAACACCATTCGTTCAAATTCATATATATATATATATATATATATGTATAAATATATATATATATATATATATATATATATATATGTATAAATATATATATATATATATATGGGTGTGTGTGTGTGTGTGTGTGTGTGTGTGTGTGTGTGTGTGTGTGTCCGTAGGTACACATTTTAGCAAAATTGTCTGATCTTAATTAAATTTTGTATAAACGTGTAAGGAAGCATGTAAATATGTTCATGAGTTTGAGAACCATACATGTCGCTCTATTTTAAGGGGGGTTTTAGGCGGATTTTGTACCCCAAAAAATGGGTTTTTTGAATTTTTACACATAATTCTTTTTAACCCCAAATTTTAGTTTACACCATTAAATTAAGCTTAAAAAACAAACAGTTTGGTATTTTTATCATAGCTCTAAGTCAATTACTTGGTTACCGAGACATTGAAAGTGCTAAACACAGTACGTTGTCCAATGTTAATCTTATGGTTAATAAGTAAAATTGTATATCTCGCTTATTAATAAACATATTCTAATGAAACTTGGTATGTGGCTTCATGTGGTTGGGGTTTACTGATAATTGCATAAAACCCCCATTTTTTTGGTCCCCATGGCAGCAAACCTGCGTACTCATCAGCTATAATGTTATTCTTCTGGAGAAAAATAAATTTATGATATATTAATTGTTTATGAACATAAATTGGTAAAACTTGGTATGTTACTTTATCTAGTGGTGATCCATTGGCATTTGCATAAAAATCCGATTTTTGTGGTCCTTGATGCAGCAAACCTGCATCCTCAGTCCTAATGTTTTTCTTATGGAGAATAAATCAAAATTCATGTCTTGCTAGTTTATGAACATGCTTCGATTAAAGTTGATAAGTGGCTTCGTGAGGTAGTGAAGTACCATTTGAAATTCGTGGAGTGTGCAAGTTTGCTGCATTGGGGTTATTTTACCTATGCAGTGGAAATAATCACAAGAAGCACACAAAAAAATATAAAACCAACAGCTTTGTTGCCTGTTTTTTGTTTGTTTTTGTATTGCAAAACAAATAAGGATCTTTAATCTATACTTCCAGATAAATTGTTGAATTATTTTCAATATAAGCCTAACCTCACACTAGTATGTCTTTCTTAAGATATATTATGTACTCAGAACTCAAAATAAGAAATGTAAATGAACTCAGCATACTTGTTAGTCAAACAAACTCTGATCCCATTTTGAACAGTATAATAAAACCAGATGGTTTTACTTTTCCCAAGACCCTAGAGAAAGCTAATAGTTTTACCTGCTATTGTATAATAAGTAAATTTGTCGAACTTCAGCAAGGGAACTCCTCTAATCACTCTAATTTTTTGACATTATAATTTGTATTAACGAGGACATCTCAGATGTTCTCCTCCGTTAAACTGTGCTCATTCAACTGTCGTAGGAGCGCGTTTTCGCCAGGTCTGCATCTTTAATTGACTCAGTCTCAGCCAGTGGAGTAAGCAGAAGATACCAATTTAAGGAAACGCGATCTTGTAGCAAGTGATCTTGGGTATGCAGTTTGACGGAGGAGGAGATTTCAGCCGTCATCTACGCAACTACACTGAACTGACCACTCCACATGGCTCTGATGTTCAATCAATGTCCATGCTCTCTTGCATGAATTAAACGACAAACAAAAACGAGATTGCAAGCAGCACGCTGACGTGAGGGAAGTGAATTTCCACATTAAAACTTAAAAAAAAATTAAATAAATGGTTTAAACCAACTAATTACATTTTTTAAATTTAAAAATGTTACTTTTTGGCTGTTCAGATGCTCCTGGTTGTATTTAAATTCATTAATAGGATGCCAATGTTGTACATTATAGAGTTAGAAGGAGGTATAGTCAGGATAACAAGTTGGTATAGGGGTATTTGGGGTGATAAAACGATATTACGGTATGAGAAACTGGTTTTTCCAATGTAAAATCCCCATAAGACAACGTACTGTATTTTGAAAATTGATATTTTCTTTAATAACTCGGTAAGTACTTGTGCTAGAATGATGAGGGAGGGCTTAAAATCTTTGGTTTTTTAAGTAAAATAATTTAATGTGCAATAAGTGTATGTTCGGGGTTTTCTGACCCTTTTCGGGCCCAAAAACTCAAAATTTTTAAATCTTAAAATCCGCAAAAAAGGGGGTTTAGAGTTTTCCGATTGTTTTGCCCAACGAACTTTTCAAACTGATTATTAAAAGGAATGACTTGACCAAATTAAGTAAATTGGACAAAAATTCCGACCGCTAGAGTGGAACACATATATGTATATAAATAAATATATACACATATATATATATATATATATATATATATATATATATATATATATATATAAAGTTTTTAGAGACCATTCGAAACGTGTCCAGTGGGTCACGTTATGAACTTCTATGGCGGTCTCTGGCTTAAGTTTCACCGAGCGGGTTATGCTAATAGTTCACTTTTCCATAGGAAATTCACTAATAAAACACAGTCTAATGTTTTCTGATGTGGACTCTTTGTGGAGGAGTAGTGGCATATGATCTTCAGTGGTGACATGAAGGATCTCTGGTCCAAACTGCAAGTCGTCCGTTGCAAGTAGGTATTATCACTATTTTATATTGAAATGTCCATTTAAATGGTTTGGAAAAACATACAAACATAAAAAATATACAAATGATAATAACAATAATATATACTAATATTGTCAAAACTCTCACAATTTTGCGGCCTCGATTAATACAGAAATTTCTTAGTGTCGTATTTTATGTTTTCTTGGATGTGTATTTAAGAAACGTTTCAAATTTGACACTGCTTTTACTGCACGCTTGGCACAATTAGCATCTCGCCAGCATATCAGTCCAGTGCCCGCACCCCGCCAGCAGTAGGGACGGGTCCGCCACCCTCCCCGGCTAACGACGTATAGCCCTCTTCATTACACTACCCTACACTACCCCTACTCTGCCCCTCGCTAGCTAACATGTCAATGTGTTTTATAACTGATTGTTGCTTCCCGCCGTGCGGGCGATTGGACTCTTCAGTCAATGGCCATTAAAAAGATAGCCATGAATCGATACCCCTGATAAAAGATAATCTATTGTACTTTATCATCTGTATTTCAGCCGGTTTGAAACTAACAGGTTCAAGTAAACAATGTTGACAAAAACCATCAATAAATAGTCTAGGTGATGTTATGTTAATATGTGGCTGATACCTATCATGGTAGATACTTTCTTACACTTACCACAAGTTTTCAATGAATATAAAAATTATATATTTTTTACATTTAACATAAATGTTGTATATTTAATTGCAATTATGATTATATTACATACGATGGGCTGCTGCTACTATATCCCAAAACTATTTGTCTCCTCCGCCTAAAACCATACACATATTGACGAGAGAACCCATGCTGTAGGGACATTTTCTTTTTGTCGCCTTTTATAAATCAACTATTAAAGTCACAGCCAACTGAACTTAAAATCAAACAAAAAACAAAAGTGAAAAAGGAACTAAAACAAATGTTCTTGCAAAGAAGGAAATTACATAACTTTTACGTTCTCTTACCACGTACATGTTTTTCTTGTAATTAAAATATTTGTTAAGGTCACATAAATCGTATAGCTATTTTTTATACATTTAAAAATCATACTTACCTAGTCAAATTTTATTTTCATTTTTTAAGTATAAAAACTAAACTATTTTGTATCATACACTCGTGTACTCCCCCACGCCAAAGCCTGTTTTAGCGAATACCCCCGCCCGTGCCTGGGGCGCCGCGCCGCGGGGGCCGCCAACATTATGATTCTAATTTGGGGCGCGAGAGGCACGATTGTGTCCCCATCTGGCGGTAAAAACTGCAACTGGTAGCAGGTTGTAGCTTCCGAGTGCAGGACAAACAGCTGACAATGAGGGTGGGAGGCATTGTTGGAGTATTTGGTCAGGTGTCCGTGGCTTTGAGTGATATAACCGCTTACAATAGAACTTCCTACAATGGTACAAGTTATATATTGAAATATAGTAATGATTTTAATGAATATAATAATGTTAGGCCTGTCTGAACCAAATAGATTAGCGTTTACTATATTGTTTAGCAGTTACTTGCAATAATATTGCTACTTAAAATTTATAATTGTTATTATTCATTAAGTTACAGAAAATTATACGGTAATTGAAAATTAATTTTGAATAACAATTATTTGTAATTTAGCTCAGAAAGCTCCTTATTTAAATTCGTTATATTTATAGTTATATTAAGTATGTGAATGTACATAATGTACTAAATCATAAATATTATCTACTAGTGGCTTAAAGGGGCAGAAGCCCCTAACTTTGCTCCAATACTCAGCTTCATCCGATTTGAACACCTGTTATTTCGTAAACAAAGTTGACTCTTAATAACATGTTTTAATGTAAACAAAGCATACGATTTTAAATCCCCATGCTTTTCTTATGGGGGATGTTTTACGTTCTTTCTCGTTTGCTGGTAACATTTTGGGAATACTGGAGTCCCTGTCATTTTGGAGTCCCTGGAATCCAGACCTTTAATTTGAGCCGTCTCCCATCATCCTGCGACTTGCAAACCTCCCACAATTTTGACTTAACAATTGCGCTTACAGAATTATATATAAAGATATAAAGAGTCATTAATTTGATCACTCTACAACAAAAACTACAAAGCCTAGAAGAATGAAACTTCGCATGGTGGTTCCTCTCACTCGTAGAGGTGCGCTACGAAGGAATTTTGAAATGTGTGAAAAAGTTTTAAAACGGCACCTAAGATTACAACCATTGTTGTTTTTCATGCGATTTTGAACAAACCCAGTATTTCAAATAGAAAGTTTTATATAGCTGAACTAAGACAGTTCTAGCAACCGTGTCTTATCCTCTGTTACCTTTATTATTACCTTTGCAAAGTAGTTTACAAAAAATAAACAATTAAAATACTTGAAAATTACAATTTATTCCGGCGGACAAGAGAGTTGACGGTTGGGCCCCAGCCAATAATATGGCTATACGCTGTCACTTTGGCTGTTTTGCAATATAAAACCATCACGTGTTATTCCGGTCAGCTGGTTTGCAATTTGGCAATACAGCGTGTCTACTATTAGCTGGTCTTGGTTGATAGGTCTGTAAACCACGCTCATAACTGTCAACTCTCTTGCCCGCTAAATAGAGTCACACGAGATAAGTTCTAGGTACTTATACTTATTTATAAATAGGCAGCATAGGCAGACAATACACAGTATTTTTTATAAATATAAACTAAAAACAATTACTCAGTAACACAATCTACATTTATTGCGGATTCCAGGGACCACAATAATAAGTTTTAAATTAAATAGATAACTAACTGCTGTGATATGTTTCCATTTTTTCCATTGTAATCTTACCACTAACATAGTACAAGCGACTTAATACCTAACCCAAGCATAAACTACTTATTATAGTTGGACAATAAAGTATAAGGATTGCAACCAACCAAAGTCAGATAGCCCAGACATATTCAGGGCTGCAAAATAAACCCATTTCTGCAGTAAAGGGGTGGAAAAGCAATATGCAAAGTGAAAGTGAGAGTGAGAGTGGGACAAGATGGATAAGTAAATTCAGTGGTGTCGAGTTCGGATGAATAGTTATGAATACAAACCGGTTTATAAATACAAACAGGCCGTCGGGTCGCGCTGCATTTTGAAAAATGCATCGTGAGAGCCCCCTCCCCCCCTCAGGGGCTGATTGGGCTCGTTCGTCGCGACAATTACCTCCCGCGTGAGCGCCATTGCGATCACTAACGGCAGCTTTTATTCCATTATTAATATCCTGTAAGCCCAATAACTGTGATGTTTTGAATATCACACCGGCGTTAATAGTCGCGCTTCCACCGCTCCCCGTGTCCACTCTATTTGCCTAGTTCACAATAGAGCGGTGTATTTGTCTGGATGGTCTGTCAATATTTAGTTGCGCTATTAGTTTAAACTATTTAACCAGAGGCCAGATTAGAATTAATGTTTTGTGACGAGAGATGATTAAAACTGCTTATTATAAATGCACTGCGCCGGTTGGTCATTTCATAGTTTATGCGTTTAAATGATTAAATTATTCTATGTTGTAAATTAGTTAGATGAATTACTATGACTTTTGTAAGTTATGGACTATTCCAAATTATTGTGTTTTATACATAACAAATTTGGAATTTATATTATTCCCGGGTGTTTTAAAAAACTCTCTTGTTTTAGAAAGACTTACCAACTTTAAAATTACATTTATTAATATACATTATGAAAGAGCATGTCTTCAAGTTTCTGTATCTAATAAACTTCAACTAGGGTACCTTTGCTGCCTATTCAAGTCATAACTAGGGATACTATAAGGTATAATCTCGTTATACCATCTGTGTCATACGATATTTCATTTTTCGCCAGGTATTCACCAACATAGCAGGTGTGACTGACTGAGAGAGGTTAATTCTGGGCTTCAAGGTGCCCAAATAATTGAGCCTTCTCTACTTATACACCTTCCAGAAAAAAACTAACCCCTTACACATATTCTTCGTAGCCAGGCCTAAAAACTGCTGAGAATGTAAAATTCCGGAGAGTACCTAAGACAAATTTGAACGATTACCGAATACAATATTTAACTTGTACGCTATGCTGAGCCAGGAAAATTAAAGGGACGAAGTATAGTTCCTAGATCATCCAACCCAGGTAATGGTAATGGTGGAAAAGGTGTATCTGAGAATTGTTTTCACTCAGATTATTTTCTCTAACTAATAGCGATAATTATTTAAAATCATTTAAGATTGTACACTGTATTTTAAAATCGAGTTAATATTTTTAACGAATAAGGGAAATACAAATTGGATTTTTGCAGTATTGCTTTTAGTATAGCAAATACCATTTGCTTTTTTAAAATTACTTGACAGACAAAAATCTACACGTGCTTGTGTATGCTAGTTAATATTATATTGAAGAGCATGATATTTTCCTAAACCAGTTTTAAAAGTCAACTAGTAAATTTTTTAATTTATCACCAGCGTTTTGTTAATTTAAACACCACTTTAAACCATTCAATGTTATTAGGATTCAGAGGAAAATACCAAATTACCCAGAAATCATTTTAATTCAAACACACGTTGGTCAGACGTTTATGCTTTGGTAATAGTGTTATATTCACATAAACACTAAATTCAAATACTCATAAAATCATAGAAATTTCATCTTATATTTATCGATGTTCAAGGACACATTTTAAATTATTATCGGTGAGTTTGGTACTGTGTTCCAGAGTTGATTGTTTTGTTAAATATTTCATTTTTATATTGTATCTGCATTACATTTTGTCAATGGTGTAATGCGTTCATATGTAGAAGAATTCTTTTGAATTGTTTAGTTGCCTTTGCGTTATTTAGTCTAACATTTCCGTATTCTCATTTATATTAGTGTAAGTGTGATCCATTTGGAATTTAAGAATAGTAGCTTTCACCTGATTTAAGTTTGATAATTAAACCAAATCACTCAGCTAAACAAATTCCAATATTTAAAAATGTGTTTTAACATGACACATATAATAAATGTGTGGGGCCTTATTGGTTTTAGGTTTTTTTTTAAATAATACCATATTACATTGTTATTAATAACAATATCCATATTTACTCCAATTTTCTCACTGAGTCTTTTTTTAAGTTTATGGATGTCGGACTTTTGGTTTACTTTAAAAGTCCTGGGATGGTTTGGCTTTATGTATATAGATGACAGTTTTAGATATTCAAAGCAATGGCAAAAACCTTTTTACAACATAATAGATATTTATGGAAAACGCTTCATGGTACTGGCGGGGATCAATCTTGCGGCTTTCGGCTCCATGAATCAGTGCAATGTCCACTGAGCTACCACGGCATCTTTGAAATTGTGGAGATGTTAAAAGTCAAGAATCAATGAAGCGACAAACAAGTAGGCAGAGTATTCTGACGGTCCTTGAATGAAACAGACCGAGGAGAAGATTCTAATGGCTTAAATTTAGTGTAATGAACATTTATAATAATAATAATTTAATTAATTTTATTGATGTTTTTCGATTTATCCTTATTCGAGAGGAATGAACATGTACCTAGTTTTTAATTATACACCGATTTTACTAGGATTTTTATTATGATTGGCATAAAAAATATTCTAAAGCAGGAGATAATATGTTTGTCAGCAGAATACGACTTGATAATTTTCAAATGCGTCATCACCTCCATTGCCATGCCAATGGTGTTTCCATTTGCATAGCAATTCTGGAACTAGTTTTGAGAGATTGGGGTCTCAAAACTATTTTCTTAATCCGCAACTGGTAAAACTAATTCTAAGGTGCGAAACTTCAGTTGTTTTTATTTTTTATGTTGGTGGCCTTTTTCCGCTATAGGCCTACTTTGCCTGTCCGCGTGGTCTTCGGGTTTGTGAGTGGAACGTATCAAGCAAAGCAAAGGGTGAGCTGCTGCACTTCTAGATAGGACTGATTCAGTTTACTTGCAGGTGACATCCAAACCCACGACAGGGCCACTGCAACGGTTCCGAGTCCGTCAACTTGACCACTACGCCAGTAAATCACCGGTATGCATCAGTTGCAAAGTTACGCTGGCTGTATATCACTTTAATGTTTATGGTAATAAGATGACCTACATAAAATAAACTTAAACAGGGGTTCACAACTAAGCTCTACTCTTAAGGCCACCCAATAAACCATAGTGACTTTCTGAAAAAGAAGATATATATATATATATATATATATATATATATATACATATATATACTACATCATATTCTACAACTATTTCTTTTGTACCTTTCGTACTTTTGTATCATTAAATAACTGCTTAGCAATAAATTTTTGAGGACTGTAATGGTAAATATATATTTTGGTTACGCTGATTCTTTAAAACCTTACTTAAACATTGAATAAGCAAGAAATGGAAACACACGCTAAGTTTCCACTATTTGGAAACTAATAAAGTAAGACTATTAAAGTCAAATGAACATATTTACAATTACTAGTATAACATTTACATTTACGGTAATTCCGGTTGAAAATTTGTTAAAAATATTTACCACCCATTAGTTCAAGAGATGGCTCTAATTCTAACCCTACACCGAATATTAGTTTATCGATTGCTCGACAGCGGGAAGGGCAGAGAAGATAACATTAGTTTCTAATAGGGCCGAACAATCGGAGGGTTCGAGACACAACGTAATTTGTAACTGGAGCCCAGATGAAGGCTGGGCTTATTAACATTTTTAGAGGGGAATGATTCAGGGTATCAATTATTCAGAGACACATCTGCTGCTACTAACACACTGCAACTGCACGCGTGTACTACACTAACACAATCAAGCGTACTGCCTACGCTATTAGCGATCACATGCAGGGTAATGGATTGTTATACGGCGAAAAGAGGTGTCAAGCTGGGCCCGATACTGTTTATAAAACATGGACATAAGTAATAAAATAATTTTCTGTGTTCTGAATGTGGTAGTAGTTCTAGTTCTTGATTATCCCGAGTTGTTTCTCAATTATTTACCTGCATTTACTACAGTGTGCGTCCTTTGGACAACAAGGCGTGAGATACGTTGAAAGTATTTTGTTGGTATTAGACTACCTTGACACTAATTAAACATAACAAAATAGAACATTTCTGTAGCAGAAGAATACACACTACACTACAAATACGCAAATACACAATACAGTAAAAATAGACATTACAGCAACGTCAACAATTCGAAATAATTTAAAGTTAAATTGATTCGTGCATGCAAGGATAAAGCAGGTGAGGTATTGGTTACCTATGGAGACCACCTTTAAGCAACAACAGTAAATGCAACAAAGATGATGGATCGCATTGCAACTACGTGCTATACATTAAAGATGTGCAGGGAAATGTGAAACGAGGACATTGTATTGCACATTGTTTCACTTATGTTTTATATGAATTTCTCAAATATACATTTGGATAATTTAAGGGTTATGCAAATTATAAAATTGTATAATGTAAAAAGTTCATAAATTCTAAAAATATGTGTCAAACGTGTACTAGTATGAGTTAAGTTTCTTAAAGTAATAACTTTGATTATGTTCTGTACTGTGGTACTTATGGTGGTATTTATGGTAATACTGAGGAACTGTTGAAACTATATTAAAAAGGTTGTGCCAGTCTATGTAAATATCGCGACAGCGTTAACCGAGGCTGAAGGCTGAAGTCAACTAAGATTAAACCAGTTTTAATCATTCCACTTTAAACAGTTGCTGACATAGAAGCTTGATTCATAGTTTTTTGTTGATCCGGTTGTTGTATATTACATGATAATAAAGCTTATAAAATGCATATAACCAATGATATAACTTAGAATCTGTATAAACGGTTTTATTTAATTTGATTCATTTAGAGAAATAACCATAATAGTACGTATTCACAAACAAAATAGTTATGTGATTGTTAAAATTGTATTTTGTTAACATTATTATTTACTGTAAAGATACGCGCAAACGATGTCGGAACCTAACCTTCAGGTCAGTTCCAGTGCAACGCTATGCGTATTCACAGTGTTTTCCACTCGGAGGGTAGAGATGTAGAGATGGAGCTCCTCGAAGGCAAATGCAATGCAAAGTAGAGAGAGGGCGCTGACAATAACATGAGGAAATGGCGGAACCTTGTAGTTTCCACCTTACGATGACAAATCGTCGTCCAGGGTCCGTCCCCTCTCCCCCTCCTCACCCCCCAGACGAGACCGGGCTTCTCCCCGCTGGACACTTCTATTTTTTCCCTAACTTAATTAAGCCTGATCCACATGCGGAATAATTGAGAAGGATAGAACTGCGGACCGACTTAATTAGCACCCGAAGTAGTCCAACTTCCCTTTTTCATTCCCCGAGTTTTGTTTTTTCTGCCCGGTGAATAATGTACGTGAAATTAGAGTTTTTCCTCGACTCCCGAGTCGGCCACTCTTTATCGTTTGGTCCGATTTTAACATGAGAAATTGCTTTTCACCGGAAGGGATATTTTTAATCTTGTTTACCGCACGTAATCTCATAACTTCTGGATAATCTTGACACGGTTGGTAGAAATATTATTCGAGCTTCGAGAGGGAGATTTATGTACTTTCGTTATTGTTATGTTTATAGAATATAGCGTAAATATATTGCAAGTAAAAGTATTATAATAACTTTAGAAATCAAATTAAACTAGGCATTCATATCGAAAAATCTTTAACCTTTAATCTTTAATCTTGCTTTCCAGCCCTATATTTTAACTATATTTTCTAAAGTTTGGTTTTTTACAAACAGCTTTCTTTTAGCTTTATCAATTTGAGTCAAGATTTTTCAAATAAGTATTCAGTCAATCCACCAATTTAAAAAAAAAAAAACTTTAGTAAAAGATCCACAATAACTAGGCCTACTCATATTAAATATGCGATATTATATCCTACAAAATATTATAACAATAATATTATTTTCCATTAATTCTATAAGGAAACGGTTAGTTCCTGCCAGTGGTACAGATCACAAAGTACATACTCAAGTTTGCAAAAAGATCTAAACAGAAACTTCAGTTTATAAGGTTTGTATTAGGTCAAAATAAACAGTGCCTTAACTTTCACATGGGTATGGGAACCCTAACGGTGAATTTATGTTTCTTTTATGTCTAGATAAAGCAATTTCGTCATATTGGAAGACGATATACTTGAAAGAAAGTATTCTTAATACCGGGAGCCCACCAAAAAAACCTAAAGCGCTTATAAGACTAATGGTCTGTAAGGATACATTTTGATGATTTCAAAAATGGTTTTATGACAGCAAAACTCAAATACCCCCTTTGCAGCAAACCTGCGTACTCTGTGAATTTCCAGTGCATAATATATGTCTTAATAACACATTAAGCCGCATACCAAGTTTCATAAAAATATATTCACAAATAAGGGATTTTAATTATTCTCTATAAGAATAACATTAGTAGTGAGTACGTAGGTTTGCTGAAACAAGGAATACAAACAATTGGTTTTCATGCAAATATAAATAGAATTTAACTAGGTGAAGTCACATACCAAGTTCCATCACTATTCAATCATAAATAAGCGCTATATAACATTCTAGTTATTCTCCTTAAGAATAACATGGGGGCTGAGAAAGCAGGTTTCTGCAACAAGGAACAAAAAAAATGGGGTGTTATATAATTATCAATATAACTCAACCAAGTGAAGCTACATACCAAGTTTGATTAATTTATGTTCATAATTAATGGAGTCATTACATTTTACTTACTCTCCATAAGAATAACATGGAGGCTGAGTACGCAGGTTTGCTGCTACGGGAATAATCATCAAAAAATCAATTTGTTGTGCAGATATCAATATACCAGTACTACGTTAAGCCACATACCAAGTTTTATCGACATACATTAATAAATAATCGAGATATCAAATTTTATTTATTCTCCATAAGGATAACATTGGACAAAGTACTGTGTTTAGCACTTTGAATATCTCTGCAACGGTTGGGCGTAGAAATTTAAACACCAAAATGATTTTTTTGTGGAACTGAACAGATTGGTAAAAGCAAATGTGAAGTTTTCATTAAAATAAACTGAGGAAAAGCCAAAAACCTTTTTCCCATGGGATATTTTACGAGTAGGTTTTTTGGATTTTCTCCGCAACCACTTAACCTAGCTTAATAATTCAAAATATTAAATTATTTGTT
This sequence comes from Allygus modestus, assembly GCA_963675035.1. NCBI lineage: Eukaryota > Metazoa > Arthropoda > Insecta > Hemiptera > Cicadellidae > Allygus > Allygus modestus. The sequence goes on from OY776111.1 coordinate 274,119,416, forward strand.
TTTTTAAGCTCTATAACATGGTCAAAACCAATATTAAGTTATTTTTAAATTTTAGGGTGAAAAATGCAAAAAACTGATTTTTGGAAAATTTAAAACCCCCATAAACCCCATTTTCTATCGTCCGATTTTTCTAGTTTTCGAACTTAAAGTCATGAATGTCATTTTACACATTTGAGCCAAATTTCATCAAAATCGAACGTTTTTTACTCAAGTTATCGTGTTAATGGACACACACATATATATAAATTTGAACGAATAGTGCTTTTGGCATCTGGGGACCTCAAAACAAAAAGTTATAATGGTCTCGGGCTTAAGTTTTACCATGATACCTACGGTAATAGCTTCTTCCCTATAGGGGAAATTCGCTAAAAGTGTATATTTAAATTATTTTCAAAGATTAGCCGATGCATAGTTGTTTCTCAAAACGTTAAACGTTAAACCTTAAAACATAACCTACAAAATAACAGACACTATGAACGCACACATAAATGGAGATATCTCCAATACGGTCCCTCCCGTACTCCAGATCTCAATCGTTATTTTTGTATGGGTTTCTATAAAAGACCAAGTTTATAAAGTTTAAAAGTCTCAAATTTCAAATCTTCAAAAATTAATTTAAGAATTAACATAGCCTCTGCAACATTAGTGATGAATTTCGCCATACAACGTGGTTAGTTTTGGTTAACCGGACTGCCTATATTATTTTACAGGAACTATTTCGAGTTCACCAACAAACATTGTTTCCGATAAAACTTAAGGGTACCATTAGTAATTTAAAACATTGCCTTTATGTGTGTTATATTCTTAAAAAGGTTTTTCAGTTGGTTTAGTTTTGTTGTTGTTGCGTATCTGTTTTGTTGATGAAAACATATTAATCGTCTACAGTGTTTCTAATCTTGGTTTAATTCGATCTTTGCAGGAGAAAGGCTTGATTCCTCAAGATTCTTAGCTTTGGAGGTTTTCAGATAACCGCAACGATGGAAGTCAACCAGTAACAGTACAATGCTCGTACAGAAATGTTTTAAATACCTCTGACAACTGCATATAACACTCCTTAAACTGGAATCAGTGCTGAACGTTTTGTATCACTCTTTTCGTTATTTTACTACGTGACTTGGATTTCTTATCGGATAAAGGTATTTTTTAATTTAAACCAATTAGAAAGATTCAAGGGTTTTCTTTAAAAATTTAAGTGAAGAATATTGTTTGGGGCTGGATGTTTTTGGGAAAGATAAGAAAGGTAGGTGAAGGACCAACGTGAAGGGCAAAAAATGAATGATAGTAATGGACAAATTACAACATATAACAAACATTTATTTTACTTAAAGGAATAGATAAGTAAGGACTGACAGGTTCTTCTTGGGACCAAATCGTTGGATTGATTAATACAAATCAGAATCACTAATGGAGTGGAAAAAACATTGAGAGTTGTACTTGGTATGACATTGGATATTGAAGGATTAGAAGGCAAGCAAGGAGCGGTAACCATTATTACATAACCAAAGTGCGTTCCTACAGCATATGGCATATTATGGCCAAGTGAAAATTGTTCTGTTGTAAACAATTGGGGGAAGATTGCACCTCCGAGTACGATATCGATGCGATTAGGAACATCGAAGGTGGGATCAGCTAGGATAAAAGAGCTGATCAGTTATTTTCAGTACTTCTGGAGAAAGAGGCATGCGAGAAAGATCAACAGTTAATCTATCGAGGATTAAAATAGGTTGATCAACGGCTATCGTTTGACCATTCAGAGTTTTAATGTTAACAAAAATCTGTCCTTTATTGTCTGTCACGTGGTGATAAATTCCAGAAAGTTGGATACTAGATTTATGTCATGGAATGTGTAAAAGATTAGCTGCATGTTTGGTCATTAAGTTACACATACTCCCAGAACCCAGGAGAGCACGAAATACATGTGAGTTTCCACCTGGTGCAGTAATTTGTACCAATAACGTGCCTAATACTAAGGTGGTGTTACTGGATGAAACTTCTAAGTTGTTCTGAGATGTGAGTGTTACAGATGTTTCAGGTTTAACATTAGAGTCAGATCTTATTTGTTTTTTTAATGGTTTAGCATTAGAGTTTGTTACAGTTATAGAATTAGTCGCATTGTTAGTATCACTGTTGAGGTGTAGCAAAGAATGATGACGTCTACTGTTACAGGATTTGCAACTAAATTGCGATTTCCATGATTTGGTGTCATATGTGCCTAAGCACGATACACATTGATGACATTTCTTAACAAGCTGATATATTTCAGAACACGAGTATATTTTATGAGATGACTGATTGCATGCAAAACACGTTACAGGAATGTTTGTATGAACATTTGATTGAGGTGTTACTTGAGTAGCTATCATGCTGACATGTTTACGAGTTTTGTTGTTAACTGTGGGTCTTGGACGAGAGTTAGAAAAGTTAATTTCCAGGGATTGCATATTTTGTGACAAAGTCGTGTCCTCGAGTTGCGTACATTCGGTATTAGGAAATCCAGTATTTCTTTTACCGTGGGTAGAGAATACTTAGGGGACGAGGGAGATGCGCGAAATGCTTCTAGTTTTCTTCTGAGATCTACGTCCATTTTACGCAATAATACTGCAACAAGAAGGGCATTTGAATCTTGAATTTCACAATCAAGAACATTTAGTGCTTGAAAATTTTCATTGAATATATTTACAAACTTGCGAACACTCTGAATGTGTGAAGATATTAGTTGAAGTAAGTCAAGCAAATTGTTCAAATGTAGTATTTGAAGCCTACGGTTGTTATGACACCTGTCTCGTAACAAGTTGTCAGCTATCGCATAATTTTGTGGAGTGATACTGAGACTGCGGATCAAAGATAAGGTTCCTTGTCTAGAGCACTGAGGAGGTACTGAAAGCGCATAACATCAGATAAAGAACTATTGTTATGAATAGTGGTATCGAAAAGATTGATAAATGACGTCCATGTACTTAGATCACCTGAGATTTTAGGGAGATTATTTTTTGGCAAACGCACTTGAGAGTGCGCAGAAGCAATTAACGCTTCATCGACATGTTATTTGGACTAACAGATTGTTCTGGTACCGGAAATAATGATTCAATATTACAATAAATATAAATAAATAATTCATTTATGCCACTTTGATTTGTCATTAGTTTTTCAATGTCCAACGTGTTACCACCTATTGCAAGAATACGCTGAAAGTTTGTTTCAAAATATTCATTTTTCCTTTTGGTTTCGGCCAAATTAGCATTTAACGTTTTTGTCTGAACATTTGTTAGAGGATCTTCTTAAGAGATGATACCGTCTACTGAACCTTTAATGAAGTTAAGTCGTGTTTTGGTTACTGCAGTTAACCGCTCATAAGTTTCGATTTTAAAGTCAGTGTTCTTTGGGGGTGCCATTTCTAACAATCAGTTAGGTAAACACAAAGTAGCAAATGGTTAGTGGTTGCAAATAAGTTGTGTTACAAATTCTCTTGCTATGTTTGGGTTGGATTACTAGAGCTGGTAAAGACACATAGTAGTTCCTTTAGAAGGTAGAAAATTAGGATTTGTGTTAGTTTGAGATAGTTATAACTTCGAATAGAGAACTGAGATCTCCGAATCGCTATGAACAGAATCCGGTTCGTTAATGGACCAATGTTTGGGGCTGGATGTTTTTTACCGGTTCAGTAGTTGGAAAGTGATTGAGCCACAAACAAATAAACAATCTCACAAACTTTCAGCTTTAAAATATTAGTGTGATGTAAATGCAAATATATCCTAATGTAAGAGGCGTTTCTAATCAAGCTGAAGATATTCGCCGGGTGGGGAGTTTAATTGTGCTGACCGCAAGGCCGGGGCCGATTAACCCAACACGAGCAGCTGACCCTTGATTTCCGCCGTGAACAATAATACTTAACTGGCCGCAGCCTCGGGCCCACCCAGGGGGGTCAAGACACACCACTAGTCTCCCGCGATAATAGACTGTATTGCACTTGGGTATGGCGAAATACCGCTGAGCTACCATGCAACACTTTAGTGTGCTGATATGTGTTCACTTGAACAATTTTGATCATCAGTAATGAAGCTTGTTCGTTTTTTTAGACTCATATTTTGTTAATTTTGATCATGCAGGCATTGTTATGCATGGCAAAATTAATAATTTTTACCGTTGATTACAAAGAGTAATTTGAGAATGAAACATTAAATGTCTATATAAATTGTGGGAATTTAAGCTAGGATAACAACAAAATCATAAGGTTTTGCAAACCATAACGTCAGTCTAACTATTTGTTGTAAAGAATGTCAATCTGCAACTAAAGCAGCTATTGGTTGTTGATAGTTACAATTGTATGACAGAAATCAATAAGCTCACCTGGCTGCTTGTGTTGTGTGGCTGCATGGGTTTTGGCATGGAACCAACCATGGCTCAAAAATCACATGCCAAGTGTGTCGATAACACATCCACACAGAGACCACATCGAGGACATTATCAAAGCACCTGTGCTCTAACTATTTGCAATACTTTGAATATGGAAGACTATTGTAGGGGAGCACCTAGTAACCACATTCTTAGAATTATATAAATGGAATATATATAATAATAATAGTGGTGCATATTCACACCACTGACGTCAGTAAAAAAGTAAATGAAAATAAATAAATAAGTTTTTTAATTATCATTCTGCGACTGATGGTTTCTGAGAAAATGTATACATATTTCAATTGAGTGGTAAACATAATATGTTGTGCAATGTTATTCTTATGGAAAATACATTATCATTTCTCTCGTATTTACTAATCAATTTCATTAAACTAGATTAAGTTAACATTAATCAATAGAGGATTTTCGGAGTATTGCCTTCTATCCCTGGATGGATGGTAAGAAATTTCCCATCTTAAAACCACGGCATGTAGCCAAAGTCTCATTAGCATCTCCAATGAAGGGATTTGGGTGGACATTTAGGAAAAAATAGTTTACTAGATAATTGCTTATACATGCTTTTGTACTTATTATTCTATACTTTGTAAATATATAAAGACATTTATTGATTAAAAGAGGACTAAAAGGTAGAAAGTATGTGTAATTTTCTGATACAAATTCGCTCATGAAATACCATTTGATCTGGTGTTCGAAACCTGGTTATTCAATAAATATCGCCTATTGGTTTAAAGTCTAAAGACTTCCTTCGATTTGGTTTTGTTTTAATGTGTCTGTACTAGTCGACCCGTGCGGAATTCCGCGCTGCGGACCAAATCTTGTCAGCTGATCACATGTTCTTTTGTTTACATATTCGCTCCTGTCAAAACAAACTATTCGCTTTATTAATCTTTCCTATTGTTCAAATTTCCAAGAAGCAGTACATTTCGAGACCGCGGGTCTAATTTTCGTCAATAGCTTATTGACGGAACCGGCACGATAAGCTTTAAAATGAGGGGTAAATCATGAAATTTGATAAAGGAATAAGGAAGATCTCGCGGACTGACAGAAAAACAGGCTAGAGAAATAATATATAAGATTATTTATAATATTATGAAAAAGCAATCTCACTATAATGAACTAACTCTTGCTTACTCGATGTACAGACAGTCCACTACAACATCAGTTATGTCATGACGCGTATTTCCGTAGGTCATTCGATCCCTCAACTTGCGCAACAACTTTTAATCACGGGAGTGACACATTCCTACCGAGCATTCGGAACAGTCGGAGCCGTTGCTCACTGTACTCGGAACAAATGAAACTCGCTGTTCATAAAAATCCGTTAAAATATTCAGCGGAAAAAGGTTATTTCTAATGTACGTTGCGGACTTTGTTTGGGTCGAAGCCCATTGGGAGCGCCACAGTCTTCATTGTCGCAGACATTTCACTGAAAGAACAATTGGAAAAATGTTGGAAATAATAGCGACAATCGCCAGCAGGCTTATAAATGAATAACGAACAAAACAAACTCGTTCTGTTGGCTGCACTGTCTATCGCGTTGATTAATTGCTGTCACGTTGGTACCATGTATTTATTTATCTGCACAAAGGGAAAAAGTGCGTTTTGTTTTGCCCGGTGCGAAAAGCAAACAAATAATTCAAATTAGAAAAATAAGTTATATATTTTAATGGAAGCTAAGTTTATTATTCAAAGCTCTTGTTTGCGTTCCAATACCCCAGCCGCCGCGTTGACGATTCAATTACATTTTTAATGTTTTTCCGTGTAATTTAAGTGATATATTCCCAAATGAAAACATAATTATTATTTTTCTCTTTCGTTAATTTTTAATAAGCGTTGTTTATCTGTTTTATGGAATGTATAACCCAGGTGACTCGTAATTTAAATTAAATCATTATTAAATCCTTTTTTCGTTTACATTTTAAGTGTTTGTTTGTGAAATACGACGTTTAAAAAACACAAAATGATTCTGTGTTAAATGGCGACTGAACATATTAAAGCCATCAAGTAATAAATAATAATAATAATAGTACTTACCTGTATTTTTTAAGTAATATTTAGGCCTATGTTTGAAAAATAAATGGAAATAGAGAAAGTCGCTAGTGTTTTCAATGTATGTTTATCTTAAAATATCTGAGAATTCAAATAGCAATACTATTATTATTAAAAAAAAACTATTATTAAGTAAATATGTAGATCCACTACAATTTTCAAATAAAGGTTTTTACATTTTCCTTTATTATACTGTTTTAGTTTGTTTATAAGAACAAGATTCAAGAATCAAGAATCAAGAATTTTATTTGCCATTAAATAAAACATCTTTACAATAGGCATCGTCAGAGTAAATTAAAATCAATAAACCTAACAATAGCAAAAGAGCATAAACAGACTTATCTAATACAATAAAAAACAGATATTACAAGCATTCCTTACACTAGTTCCAAGTCATTCATATTAAATTTTAAATACTCTTCAAGTGTATAAAATCTTTGTTTATTAAGCCAATTGGTTACCATTGTTGAAAATTTCTTTGGCGGGAGGGACCTAACAGTAGTGGGAAGCCTATTAAAAATCAAAATTTGTAACTTGTAACTTTGATAATACTTATTTAATCATATATTTGATTTAACTAAATTTCCTTTGTCTCTTGTGTTGTACCCATGTATTGAGGATTGTTCATAAAAGTCATCAATATTATTTCTAACATAAATGAGATTTGAGAGAATAAAACCACATGCCAATGTCATAATCTTAAATTCTGGAAAAACTAATCTACAAGATTCAGTTGATGCAATACCTGCTATTATTCTTAATGCTTTTTTCTGTCATGTAAATGCTTTTCTTGCTGATGCTGAATTTCCCTATAAACGAATACCATACGTCAAATGAGAATGAAAAAGACCAAAATAAACCATGATAAGGACTTCGAGGCTAACACATGTTCTTAGTTTTCTTAAAAGACAAGTTACTCTAGCTAATTTTTTACAAACATTGTTTACATGTTCATCCCAACACAATTTACTATCTACAAATATTCCTAATAGTTTGACAGGTTTGAACATTTCCTCATCTATATCTAAATGGGTTTTCAAAGAGAAAATTATGTGCTCAGTTTTATTATTGTTTATACTTAAGCTATTTGCTGAAAACCAATTCTTTGCCTGATCAACTTCCTCACTAAGTTTAATCTTAACTCTATGAATATCCCTATCAGAATGAACCAACGTGGAATCATCCGCATACAGTACAGAAAATGAAGACATGTTGCAGCTGAAGTCGTTAATAAATACAATGAAAAGGAAAGGGTAAAAAACTGAAGCCTGAGGCAATCCTGCAAATAAATCTGCAAATTCAGAATTTAATCCATTTACACAAACCATTTGTTTTCTACTTTTTAGATAGCTTTCTATTAATCTAAGTTCTTTGCCTTTTATTCCATAAAATTCTAACTTATTACATAAAACTACATGGGAAACAGTATCAAAAGCTTTACTTAGATCTATGAGGCTTGAACCCACTACTTGTTTATTTTCAAACCCGTTTAAAATATAATCCACAATTGACTCAACAGCACGTGTAGTTGAATGGCCAGGTCTGAAACCAAATTGATGACTATAAAGCAAATTATTTCTCATAAAATAGTCATACAGTAGTAGAGGAGAACTACCGGGGAGAAGCCACTTTCGGCACTTTTTTCCCATGTTATTCTTATGGGGAGCCGTTTTTGCGCCGACACCAGCTCCCGCCTTACACAAGTTTCCTGTACTAGTACCCTTGCCTTAAATACATTTTCCCCATCCTCTATATTAAAAAATTAACTTTGGATTTGTCTGAAATTTATCTAATGCATTAATAAATCCCAAATTAACTATTACGGTCGAATTAAAACTGCCAACTTACTGATTTTTGCACCCGCCCTAATTTCCGTTTTGACTCTTGCCATACTTTTCCCCTATATTTTTAAAATTTGCATTCATTTTAATACATCCTTTGCAGAAATCCACGAGTTCTGGCTACTTGGGAACCCGAGCCATTTGACATATAATAAATCACCCTTCCTCCTAATTACCTTCTCTACCAAATACATGTCTTTATATTTAGTTTTTAACAATTCTTCTGTATAAAATCCTCCTTTGATTATATTGCCATTTTCATCTTTCAAAATATAAGTCACAGGCTTTGTTTTCTTAACTTCTGCTATTGTAAAAAGCTCTCCCGTCCAGTTAGGGGTATATCCTTTACTAAATACATGTTTATATTTAGATATCCTTACACTATCCCCCACCTTATATCTTGGCTTTTTAACTTGTACTTTAGATGCTAACCTTTCATGTACATCTTTAGAGTTCTTAGCACTTACTTGGTTAGGCTTCATCCCTATGGATCTATGTACTTTATTATTATATATTCTTATTAACTTTGGAAGTAAATCCAACCACTTGTAACTCCCTTGTGCACTAAACTCTCTATACAACCAATTCTTTAAAGTTCTCTGGAACCTTTCCACAATAGCCACCTTAGTTGTAGAGTAAGTGTGGTAGTGATTAATATTTAGAATTTTCATTAGTTTGGTAAAATGTTCATTAAAAAATTCTTTTCCGTTATCAGATTGAATATTTTTAACTCCCTTTGGGAGGATAGTTTTTATAGCTTCTGTGACTACTAATCCAGTTTTATTCTTTAGTGGAGCAGCATAAGCTTTTTTAGAAAATGTGTCTATTAAAGTTAAAATATATTTATTCCCAGAATTCTCTCTAGCATAATTCCGCATATCTATTAAATCTATTTGAACAGTTTCGTTTATACCCAACACCTTAAAAGACCTTCTAACAAAGTTCTTTCTCGCGGGCTTATGCAATTCGTAAGCAATTTTTTCTATTTTTTATTCTTTATTTTTAATGTTAACGTATCTGCCAGTCTCTGTCGTTTCAAAAACACCTCCATTGCTACCAATTAACATACCATCACTCATTCTTTGATATACATAGTTTTTTGGCAAATATGCCTCTCCATCTAAAGTCTTAAATCCGCTTAAAGATGTAGGGTCTGCAACCAACAATTTAGGATTGTACATCATCAAATCGATTTCATTATTGTCTTGCATAAATTTATTAGTTTTATTGTTAAACCTTAATGCATGTGATTTTAAACAAATATCAAATTTAATATTGTCTTGTCTAAAAGTTTTAATATTATCGTCATACCTCAAAACCTGTGACATTAAACAAATATCACTCCTATCTTTGCCTTCAGGTACATTCTTTATTAATTTGTCCTCTGCATCCCACATATCTCTATCTAATGTTAATACATTATAATTTTTATCCCCCTGTTTTATTATGCTTTTCTCACCTTTTGTTAATATTTGATTAACAACAGCCACATCATTTGGCAATGTTCCAGGTAAAATGTTTGTTAATTGCTTATTTTTACCATCAAATTTAAGACCGTCTAAAGTCACAGTCTGATGTTTTGTAACACAATCGTTCTCATCAACAGCGGGTTTAACACGAACTAGCCTTTTATTATTAAAATCCCAAAAGTTTAGATCCATTTTTGGTATTTGAGAGACGTTTACAACATCATCGCTTTCTTTACCAGCCAACAAATTACTTATTTTTCGCTTTTTGGCATTCCAAATACCATTCTCCGATTCCAAAAATTCATAATTATTTTTGTCTTGTACAAAGACACCATCTTTTCTTATTAAAGTTTGCTCTAATGTGGGTACATCGGTTGAGCTTTCACCTCGTTTAACATTAGTAATTTTGCGTTTATTAGCGTTCCAATTATTACTCTTGGATTCTAAAAACTTATATTTAGTATTACCTTGTACAAAAGCATCACCTTTTCTGGTTAACGTCTGCCCCAAAGTCGATACATCGTCAGTAAACTCCCCACCTTTAACACTACTAATTTTATAATTTAAAGCGTTCCAACCAGCATCTTTTAGATTTAAAGTAGTTTCTTTAAAACTTCTAGCTTCTGGTTTACTATACGGGTTATATACGCGATAAAATTTATCTATCATCTTTTTATTTAATAAACAATTCCACTTTCCCTCAATTCTTCTATGATAGAATCTATCTCATTATCCACTCCAGAATTTCCCGCCAATCGGCTTAACCAAAGCAGTCTTAACCTATCTACAAGCTCATTAGGATCGTCCCAATAAACATAGTCTATTTTATTACCAGTTACCTGCCTTAAACCTTCACCAACAGTCTTAAACAGGGGTTTAATTATATTAAGATATTTAGTGTGTTTATTACTTGACATCGCCGCACCTGGTTTATAACCCTTTAAATGTGCATTTGTAGCTTCCAAAATCTCTTTATAATTTTGCAAATCAACCTGACTATAGTTTACGGGTTCTTTTAAAGTTAACAATTCCCACAATCCCTTTGTCCCTTTATAAATTGTTTCTCCAACTGTAACATCATCATTGGCAATTTGAACTTCCTGATTCCCAATAAAAAATTTATTTCCTTCTCGCCTAATACCATATGTGGTGTCTGTCATACTACTTCTACTAAGGTAATTCCCTAAATAGTCTGATGCTAAAAGACCAAAATCTAATTTGTGCGGTGTTATCTGGGTTATTCTTGGTATTCTAGACAGGGTCTTTTCTAAAATCATTGGGAGAACTGGCCTCTCTGTTTTTGTGGCTAAATTTTTTAATTCTTGCAAAGGCTCTATTAACGGTTGGAATGTTTGGAACCTCTCTTCAGCCTATAGAAATTTACCACGTTTTAACGCCCTATATTTTTCTCTTATTTGTTTTGCAGACTCTACCAATTCTTGTTGAATATTTGTTTTCATTTTATTTACATTTTATTTATCTCATTTGTCAAAGGATTATACTCAAACACTTTATCGTGTATTATTAGGCAATATGCAGATGTGTTTGAAGGGACATTTTCTGCAGTTTCAATTTCTAATTTAATATCTACAACCCCCTCTTTTATTGATTCATTCTGCCTAGAACAATCTATTACAATTAGAGGATATTTCTTTATAAAGTCAGCTCTGTTAAACATAGGATCGGGGACGGTGTTGTAGTAACTCTCCCTAAACCTCACAAACATCTCATAAGCTTTAGAGGCATCTCCATTTTCAAAGTCGAGATTTAAATCACTATAAGGATAATATTCAGAGTTTAAAAACACTTTGAGATTTTTCAATTTACAGTGATCAAATTCATCAGTTCTTTTTCGTGCACTGTTGTCCCTACCAGTTTGGAAACCAAATATAATATACCTGGGCTTCTCCAAACTCGAAGACGTCTTAACTGACCATGTATGTCTCTTGGTTTCGGGGTATGATGGGAGTTCGTGTAGCTCCAAACTTCTAAATGCAATTTGCAAATTTTTATTTTGCAATAACATATTTTGTAATTGAAGCTTCTCCCCATCAGATGGCACCACATGCGGCATCACCCACTGAATCGATTTAAGTGTAATTTTAGGATTAGGATCGACACCAGTTGGAGCATTAGATGTTGTTAATATACAATTTAAGTCGTTTTTGGATCTTTTCAACACCAATTCTTGTTTAACATTTACTAAAACCTTATTAAAATCCTCAAACACACCCATTAACAGCTCTAACGGGACACAAGTACTAAACTTGCCGCTTTTATGGAACTCCTTTAAATTTTCATCAGAATCAAATGCTACATTTGACAATTTAGTTGTTTTATTGTAAGAGCACAATATTTTCATAAGACTGGAAATTCCCGGATTTCTTACAATATCTATTTCTTTACCAGCAACTTCGTATCTAATTTCGTCAAATAAGAATGCAAATGCATTATTTATAAAATGTCCTTTATCATGATTCTCTATCTCTCCTTTAATATACAGATAACTCCTACATGGGAGTGTTAGTAAATCTTGATTATTTATGCATATTCGAATTTCATCGGAATTATTTATTGCTAAAGTGTTGTGTGGAACATAGGAGTGATTTGTAATTTTAACCACGCTATCGTCGTATTGGAATTTTCCTGTAACGTCTAGAAAATCTTCCATTTTTATTAATAGAAAATTTTAACTTCAACCCAATTGATCGCAGAAACCTGGCATTTTGCACACTCAGTCCGTTCTTGTAAATTCTCATATCTTTTTTATATGACAAGTAATTGTAGTTTCTTCTTTATTAAAGTCAATTGGCTTGTCGTGTTGATCTGCAAATGTAATGCTAACAACATCTAAACTTCTCTTATTTACAGGGAAGTATATTATATTTCTGGGAACCTCAATAATTTTGTAGCCGGGAGGAGCTTCTGGGTAAAAACTGTGTATGGTGTGTGATTTGTCACCATTTAAATAAGACCCATTCGCAATATTACATTTTACTCTAATCACATTTACATTATTTATGTTGATTTTATTTACGGATTTAAACGCAATATCTGGAGTAGAAAATCCTTTAAATCCCAATAATTCAGACCCTAAACACGGTTTTGTAAAATCAAACACATGGCCAGAATGTAATGTGGCTTTCATAGTTTTATTATCGGCTATAAGTACAAAATCTGGGAGTTGCTTTTGAATTTCCTTCGCAAGCTCAAACACTTCGTATGTACCTTCAGCAATTTCAATTACATTTGGAGCTTTGTGATCGTAATAATACACATCCTCACCCTCGTCTATAGTTAATTTTGTGTCTTTAAGTTTATTTAATTTTGGAACTAGCCCTTTGTAAAATATAAGTTTGACTTTTGTATTGATTAATGCTACTTTATTTTGTATAATAACTTCAACTTTACCATCTAATGCCCGGTTTAATTCGTCAATTGTAACCTCCCCTTTTGGGGTTGTAATTTTGTGCATTTTGTAATATGTCAAAGTATTTAGAGGTTTTTTAACATTAAATATAAAATTATAACTTTGAAAATCTACCAGTCCAATTACATAATCACCATTTAATTCTATAGGAGGAAAGAACACCGACTTCAACTCTGGCTACGGTACAGACCCGTAAATGTTATAGTAAATGAATCCATTTTTATAAACTAAAATTTTTCAGAAATGATAAACATAATATTCCACAAATGGAACTGTTTAAATCTTGTATTTGATCAGTTGTATAGTAAATTTTAGATGGTACAAAATATTCAATTACCTCTTTTGGAGGCTGTATTCCGAATGGGTCAAAATATATTACAATATCTTTATTTTTACGATATGCTGTCCAATGTGTGCCCCTGTCACTGTCTAAATTAATAATTCCACATTCTCTTACTTTTGGTCTCTGCTTTCTTAGCTCGTTTTTTAGGTACACTCCTCGAAAGTGAGGCACGTCTCTTGCGGCCTCTAACAGCTGAAAGTTGTCCATCTTTTTTATTAAATTTTAATCCCATTCCCATTTTTGCCTTGGCCTTCATCAAATTTGTCACTGCATAAGCTGCTGCTTTTTCGGCCAGATTGGCGTCCTTTGCCGAAACCCTAGTCCAAGCCTGGTCCGCTAATCTCATATCTGCCTTGTTCCGGGTGGCTGTATCAGGATTATTCATGTAGAATATGTCGTGCTCTTTACAATAAGAGTCTAGCTTATTTTTTGGAGGTACATTTTTGGCTAAATGTTCACGTATCTTAGTTGCAGGACCACAATATGAATATGACGGGATGTGGAGGGGGAAAGGAAGGTTGTTTATAAGGGTATTTAACAAGCCACGGCCTCTATATGGCTTTAAGAATAATCCCTTACCTTGGACCTTTTTACACTTTCTCTTTACCATTTTTATTATATAAAAAATGTCATTTATTCAACAAAAGAACAAATTTAAAATAGCACATAAAGAAAATACACCAAAGAAGTTAGGTCTATTTCCTAATAATATTCGCTGTCTTATAATAGGGCCTAGCGGTTCGGGGAAGACCGTTGTAATTTATAACTTAATTGTAAAAAAGCAAGGATTAAAGTTTACAAATTTATATATAATATCCAAATCTTTAGAAGAAGAAAAATATAAAAAAATAATTGAAATATTCCGTCTGTGTGATGAAGTTAAATTACACACATATTCAAACTGTGAAATCACACCAAATGATGTAGAATCACACTCAATAGTTGTATTTGACGACATAAATAGTCCAAATATCACACAATTTTTCTCAATGGGCAGACACAAAAATATTAACAGTTTTTACTTGTGTCAATCTTACAGTAAAGTAAACAAACATTTACGTGACAATGTTAATTTCCTAATATTATTTAAACAAGACGATTTAAATTTAAAACATGTGTATAACAATCATGTGGGAAATGATTTTTCATTTAACCAATTTAGAAATCTCTGCCACCAATGTTGGGATAGGTCTAAATATGGCTTTTTTGTAATAGACGAGGAAAGGCCAAACAAAATGGGAAATATAGATTTATGTTTGACCAATTTTATAATGACCAAGGGCAAGAGTGTTAATGCCATCCAGAATAAACCTCTTGTCGTCATCAAAAGAGAGTACCTTTTTGTTCATCGTTAATGTTTGAAGATGGTGGTTTGTGGATTTAATTCTTGTAACATTCTCATAGTAATCTTCCCCGGTTGCAAGACAGTTTAAGTAATGTTGGTGTCTTAAGAGATGTTTAACTGTAGCATTGTCAGCCCCCTTTGCTTTTTTAACCTCTAGCTCATTTTGCTTTTCTTTTTCGTATAACCATTGTAAAGGAATGAAAGAGTATAATTTTGGCCTTAAACCACAATATTCATACATAATTTGACCATTTAATTCGTCTTTAAACTTGCCCGTAACTTTTTTATTTTTATCAGAGTATAAGAAATGGTCTTTACTATATGCAGAGGTGTCGAAACAGTCCAAGTCACATTGTATTTCCTTGTAAAAGTTCTCTGTTACTATAGAATAAACAAGACTGTCTGTGTCTGTCATTAGGAACTTTTTATTCTTAAATTTTGACATATAATTATAGTGGAATTCATACATTATTACTTTACTGATATCCAAAATGGTCATTCCTAAATATATTGGTTTATCAAACTTTACAATTAATTTATTTAAATGTACAGCATGCAAATTGTTATCGAACATTTTGCTACAGTCAAACCTTGGCTTTGTAACGTACTTTGTTAACTTAGACTCGTCTACAAGATGTATATCACGAAACTTACGTTGGTTCATAATTGTTCGACCAAAGAGACTGTTATTTAACAGTTTGTAAAAGTCTTTTTCAAAATCGTGTTTAGCTTTTTGTCGCTTTTCAATATTAAAATTAATATAGGGTGCAAGCCATTTCGACTGTCTAAATTTTAAAATTCTGTGGTATTTTGTAACTACCAAACCCAGTTCTTCGTATTTTTTTAGTGCTTTATAATGTAAAATATATTTAGTTTTGTCATTTAAATTTGGTATTAATTTTCCATTCATTTTTTCTGGTGCGAGCGGGTAGTTATTATGCAAATCGTGTAAACTTTTATCGTATTTTAAATCAACTTCCAAAATAAATCCAAAGTTTTCATTTTGATTGTATTTATAATCTTTCTCATTTGTCCATCTAAAGCCATCGATGGGCAACGACTCGCACATTGCTGTAGAGTATAGCGAGTTACAGTCTAAGTATACAAGATAGGTGCTTTCTTGATTTGGGTCATAATATTCGCCCATGTACTTATTATTGGCTTTAGCATAGCGCGTGGAAATCATACTTACACCGCCTCTAATGGCATGTTCTATAAACAAATGCATGTCAATGTCACGAAATAATTGTAATTTTATGCCGGTCATTCTAAGACATGCCTCCCATGTTAGTCCAGGCAATGAGTACATATGAACAGGGTCGAGTTTATAATCCTTTAAACATAAGTCCCTAAATGTCTCAAACACATCAGCCAATAACAACACATATGTTTTAAGGTATAAATCGTGATATTCTTTTAAATTATTTATATTAAAATGATTCCATACGTTTTTAGCATGTTCATATTGTGCAGGAGATATACATTCATTAGTTAGACTACTGTAAAATGCCTCTATGGGTGGGAGAGGCTCTAAAAACTTTTCTGGTCCTGTCATGTATTCGTACGGAAATTCGCCCTTACGTTGTAGTAGTGGATTGTCTATAAATCTAAATGTATTTAAATTGGAAGCTAATTTGCTTAAGGGAAGGGACAGAAAGTTGTAGGAATCCAAAAATACTAAATCATCAACAGAGAATGAAATATACTTTTCCATATCTTTGGCTATGCAAATCAATTTGCGATTAAATTTTCCTAAGTTTTGCATTATTAAATGACCATCATAGTTTTTAAGATTGTGGAAGAATACTGGAATTTTCTTGGTTACTTTATAGTTTAAAT
The DNA here is from genome assembly GCA_963675035.1 of Allygus modestus. Lineage (NCBI taxonomy): Eukaryota > Metazoa > Arthropoda > Insecta > Hemiptera > Cicadellidae > Allygus > Allygus modestus. The sequence goes on from OY776111.1 coordinate 274,136,148, forward strand.
TACAAGAGTTATGGGCGGGTCCTCTGAACTCGCCTGTTAAGTGACAATGGTCGCGCACTTTATCACACAGTAACGGCTGGCGGCATATGTGGCAGCGTGTAGAGTTTTGAAATAACGTCTCTTGCTCTGGAGTCATTACAAGGGGAACATATACTCCCATCTGACTTTTAATAAAGTCATAAGTTTTAAATAACTTTTCGAAAAACACATTCATTAAATTTTCACCACTGTACAACTCTTCGTGAATAATTTTAGAATCTCTCACTACAACATAAGCAAATCCAGAAGGAGTGTGTTTGTTAGAGTTTATAAAGCATTCGAAATCTGCATAAATCACAAAGGGAGCTTTAAGTTGATATTTGTAATTCGTAAATTGTAATGTATCTTTTTTAGACATTTGTACTCTTTGGGCAACAAAGGTTTTACAATATGTTATGTGACGTTCCAATATATCTTTAGTGTAAAAATGTTGCACACAGAACTTGCAAAAATATTTCTTATGGTTATCTTTTGTAGAATTAAACATTAACTTATCAAAATCACGAATTAAACAGTAATGTGATTTGCGGCCTTGTTGTAAAAGCAGCAGGTTTGCGTGCGTATTACTATTTAGTTTAGTTATTCTCAATGGATATATTAATTGTCCTTCAATTCCATATACATTAACACTTATATTATTTTGTTTTTCAAATTTATCAATGTCGGATATTTTTACGGGATATTTTATATTTGTCATATTTAACTGACCTTCATAGGGTTCGTAGTAAAATACTCGATTTGCATGTTCATTTATACAATTCCTTGGTTTTAAGCTTGCTAAAATACTCCACAAAAAACATTTACTATCACTATTTTTAATATTTAAAACAGCGTGTTTTGATTTTATATTTTCTGGTGTGGGGATGTATGACTTGGGAGTTAGGGGTTTATACTTGTAAACATGCAGCTGCCAGTATTTAGTATGGTCATATATCCATCCACTGCCTTCTGATTGAAATTTGTGTAAAGATGTGTCGATTTTTAAAAGTGAATTTTCAATTTGTGTCCTTAATTGTGCTTTCTCAATTGATAAATTAGTTAAACTTCGAAAGTTAGCAATAGTTTCTTTATCAATTAATAATTCACCATTCTTACTAACTGTGTGTTTGATAAATTTCACTCTCCTAATAAGAATCCATTTTATTGGTAAAGGACATGATTGAAGGGTGTTTAATATATCCACGGACTCACCTTGAAACTTAAACACATTATATGGTCGCTTGTCACATCGTAGGTGGTGGCGTTTCTTGTCACGGGTGATGACTCTCTTATACACATTACAAGTATTGTGGTTCTCTAGCATATGCATTTTAAAATTGCTATTGTCAAATATTTGATGACATATTTTACAAATTTTAGGAATAACTTTGTGGATGTTACGATAGTGTCTGATTAAATTACTTCTTTTGGAGCAGGGCACAGAACAGACTGCACAGGACAACATGTTCGAATTAAATAAATTTTGAGATGACATTACTCTGTTTTTTATAAACAAAATTACCATTTCTAATGTTAGATTAGACAAATCATTTAACAATGGTTTTAAATTATATTTTACTTTAACAAATTTAATTTACGAATATGAGAGTTCAAAAATTACCATTTTTAATGTTAAATTAGACAAAATCATTTAACATTGGTTTTAAATTATATACTTTAACAAGTTTAATTTACGAATATGAGAGTTCAAAAATTACCATTTTAATTTTAAATTAGACAAAATCATTTAACATTGGTTTTAAATTATATTTTACTTTAACAAGTTTAATTTAAAACATGAAGTTAAAGATGTGTGAAACCAGCGTCAGTGCGGCTGAACTGTTTGTTTGGACTGGATACGTCTTCACACTGTACAATATCATTTTATAAATAAAACTGCCATTTTGAAACTATCAATCTACATATTCAATTAGAACAGATAATTTAATATTTAAAGTCTAAAATTCAAAACATATTTTACTTTAATATTTAGTTTGATCAAAGTACAAATAATTTTCAAAACACATTTAACTTTGAAGTGTAAGATAATTGTTGCACCCTAAATTAATATCCTTAAAGCATCCTAAGAGGATCATTTGGTGATGGGAGTGACTATTAGATCACTAGTAATTTTGTATCTCCCAATTCAATAGTTATGTTTTACGATTACAGTTTTGAAATGGAGAATTAAATTAGTAAATGGTGAATTGGAAGTATGATTTACAAATGAGAATTTAAATATGAAAATCTATTTTAAAATTTAATTTGGAAATGCAGCTGTTACATTTGAAATATGATTTATAAATGGATATTTAAATATGGAAATATATTTTCAAATTTAATTTGGAAATGCAGTTGTCACATTCGAAATATGATTTACAAATGGATATTTAAATATGGAAATCTATTTTAAAATTTAATTTGGAAATGGTGAATTGGAAGTATGATTTACAAATGAGAATTTAAATATGAAAATCTATTTTAAAATTTAATTTGGAAATGCAGTTGTCACATTCGAAATATGATTTACAAATGGATATTTAAATATGGAAATCTATTTTAAAATTTAATTTGGAAATGCGGTTGTCACATTCGAAATATGATTTACAAATGGATATTTAAATATGGAAATCTATTTTAAAATTTAATTTGGAAATGTGGCTGTTACATTCGAAATATGATTTACAAATATTAGGAAAGCTATTTCACAATTTTCGGAGCGATTATAAAAAATGATGGATTAACAGTCAGTTGTGATTGTCCTCCGCTGAAGACATCATCTACACTTTAGCTACAACTAACTACCGTCGCTAACACTCCCTCATTATCAGCTAACATAGTCGGAGTCCTAGGTGCGAAGACACCGGGCCCAGTGACGGGAGAGGTGACGCGTGCAGTGCTCGGCGTGGTGACGTCATCCAGTGCTGCTCGCCGCCTCGAGGTCGTGTCACTGTTGAGAGGTCCTGGGTCCTGGGATGTTGAACAATAGAGATAATGTTGTCGGTAGCTTCTTATATACACGTCGAGAGGCTGGATTTTCAATTTAACCAGGAAATTACCTCATAGCTAATTCTGGCCAAGGCTGGTCGCCCACTGACACACATGCGTGACCGGCCTTGCCGTCATGGTCAGTGTGTCAGTGGGCAGCGGTGTGGATCGTTGCGTGTGTAGGCACGCGTGGAGAATCCCAGGACTTTGGCGTCATGGTCAGTGTGGGTCGTTGCGGTTGGTGTGTGTTTTAATTACAAAAATCAGTAAATTGGCAGTTTTAATTCGACCGTAATAGTTAATTTGGGATTTATTAATGCATTAGATAAATTTCAGACAAATCCAAAGTTAAATTTTTAATATAGAGGATAGAGGATGGGGAAAATGTATTTAAGGCAAGGGTACTAGTACAGGAAACTTGTGTAAGGCGGGAGCTGGTGTCGGCGCAAAAACGGCTCCCCATAAGAATAACATGGTAAAAAAGCGCCGAAAGTGGCTTCTCCCCGGTAGTTCTCCTCTACTTACAGTTGTAATACCATACAAGATTCTCTAACTTTACTTAAGATCGGAACAATTGTGATCGGTCGATAATTCTCAGGATTTTTAATATCCCCTTTTTTAAATATGGGTGTGACCTTTGAAAACTTTAAACAATCAGGAAAAAATACCTTGGATGAAAATTAAATTAATTATAAAGGTTAATGGTGATAAAATTGCATCTATAATATTTTTGATTACATATTTTGATATACCAAAAATGTCTTCAATGCGAGAAGTGCTCATTTTGTTAACCACATTTTGTACATCTAATTCAGTAATGGGTTTCCACTCAATATTATTACTTGGTAGTGGTAACTGAGAGTAAAAGTTGTCTAAATACTTCTTATATGCTTCACCGTTAACATTTGAATTATCACCACTGACTACATCTAAAGATACGTTCACAAACAAATAATTTAATTCATTTGGACTAATAGGTACTGATGACTCATTAACATTCACCATGTTACAATCTTTTTTAGCAATTGACCAAGCAGCTTTACACTGATTTTTGATTTAGCAATAAATTTGTCATTAGCTTCAATTTTTGCCTTTGTAATAGCTTGATTGTATTGTTTTTTTAAAACGATTGTAACATTCCTTATCCTCTAAGTTTTGAGTATTCTTCCACTTATCATATAGACTTAAAAGTTGTCAACGCATTTGTTCTAACTCTACAGTAAACCAATTGATTAGATTATCTTTTTTTGCTTCTTAATAACAGATACTTTTGGACAGCAGAAATTAAAATATGTAGTTAAAATATTTAAAAATATGTCCATAACATAATTTACATTACAATTATTATAGATCAAACTATTTCACTCAATAATACTTAAACATTTTTTGGTGTCATTCAACCTAGCTTCATTGATAAGTCGTTTTGTATAAGGCTTATTAGGTTCCTTAGACTTTACTAAGTGATTTTGCAGGTCAGTAAGTGATTCATTGGCAAAGACAAATTAAACCCAGACTCCTGCATGATCTGATAGTATATTTTGTTTCAACAATGAAACATGAAAATATTTAGCAGAGATATTGGTTGCAATATTATCTAAACATGCGTTACCCCTGGTGAGAAAAACGTTTGAACAATACAAATCAAAAGATCTTAAGACATTTAAATACTCAAGAGTGTGAGGATCTAGCGACTTAAGGATGTCTACATTTAAGTCACCTGCCAGCAGTAAATATTGAGGTCTAAGATTATCACAAGTTATGTGTTTCAACAAACTTTCAAGGCTACTTAAAAAATCTTTAAACTTAGAATCTGGAGTACGATGGATACAAAGAATTATGACATTAGGGAACCTTAACCTAATAGCAGTTGCCTCACAAACAGATTCCTGGCAGAAAGAATAAATATAAATACAATCATAAGGTATGTTCTCTTTGATCATAATAGAAGAGCCACCATACGGACGATCTCTACAAAAGAAGCCCGCCAAGACGAAACTCTCAGGAACATACAGCGCAATTTCCTCTTCACAAAGCCAGTGTTCATTTAAACATATGACATCAGTAGATTCTTCCAATAGAATAGCCTCCAGTTGGTACAGTTTGTGTGTTAATGATTGAACATTAAAGGTACATACATTTAAAGTAGGTCCAGATATTAATTGGCTGGCAGATAAATAAGAATCAGTCCGATCTACAAAATAAGACGGGTTGTTCACTGTACCACGTTCACCTGTAAAAAACTTTGCTGAGCCTCAGCATTATTACACTGATTAGATGTTGTTACACTGGTATCTAAGTTTTGCACACTGTTAGTTATATGTTATAGAGGTTGAGTATCCGCAATGGAATCGTCTGTAAAGCCCTTAAAATCACATGTTGATTCCAGAGTAGAGTTCCATCCAGTTGAACACCGAGTGTTACTTAGTTCGAGTGGAAGTTGTCCAGATTGTAGGTCATGATTTTGCTGGTTACGTTTAATAAAGCGATCTCGTCTTATGGAGTCAGCAACGACCGAGCATAACTTTCTCCTCCCCTTTATTCGCAAGTGTAATCCATGTCTTGTGTGATCACTCCTGACAAAGACACATTTCTTCACGGGCACCAACCTTGCAGTAGAGTTAGACAGGTCTTCCATTTTTTTAAACCAAGTTTTATTTATTTCCTTAATAGCTGTGTTAAAATTTGGATTATCAAACCTTAGGAAAATTCCAGGAAGCAAAATGTTGGTGTGATTACCTGTTTCCTCTATTTTGAATACTGAGTCATTAAATTGTTCAAAATCTTGACCCGTATGTTTAATGTCATTTGTACCTGCAATGATTACTGAGTAGTCCTTGTCCGTGAAATCAGAAGTGAGTTGATTTAGATTTTCAGTTACCTGCTGGAAATTTGCAGTCGGTTTAAAAATTGATGTTACAGTACCTCATAACCATCACCTAACTCCTGCTGCAGAAGCTCTCCGCAATGCCTACCTTGGCTATCAGCTAACAGAAGAACTTTAGGTTTATTACTTTGTTTTTTGTTTCTGGATGTATATTTTATTTTACTGTTTGACTCATTATTTTGAGTTTTTGGAGTACAATATTCATTTTCTTGTGTTTGGGTTGTCACTTCATTTGTTTTGGGTTGGGTGACGGTTGGGGTTGGTTTAGTCACATTTAGACTATCACTCATCAAAAGAGACAATACCGCATTGTCTGTCACAAATGCCCTATTATTGAGTACATATGCAAGACTTGCTCTCTTTTTAATTAAGTCTATATCTGTTATATGCAGTTTTTCCACTAGCTACATTTTTATGTCACTATTACTGTCAATGGCTTTTTTAATTAGCCATTCCACAAAGATTATGGCAAAAACTCCACAGTCATAACTGTTGTTTTGTTTTGGTCCTTTAACCTCAATTATACTAGGTTTAGTAGGTTTGCCATAGTTTTCCGATAAATAAGCCACAAGCTTGCACGCAGTAGTTTCAGCTGCGCTTGCATTGTGACTTTTCATCAATGAGTCCAGGTGGTAGAATTTTTTTGTTTCCTTTTTATAAATCAAAACGCTCCAGTGAGAGCCTTGTTCGCCGATTGGGTACCGTTGCTGGGAGTCGTTAACAAGTATTATCAATACCTCTTTTGTAGTTATATCTAATGGGTCCAAAAAGTGGTGAAACTCACTAACACTTTTTATAGCGTGACTAATGATCGGGTTTATAATCAACCAAGATTTATCCCATAAGAATCTGTCAGTAGGGGGCAATAGCCAATTCAAAACCAGCAAGGGCGACGTGAGGATGCGAGGATGCAACCCCCCGTGACCTTGACCTTTGACCCCCCCGTCACGTGAACCCCCCCCGATGACGTCACCCTCCCGTCAACCCCCCCCCATGACGTCATCCCCCCGTAACCCGGTCAAGGACAACGAGGAAAAAATTCGAAAATTAATAACTAGCCTATTTACCCACCGATTCCCACGGGACTTTTTCCACAGTGTAGACCTACCCTCAAGGAAGCGAATGACGAAAGAACCCCATAGATCCACTATCAAACAAGCCCGCTATTAATTTATAACCGCGTTTTCCTTATGGGATCTCGGCTGTTTACCGACCGATTTTGACGAAACCTCACCACATGTCGGGCGGCGGCCTAAGTAAACCATCGCTTAAAGAAAATTTAAAATCCACCGTTAAACGGGCCCGCTATTAATTTTTAAACGCGTTTTCCTTATGGGATCTCGGCTGTTTACCGACCGAATTTGATGTAACTTCACTACATGTTGTGTGCCGGCTTAGCCAAACCAAACTGCAAGCGGCTCCGCGACGTCACGTGTCGAGGCGCGTGCTAGGGCCTACGTTACCGCCCGGAGCTGTTTACTCATCAGCGACCTTCTAGAAGCTTCTCCCAGGTACAGAAAATCCCCAAGGACAAACCAACATGCACAACTGTGATGGCGTCATAGTTTTCCTGGAACCAGTAGCGATAACGTATTCCGAGAATTGTTTACCACCCGGACTTGTTTACCCATTACCGAGCTTCTAGAAGCTTATCCCGGATATGGAAAATTCCCCGCTTATTGCGCAATAGAAGCTTCTCTCTCGCGTTTCTAGAAGCTTCTAGAAAGTTCGCCGGAGCGCGCGACATGGGTATAAAACCGAGGCTTGGCCACGCGCGCGCGACCTCAGTGTTGTTCGAGACGTCACCATGAACGGAAGCGGCGCCGGCGTAGTAGAAGTGGACCAAACGATCCGCTCTTTCCTAGAGGAGCTGAACGCAATGGACGAGAACGCCAACACACCGTCAGTACAGCAACAGCAGGGATGCGCGTCAAAGAAGAGGAAGCCCGATGGGTGGACTGTAAAGAGGAAGGAAGTGCCTATCGATTCCCCGACACTGTGCTGGTCTGCTGGCGGATGCCAGTATACTGTGAAGATCCCCACCAACAGCGGTGATGTATTGTTGAAGATGAACATGTTTAAAGGAGGTCGCCCCACATTCAGTTGCGGCCTGTACTTGGACGAGGAGCGAAACGATGAAATCTGTATATGTCTAACGGACCTGCTATCCAGATTGCAAAACATATAGCTGACAAATAGCGAGACCGGAGAGCCAAGATACGACGGGATCACTAGGACCGCTACTCCTCTACCCGCCTGGTGAAAGACCAATTGCGTCATCCCAGGGAAAACCAAGAGGAACGTACACTCCAGGCGTGCTATCCGTTAAACGAGAAAGAGCGTGGAAACTTCCACTAAGCAGTTGATAACTTAGACGCTTCTAGAACAATCCACATGTTTACGCGATAAAGCTTTCCATTACGTCACCCACCGGGTATCTTTCCTAGAACCGAGCGAGTAGTTACGTCATCATGTTTTTGACGCGTGCGAGTCGGCACGTAGGCGCCGTCTATAAAAGGCGACTCGGTGGTGAGAGCCAGTCATTCTGCATCCAGCCACACCATACTTAGCACGGACCAGAAGATGGACCTCAGGACAGCCCTCAATAGCTCCAAGGCTGCGGGTTACACTCGCATCGCAGACCTACAGGACAACGCGGTGTTTCCAATTCGCTCGTTTGAGCGAGCGGACACACCGTACGGAGAGGTGGTTATGGCCACCTTGGAGGGTCTTGCCGAGGACGACCCGATTCGCATCTACATGCCTCGGCGGTACCTTGCAGTCCTGGACGATAACACCATCACACAGTACAACGTTGGCGTGGGGCCGAGGATGAGCCTTGTGAAGAGGAGCGGCCCTCCTGGCAGCAAAGGCCCTCTCCTCGAATTTGTGTAAATAAATGGAATACCCTATTTCCTTGTTTCCCTTCACAATTGAAAAAATAAAAGTAAAAATCAAATAAAAAAAAGGAAGAAATAAAAACAATTTAGTTATTGTAAACATGCAGCTGCCAGTATTTAGTATGGTCATATATCCATCCACTGCCTTCTGATTGAAATTTGTGTAAAGATGTGTCGATTTTTAAAAGTGAATTTTCAATTTGTGTCCTTAATTGTGCTTTCTCAATTGATAAATTAGTTAAACTTCGAAAGTTAGCAATAGTTTCTTTATCAATTAATAATTCACCATTCTTACTAACTGTGTGTTTGATAAATTTCACTCTCCTAATAAGAATCCATTTTATTGGTAAAGGACATGATTGAAGGGTGTTTAATATATCCACGGACTCACCTTGAAACTTAAACACATTATATGGTCGCTTGTCACATCGTAGGTGGTGGCGTTTCTTGTCACGGGTGATGACTCTCTTACACACATTACAAGTATTGTGGTTCTCTAGCATATGCATTTTAAAATTGCTATTGTCAAATATTTGATGACATATTTTACAAATTTTAGGAATAACTTTGTGGATGTTACGATAGTGTCTGATTAAATTACTTCTTTTGGAGCAGGGCACAGAACAGACTGCACAGGACAACATGTTCGAATTAAATAAATTTTGAGATGACATTACTCTGTTTTTTATAAACAAAATTACCATTTCTAATGTTAGATTAGACAAATCATTTAACAATGGTTTTAAATTATATTTTACTTTAACAAATTTAATTTACGAATATGAGAGTTCAAAAATTACCATTTTTAATGTTAAATTAGACAAAATCATTTAACATTGGTTTTAAATTATATACTTTAACAAGTTTAATTTACGAATATGAGAGTTCAAAAATTACCATTTTAATTTTAAATTAGACAAAATCATTTAACATTGGTTTTAAATTATATTTTACTTTAACAAGTTTAATTTAAAACATGAAGTTAAAGATGTGTGAAACCAGCGTCAGTGCGGCTGAACTGTTTGTTTGGACTGGATACGTCTTCACACTGTACAATATCATTTTATAAATAAAACTGCCATTTTGAAACTATCAATCTACATATTCAATTAGAACAGATAATTTAATATTTAAAGTCTAAAATTCAAAACATATTTTACTTTAATATTTAGTTTGATCAAAGTACAAATAATTTTCAAAACACATTTAACTTTGAAGTGTAAGATAATTGTTGCACCCTAAATTAATATCCTTAAAGCATCCTAAGAGGATCATTTGGTGATGGGAGTGACTATTAGATCACTAGTAATTTTGTATCTCCCAATTCAATAGTTATGTTTTACGATTACAGTTTTGAAATGGAGAATTAAATTAGTAAATGGTGAATTGGAAGTATGATTTACAAATGAGAATTTAAATATGAAAATCTATTTTAAAATTTAATTTGGAAATGCAGCTGTTACATTTGAAATATGATTTATAAATGGATATTTAAATATGGAAATATATTTTCAAATTTAATTTGGAAATGCAGTTGTCACATTCGAAATATGATTTACAAATGGATATTTAAATATGGAAATCTATTTTAAAATTTAATTTGGAAATTGTGAATTGGAAGTATGATTTACAAATGAGAATTTAAATATGAAAATCTATTTTAAAATTTAATTTGGAAATGCAGTTGTCACATTCGAAATATGATTTACAAATGGATATTTAAATATGGAAATCTATTTTAAAATTTAATTTGGAAATGCGGTTGTCACATTCGAAATATGATTTACAAATGGATATTTAAATATGGAAATCTATTTTAAAATTTAATTTGGAAATGTGGCTGTTACATTCGAAATATGATTTACAAATATTAGGAAAGCTATTTCACAATTTTCGGAGCGATTATAAAAAATGATGGATTAACAGTCAGTTGTGATTGTCCTCCGCTGAAGACATCATCTACACTTTAGCTACAACTAACTACCGTCGCTAACACTCCCTCATTATCAGCTAACATAGTCGGAGTCCTAGGTGCGAAGACACCGGGCCCAGTGACGGGAGAGGTGACGCGTGCAGTGCTCGGCGTGGTGACGTCATCCAGTGCTGCTCGCCGCCTCGAGGTCGTGTCACTGTTGAGAGGTCCTGGGTCCTGGGATGTTGAACAATAGAGATAATGTTGTCGGTAGCTTCTTATATACACGTCGAGAGGCTGGATTTTCAATTTAACCAGGAAATTACCTCATAGCTAATTCTGGCCAAGGCTGGTCGCCCACTGACACACATGCGTGACCGGCCTTGCCGTCATGGTCAGTGTGTCAGTGGGCAGCGGTGTGGATCGTTGCGTGTGTAGGCACGCGTGGAGAATCCCAGGACTTTGGCGTCATGGTCAGTGTGGGTCGTTGCGGTTGGTGTGTGTTTTAATTACAAAAATCAGTAAATTGGCAGTTTTAATTCGACCGTAATAGTTAATTTGGGATTTATTAATGCATTAGATAAATTTCAGACAAATCCAAAGTTAAATTTTTAATATAGAGGATAGAGGATGGGGAAAATGTATTTAAGGCAAGGGTACTAGTACAGGAAACTTGTGTAAGGCGGGAGCTGGTGTCGGCGCAAAAACGGCTCCCCATAAGAATAACATGGTAAAAAAGCGCCGAAAGTGGCTTCTCCCCGGTAGTTCTCCTCTACTTACAGTTGTAATACCATACAAGATTCTCTAACTTTACTTAAGATCGGAACAATTGTGATCGGTCGATAATTCTCAGGATTTTTAATATCCCCTTTTTTAAATATGGGTGTGACCTTTGAAAACTTTAAACAATCAGGAAAAAATACCTTGGATGAAAATTAAATTAATTATAAAGGTTAATGGTGATAAAATTGCATCTATAATATTTTTGATTACATATTTTGATATACCAAAAATGTCTTCAATGCGAGAAGTGCTCATTTTGTTAACCACATTTTGTACATCTAATTCAGTAATGGGTTTCCACTCAATATTATTACTTGGTAGTGGTAACTGAGAGTAAAAGTTGTCTAAATACTTCTTATATGCTTCACCGTTAACATTTGAATTATCACCACTGACTACATCTAAAGATACGTTCACAAACAAATAATTTAATTCATTTGGACTAATAGGTACTGATGACTCATTAACATTCACCATGTTACAATCTTTTTTAGCAATTGACCAAGCAGCTTTACACTGATTTTTGATTTAGCAATAAATTTGTCATTAGCTTCAATTTTTGCCTTTGTAATAGCTTGATTGTATTGTTTTTTTAAAACGATTGTAACATTCCTTATCCTCTAAGTTTTGAGTATTCTTCCACTTATCATATAGACTTAAAAGTTGTCAACGCATTTGTTCTAACTCTACAGTAAACCAATTGATTAGATTATCTTTTTTTGCTTCTTAATAACAGATACTTTTGGACAGCAGAAATTAAAATATGTAGTTAAAATATTTAAAAATATGTCCATAACATAATTTACATTACAATTATTATAGATCAAACTATTTCACTCAATAATACTTAAACATTTTTTGGTGTCATTCAACCTAGCTTCATTGATAAGTCGTTTTGTATAAGGCTTATTAGGTTCCTTAGACTTTACTAAGTGATTTTGCAGGTCAGTAAGTGATTCATTGGCAAAGACAAATTAAACCCAGACTCCTGCATGATCTGATAGTATATTTTGTTTCAACAATGAAACATGAAAATATTTAGCAGAGATATTGGTTGCAATATTATCTAAACATGCGTTACCCCTGGTGAGAAAAACGTTTGAACAATACAAATCAAAAGATCTTAAGACATTTAAATACTCAAGAGTGTGAGGATCTAGCGACTTAAGGATGTCTACATTTAAGTCACCTGCCAGCAGTAAATATTGAGGTCTAAGATTATCACAAGTTATGTGTTTCAACAAACTTTCAAGGCTACTTAAAAAATCTTTAAACTTAGAATCTGGAGTACGATGGATACAAAGAATTATGACATTAGGGAACCTTAACCTAATAGCAGTTGCCTCACAAACAGATTCCTGGCAGAAAGAATAAATATAAATACAATCATAAGGTATGTTCTCTTTGATCATAATAGAAGAGCCACCATACGGACGATCTCTACAAAAGAAGCCCGCCAAGACGAAACTCTCAGGAACATACAGCGCAATTTCCTCTTCACAAAGCCAGTGTTCATTTAAACATATGACATCAGTAGATTCTTCCAATAGAATAGCCTCCAGTTGGTACAGTTTGTGTGTTAATGATTGAACATTAAAGGTACATACATTTAAAGTAGGTCCAGATATTAATTGGCTGGCAGATAAATAAGAATCAGTCCGATCTACAAAATAAGACGGGTTGTTCACTGTACCACGTTCACCTGTAAAAAACTTTGCTGAGCCTCAGCATTATTACACTGATTAGATGTTGTTACACTGGTATCTAAGTTTTGCACACTGTTAGTTATATGTTATAGAGGTTGAGTATCCGCAATGGAATCGTCTGTAAAGCCCTTAAAATCACATGTTGATTCCAGAGTAGAGTTCCATCCAGTTGAACACCGAGTGTTACTTAGTTCGAGTGGAAGTTGTCCAGATTGTAGGTCATGATTTTGCTGGTTACGTTTAATAAAGCGATCTCGTCTTATGGAGTCAGCAACGACCGAGCATAACTTTCTCCTCCCCTTTATTCGCAAGTGTAATCCATGTCTTGTGTGATCACTCCTGACAAAGACACATTTCTTCACGGGCACCAACCTTGCAGTAGAGTTAGACAGGTCTTCCATTTTTTTAAACCAAGTTTTATTTATTTCCTTAATAGCTGTGTTAAAATTTGGATTATCAAACCTTAGGAAAATTCCAGGAAGCAAAATGTTGGTGTGATTACCTGTTTCCTCTATTTTGAATACTGAGTCATTAAATTGTTCAAAATCTTGACCCGTATGTTTAATGTCATTTGTACCTGCAATGATTACTGACTAGTCCTTGTCCGTGAAATCAGAAGTGAGTTGATTTAGATTTTCAGTTACCTGCTGGAAATTTGCAGTCGGTTTAAAAATTGATGTTACAGTACCTCATAACCATCACCTAACTCCTGCTGCAGAAGCTCTCCGCAATGCCTACCTTGGCTATCAGCTAACAGAAGAACTTTAGGTTTATTACTTTGTTTTTTGTTTCTGGATGTATATTTTATTTTACTGTTTGACTCATTATTTTGAGTTTTTGGAGTACAATATTCATTTTCTTGTGTTTGGGTTGTCACTTCATTTGTTTTGGGTTGGGTGACGGTTGGGGTTGGTTTAGTCACATTTAGACTATCACTCATCAAAAGAGACAATACCGCATTGTCTGTCACAAATGCCCTATTATTGAGTACATATGCAAGACTTGCTCTCTTTTTAATTAAGTCTATATCTGTTATATGCAGTTTTTCCACTAGCTACATTTTTATGTCACTATTACTGTCAATGGCTTTTTTAATTAGCCATTCCACAAAGATTATGGCAAAAACTCCACAGTCATAACTGTTGTTTTGTTTTGGTCCTTTAACCTCAATTATACTAGGTTTAGTAGGTTTGCCATAGTTTTCCGATAAATAAGCCACAAGCTTGCACGCAGTAGTTTCAGCTGCGCTTGCATTGTGACTTTTCATCAATGAGTCCAGGTGGTAGAATTTTTTTGTTTCCTTTTTATAAATCAAAACGCTCCAGTGAGAGCCTTGTTCGCCGATTGGGTACCGTTGCTGGGAGTCGTTAACAAGTATTATCAATACCTCTTTTGTAGTTATATCTAATGGGTCCAAAAAGTGGTGAAACTCACTAACACTTTTTATAGCGTGACTAATGATCGGGTTTATAATCAACCAAGATTTATCCCATAAGAATCTGTCAGTAGGGGGCAATAGCCAATTCAAAACCAGCAAGGGCGACGTGAGGATGCGAGGATGCAACCCCCCGTGACCTTGACCTTTGACCCCCCCGTCACGTGAACCCCCCCCCGATGACGTCACCCTCCCGTCAACCCCCCCCCATGACGTCATCCCCCCGTAACCCGGTCAAGGACAACGAGGAAAAAATTCGAAAATTAATAACTAGCCTATTTACCCACCGATTCCCACGGGACTTTTTCCACAGTGTAGACCTACCCTCAAGGAAGCGAATGACGAAAGAACCCCATAGAACCACTATCAAACAAGCCCGCTATTAATTTATAACCGCGTTTTCCTTATGGGATCTCGGCTGTTTACCGACCGATTTTGACGAAACCTCACCACATGTCGGGCGGCGGCCTAAGTAAACCATCGCTTAAAGAAAATTTAAAATCCACCGTTAAACGGGCCCGCTATTAATTTTTAAACGCGTTTTCCTTATGGGATCTCGGCTGTTTACCGACCGAATTTGATGTAACTTCACTACATGTTGTGTGCCGGCTTAGCCAAACCAAACTGCAAGCGGCTCCGCGACGTCACGTGTCGAGGCGCGTGCTAGGGCCTACGTTACCGCCCGGAGCTGTTTACTCATCAGCGACCTTCTAGAAGCTTCTCCCAGGTACAGAAAATCCCCAAGGACAAACCAACATGCACAACTGTGATGGCGTCATAGTTTTCCTGGAACCAGTAGCGATAACGTATTCCGAGAATTGTTTACCACCCGGACTTGTTTACCCATTACCGAGCTTCTAGAAGCTTATCCCGGATATGGAAAATTCCCAGCTTATTGCGCAATAGGCCATCTCTCGCGTTTCTAGAAGCTTCTAGAAAGTTCGCCGGAGCGCGCGACATGGGTATAAAACCGAGGCTTGGCCACGCGCGCGCGACCTCAGTGTTGTTCGAGACGTCACCATGAACGGAAGCGGCGCCGGCGTAGTAGAAGTGGACCAAACGATCCGCTCTTTCCTAGAGGAGCTGAACGCAATGGACGAGAACGCCAACACACCGTCAGTACAGCAACAGCAGGGATGCGCGTCAAAGAAGAGGAAGCCCGATGGGTGGACTGTAAAGAGGAAGGAAGTGCCTATCGATTCCCCGACACTGTGCTGGTCTGCTGGCGGATGCCAGTATACTGTGAAGATCCCCACCAACAGCGGTGATGTATTGTTGAAGATGAACATGTTTAAAGGAGGTCGCCCCACATTCAGTTGCGGCCTGTACTTGGACGAGGAGCGAAACGATGAAATCTGTATATGTCTAACGGACCTGCTATCCAGATTGCAAAACATATAGCTGACAAATAGCGAGACCGGAGAGCCAAGATACGACGGGATCACTAGGACCGCTACTCCTCTACCCGCCTGGCGAAAGACCAATTGCGTCATCCCAGGGAAAACCAAGAGGAACGTACACTCCAGGCGTGCTATCCGTTAAACGAGAAAGAGCGTGGAAACTTCCACTAAGCAGTTGATAACTTAGACGCTTCTAGAACAATCCACATGTTTACGCGATAAAGCTTTCCATTACGTCACCCACCGGGTATCTTTCCTAGAACCGAGCGAGTAGTTACGTCATCATGTTTTTGACGCGTGCGAGTCGGCACGTAGGCGCCGTCTATAAAAGGCGACTCGGTGGTGAGAGCCAGTCATTCTGCATCCAGCCACACCATACTTAGCACGGACCAGAAGATGGACCTCAGGACAGCCCTCAATAGCTCCAAGGCTGCGGGTTACACTCGCATCGCAGACCTACAGGACAACGCGGTGTTTCCAATTCGCTCGTTTGAGCGAGCGGACACACCGTACGGAGAGGTGGTTATGGCCACCTTGGAGGGTCTTGCCGAGGACGACCCGATTCGCATCTACATGCCTCGGCGGTACCTTGCAGTCCTGGACGATAACACCATCACACAGTACAACGTTGGCGTGGGGCCGAGGATGAGCCTTGTGAAGAGGAGTGGCCCTCCTGGCAGCAAAGGCCCTCTCCTCGAATTTGTGTAAATAAATGGAATACCCTATTTCCTTGTTTCCCTTCACAATTGAAAAAATAAAAGTAAAAATCAAATAAAAAAAAGGAAGAAATAAAAACAATTTAGTTATAAGAGCCGAGGTGACGGTGCACGGTGGTCAGTAGACGCCATGGACTTGAAGTGGAAACACCCGTTCACCACCATCGTGGCCGGGCCCTTGGGCAGCGGCAAGTCGCACTTCGTGGCTCGCTTCAAAGGGCACGCCGACCGCATGTGCGATACGCGGTTCGCCCGTATCACCTGGCACTATGGCAGCGGTGGCGCCGGTGGTGGCAAGCGCAGTGTGTGGTGGTGGACCCTGCCGTGTGCTACGTAGCCGGTCCGCCAGACCTCGAGGACTACGACGGTAGCGAGCCTACTCTGGTTATCGTCGACGACATGATGCGCGAGGCTGGCCCGGGCGTGGCGGACCTATTTACTAAGGGCTCGCACCACCGCAACATGAGCGTGATCTTCGTCCCGCAAAACCTGTTTCACCAGGGCAGAGGCCAGCGCGACATCTCGCTAAACGCTCACTACATCGTGTGTTTCAATAACCCGAGAGACCGAGCTCAAATCAAACACCTGGCCCGCCAGGTATTCCCGGAAAACCCCAAATTCGTGGAGGAGGCTTACGTGGACGCCACGCGCGACCCGCACGCCTACCTGCTCATAGACCTGAAACAATCCAAACCTGAAGAGATGCGCGTACGTTCGGCCATTTTCCCAGACGACCCGGTAAACTACGTGTACCTGCCCGAGATGAAGTGATAAATAGGCCGATCGCGCGCGCGCGTCAACGTCAGTCAGCATGGTGCAACGCTTGAAGAAGGACGTTGATCTGCTGAAGGCTCCAATACACGCTACGCCAAAAGAACGCAAGGCCCTGTTAAAAGCGTGCGACAAGAGTCGCTTCAAGTCGTTGTGTGAGTGCGCGTATAACGTGCTACGCGGAAACGTACCGCTTTCCCCCTACCTCAATCGCAAATTGAGCAAACACAAAGAGGCGCTCAGACAGCTGGTAAAACGCGGCGAGGGTTGGACCAAGAAGCGGCGCTACCTCGTCCAACGGGGCGGTGGAATCCTCCTACCTTTGTTGTTGGACGCTGTTCTGCCCGTTCTAGCGCAGAAGCTAATCGGACATGGAGTACGCTTGGAAAATGAGGTTGTACCGGAGGAGCTCGTAGAGCGGATGCGCGAGGGGCCCAGCGGTGGTGGCGCTGCCAGTGTTACCAAGCCGTCCAGCCTGGACGTCGAGATGCATCGTATATTGAGCGACAAGCGGCTGGACGATACCGAGAAGTGGAAACAGTACCAACAGGTGTTGCAGCGGTTCCTGCACTTCTCCGCGGCCAAGCGTCAGCCTATAGGCCTACCCATCTTCCGGGAGGAAGAAACGAGCGAGGAGCCCAGCCGCACGCAACGCGAGTCCGTCACCCTAGTGGAGGAGATCGTGGAAACATTCCCCAAGATCTACAAGACAGAATGATGCGCGCAGCCTGTTGCGGTTCATGAACCGCCGAGGTAGTCCCATCACCTGGGACTCTGACTGGGGCGTGTACGTGAACGGTCAGAAGATCACCGGCACTAACATAATAGATGTCCTACACGCCATAGTGAGATTGCGAAAGCTCGACAGCGTACCTCCCGGTTGGGAAGATGTGATGAGCACGTTGAGAGACATGAACGTGCCCAAACAACATGTGGGTAACTCCGCGGCGTTGGCGTTTCTAGGCGTGGACACCACGTCGAGCCCCTCGGGAAGCGCTATAGCTACGTCCACACCCGTACCGCCGAGGATTACACCGATGCCAGAACGCCTAAGACCGAGGCCCCAACCAGCTGTCAGGCGAAAGATATTAACGGGGGATACCGGCAGGGAGCGGTCTTTGGACAATTGGGAGCCGTTCGATACGCTCTAATGGAAAAACTGTACTACGACCCAAGCCAGCCCGGTTCCCTCGACGGGGTGGCCAGTCTGGCCAGAGCCGTGCGCCTACAAAAACGCCGGGTTGCCGACTGGCTGCGCACCCAGGACGCGTACACGCTGCACAGGCCGGCGCGCAATCGGTTTCCCCGCAACCGCTACGTCATGTTCGGGCCTCGCGAACTGTGGTAGGTGGACCTGAACGACATGCGCGGCCCGAGGCCGTTGCAACGACGGAGTCAACTTCCTGCTGACTGTGATCGACGTATTCAGCAAGCGGCTGTTCGCGATACCGCTGAGGAGGAAAAGCGGACAAGAGGTGGCGGCGACGTTTGAGAGGATATTCGCCGAGGCGACTCCTCGCCGTCTACAGACCGACAAGGGGACAGAGTTCACCGGGGCCGCTACCAAGCGAGTGTTCAAGAGTCACGGTGTCACGTACGTCACCACGCAGAACCCCGACGTGAAGGCGGCGGTAGTGGAGCGAGTGAACCGCACGCTCAAGACCCGCATGTGGCGCTACATGACCTACAAAAACACGTATCGCTAAATGGACGTGTTTGACAGGCTTGTGGACGCCTACAACCGCAGTCCGCACAAGAGCCTGGGCGGTGGCCTGTGACCCGTGGACGTGGACAGCGGTGGTGGACAAACGGTGTACAAGGCGTGGCGTCACATGTACGGAAAAGCGATCCGGTGGCGCAAGCCCAGGTTCGAGCCGGGTGACTCGGTGCGCATAGCCAAAGAGAAGGGCACGTTTGCTAAAGGTTACGAGACCAATTGGAGTAAGGAGCTGTTCGTGGTAGACCGCGTATTCGGGTCGCTTCCCCTGCCCCTGTACGTGTTGCGCGACCTTAACGGTACGCCGCTGGAAGGGCGCTTCTACGAGCACGAGATGCAAAAGGTAACAGTCGCCCCGGACCGCCTGTACCAAATAGATAAAATACTGGACACTAAAGGGCGAGGCCGCAGTAAGCGCTACTTGGTCAAGTGGGTCAGTTACGGAGAGGACTTCAACTCGTGGGTACCCGCATCCGAAGTGCAACAGCTACTATGATGACGAAGCGCAGACAGCTGTACCTGATGTTGCCCAGCAACAGCTCCATGAACTACTATCCAAACAACACCGTGCCTAATTACATCACCCATCTACCGTCAGTCGTACGATTGGGTGGTGGCGGCGAATGGGAAGTCGCTTTAGTCGAGGCCCATTACCCGTGCTCGTTTGTCACAGTGGGCGAGGACGCTCGCGTATATCTCTACACTAGGGATGACACCGACAAACCTGTACTGACCGCTGTAAAAGTGGAAGCCGGAAACTATAAAGACATCGATGAACTGGTTAACGCCATCAACGCTATTCCAAAATTGAACCTGTACCAATGCCAGTTCGAGTACGACAAGGAGACCGGGAAGGTGGAATTGATCTCGATAGACCAGACTGTGACGCAACTGGAATTTAGCCCCACCCTAGCGTTACAGTTGGGATACGATGCGCACAGTGTGGATTTGATCAAACATAGAAAAGCTATAACACCACCCAACTTATTGGCGGGGATCCCTTCACACATGTACGTGTACTGCGATCTAGTCGAACCGCAGCTAGTAGGTGACACGGTAGCGCCCTTGTTAAAGATTGTAAACATCGACAGTAAAAACTACACCTACGGCGCGAGTACCACTGTGCATTTCACCGACCCTCACTACGTGCCGCTGATGAAGAGCTCTTTCGATAGCGTAGAAATCGATTTAAGGGACATCGTCGGACACCACCTGCCATTCCGCTTCGGGACTACGTGCATGAAGCTTCACCTGCGCAGAGAGCAGCAGCAGCAATGAACCCGAACGACTCTTATCTGGCGTACTACCGCCAACAGCAGTCGGGGCACGGAGTGTCCTCAGTATTCAGAGGAGCCGCTTTCCAACGCGGTCACGGCATCGGCAGTTTCCTAGGCGGGCTGATGCGTACAGTTGTCCCATTGATCAGGTCCGGCGCATCGGCGCTGGGCAGGGAGGCGCTGAGGTCCGGTGTGGGCTTCCTGGGCGACATGGTGGCGGGCACAGCCGACCCCCAAGTCGCGGCCAACGCCCGACTCAGGCAGTTTACCGGGTCACTGAAACGCAAGGCCGATGAAAAACTGGATCGCGTGCTGAGTGGCGGCGGTGCCTATAAGAGGAGGCGCGTACAGCGAGTGACCCCTCAGTCTCTGGCTAAACTTCTTGGAACGAAGACTATATCTAAGAAGAAACAGAAGCCCGCAACACACGTCAATAGGAAGATCGTTGTGCGACGCTGGAAGAAGAGCGAGAGGACCGCGAAGGACATTTTTGGATAATGGCGTTTCTACATCAGAAGTCGTGCGAGTGTGTCAAGACCGAGTTGGATCTGTTCTCGCTGCCGCCGATGCAGACCAGTATAGAGAGCGGTAAATGGGTGCAGTACAAGCCCGTCTCCTCCCTGGCAGACGACTCGCCCGTGGAGTTCATAGTTCCGGGTCACGGGGACGAGTACACGGATCTGTCACAGACGCTACTGCATGTGAAAGCCACCATCAGATCGGCAAACGGAGACGCCATAACGGGCGATCAAGTGATAAAAGAGGTGGGCCCGGTTAACAACTGGCTGCACTCGCTGTTCAGTCAAGTGGACCTGTATCTGAATAACAAACTGGTGTCCCCTCAGAACAACACGTACGCCTATCGCGCCTACCTGGAGAACCTGTTGTCCTACGGTGGTGACGCCAAGAAATCGCACCATACCGCGGAGCTGTTCTTCGAGGACTACGCCGGGTACATGGACAATACTGAGGAGGATAATTCCGGGCTCAAGGCGCGGAGGGCGTATATCAAGGGCAGCCGTTACGCGGACATGGTCGGACATCTGCACGTAGACCTGTGCAACCAGGACAAGTTCATGTTGAACGGCGTGGAGATGCGCTTTCGCTTGATCAGGTCGCGGAACTCGTTCTCCATCATGTCCAAAACCGTGACAGACTACAAGGTGGACATCGCCGAAGTTAACCTGTTTATGCACCGCTGTAAGATTAACCCGAGCATGCTGTTGGCTCACAGCATGACGCTGGAGTCGGGCACGGCCAAATACCCCATCACGCGCGTGGAAGTGAAAACCATCACGCTACCCGCCGGTATCAGCAACAAGACTCTGGACAGCGTGTTTCTGTGTCAACTGCCGAAACGCGTTAAGGCGGTCCCACACTACTCGCGAACACGCCCGAACATTCGGCCAAACTCCGAATGTTCGGAGTATTCGCGAGAAGTGTGGGAGCTGCGCGAACTTTGAATACGGGACCGAATGTTCAGTGAACGTTCAGTGAACATTCGGGCGAATGTTCAGCCGAACATTCCGACGAATATTCCGCAGGCTCCCACACTGTTCGCGAACATGCATTATTGTATCACTGCATCATTGATAGTCATCGATCTTGTTCTACTGAGACAATACTATAAAACATGCGTATTTATTTGTATGCGTACCGTATTTATTTGTTGTGCTTTCAAGTAAGTATTGAATACCACTTAAGTGGACATTGGTAATGAATAATCAATAATTAAATGTCAATCTCTAGTTGTACTGAGATACTATGCGTATGTCAGTTATAATTATAGCTATGAATAAAAAAATTGTGTAAATTTAAGTTTTGTTTTAAGGCACAGGGGGTTGACATTTATTAGTATACTGTCGACGGATTCTGCAGGATTCAGGGCTTGAGTCACTTCTTCAACTCAGCTGCACTATTTTGTCAGTGTGTTGAGGCAATGTGTTGTTTCAAATCATTCAGTTCATACAATCACTTGCGTTTTCGCGACAGCAGATTGACGCCAACCTCAATAATGGACATTTTAATTAATTGTTTATAGACGATACAAATAAATCCTTTAATACGGAACCCTTAATTATTGTCCCTACATATCCTTTATTTAAATAGTAGTTGATTTTCTTCCACTCTCCATAATCAGAGCCGGTCTCAGTGGTGAAGGGGGGACAACTACTCAAGGAGAAAAAAACATTTGTTTGTGGTCACAACACCCAAACGTATCTTTTTTTCAAATTAATGTAAGTCTGTCATCTAAGTTGAGTAAATGACAGTGGAATCGATTTAATTTACCTCAAGTATTTATCAAGAGATAAGAAGTTTCCAAGAAAATTGCATCGCCGGGGTAAGAATCGCATCGGCGGCGTGGTACAGGTGCACAACCAGTCTGTCATTCCCACGTTGAAATTTTTCCCGAAAAGAATAGTTTTTTGAGCTATCTCTTGACTAATATTATTGTTCAGTATATTCCTTATTGTAAGAACTTGTAAAAGCTTGACTGTTAATGAACTTAATATATAAATGTTTATGCCGGATAATAAAATAATGTCCAATGTTTGTTAACCTTTTTTTTATAATGAATTATACTATCTTATACATAAAAATAAAAATAAAGAAATTCCTTAAGGGTACTCAGTTGAAAAATGTTTCATTTGATTATTATCTTATACATGTATAAAATAAAGATGGTGACTGTCTGTCGACTTGTCTGTTCCGTTTCAACGTCCCATCTTAGCAATCCCTTAATTAGGGCTTCGCCCCAGTCACCCTTAAAGTTACAACGTTCCTCTTATGGGCAAGAGGTTTAATGATTCAGGTGAGTACTTAAACAGATGTTTACAGTAGGATTTTAATCAGCTCTGCAAAATACTGGTGTCATCTAGTACTTGATATATTTATATTTGATTTTTTACTTCGTAAAAAATAGGCTTCTCCTATTTTCGTTGGTTTCTTCTACACGACTAAATTCTACACCTTTTATAATTTATTACATCAGGAGAAGACATATTTACTCGATGTTAATTATTTGCCAACAAACGAAAACATTGTTATTAATGTATGATTATCATGAATTAATTATAAACAAGTCAAATACAAAGCGTTTCCTTGTGAACACTGAAGGCAGAGTGGTCAACGATGGACGATCGCCGCGTCAACGCCCAAACTAGCGTTATTACAGCTGATTTCCAACAATTGTTTATAACCAGCTGATTAACAAAATCAAACAGGGGTGTATCTGCTATTGCAGAAAAAATACGACTGTAGATGCAACAACAGTGACATTATCAGTAGAGTTGTCCATTTTTCACGACAATGCTCGTTGGACACGACGGACAATGCGCAAACAGCTGATTGGAATTTATTTATGTTCGAGGGAATGTTCGCCCGAACATTCCCCCGAATGTTCGGTGGGTGTTCGCGAGAAGTGTGGGAGCTTCATCAGGGCGAACGTTCAGTGAATGTTCGGTAGAATGTTCGGCTGAATGTTCTGGAGAATGTTCGGCCGAATGTTCAGACGTGTTCGCGAGTAGTGTGGGACCGCCTTTATAGTCGGCCTGGTCAGCAATCAGGCGTTCAACGGAGACTACAAGAAGAACCCGTTCAACTTCACCCACTACGACACGAACTTCTTCGCGCTGTACGTGGACGGCGAGCAAGTGACGAGTAAGCTGCTTCAACCGCAGTACACGTTCAACCAGGAGTTGTGCGTGCTCGCCTACCACACGCTGTTCACCGGCACCGGCATCAATTTCTCAGACAGCGGTAACGATATCGGTCGCAACGAATATCCCTACTGATACTGCCTGATGGCGTTCAATCTGACACCCGATATGGCGTCCGGTCAACCCAGTTACTGGAACTTGGTGCGCACCGGTAACCTGCGCATAGAGATCGGTTTCACCAAAGCGCTGGCAGAGGCCGTCAACTGTATAGTGTACGCCGAGTTGGACAACGTCGTGGAAGTAGTACGCCACCGCAACGTGACTGTGGACTTTGGCGGGTAAACGAGTTGCCGCGCGCGCGCTCAAGGCCACCGTGCGGACCGTTAGGCGAAGGTGGCGCGCGCACGCGCGCGAGTTACAACCCGTCCATGGTCGCCCGTGAGCGGCGCGCGCGCTCAGATTAGTTTGGACAACCGTACGAGATGGACGTGCCGCCGCCGATCTACAACGAGCCACCGCCAGCGCGCTGTCATCACGGAAGCGTGGTGACGGACATGCAGTGTTTCAAAGACAGTGATAATGACTTTCTACTGAAAGAGGTCTGTGAGGTGGACGTGACTACCGGCACGCTACTCCTACATCACATCGCCCGCCCGCCCTTCAGCAAGGACCTCCTGACTCCCGAGAAACAGCGCGAGAGCGTCTGGCTCACGCACCACGGCTTGGAGTGGGACCAGAGAGACATCGTGTACGTCGCCCTGCTGGACAAGCTGCGCTCCTGCCTCATCCACTGCCCCTTGGTCTACGTCAAGGGATCGCAGAAGAGGGATTTATACAACGCCACCTCATAACCGAGCCCGCCACCACCGCCGCTCAGGACATGGACGATCTGGGCTGTGGGTCGCTCAACGGTCCGCTCGCCTACCGGACCCTGCGCTGTTGCCACCATAAGAGCTTCCTCAACCGTTGCGCCCTTCATAACTGTATCGTCTTACGGGACTGGCTCGTGGCTAACGACAGGCTGGACTCATCCGCCTCGAGCTGCCTGTGCTGCTTCCGCCCACGATGAATACCGTCCAGATTAGAGAATGCCTGGCGAGGATCCCCGGACTGAGGAACGTCGCGGTTTGCGCCTCTGACCAACTACCGGACGCGCCAGTAAAGCCTCTGACTGCCATCGTATCCAACACAGTGGCGCACACCAAGGGAGGCGAACACTGGGTGGCGTTTTACTGCTCGGAAGAGGACAGACTCGAGTACCTGGACAGCTACGGGAGGCCGCCATACCAGGCCGACTTTCAAAGGTTCCTGAGGTGCAACCCGCATCGCCGCCACTACATCTACAGCAGGTATCGGCTCCAGGGCTACGATACTTCTTTTTGCGGCTACTACTGCCTCACCTACCTGTACTGCCGGGCTGTTCTCCACACGTCACTCGGCGACTACGTCCAGCTCTTCGACCCTGCAGCTCCCGCCACCAACGACGCTCTGGTCCGCAGGCTCTTCCACTCCATATTCGCTTAAAACTAGTTTTTTCTTTTTTAAGGTTTTTTCCTTTTTTGTAATGTGTGTGTAACCTTATTACTGTTCAATACATGTCTCGCTATGATAAAGCTTGTGTTTTCATTTCTCCTTTCTCCTTACTAAATTTGGAAAAAATAAATTAGTAAAACCGAGACAGCGGGGCTGGACCTCAGGTTTATATACCAGCGGCACGTGCTACTGGCTGAGCCCCCGCCAATCGGCAGTGAGGGCCGCCAAAGAGGGCGCGGCATGACACACCTCGGACATCAGCAAGCCGCTGAGTAACTCAAGGGTGCACCCTCAAGCGTCAGCAAGCCGCTGGGCAATTCCTTCAGGGCCATCCCTGAAACCCACCGCCAATCGCTCCCGGTTGGCGGGGGCTTTTTAAGATGCACGGCTCGGGTCAAACGGCCCATAACGCCTTTCTCTCTCTCACACTTGAGTTATTCTAAGCCTAACGGCTTATGACTTTTAAGTGTGCAAAAGAGAGGAAATAAACAACTCGGGTTCATACTGTACATAAAGCTATTACCGTATAATTACTTACAATTACTATTTACAATTGTTCTTATAATTAATATGTACAACTAGAAGGGAAACTCTTCTTCCTCGTCCTCTTCGCCCTCAGGCTGGCGCTGTCCCTCCTCCTCTTCCTCACCGTCCACCTCCATCCGCTGTGGCTGCTCTCCTCTTCTCCTGGCTTGCTGTAGCGGCGGGATGTCCTTGTGCCCCCACGGTAGAGTGTGGATGCCGTCGGGGAGGACTAGCCGCTTGTCGTCAGCGGGACTGAGGCTCAGCTTGTCCACCTGCACGGTGTACTCAGTGCGAGTAAGACTGGAAACGGATGTTGGTGGTGTGCTTCAGGACCCCGTTGAATAGGCACTCCCTGTAGTCGTTGGGGTGAGGACGTTCTTCACAACGCCCATCGCCACCCCCTTGGCTCGCTTGAAATCCCTGCTGCCGCCTGTCGCCACGTCCTCGATGTCCAAAAAGTACAACTTGGACCGCAGGCCGAGGTACTCGAATAAGGACAGACCGTTGCACTCGTCCTTAAACTTTCCTATGACCTTGGCGTTGACGGGGCTGTAGCAGGGGTGGGACCTCGGGTAGCCGCTGGTGTCGAAATCGTCTAAGTGCTGCAACATCTTGGCGTAGATGTCCTGGGACACGATGTCAAAGACGAAGCTATCCGTGTCCATGTAGTCTACGGTGAGGCGGTCGCCGTAGCGCTCCTTCATCTTCTGCAGGAACTCGTACATGAGCCACTTGCTCAGCTCCAGGACGGACATGCCTATGTAGACAGGTTTGTCCAAAACGATATTGACTTTGGACAGATGCACCAGGGCCACGTCCTCCGTGTAGTACGTGCGGTCCAGGAAGTTGGTTTGGCAACGTACTTGGAGAACTTCTCCGGGGTACACACCGGCTTGACGTTGAGGCGCTTCCGAACATTCTCGATGGTTTTGCCGAAGACCGCGTTATTCATAAGCTTGAAGAAGTCTTGTTCAAACTTCGTTCTGGCCTTCTTCCGCAGCTCCGTGTTCATCAGGATGTACGGTTCTAACCACCACGACTGGCGAAACGAGATCGCTCTATTCACCGCGACCAGCTCCAATCCGTTTTGCAGCGCCTGCTGCAAGACCCTGTAATGGCAGATGAAGTACGCCTTGTCGTCCAGGTTCGTCATCAGTTTGGGGAACTTCCCTATCGGCGGGCGCTTCGTCTCGCAGCAGTAGGGAAGGTCCTTTTGCAGGTTGTGTAAGCGTGGGGGGTAATGCAGGTCCACCTCCAGGATGTAGCCTCGATCGGCCTCCGCGTCCAGCGCCGCTATATCCAATGCCTGGATCTCCCGACGGCTGAGCCACTGGAAGTCTCCGGTGGGCAGGTACTGGGACATGGCCCAGCCGTATAGGTTGTTGGTGTCTAGGTACAGGAGGAAGCGCGTAGGCTCGTCAGGGTGGTAGTCCGGGCAGCGGTCGTTGTTGGCCTTGGCGTAACGAGTGATGGCCTGAGAGATCCCTCCTCGGATCCCCTGCTCCACGAACAGGTACATGTCGAAGTCCTGCAGCGTGTCCAGCTCCACGTCGCAGGTCTTGAGCATCACGTCCCATGCGTAGGACGGCAGGGTGTAGTAGTGGGCAGGTCTATCCCGTACTCGGCAAGCGACGTATCGCGGAACTGCTCAAAGACGTCTGTGAGCAGGGCGATGTCGCAACGCAGGTACTTGTCGGCGTAGTCTTTGAGGTGACGACACTCGAAGGCTCGCAACACGTTGAAGGCGTGCTCGTACTCCTCGTCCTTGATGTCCTCCAGGGTCATGGTGTTCCTGAACGCCTCCTTCGGCGGCAGCTCCCTGGTCCTGTACAGCGTGTCGTAGGACGTCACGAAGTCGTAGGGGAACACGCCCTTCCTGCGCACCAGGTCGAACAGCCTGTCATTGGGGAATCGCTTCCTCGTCTCACGCATCCTGTCCGTGGGAAGTCCCGCGGCGAGGCTGGCCAGGCTCATGGACAGGAACCTGTAGGTGTCCAGGAAGCGCACCGGGAAGCTGCTCCGTCGCTGGTTATCCTCAGGCTGGCCGAAGTGGAATCGCTTGGTAAAAGCGATATACCGCTCCTCCTTGTGCGCCAACACGTCCACATCGCCGGGGTCGATGGCCAGCTCCCGCACTACGAAGTGGGCGTCGTAGTTGGACAAGTTGTGGAAGTAGCCGTTGATGTGCCGCTGCTCCCGGTACCTGAGGTTGCACGAGCGGTGAGCGGCTCCTCGGAACTCGTAAGGTGGGGCGTGGTTGTGGTCCCACACCTTGACGTCCTGGTCCGTGAACTCCTTCCCGCAGAGGTAGCATAGAGTGGCCGCGATGAACTGGCACATCTCCTGGTCGTTCAAGTTGGGCTGTAGTAAGACCATGTTGGTCAGGAGGTCCCACAGTGCTAGCACGTCAAGCGTCAACCTTTCCATGAACACCTTGGACGCGTCCACCCGAAGTATACCCGCGGCTCAAACTCCTCCAGGCCGAGCGAGTCCACAATCTGGTATGCAAAGGCGTACGGGACGTGCATACGCAGAGGTGTAGTAACGGGTGGCGCTTCCACCTGCACTCCGTCCATGGGCAGTAGAGGACACTAGAAATCGGCATAAAGGCAAAAACGCTCGCGCCGAGTGTACTCCGGATGGGTGAAGCGGATCTGCTGCTTCTTGGACATGTCCAAGTGGAGGGGGGCCTTGGCGGTACAGTATCGCATGTGCTCCTACAGACGCTCACCACCGGACAGTTCCAGTTTGTTGGGTTGATTATCGAAGTAAGCGAAGCATCGCTTACACACGTGGATAGTGTGGCCGTGGGACGTTAGCTGAGGACGCACTAGCCTAATGATGTTTGCGATGTAGGCGTAGTGACTGTCCCCGCCGGTAGTCACGTACAACAGGTCCCGGTGATCCTCCAACTCCCGCTTACATATCTTCAGCGGGAATACGCGATCCTGGAACTTTGGGGATCCGTCGGGGCGTCTTCCCACCATGGCACGCTCGATACCGTATACGTTAACGATAATAGCGTTCTTCCTCTCATAGGCTTTGATGGCATTCACAGCCACGGGGAAGCGTAGGTCGGTCCAATCGTAGCGTGCCGTAATGTCCGGTGTATACGCTGCAGGTCTCTCCACGTGTTGCGCGACAAACTTGGTCAGGATAGCGTAGTTGAAGCACATGTCATCGTCGTTGTGCACGTTGATGACAGCGTGCGTCTCGCAGATGGCCCTGGGAAGTTGGATGAACCGGGCTCCGCCTTCTCCCAACGGGGTGTAGAGGTTGACGCGGATCTCCAGGTCGCGTATATGGAGGTAGGTCCACCCGCTTCCCACTCGCTCGCACCGCTCCTTCTCTTCCACCAGCTTGTTGAAGGAAGCCGACAGGAACGCCTCCGGGTTGGACGCGACTGTTAGAGTTACGTTCTTCGTCTCTAAGGCTCGCAGGCAAGTGGCTCCATGGACGTTGGCGAATTCGCACTCCAGGAACATGTTGACGTTGGTGTTCGGGTGTCGGGTCCTGACGTCGGTCAACAGGTCCAGGACGCTGTCAAACAGCAGCACCAGCGCGTCATCCACGGTCAGAAAATCCTCCATGGGCTGGGACAGACCGAAGGTCAAGAGCCGTCCGCGGAACGCCCATTGGATGGTGCAGAACGCGGGCAATCCCGCACCCATATCCCGTCGGGTGCCGTGCTGGGTCCGGGCTGAGGCTCGTGGCTGGGTCCTGGGCGCGGCTCGGAGCTGGGTCCGGACTGAGGCTCGGGTGACAAGACGGGCAGTCGTGGCATCTCGTCCAAAACGAGGTTCCTCACGACGGGACAATTGTGAGCCTCGTGCTTGTCTCGATTGTAACGCCGAGTGAAGCCTCGGTCGCAGTAGGCGCACCTGAATCTCCTGCCGCGGTGAGCACTCGCCACGTGTCGCTGCAGGTACGCGGCCTTGCGAAACAGAGCACCGAACTCGGGGCAGCGGACCTCGTTAACGTGTACCAGCTGCACGTGGTGCCGGAGAAGGTCCTTGCGGGAGAATCGCCGCCCGCACGCGTTGCACTCGGGCCGTAGGTCTCTGGCGGGTGGCGTTGCAGCGGAGGAAGAGGAAGAGGAGGTCGAAGCTGACGGGGTCGCACCGTGGACCACTTGCATGTGATGGCGTAGATCCTCGGGGCCCGCCAGGGCGACAGCGCACAACGGGCATGGACAGCCTGCGAACAGGAAAACAAGTCCTATTAGTTACCCAAGCCCGATAAACACGAGGGTGAGGAGGTGGCAGTGAGGAACTACACAGAGGACTGGCGACCTCTTGTTTACCCCTCGAGTCTGTTTCCTCGTCTCAATCGCCAGTTTACCGGGCCGAGCGGGGGTGACGTCACTAGTTTACCTTTGGAACCTGTCTTCTTCCCATCCAAAACTCTCATAAAAATAAATCGTTAGTTACCAAAGTCCACGGGCGCGCCGTGACGTCATGGGTGAGGACACCGGAGAAGAAAGCATACTTAACAAATATACTGGCGGTTTCTTATTTATCATAAAACTGTACCTGGCGCTTGATCCTGAGGAGGAGGGTGAACTGCGGTGAGGTGGCGTCGCAAGTTGTCACTTCGCCCGAAGCGTCTGCTGCAGACATGACAATCGTAATGGCGGTCGTTGTGGGCGGATGCTGCATGACGGGCCAGGTTTCCAGCGTTCCTAAAGACGCGACCGCAAACCTCACACAGACGAGGAACAGCCATCTACAACATTTGGTATCTGTACTCTCCGTCCACCACAAAGGCGCAGTTGTTACAGCAAAAGCACTTTGGTAGCGGTACCCCTGGGAACGAGGTGAATCTAAACCTTCTAATAGTAGACAGAAATAAATGACAAGAATAGCTCCTATGACATTCCCAGCACTGGTACACGTCTTTGTCTTTGTTACGCTCGCACATGGTGATTTTACCCTCGTCTGTAATTCCACTCGGAACTCGAAATTTCGATTGAAAAGCAAAACCTTATTTTATTTCGCTCAAACATTTTTTTAAAAGAGTGGTAGTGCGTCTATTTTGCTTTTTAAGTTTGGCTCATTAATTTTAATCGTTATAAAACACAACTGTTCCAAGGTCATTACAGTTCCACTCATCTCCATCCAAAAAGAAATAACGACAAGGCTCGGTGTACTGGAATATGTAAAAGATTAAATATTAATGTTAGCTAATTAGGTTTTAGAGCATTGGTAAACTGGCTGGTGAAAAAGTAAATTAAATGTTACTTACATTTTAAGATATTCAAAAGAGAAGGCTCCACACAGTCGCACAAGTAATCGCCGCGAAGACACTTATATCCTCACAGTACGAACTGCCACTAGACACTGATGTAACCCGGGAAGATAGCGCTCTTAAATAAGCCAGTTGTTGACGCCGTAGGACTTTCCGCTGGAACCGCTGGTGAGTAAGCAGGCTGGGGCGGTCACGTAGGCATGGGGATGACGTCACCGTGGTCCGCGACGTTCTAGAACATTCTAGAAGCTTCTAGAAGGTCACTGATGAGTAAACAGCCCCGGGCGGTCCCGTAGGCCCTAGCACGCGCCTCGACACGTGACGTCGCGGACCCGCTTGCAGTTTGGTTTGGCTAAGCCGGCACACAACATGTAGTGAAGTTACATCAAATTCGGTCGGTAAACAGCCGAGATCCCATAAGGAAAACGCGTTTAAAAATTAATAGCGGGCCCGTTTAACGGTGGATTTTAAATTTTCTTTAAGCGATGGTTTACTTAGGCCGCCGCCCGACATGTGGTGAGGTTTCGTCAAAATCGGTTGGTAAACAGCCGAGATCCCATAAGGAAAACGCGGTTATAAATTAATAGCGGGCTTGTTTGATAGTGTATCTATGGGGTTCTTTCGTCATTCGCTTCCTCGAGGGTAGGCCTACACTGTGGAAAAAGTCCCGTGGGAATCGGTGAGTAAATAGGCTAGTTATTAATTTTCGAAATCTTTTCCTCATTGTCCTTGACCGGGTTACGGGGGGGGTGACGTCATCGGGGGGGGGTGACGTCATCGGGGGGGTCACGTGACGGGGGGGGGTCAAAGTTCAAGGTCACGGGGGGGGGTTGCATTCTCGCATCCTCACGTCGCCCTTGCTGGTTTTGAATCGGCTATTGCCCCCTACTTCTGTCATTAAGTAGATCAAAATATTGACTCAAAGTTTGATCAGACAGCAAATTTACACCAAGCAGTTCATTGTTGGTCATAATATTAGAAAAATAAATATCTGTTTGTGACATTTTCGATGAAGCATTTACTTCAGTTTGTGTGTTCCCACTACATGTTGATTTGATACGTTTTGTGATATTATTGTGTAAAGGACTTGGCAGTTTGGTTGGTTTTAAAGATTTCTTAGCTTTGCCATTATTTTTTATAGTTTTGCTCCTTGTATTAACTCCAACAGCATTGCTTAATGCATTATTTTTAGGGCTCATAATTCTATTTTTAATTTTGCCAGAAAGGGATTGGTCCATTTTATTATAAATCAGAGTAATATCAAAATTTCAGTGTCGATTTGACATGATTGTAGACAAAAAAAATTCAATACTCATAACATTTGATATGTAAAATATTCAACAATAATTGTTTACTTGAGAGAGAATATCCGAATCTTTCCTGTTATCAATAGTCCATTGACGACCATCCGTTAGTAACCTTATCAGTATTGACAGTTTGAATCCAGTTATGAGTCATTAACAGTCCTGCACTAGTTAGTATGAGTGATAAGTGGGCGAAGTTGGTTTAAGTGTATTACCTTTATTTGATAGTGAATCCTGAGCAACTATTGGCAACAGTAAGTAAGATAACTTGTTTTTAACATACTTGCCCACATATTAAGTCTTAAAAACTTCACAAATTAAACTTAAAATCAGAGCACTTTAACAGAGTTTATTTAATGTCCGCCATCTTTAAACCTAATTAAGTATTGAAATAATATTACTAATATTACCAAAGTTCTGTGTGTCGGGAAACATCTTAAAACCTACTAGAATACAAATTCATATCGTTACAGTAGAGTCTCACAAACTCGACACATTGGAGACTCTCAACACTGTCGAGTTTTCCGGAGTTACATTGGGGCGAGAAAAATCCAAGCTTTAGTTTTATATTGAATATAAGATCATATTTAAACACATTAGATTACTGTATATGGTATTACAAAACAGAACAACCGCAAACCTTGCATTGATGTACTTAAAACCACGATACATACTGAGAAAATGTCAGATTTTCCAAGACTAAGATAAACAAAAACGCGTGAGATAAGGTCGAGAATCGGAGGCGCGTGAGATACGGTCGAGTGCCGGTCGCGTGATAGGTACGTATGGCAAAACGGAAGTGTCGAGTGGTAGTAAGAGTGTCGAGTTTTCTAAAGTCGAGTTTGTGGGACTCTACTATCGTCAGTAAATGTTACAATTGTCTTCAATAACGGATCGTTAAAAGATCCGTGGTAGCATACAAGTATTTACACATATGATATCGGCACAGGCCACGTGACACAGGACAGAGGCGTAATCAGGCGACGAGGCCGGAGGCCGGAGACTTATCAGTATGACCCGGGCGCGACGGCGAGTTTTTCCCGACACCGACCCTCGAATAGTTGCCCAACTTGCGATTGGCTCGCCGCGCGGAGATAAGCAATTTTCTCAACCAGTGATTGGGCCGGTCCCTGGGGGATAAAAACTCCATCTACAAATGAACTGTCGTGACGCGCGCAATAATTCGTCGTCCGCATAAGAGGGAGAGGGGTGAGGGCGAGGGGAGGGGGGTGTCGGGTCGTTATCCTGCCATTCTTGCCGGCCCTTGTCTTGTGACGCATTATGTTGGTGCATCCGAACCCAACACCCTCGGCGCTGGTGCAGTGGGGGGCGAGCACGGTACCCAGCATCCGAGAGTACAGCACGAGTCACCGTCATTGTAAGAAAAAGAGCAAACATCATAAGTTGACATTATGTTGATTATTCTTGATTATTCTTGATCATATGACTATTATGCAATATATCAGGACTTAATGAATCAGATTAAGTTCTATGGTAGTCATATAGTAAAATATCAGCTTACAAAATAGTACTTAAACCTAAAAACGTCACTAGAACTTAAGATACCGCATCCAATAACAAATTAGGCTTTTTGGGGTATGAAGGCAACGGCAAACATTTGTTTTCAGTAATTTTTATCAAAATTCAATTAACTATAAGGCTGGCTGAACTTTATTTTATTTTATCTTTGACACAATTTCTCCTCAATATTTTCCTTATCAAGTTTTTATTTATTACAAAAAGTAAGTTCATTCAGGACTTATAGCATACTAAAACTAAACGTCTTTTGCTATGAAGCATTTTTCTTTTAAACTAGTGGCTTGAAGATTACAACTAGTAATATCCAGTAAATTACAACTAGTAGTCATTGCCCCTAACTTTGCTTCAAGGAGGAACACATGTCAGTTCTTAAACAAAGTAGACTCTAATCACATGTTTTGATGTAAACAAAGCAGACGTTTTTACATCCCCGTGCTTTTCTTATGGAGAATGTTTTACGTTATTTCTCATTTGCTGGTCACTTTTTAGAAATACTGCTATTTTCCCCGAGTCCCTGGCATTGAGACCTTTAATTTGGGCCGTCTACCATCATCCTGCAATTTGCCAAACTTCCACAATTTTGACTTACAAATTTCGCTTACAGAATTATATATAAAGATGGTTCGTTTAGAGTAGTGTTTTAACGACATTTTTATGTGCAGTTTGCGTAATATTTTAAAAGTGTAAAATCAAACGTTTATGGATTTAACAAAACAACGGAAAGAAAGGTTTAAAACTGAGAGTCCCGCGTAGTAGTACCTTTAATAGTCTCATATATCAATGGCCCAACAACCACTCTCAATCAAAATGGTGGAGGGGGCTCCTAGGGGATGATGGAGAGGGAGGATATCAACTTAATGGCACGCTGTAATCAACCGCTCACCAAATAATATACCTTCTTCTTGTTCTTCATCTACTTGTTCGCGCGTTATTTGTTTTCTTGCGCTTCCGAATAATGACGACGGTGCGAGGGCGGGGGAGGAGGGATTGAAAGAAATTACAATGAGGGATGTGTCCTCCAAATCCGTGGGCTGTGAAATTGCATACCCGGCGCGACGGCCCGGGCAAGAGACCGTCTTGTGACCTTTTATTTACACATTTCCTCCATCTAGACTGCTGCTGCTTCATATATTCGGGAAATTCAACCCATATGTTCAATGTATAGGACGTAGTATAGTCTTTATTGAAAACTAAATATGTTGCGCCTGAATCACTTCTTTGTGACGCTGAATATTTCACATTCAATGCCACAAATAATTTGCTGAATGTAATCTATAGAGATTATGTATTACAATATCCTCGTCGCATCAAATGAGGACTCAGCGAATTTTAAAAACAAATATAGTTTCTCACAACAGTACCATGAGGAATAAGTATCCATGAGGAAACTTACCAAGAATAACATTAGACCGATAATGCAGGGAACACCAATGCAAAAAAATGGGAATGTGAATGCAAAATAAAAAGAAACCAGTAATTAAAATGTCTTCATAGAATACCTACAAACCTTTACAACTTCTTAAACTTAATACTTAACAAAAGCTAAAGATTCAAAATTATTAAATTATTATTTGGTTTAAACTCCACACAAATAAAAAAAAATCATATTGAAATTCTTTAGGAAGAAAAGTAAAAGTAACTTTTTTTAGAAATTTACCCATACAACTTCCTTCCCATGGTCACATATTGCTGGTTCTCGAACTCATGGAAAGTAATGCACCCATACACCTTGAAAGTAAATGCTGCATTTAGGCGGCAGAAAAAGTACCGTTGGTATTCTTTAGACCTCCTAAACTTCGTTCATGTAGAGGTGTGCTTATAATATATTGAATCTATTTTCTATTTACATCCTAAAGACACCCTCTACCCAATTTAAACGACAAACCCTTAGTATTTTTAGGGCTCTCTTCTTGTACAAAAATGCAACTCAAGAAGTAAACCAAGATGCATATTATATGTTTCTTCATACTCAACATATTGTTCCAAAAAAGCTAATGTTCTCTGCAGTTTAATGTGAAACAGCTTCAGTTGTACCTAAAACATGAAGTATATTATAACAGATTTAGACAAGACTTAAGAAAGCTATTAACTAACGAAACATATTGAAGTGTAAAAGGCTTTATATAGGAAAAGTCTTAATTGTAATGACTTCTATATGTTTTTTGTTTAAATAGTGTAATTTTGTTATACAAAATGTAGGTCTGATGGGGTGTTAGTATAGGTACTCTCGTGCATAGGTATTATCTTGCCCCTATAATGGTAATAGCTTCTTTCCCTGAGGAAAATTATCTTGAAAGTGTGGAAAACGAGGGCGTCTTCAAAACCTCGTAGTATGTCAGATGACATATCATTTTGTAATAACAAGCTAATCAAAATATGGCTTTTGACTTAATATCTACACAAAAAAACTTGAAAATTATCCTTTTTACGTTACTTCAGTTGCTATAATATGTATACATATTTTGTATAAAAGTCAAGCAAACTATAGAAACAGATTTTAATTACTTGTGACTTAATTTAAAGTAGGTCTTTTTCTTTAAAAACTACCTTGAGACACATTTGTTACTACTTTTCTTAAAAGAGTTTTAACAGAATGCTTTCGAGCTTTGAGGTATTTTTAAATGTAGCTCCAAAATACAGAATATTTTAACATTATTTATTACAAATTAAGATTGGAAACCCCTTATTTTATATGTTTTATAACATTCTAAATTTCACAAGGTAAAAAATATGTAACATGCTTCTCATCGTAACAAAATAAAATATTCGATATCAGAAACGAATATGTGCATTCTTTCTCACATTTGAAGTAATTAGTAGGCCTATAAATAGTTAAGGGCCGTTGATTAGACAAGAACAGTGTTCAACCTTCGAATTTCCAATGTTCCTTCCTTGATTTTTATTCTGAGTGTTTATCAAGGGGTGAACTCCACCGATTATCCCACTTAACATATTTCTCAGTGCCTCAACTCAAATTCCTCAAATTAATCATTTTTCTTCATGTTATTAGTACTAGACAATGATCTGTTTTTGCAAAAAGTCAATATTTATATTTTATCTGTTATCTGTTGTATAATAATAGAGATGGTAATTGATTAAACATTGTTGAAATATTTTTACTTACGGATTAATTTTTATACAACCTAATGGTTTCAGGCAAAATAAAAAGTAAATATTTATTATATTTTAAATCCTATAACTTTTAACTTGAATTTCCCCAAAAAGTGTTGGTATCGTTTTGGTGACTATCTCCTGTACTATAACACAAAATTGGTTTAAAGTCGTTAAAGACGATTATGAAGCATTTATATTTTTTTATAGCGGGTTTTGTAAAATAATAACAATAATTGCATTTTAAAAATATAAACAAATATCAAAATATTCGGGGAAATAGTACCTAAATAACAAATACCATCAAAATCGGAACAATGGTGAGGTATCTAGGTTATTACGATAAACATCCAAACACACATGGCAACAGGCAGACAGACATCACCTCGAAAAACAATTACGTATTTGAGTCCATGGAGCATTGTAACGAATATTTACACTAAAAATTATGTTCAAAATCGTTGACAAAAACAGTAATTTCTTCAAAAAACGATGTATAGGGGTGAAAATCATTATCTTATATCTAAACGTTACTTTAAATCTGTAAAAAGAGAATGTTATGTTACAATCAGAAGGTAAGTGTGATCTTACTCCATTCAATTAATTTGGTTTTATATAAGTAATTTTGCATAATATTCTCTACTTGCATATATAATCCTATATGTCAAAACATTGGCAGTATTTCATTTTTACTTCGCCTAAACAAATGCTCGGTTACATTCATTTTGTTTTGTAGCCTTTTGTTGGCTCCCTTAAACTAAATTTGAAAATCTTAATTTTTGTATTTCCATTTTATCAGTAAAAAATCATTATTCAATGGATATAAATAGATATCACTAAATCAACGCTATGGCTGGTTAATATTGGGTTTATTGAAGTCGCAAGTAATTATCGCGCCATCGAGTTCCTCGGATTTAGCGGCCGCCCTTTATTGCTTATGGGTTTTCGATTCGTCGGAACGACTTTGTTACAACTTGTCGCGCGACAGACTGTTTACAGCTGGTGTAATGACAGAGACACTTTGTTATTCTCGGTTTAAGACGCCCTTTTATAACCTCCCTGCATTAAACAATCTCGATGTCGTGGAATAACAATTTACTGCCATCGTCTGGCAAACTACCGGCCTCATAAACCAGCAGTATCCAAAGAATGGGTTTGTTCGGTAGTAACGTTAACCTTGTGCATCTTTTACAACTGAATTTATGTTAAACTTGCCAGTATTTTATTCGAGTTTTTAATTTGAACAATTCGCTGCTTTACAGACACTTTATACACCCAATTGTGTATATGGTTGTACTCTAGTACAAGTGTACATTACAATTTGTTTCACCCTATTTGCGAAAATCCTCCGTTACAGTGTTTGTAATCCTATTACAAAATGGCGTAACCTGTATCAAATACGAGTGAGATCTTTGGCCCTTTATTATTGAAACAAATACTAAAACGTTTGTAGCTGGTATTGCATCATTTTGACCTCTGGAATACACTGTAAATATATAACCTGTTTACATTTTACCTTACACGCTACGGTTTTTATTCATTGTTACTTAGATGTTTATGATTAGTAGCTGGTAGTAAAATGTTTTAATTCTAAATTGTAATTTAAAAGCTAATCCTAGA
This sequence comes from Allygus modestus, assembly GCA_963675035.1. Taxonomy (NCBI): domain Eukaryota; kingdom Metazoa; phylum Arthropoda; class Insecta; order Hemiptera; family Cicadellidae; genus Allygus; species Allygus modestus. The sequence goes on from OY776111.1 coordinate 274,175,193, forward strand.
TTGCTAATCCATTGTTTAAAACTAATTAAGTCGCAGATTACTGCGAAAACCAAGATAAAGTATTCTGAAAAGCAACAATTGGGTAATTTCCCAATGAGAAGCCCATCCCCAAAAGAAGAACAAATAATAACATAGAAACAATCCTCTTAATATTGTACAATTACTCTAAACTCCTATCATTTTTAGATATATCATGACACGATGGTAAGATATCGAATATATTGATTTCGTGAAATTAACGTCTTTCAACCCTTTATTAATTGTTAAATGAAGATTAGAAACAATAAAATAAATAAACTATCTTATCTAAATCAATAACAATATGAACTAGTATGTGAGGTACAAAGAATAAGTGATATAGTAAGTTCATAATTTACGTAAAGTATATCTCAATAAAAAAGAAGCAAGGACTCATTGAAATTTTGCTTATAGTAATGAACGAGGTTTAATAAGTGAACAGTTACGCAGTCATTATGTAATTATATATATCATACAACTATAACGGTGTTTTAACGATTTTATTTGTTTATACTTTACACGCTATTTATCATTCAGTTAACTGACACATAGTTTATCAGTTAATTTAAAAAATATCCCTCTATTAAGCATGTACGCGGGCATCCCATAATCAGAGTGAGCCCAGCCTCGCCCGCCTGTCTGTCTATGTTATCAGTAATGGGCCCCCAGGCGTTCCTCATTTGCATATTTTTACCATTAGACACAAGAAATTCGACTGAAATACATTTAATTTATATCCAAAAAGCAACGGGTGACATAAAATAAGTATAATCAAATAAAATAAAATAATTGGGTCATTTTAAAGGTGCATATTATACATTTTGCTAGTATTCTAGTTATTACTATGTTTGATAAACTTATTCAACGGATATACATATACCAAAATTATTATGGTATATTATAGTAATTGTCAGGCTGTAAATGTTGTACTGTATTGATTTTGGGTTGTGTTGTTTTCTGGTTAGTGCCATTCAGAACAGTTGACATATAAAAATAAGTGTTGTTTCATTTACGATCAATTAATGTAAAATGAATGAGGTATGAAGGTATCTTACCACATTGCAAATACTGAGGTTAAGAGAATAATTAGAATAATGGGAATTTATGAGACGATAAGGCTATCTCAGATATCCCTAGAAACCCAGTATCCAAAGATTCTCCAGCATCTGGTGAAAGTGTCATAATCATGAGTAAATGGGAGGGAGAGGCCACATAACCTACAAACACTAGTGCAAAACTAAAACATTTATACTAACAGAATCAAAATATCAGTAATCAATGTTGTCCCTTTTAACTGACCTAATTCAGATCAAATGTTATGTTTATCAGAATATAAACTTTGATAAGATACAAACAACATAAAAACCAACTTAAATCTCAAAACCATTATTAAGGCGTGTAATGCATTTTGCTTCTTCCGATTTATGCATTTCTTATACAATGGAATACCTTCCTTGATTTAATAATTTCCCATGAAAAGGAACCCAGGTCCATTTAAACGTTACATTTCTTAAAATATTTAATTTCTTTAAAAACTATTTCTAACTTAAGTTATATTGAAAAAAAAACACCCTACTGGATTCATCGCCTTTTAATTTCTTATTTACCACCTTCAATTTTTAATTCTGCTAGAGCGGTCTCCTTAAACGACGCCTGCCTTTTGAGGGCGCTCGGCAAACAGTTAAATGAAAAGGGGAACCACAATAAGTGAGGTAAAATGAGGAACTTTTATTTTAAGCCGGGAGAAGTAGAAAACAAAAGAGACGCGCCAGTTTTTCATTTGTCGCGGGCCCCGCAAGGGAAATCTTGCCTCGAACGTGCAAACAGTTGGTACAGGAACATAAATAATGGCGGCAGGACAAGGCGGCCGAATTGACCACATCGGTCAAATGTCATATTTACAAGATGGCCGGCTCTAATGCAAACATACGACTACGGAGCTAGTTGTCGTTTATCCTGAAAACTTCCGTCTCCCGAGGCCTACGTGCGCCGCCGCCGGCTCCCGATACCACTCTGATATTCATCTCTTCAGTATCTTTAGAAAACCGCAGTCACCACCGCCTGCCTCATCTGAGAACTGGTAATGGCATACTTTGAGAATTTTATATTTTCAGTGAATTTCACATGACTATTGGCTTAAAATACTCGGGTGCTTAAAACTTGGGGTAACGTCCCACAATACTTACCCGGGCAAAGATCCTAAATCCTTAGGTGTTCTTATACTTTTGATAGCTATTAGGCCTAGTTACCGACATATTTTTTATGTTAAAGTTTACAGTTTACTGTAATGGGTAGTTCAGAGAAATTGTGTTGATATTGGAATGGAATTTTTAGCACACAACTTAATTAGTATACAGAATTGGTTATAATTTTACGATATAATGTTAATCATCATATTATTAACAAAATAAATAATGCTAGTTTTATTCGAATAAAAATATAAATACCCACATTCTTGTTTACAATATTGCACTCAAGTTTATCGGTCTTAGGTCGGTACTTCTAAGGAACTTGAAACCTTTAAAATATTGTAGATAATTTTATTTTATTCTAAAATTATAAATACTGCCTTTCTAGTATATATTGTACACAAGGTAATCATTAGGTATATCTTTCCGCGCTATTAAAACTATTATTGTTGTCCTTTTAGAGCCCTTATATACATTTTTAGCAAAAGAAAACTTCAAAGGTCATAACAATAATAACTACACTCATCCTGAGTATTTATCGCGATATTTTTAGGATGTTAATTAGTTGAGGGACTTGTACCGTGTTAAATGGTAAATATTCATTACCATTTTAAAATCCTTCAGACATACGGGAGTAATTGAAATGGATTTATTTTAACTTGCTAAAGTTTATATAAAAATGAAAATGCTCACATTTCGGGAATTTATCCGAGGCCTACTGATAGTTTCTGGCTGAATCCTATATTATACACCCGACCGACGGTGTATTTACACGACGAACATCACTAATCTATAAAATGTGATAGTTATATTTTCATCATAACATTTTTATGACAATAAAGAATGCTAACGATATGTTTTTGCAAATATGAAATTTTAACCAGCATAATTGGGTCCCAGACATATGACTGTAGAACGTATGTTTCAACTGCTATTGAGGGCTATGATTAGAATTTTACAACTGTATTATAAATATTAAAAGTTCAAAATTGTCTGAACAGTTGTCTCAATAATTCGCGAAGTTTTACTTGTTTTATTTAAATCCGAAAAAATTATTCATACTGCATGCTACCGTTCTCACTCATTCGCTTTGGACTAACATTCGCTTCAACCTTTGTCCTTTTCTGAAAGTAGTGGGCGAATTCACCTCGGTAAATCGCAGTGATGTGACTTGTGGATGGGTGGCAACGGCGAGAATGTTGCCTGTGATAATTAGGGATTTATAAGAATTTGATGGGTTTGGACCGCTTTGCTTAAAACTGATTGTATGCTCTTTAACGAAAAGCGCCATTGGCGTTAAAACAAAAAGAAAATAAAGAAGAAGATTCGCTCCTTTTATTTGCCTTTTTCCTATGGTAAATTTGCTTATTTGTCTTCTTCATTTTGGTAAATTTAAACTACCTTTTGAAGTAATTTTACAAATTTTGGAAATATTAGAAATGATTTATTTAGAATGGGCTCTTTAATTGGTTCAATAACAATGAGAATTTAAGTGCCTTGATCGTTAGGAATTCTTTCTGTTCATCATCTGAGGTAATCCAGCAAACGATTTCATTGTGTCTTATTTACCATAGTAAACCGTAGTTTTATGAATTGCAATAACATTTTTATGTAGCTGAAACTATCAGATTTGTGGTTTTCATTCATCCTACATAACATAGGACAACATCCTATGTAAGGATAAAAATATTTGTTTGGTTACAAAAATTATAACTTATTTAGAATGTAGGGACTGTAGGTACAGTTTTATATTAGTAATTCGTATTCAATGAGTAAGGTTACGTTACTTCTTCTGCAGCACTTCTCTGTACCTATATTGCCGCTTCTTGAGCCGTGGTATTCTGTGATGTATAGTCTAGAGCGTAATTTATTACACCGAGTTATATTTAAATGACAAAGTAACCTGTCAGAGGAATGTGTAATTTGTAGTACCTTGCTTTTGATTCCAGTACTTTTAAGGCTTAATGCTAGATTTCCCAGAGAATCTTGAAATGTTCAGTTTTAATAAAAATTACAATACATAATTTTTAAGCAAGGATTACATTATACAATTTTAGGATGATTTTTTTTATTTCAAAGCCAACGGAAATTTTTTAATAGAGTAGACAAACGATTTTTTAGGGGAAGCGGTCCAAACCTCTCAAATCTTGTATTAAACATTTTAAAGTATTTTCACACCTAGTTTCTAAGCTGTAGGTTTTAAAGATTTGAGTATGAAATGCTCAAAAGTTTTACAAACCAATAACAAATACTAATAGTCTGGAAAAAACGTTTAACCAACTATTAACGCAGAAGACGCTTTTTGATGCAACTTTTAGTTGGTAATAGACTTAATGGTCAAAATTTACCTAAGGTTCAAACTCGAGTACTTTTCAAAACAGACGTTAGTAATTCGATTTAAGTTACGTCGTCTATCTTCAGCACATCTCTGTACCTAAATTGCCTATTCTTGCGCCGAGACATTCTATCTCTTATGAACAAAGTTTAGAAACTTTGATTCTATATTATACATTCTACACATTGTACATTCTACATTCACTGTAAATTCTTTGCATTAAGTATAAGTACGTTACTTTTAATAATATGGCATAAAAATACGTAAGTAGTACGAATTTTTTTTTTATTTGTCAATTGGTTTCGAAACGTCAACAAGACCGTGGACCCAAAAATGTTGAAACACCAAAAACACAATTTTTCTTCCTTTGATCTAAATTACCCACTTCCCTCAGAAGAAGCACGTACAAAGGAAAGGAGTGGCGAAGTGGTAGAGAGGGCAGGACGAGGAGGAAGGAATAAAAAGCGTGAGTAAAGGCAATCGAGGTGGACACGGGGCGATAAGTTAGTATTGGGCAAAGAGCAGACCGGTGTAGAGGGGCTCCCCACGGCCCTATGGTGCGGCGCGCTCCACCGACACTACTAACTGAAATTACTTTTTAATTTTTTATCGGCCTTTCTCTTGCAAACACATTTAGACTCGCCGCTTTTCTTTATCTTCAATGGCGGTGAATATCTTATAAAACGTTTTACCGACTCCGGATCCATGCAAACCGCGCTGTTTCCCCACTAGGGGTACTTCCGTATAAAGTGAGAATATCACTGTTATGATTCTATAAAAGATTATTTTTAACCAAGATAAAGTTAATTTGCATGGCGTCTTTAGCGAGTTTCCCCTATAGGAAAGAAGCTATTAATGTAGTCGGCATGGTAAGACTTAGGCCTGGGGCCATGATAACTTTTCGTTTTGCGGCCCCCAGATGCCAATAACACAATTAGTTCAAATTCATAAATATGTATAATAGGGGGGAGGGTCTATATGTGTCCATAGGCACGATTGATTTCTTAAAAATGGTCTAATCTTGAAGCAATTTCTTACAAACGTGAAAGGCGCATCTATTTTCATGAGTTCGAAAATACCTGGTTGTTGTGATCCTTGATGCAGCAAACCTGCGTACTCAGTCCTAATCTTTTTTCTTATGGAGAATAAATACAAATGTCATATCACGCTTATTTATGAATATGCTTTGATGAAAGTTGATAAGTGACTTCATGACGTAGTGAGGTACCATTTTAAATTCGCTTAGTATGCAGGTTTGCTGCAACGGGGGTATTTTATCAGTGTCAGAGAAACATTTCTCTACCAGCTAGAGTTGTATTAGACCAGTAAATGTAAGGGTGAAATGTTACGTTTTCAGAAGAATATTTGCTTCTTCGCAGGGAACTTTGTGCACATGTATGCCTTATAGAAATTCGATGAATTCCTAAAATAAATGTTTGCTTGAATCTTCAAAAATGACGGCCAAACACGAGTCTTCAGACTAAAAATTAAATATTAAAAGAATTAAAACAGAGTAACCTTTAAATATTTGTATCTTAGAGCCGAAACTAGTCAGTCTTTTAGTAAAAAGATTTAAAGGGTATTTTGTCTTAGTTTAATATTAGCTATCTCAATTTGCTCTGCATTGAGAACATAGTTATCAAATACTAACTGAAATGTTCGAAATCAAAGTTGTTTGTCTTGTAATTATCCACAGCTTATTCATGCCAAACCCAGCTTATTCGCCAACTTGATGGGGAAAAGTGGCAAATTAAGTGTTTAGGCTAACTTGGATTTTTAGAAAAATGTTTATTGTAAAAGTTGTTTGTCTTGCGTGGTAATGGCTCTGGAGTGTATTGCTTATGTTGAGAGTGTTGAGTTTAACCAAGTCACCTTTGGTGTCCCAGAAATCACAAGATTTATAGGAGACTTTAAAGAGAGGTCTTATAATTAGAGGTTCAATAATTGCATCAAAATTCGGATAACTCCATAACGACTTGTGATATGCATTCCACATTTTAAATATTGATGCTTATTGGAAAACGAACACCGAATTTTCTAAATCCCATTACCATATTTTTATTTACAATGACAATTCAAAGAAATTCCCCTTTTGGCATTTAAAAAATCTTGTGATTAATGAGATACCAAAGGTACTTAATTACCTTCTGAGTCAGCATTTCACCACACACTTCTTTTCCTTTTGGTAACACCTAATTACTTTTACTATTATACCTTTTATTATTATTACTAATATATATTGTCTCAAATGGCCTTTCTGATCGGTTTATTTGTGCCTGGTTCTGATTATTTTCCATTGTATTGGTGATGTGTTTCGTCGGTAGAAAAACTAGCCGCTGAAGCTAGTTCAAAGTTGCCCAGGGAACGCCCGATATAAAGTAAATCTATGCACTGTATACAATATATACACTCTCTATACAGAGTATCTCTGAACTCTCTCCGGAAAACTTCAGAAACTTGTTCGTGTGGCAAAAAAGATGTGTCATATCTAGTTCCGTTCCCCATGTGTTTAATCATTACATCATATGTTAGGAACCACTTGCAGTATTGAATAAAATATCCATCCATCTATCTATACATCTATCTATCTATCTATTCATCTATCTATTGACATGCAACTTGTTTATACTTTTACGTTTCTAATTTTCACGATTTTAAGATGGTGGTAATTTTAATCTGTTTAAATTTGAATATCTTAATGTAGGCACGTGTAAAAAAATTCAAAATTTAAGCCACACAAATATATTGCAAAGTTGTTCAAGATCTCTCTGCCAGCATAGCCAGTAAAACCTTTAGTTTTTGAGGGGAAGTTTTTCTAACACTAACTTCCTAAAATCTATTGACTGTAAAATATGTTACCCTGTCAATGTTTGACACATTTAAGTTACCCTTCGCATGTCTTTTCAAACTCAATTATAAATTTCAATAATCTTTGTATGGTTCAGTATATCTTCCGACTTCCTTTTCACGTACATGAAATATGAAGTTAACTTCCCATTACAAATTTGTTGCAGCTATTAAACCGCTTGATTGCAGAATGTGGTTATTACTTGTACAATGTATTATGTACAATACCATCCTTTTCTGTTCCTAGATTTCCATGTGCTCTAAACATTCCAATGACCCATAAATATTGAAGGGGAGAGCAACCTGTATGTCATATCTGATTGATTTGAACATTCCCTTTCATTCATTTTCTTTATTTTCAGCCTATTGAGTTTCTACGCTGACACCCAATATTTAGGTAATTTTCCAAAGAAATACTAAAATAGACGTTACTGGACAATTTATTATGTCATTGGTTTATTTATTTATTATTATACTTTGCTGTTAGTTTTTACATGGTTTGTTTTGCTGAAAGGTGCCTAATCATACCTAAACCTCTCATATCAATGTTTGTCGGCTTGAACGGTTGGTTTCTTGTAAAATGTTCTAAAACAGTACTATCAAACTCCTTCATATAATGTTGAGATCAGTAACTCTGGCTGGTAAAAAATAGGTTTAAAAAATAGATAACCTCCACCAACTAAAATGCATTTGGAACAATATAATTTATAAAATATATATTTTTAAGATTATAAAACTTGCACATTGAGTTTATTTAGTCTACAAACAGTCAAAGAACTGTCAAGTAACGTTCACGTGGTGTAAAGTATACATATTTAATTTTAACCTCAACTGTAATACCAGGGCTTTGTTTGTTTTGATAGTGTACAATTAAAATTTGAAATAATTAATTAAATGTTCCCATGATAACACGTGCGTATTTTGTTAATTTCTTTGGAGTTTTAAAAATATTAAGGGTATAGTTACATAGAAAGGAAGGAAATATTGCGATTTGAAAGCCAACCGGTTTTTGTCCCGTGAAAAGTTTCATCTTATTAGAAGATTTTTTAGTTGGGGCTCAGGAAATTGCAATAGTTCCGAAACAAGAACGCATCGTGGTCCCGGGTCCAGACGTAATATGACATGTGGCAGTGGCATATTCTCAATATGTTATCGCAAACGTTTTGCTTCAAACGTTGTTTATATTTATTGATCAAAAATATTGTAAACAATTCTAACAAATTAATATGAAGTGTATTTTAATTATTAACAGGTTGCAAGTAACGCAGTTTACTGCTCGGCAGCAGTAGCGGTGGCAGCAGTTGCGGCAGTAGTGGCGGCGCTAGTGGCGGAAGAGGCAGATAAGAGTGGTCGTAGAGGCTGAAGGCGTCATTACCCAGTGATGGATTTGAAGACTCCACAGGGTCCTCTCACAAACTGTTTCTCTATCGCACTCCAGCTCGTAACATGCTCGTGCAAAGGTAAGCGACGTTCTCCGCCCTTTACAACACTCTGCCGCCTACTCCAATTCTTTATTAGATAAAGAAGTGTTATTTATTTACCAAGCATTTTTGCCTTACAAGATGTTTATTGAAATATCCTTCCATTTTTGTTCGTATCTTAAGAAATTGTCTTTATAAATTTTAACTGGAATGTAAAGTTGTTCAATGAGTAAACAGTTTTATTTGTAGAATATATTAGTTTTTAAATCTGCATGTAGCCTGGATGTAAATTTGTATGTATTGATTTGTAGATATGCTATTTAATGTTTAAGTATGATACAAACAGGTTAACATACCTTGATGCCTAAAACAACAAAACAATTCTGGAAGGCTTCAACATGAATAAATTTAAGTATGATGGAAATGTTCATATCTCCTGAGTTATGTTCATCAGAATGGGAATGTATTCAGAATATGTTTATTTAGTTAGCTGAACCGCAAAGTTATATAACTAGTTCCCGCAACATCCTGTAGGCTCACTCTCTTATAGTGTCCCCTGAAGATATCCACCGATATAGTTGGCTAAACTGTACTTTAAATTTGTTTCATAGATTAATTTGTAACTGTTTATCACGTTGTCGTCAGGAGAATAAACAGTACTGTACATTTACTGAAGCTCTATATGGGCCATGAACAAAGTGTATGTACAAATAAAACGGGTGGTATATTAAATTAATCATTAAATACTAGAATAAAAAATCTAAATTTGCACTAATTAAAAAATAACCACACATAATTTCTTATTTCCCTACTGCTTAGAATACTGTTTCACTTGGGTAAACAGTAGTTGAAGAGTTGTGTGGCTATTTGTTGTGTGTTGTGCATTTCAAATATTCTTCTTAAAAAAATATCGTTTTTTATTCTAGTATTGTTAGTTTAATAAAACAATTTTATTGAATGGGTAAGTAAGTATAAATGGTCAACTTGTAACACTAGATTTCATATGTGAAGTACTTGCTCTGCAGACAGCTTAAAGATACTTGGCTGTATTTTGACTCATTCATGATTCACGAAAAATATTTAAATTTATCATGGTCATGAGGGAAAATAAAAATATGTATGCCTACACTAGTAAAAATACAAAAGACTAATGTACTAAAATGTGTTTATGATTTTTTTCTGGATATTAACATTTGAGAGATAAATGTGAATGTAATGCTACAATAGTTTAAAATACCCCCGTCGCAGCAAACCTGCGTACTCAGCGAATTTCCAATGCATATATATGTGACTCACTACTACATAGAGCTAATTACCAAGTTTCACAAAAATACATCCATAAATAAGTGGTATATAGCATTTTATTTATTCTCCATAAGAATAACATTAGGGTTGAGGACGCAGGTTTGCTGCAACGAGGAAGATAAGTAATTTTTTTGCAATTATCAATATAACTGAACCAGGTGAAGCTACATACCAAGTTATCTTAATGTAGGTTCATAATTAAGGGAGATATACAACTTTACTTATTCTCCATATGAATAACATGGTGGCCGAGTATGCAGGTTTGCTGCTACGGGGACTATCAACAAAAAACTGGTTTTTTATGCTAATATCAATATAACACAACTAATTGAAGCCACATACCAAGTTTCATCAATATACATTCAAAAATAATCGAGATATAGAATTTTATTTATTCTCCATAAGGATAAAATTGGACAACGTATTGTGTTTCGCACTTTGAATATCTCTGCAACGGTTGGACATAGAACAACGATTAAAACACCAAAATGTTTGTTTTGTTGAGCTAAACACATTAATAAACAGAAATGTGAATGTTTTAGTAAAACAATCTGAGAAAAATCTAAAAACCTTTTTCCCACAAGATTAACATGAGACACTTTTTTTGGATTTTCTCCGCAACCACTTAACCTAGGTTAATGATTCAAAATACTAAATTATTTGTTTTTTAAGCTCTATAAAATGGCTATAACCAAAATTGAGAGTTTTTAACATTTTGGGGTCAAATTTGTAACAAACCGATTTTTGGAAAATTGGAAACCCCCATAAAACCCCCTTTGCATAGTGCGATCGATCTGGTTTTCGAACTTAAAGTCGTAAATGCTACTCTCCACATTTGTCCCAAATTTCATCAAAATCGTGTGTTTCTTTCAAAATGTATCGTGGTAACGGACACATATATATATATAAATTTGAATGAATAGTGTTTTTTGCATCTAGGGACCTCAAAACGAAAAGTTATTATGGTCTCGGGCTTAAGTCTTACCATGCCACCTACGGTTAAAGCTTCTTCCCTATAGTGGAAATTCGCTAAAACAAACAAATATTATTGTACATGACATAGTAGTTTTTTGTTCATTACTAAAGTAATAACAAAGAGCATGTTTAATTTATTATGTCTCATATCATACACAATGTTTTAGCATAAAGTTCTGTTGATAAAGATCAACAATCTTTGAAACCATTATTGTTTTATCTTGTTGACTTTAGTATTTAAGTTTTTTTTTATTTTTATACTATAATTACTATGATTTTCCGATCTAATCAACCTTGAAACGATTTTATCAGAAACTGAATATGAAAATGTTGTATTTATAATTTGTATTCATAAGTTAAACAACATACAGTTTACTTTAAAGAACGAGTAATTGACATATACTCTACAAACATTTATGTCACTTTTGATGCTTGCAGTTTGAAAAAGTAGAATTATTCTTAGAGATCTGGAAAAGAGTATGTTTTTCAATATATGAATACCGTATACGCAATACAGTAATACATAGCTCCAGTAATCTATAGCTTCAGTAATACATAGTACGTCTTTAGAAAGCAAAGATCTTTCAATCGTACAAAGATTAAAACAATTTCCAATGTCTTCCTTTACACATATTCAACGTAAGGGTGAGTAACTATACATGCAGGAAGTCTAAATGGTCAAACCCTTAACACCATTGCCGGAGTCGTGTATTTCAATTAGTACCCGGGCTCTTATAAGATGGCCGCCATTAAATCTTAGTTAACAGCCAAGTAAGACGGCCGCAGTGCCCAAGTTGTATAACGAGCGTCTCGAGCAAGGCGAGGCAAGCCTAAGTTCTGTCGGACCGCGGGGAATCATACTGTTATACTGTTGACATCTGCTAGTCCGCCGTAGCTGTTATCTGACTGGATCTCGGTTTATTTCCTTGGCAAATGGACAATACATGCGTTTACTTTATATTCTTCCAGTGGTTTTAAGGTAACTAAATATATTGGCTAGATTGGTAGATTATTTAACGGGTATCCCATTTTAATATTGTTTTTATGTATTAAAATGTACACATTTAATCTAATATTTTAAAAGGCATTGATATCTATCACAATTATTAAAGTTAATTAAGTACACCTCAAAATCACTAATATTCCTCAGTGCTGTACATATTTCGGACTTTTACCGTCAATGATCAACAGCTTCTTCAGGATGTTGCCCATATTCTCCTAAAAGCTTAAACACACAATTAAACACTTAGATTTTACATTAAATAAAAAATAAAAAGCTTTGAAAACCACACAGGATAAAGCAGACCATCCCATACCGTCACTGTAGTCCTACTGGTAAATGGTAGACCATCCCATACCGTCACTGTAGTCCTACTGGTAAACGGTAGACCATCCCATACCGTCACTGTAGTCCTACTGGTAAGTGGTAGACCATCCCACACCGCCACTGTAGTCCTACTGGTAAATGGTAGACCACCCCATACCGTCACTGTAGTCCTACTGGTAAATGGAAATGGTAGACCATCCCATACCGTCACTGTAGTCCTACTGGTAAATGGTAGACCATCCCATACCGTCACTGTAGTCCTACTGGTAAATGTTGGGCTTATCAACTTCTTACTGCTCGGTGGCAGAAATTGTGAATAGATCAGGTTATCCAGACTACTGTAAAATTAGAATGTTAATTTTCCAGAGAATTCTTACTTTTTATTTAGCATTGCCTCCTTTCCATATTTATGTACATTTTTTAGATAAACAGAACTTCCCATTACTAATATCAGCCAGCTGTTTAGAATATGCCTTTGACCTTAACCCCACCCACCATTCTCCACGTTATGGATTGTTTGTCGACTTTCAACCTCTGTGTGTTTAATTTGTAAATGTGGAAAAGCTATAATTGTGAGTTTTAAGTGTTTGCACTTTTAGTAATTTCGTGACAATTAAACAAGTAAGTAATTTCAATAACACACATTTAAACTTGAAAGCAGTCCACTGTAAGATAACATGTACCGTATAGAAAGTAACCTCAATTAGTTTTATTAAATTATCCTACGATGACTTACTTGTTAATATTTATACTTTAAATACTTTTTTCCAGTTTACTAAATAATATTATACAATATTATAACATTTTTCTCAAAATTGTTGGATTAATCTTAAAAGTAGAAAAGTATTGAATTTATTCTATCGAATGTTTCAAAATATCAATATTGACTCTAGATAGGATATTAGAACTGTATCAGTGAAATTTACTTTGCAAGAGTAAATACCCCCGTCACAGCAAACCTGTGTACTCAGCGAATTTCCAATGCATAATATATGTCTTAATACCACATAAAGCCTCACACCAAATTTCATAAAAATAAATTCACAAAAATACGATATATACAATTTTCATTATTCTCTATAAGAATAACATCGAAAATGAGTACGTAGGTTTGCTGGAACAAGGATTACAACAAATTGGTTTGTATGCAAATATAAATAGAATTCAACTAGATGAAGCCACCCACAAACCAAGTTTCATCACTATTCATTAATAAATAAGCAAAATATAATATTTTAATTATCCTCCATAAAAATTAAATGGTGGCTGAGTTTTGCTGAATATTTGCTGCAACAAGGAACACAAAATATGGTGTTTCATGCAAATATCAATATAACTCAACTAGGTGAAGCCACATACCAAGTTTCATCAATACACATTCATAAATAAGCGATATATACCCTTTTGATTATTATCCATAAGAATAACATGGGGGATGAGTATGCAGGTTTGCTGCAACAAGGAGCGGACAAAATAAGTTGTTATGCAAATATCAATATAACTGTTGAAGTTGAAGCCACATACGAAGTTTTATTAATTTATGTTCATAATTAAGGGAGATATAAAACTTTACTTATTCTCCATAAGAATAACATTAGGGCTAAGTATGCAGGTTTGGTGCTACGGGGCAACAAAAAACTTGTTTGTGTGAAAACGTCGGATAATTTTCTAAAACATGTTAATTAATTCCAGGTAGCTCATTGATGATACTAATAACAAAAATAATAATGAGGGTGCATTTGTAATTTTGTTTAAATTTGTTGGTATAGGCATAAACTGTGACCTGATTTTAAAATGGGTTATTTAATATATTTAAATCTGGTTAAAAAATAGGCTAATGTTTTCTATAATTTTTATTACGTAGTAAAATATTTAAAATTATCAACAGATAACAATTCAAAATACTCCCGTCTTAGCAAACCTGCGTACTCCAATGCATGCATGTTTCTCACTCTCACATAAAGCCACTTACCATGTGCCATAAAAATACATAAATACATAAGTGATATATGGCAATCTATTCATTCTCCATAAGAATAACATTAGGGCTGAGTACGCAGGTTTGATACAAAAAGAAAGTGGATCAATATTTTGTTGTGCAAATTACCAATACAACTCAACCAGGTGAAGCTACATACTAAGTTTTATTAAATTATGTTCATAATTAAGGGAGATATAAAACTTTACTTATTCTCCATAAGAATAACATTAGGGCTGAGTATGCAGGTTTGCTGCTACGGGGATAGTCAACAAAAAACTTGTTTGTGTGAAAATAATATACCACGACTATTTGAAGCCACATACCAAGTTTCATCAATATACATTCATATATAATCAAGATATCAAATTTTATTTATCCTCCACAAGGATAACATTGGACAACGCACTGTGTTTAGCACTTTGAATATCTCTGCAACGGTTGGATGTATCATCACAATTTAAACACCAAAATGATTGTTTTGTTAAGCTGAACTTAGTGGTAAAAACAAATGGGAAGTTTTTAGTAAAACTAACTGAGAAAAAGCTAAAAACCTTTTTCCCAAAAGGTTAACATAGGACATTTTATGAACTTGTTTTTTGTATTTTCTCCGCAACCACTTAACCTAGGTTAATAATTCAAAATACTTTATATTTGTTTTTTAAGCTCTATAAAATGATCAAAACAAAAATTGAGGTTTTTATGGTGAAAATTGAGGTTTTAGGTTAATTTTAGGGTGAAAAATACAAACAACTGATTTTTGGAAAATTTAAATCCCCCTATAAACCAACCCCCCTTCCCATGGCCCGATTTTTATGGTTTTCGAACTTAAGTCAAGAATGTCACTTTAAACATTCCAGCCAAATTTCATCGAATACGGAAGTTTTTTACTCAAGTTATCGCTTTCATGTACACACATACATATATATATATACTCAAATTTATATACATACACACACACACACACACACACACACACATATATATATATATGTATATAAATTTGAACGAACGGTGTTTTTGGCATCTGGGGACCACAAAACCAAAAGTTAACATGCTCTCAGGCTTAAGTCTTACCACGAGACCTATTTTAATAGCTTTTCCCCAATAGGGGAAATTCGCTAACAATAACAGATCGACTAAAATATACAAAAAACTTGAACAAATGAACTTTGAAACAAAACATTAACATACTAAATCCATTGATTGAACATTATACATATATAATCATATACAAACATCATATATAATTTACGTACAGGAATGCGAGGCAAAATGAAGGTGTTGCCATAATCAAAGATTGGTAATCCCCCTAGTGTCTTATGAACAGTTCAAACTGAGATACACGTGAATTTTTCTTCTCCACTTTATATTATTCCGAACAATTTATTTTTCCCTAACATATAAAGCCTGAATTGTTCTCTGAGCTAAGCAAAAGCGTGGCATATTGGCTAAGATCAATATCGTGTACTGACGTTCCCCTCATCCAATCCTTATGAGGAATCATAAAACAGCTGATTAGGAGCGGAGTTGGTGGCATGGCGCGCATTATCCCGGTCTCGCGGGAACTGACGGCTCTGATTGGGAGTGTCAATTACGGGAGAGGAGACCCTAGCCGTCACCCATCAAAGATGGGATCGGGTGTCTCTGGGTCACTGGAGATACGGGACACTTGGTCCGGACAATTCTCTGGAACAAGTGGAGTCTCTGCTTACAAAAAGATAGTAACAGTACAATTTGTATTGACATTAAACAACTATAAAGCTATGTATCAATGTTAAATGTGTGACTTTTACCGAATAATGTATACTATTGTCAAAGTACATTGATTTTATCATTGACTATATATACTGATTTTATCTTCACAAATTGCAAAATGAATTTCCATTATAGGTAATATCTAATATTATACAGATAAAAGATTTACAGAATGTTGAATTACATTATTTGTGATCCTAATATCGTCAAGGTAGTTCGACAAACATTTATTGGCATGTTCGTCAAATTAAAAACAGAGTCTAAGTCTTGTTATAACTTATTTTGATGATTTCACAAAGCTATTAAATATGTAACCTTTAAGTATATTGATAATTATCTTAATAGTGATATCGTTTTCCAAAAAAAAAATTTTGAAGACGGACATTGAAAATTATTATTAGCAGTAAGTTTTCTGTTCAAACCAGAAAATGTTTTTCTTTAAAACTTAGTAGACTTAAGTTACTATTCAAAGTCAACTTAGAACTGAAATGAGATAGGTTGTTTCAACTTTTGAGTTACTACCATTGACAGGGTGACCTTGATAAAGATGAATCGATAACTAGTGTGACCAATCCAAACGAATATCTTATGTCATTTATAGCGAATTTCCCCTATAGGGAAGAAGCTATTCCCATGGCATGGTAAGACTTAAGCCCGAGGCCATGATAACTTTTTGTTTTGAGGTTCCCAGATGCCAAAAACACTATTCGTTCATATATATATATATGTGTGTGTGTGTGTGTGTGTGTGTGTGTGTGTGTGTGTCCGTTTATATATATATATATATATATATATATATATATATATATATATATGTCTCACTACAACATGAAGCCAATTACCAAGTTTCACAAAAATACATTCATAAACAAGTGATATATAACATTTGATTTATTCTCCATAAGAATAACATTAGGGTTGAGGACGCAGGTTTGCTGCAACGAGGAAGATAAGTTATGTGTTTTTTTTTTTTAATTATCAATATAACTGAACCAGGTGATACTAGTTCTAATAATTTAAGGTCATAATTAAGGGAGATATACATCTTTACTTATTCTCCATGTGAATAACATGGGGGCCTAGTATGCGGTTTGCTGCTACGAGAACTATAAAAAACTTGTTTTTTGTGCTAATATTAATATACCACAACTAGTTGAAGCCACATACCAAGTTTCATCAATATACATTCATAAATAATCGAGATGTCAAGTTTTATTTATTCTCCATAAGGATAACACTGGACAACGTTATGTGTTAAGCACTATAAATATCTCTGCATCGGTTGGACGTAGAACAACAATTAAAACACCAAAATGTTTGTTTTGTTGAGCTAAACATATTTATAAAAATAAATGTGATGTTTTTAGTAAAATTATCTGAGAAAAATCTATAAACCTTTTCCCATAAGATTAACATGGACACGGTTTTTGGATTTTCTCCGCAACCACTTAACCTAGGTTAATGATTCATAGTACTAAATTATTTGTTTTTTTTAAGCTCTATAAAATGGCAAAAGCCAAAATTAAGTATTTTTAAAATTTGGGGTAAAATTAGCAAAAAAACTTATTTGGATTATTGTTAACCCCCATAAAACCCCTTCCCATATTCCGATTGATCTGGTTTTCGAAATTAAAAGTCATAAATGCTACTCTCCACATTTGTGCAAAATTTCATCAAAATCGGGCGTTTCTTTCAAAAGTTGTCGCGGTAACGGACACACACGCACACACACACACACACACACACACACACACACACACACACACACACACACACACACACATATATATATATATATATAAATTTGAAAGAATAGTGTTTTTGGCATCTGGGGACCTCAAAATGAAAAGTTATCATGGTCTCGGGCTAAAGTCTTACCACGCCACCAACGGTAACAGCTTCTTTCCTATGGGGGAAATTCGCTAAAACTTAACATTTCTTTTTACCAATCAGTTTAGCTCTACAAAACAATCATTTTGGTCTTTCAATTGTTGTTGTACGTCCAACCGTTTCAGAGATATTCAAAGTGCTAAACACAGTACGTTATCCAATGTTATCCTTATGGAGGATAAATAAAATTTGATATCTTGATTATTTATGAATGTATAATGATGATACTTGGTGTGTGGTTTCAACTAGTTGTGGTATATTGATATTTGCACAAAAAGAGTTTTTTGTTTATTTTCCCCGTAGCAGCAAACCTGCATACTCGGCCCACATGTTATTCATATGGATAATAAGTGGATTGACATCTCCCTTAGCCATGACTCTAAATTAATAAAACTTGGTATGTAGCTTCACCTGGTCGAGTTATATTGATAATTTCAAAGATTCACATTTCTTATCTTCCTCTGTTGTAGCAAACCTGCGTACTCAGCCCTAATGTTATTCTTATGGTGAATAAATAAAATGCTATATATATATATATATATATATATATATATATATCACTTATTTAGTAATGCATTTTTGTGAAACTTGGTAAGTGGCTCTATGTAGTAGCGAGGCACATATATATACATTGTAAATTCGCTGAGTACGCAGTTTTGCTGCGACGGGGGTGTATAATAGATTTTCACTATCTTTTGACAGTTTAAGTACAAATACAAGTATTATTATTTTAGTAATTACTTGGAATGACTGACTGCTTGATTTCAGACGTCATTGTTTTCCACGATCTGTACTGCCTCAAACATAAATTTGAATGATATCAATAGTATAAAGTAGCATACCTAGGGAAACATCAAACATCCAAAGTCAACAGAGAAAGGCCTTAAACCCAAACATTTGATCAGCTTTATTTCTAGATTCATCAATTAATACTTCATAGAGATTGTAACAAGTCTTCAGCCAACCTGTAATTAGTTACACCGCACTTGTGAAGGCTGTACAAGACCAGTGAATACATAACTTATGCATGAGTGTTGTATAAACTATAACTAGTACTGATATAAAATATACCTGAAATTTGATTAACACTGCCTCACTAAAGAATTTTATTTTTTCTTAGAAAGTTATTTAGTTTTATCTTATTTAAGGCCACAGGCCTTCAACTAGAATATGTTTTTGTTACTATTAACATCAGTTTATTACAAAGATCCTAAAATCTAATACGATAAATTAGCCGACAAACATATAACTTGTAATGAGATTATTTGATCGGTTACCATGTTGGTTGCCATGAGAGCAGGGGGACAAAGTG
The DNA here is from genome assembly GCA_963675035.1 of Allygus modestus. Taxonomy (NCBI): domain Eukaryota; kingdom Metazoa; phylum Arthropoda; class Insecta; order Hemiptera; family Cicadellidae; genus Allygus; species Allygus modestus. Next base: position 274,194,548 of record OY776111.1, read on the forward strand.
GGCAGAGGATAAAATGGCGGTCTATCATGTGGGCTTCACTTTTTACTCCAGACGAGAGGTCTAGATATATAAAAATATAATTATCATATAGATTGTAGATATCCTCATATTTTTTGTAGATATCCACATATTAACCAAAGCGTATCATATGTGGATTGCCGTGAGGATAGTAACTAGATACATTGAATAAAAAATGTAATACAAATTAAATATAATATAGAGAAAACATGCCGGATTTTAACCAAATACAATCTGAGGGAGTATTGAGTTATAGTAACACGTGTGGAGTGGTCCCACTAAGCACAAAACGCTCAGTAGGGGGCAATAGCCGATTCAACCCCAGCACAGAAGTGAGGATGCGAGGAATCACCCCCCCCCCCCCCCGGATGACCTTGACCTTGACCCCCGAGGTCACCCCCGAGGGCACGCCCGAGGGCACCCCCCCCCCGTCACGTGACCCATTAACCTAACTTAAACCTGGCACCTGGCGTGAGGATGCGAGGAATCACCCCCCCCCGTCACATGACCCATTAACCTAACTTAAACCTGGCACCTGACGTGAGGATGCGAGGAAGCCCCCCCCCCCGTCACGTGACCTGGTGGAAACCTAACATAGGCTGGCGAGCACAGGCGTGAGAGTAGGAATGAGGAATCCCCCCCCCCCCGGTCGTCTGCAGCACTTTTCGTGATGAGGAAAAAACTTTCGAAAATTAATAACTAGCCTATTTACCCACCGATTCCCACGGGACTTTTTCCAGAGTGTAGGCCTATCCTAGAGGAAGCGAATGACGTAAAAACCCCATAGATCCGCCATTAAACAAGGCCGCTATTAATTTTTAAACGCGTTTTCCTTATGGGATCTCAGCTCTTTACCGACCGATTTTGATGAAACTTCACCACATGTCGGGCGACGGCCTAAGTAAACCATCCCTTAAAGAAAATTGAAAATCAACCGTTAAACGGGCCCGCTATTAATTTTTAAACGCGTTTTCCTTATGGGATCTCAGCTGTTTACCGACCGATTTTGATGAAATTTCACCACATGTCAGGCGGCAGCCTAAGTAAACCATCCCTTAATGAAAATTGAGAATCCACCGTTAAACAGGCCCACTATTAATTTTTAAACGCGTTTTCCTCATGGGATCTTGGCTGTTTTCCAGACACCTCGCGATGGTTCAAAACTAGCAAAGGCGCGGTGAGGATGTAAGTCCCCCCCCCGTGAGCGGCTCCGCGGAGTCACGTGTCGAGGCGCGTGCTAGGGCCTACGTGACCGCCCGGGGCTCTTTACTCATCAGCGGTTCCGGGAACTGTTTACCGCTTACTCCTCCCGACTGGAGTGCTATTTATGAGCGCGTCCTCAAGGGTTTCGTCAGTTTGTCTTTGGAGCTCTTACTGTGCGGACGAAGTATTGCTGTCTCTGCGATACACCTACACAACCTGCTGTTCATTGCCTTTGGATTCCCATAAAAGTCAACGTAAGTAACAACATATTTATTAATTAGCGTTTCTATTTTAATTATTCGTTATTTTTAATTTTCGTTACTATCGCGGTGATTACTTATGCGACTGTTACGACTTTCTCTTTGAATATCTTAAAATGTAAGTAACATATAATTTACTTTTTCATCAGCAAGTTTACCAATGCTCTAAAATCTTATTAGCTAACATTAATAATTAATCGTTTACATATCCCAGTACACTGAGCCTTGTCGTTGTTTCTTTTTCCGATGGAGATGAGTGGAATTGTAATGACCTTGAAACAGTTGTGTTTTATAACGATTAAAATTAATGAATCAAACTTAAAAAACAAAATAGATTCACTACCACTCTTTTTAAAAAAAAAATGTTTAAGCGAAATGAAATTAGGTTTTGCTTTTCAATCAGATGGCTGTTCCTCGTATGTGTGAGGTCTGCGGTCGCGTCTTCGCGAACGCTGGAAACCTGACTCGTCACACGGCAGCCGCTCACAGGGACCGCCATTTCGACTGCGACGTCTGCGGGAGACGCTTCGGGCGAAGCGACAACCTGCGACGTCACCTCATAGCAGTTCATCCTCCCACTCCTCACGACCAAGCGCCATGTACGGTTTTAAGTTAAATAGGAAACCACCAGTAGATTTGTTAAGCACGCCTTCTTCTCCGATATCCTCATCCAAAGTTCCTCACCCTTGTATTTACTGGGCCCAAACTGGCGATTGAGATGAGGAAGAGGTCGCCAGTCCTCTGTGCAGTTCCTCACGATCAAGCGCCAGGCACGGTTTTTACGTTAAACAAGAAACCGTCAGTACTAATGACTTGTTTTCGAGAGAGTAAACGGCTTTAGCCGAGTAAACAGATTCAAGTAGTAAACAAGGGGCTGCCAGCCTCTGTTCAGTTCCTCACCCTTGTATTACTGGGCTCAAACTGACGATCGAGATGAGGAAGAGGTCGCCAGGCCTCTGTGCAATTCCTCACCCTTGTATTTACTAGCCTCAAACTGGCGAACGAGATGAGGAACGTCAGGCACGGTTTTTACGTTAAACAAGAAACCGTCAGTACTAATGACTTGTTTTCGAGAGAGTAAACGGCTTTAGCCGAGTAAACAGATTCAAGTAGTAAACAAGGAGCTGCCAGCCTCTGTTCAGTTCCTCACCCTTGTATTACTGGGCTCAAACTGGCGATCGAGATGAGGAAGAGGTCGTCAGACCTCTGTGCAATTCCTCACCCTTGTATTTACTGGGCTTAAACTGGCGAATGAGATGAGGAAGAGGCCGCCAGTTCCTCACCCTCGTGTTTATCGAGGTAACTAATAGGACTTGTTTTCCTGTTCGCAGGCCGTCCGTGCCCGTTGTGCTCCATCGCCCTGGCGAGCCCTGAGGATCTGCGCCATCACATGGAAGCGGTCCACGGTGCGATCCCGTCGGCTTCAACCTCCTCCTCCGCCGCAACGCCACCCGTCAGAGACCCACGGCCCGAGTGCGACGCGTGCGGGCGGCGATTCGCCCGCGAGGATCTGCTCCAGCGCCACGTGCAGCTGGTGCACGCCAACGGGGTCCGCTGTCCCGAGTGCGGCGCCCTTTTCCGCAGGGTCGCTTATCTCCAGCAGCACGTGGCGAGCGCCCACCGCGGCATGAGGTTCGCGTGCGTCTACTGCGACCGAGGCTTCACCCGGCGCTACAACCGGGACCAGCACGAGGCCGAAAACTGCCCCGTCGTGAGGAACCTCGTTGTGGACGAGATGCCGCACCTGCCCGTCCTGTCACCCGAGCACCGACCCGGCCGTGAGCCCCAGCCCGGACCCAGCCACGAGCCCCAGCCCGGACCCAGCCACGAGCCCCAGCCCGGACCCAGCCACGAGCCCCAGCCCGGACCCAGCCACGAGCCCCAGCCCGGACCCAGCCGCGAGCCTCGACCCAGCCGCGAGCCTCAGCCCGGACCGAGCGAGGCACCCGATGGGATGGTGGGTGGTGGCGGTGGACTGCCCGCGTTCCGCACCATCCAACGGGGGTTCCGCGGACGCCTCCTGACCTTCGGCCTGTCTCGACCCATGGAGGACTTCTTGTCCGTGGAGGACGCGCTGGTGCTGCTGTTTGACAGCGTCCTGAACCTGTTGACTGACGTCAGGTCCCGGCACCCAAACACCAAGGTCAACATGTTCCTGGAGTGCGAATTCGCCAACGTCCACGGAGCCACCTGTCTGCGGGCCTTCAAGACGAAGAACGTGCCTCTCACCGCCAAGTCCAACTTGGAGGACTTCCTGTCAGCGTCCTTCCACAAGCTGGAGGAAGAGAAGGAGCAGTGCCTGCTAGTGGGCAGCGGGTGGAGCTATCTCCGGATACGCGACCTGGAGATCCGCGTCAATCTCTACACCCCGTTGGGAGAACGCGGAGCCCGGTTCGTCCAGCTTCCCAAGACCATCTGCGAGACGCGCGCTGTCATCAACGTGCACAACCTCGATGACATGTGCTTCGCGTATGCCGTCCTGACCAAGTTCGTCGCGCGACACCCGGAGAGGCCCGCATCGTACACACCGGACGTCATGGCTCGCTACGATTGGACCGGCCTACGCTTCCCCGTGGCTGTGAAGGACATCAAGGTCTTTGAGAGGAAGAACGCCATCAGCGTCAACGTGTACGGGATCGAGCGCGCCATAGTGGGGAGACGCCCCGACGGATCGCCAAAGTTCCAGGACCGCGTGTTCCCGCTGAAGATCTGCAAGCGGGAGTTGGAGGATCACCGGGACCTGCTGTATGTGACCACCGGTGGGAACAGTCACTACGTCTACATCGCAAACATGAGTAGGCTAGTGCGTCCTCAGCTGACGTCTCACGTCCACGCCATCCACGTGTGTAAGCGATGCTTCGCTTACTTTGACAACCAGCCCAACAAGCTGCAACTGTCCGGTGCCGAGCGTCTGGAGGAGCACATGCGATACTGCACCGCCAAGGCCCCCCTCCGCTTGGACATGTCGAAGAAGCAGCAGATCCGCTTCACCCACCCTGAGTACACTAGGCGGGAGAGGTTCTGCATCTACGCGGACTTTGAGTGTGCTCTGCAGCCCGTCGCTGCCGACCCTGCGGAAGCGCCGCCCGGCACGAGGCCCCTGCAACTGCACGTCCCGTACGCCTTCGCCTACCAGATCGTGGACTCGCTCGGCCTGGAGGAGTTTGAGCCCCGCGTCTACTTCGGGGCTGACGCGTCCAAGGTCTTCATGGAGAGGCTCAAGATGGACGTGTTGATGCTGTGGGAGTTCCTGTTCAGCACGAGAGCTCTGCACCCTTCTCTGACCCAGCAGGAGATGGACGAGTACCTGGTGGCGACTCACTGCTACCTTTGTGGGAAGGAGTTCACGGACCAGGACGTTAAGGTGCGGGACCACAACCACGCCCCGCCTTACGAGTTCCGAGGAGCCGCTCACCGCTCGTGCAACCTCAGGTACCGGGAGCAGCGACACATCAACTGCTACTTCCACAACCTGTCCAACTACGACGCCCACTTCGTAGTGCGGGAGCTGGCCATCGACCCTGGTGATGTGGACGTGCTGGCGCACACTGAAGAGCGCTACATCGCCTTTACCAAGCGGTTTCACTTTGGCCAGCCCGGGGACAACCAACGTCAGAGCAGTTTCGCGGTGCGGTTCCTCGACACCTACAGGTTCTTGTCCATGAGCCTGGCCAGCCTGGCAGCGGGACTGCCCACTGACAAGATGCGCGAGACGAGGAAGCGCTTCCCCGACGACCGGCTGTTCGACCTGGTGCGCAGGAAGGGCGTATTCCCCTACGACTTTGTCACGTCGTACGACACGTTGTACTCCACCAGGGAGCTGCCTCCCAAGGAGGCGTTCAGGAACTCCATGACCCTGGAGGATATCAAGGAGGAGGAGTACGAGCACGCCCTCAACGTGTGGCGAGCCTTTGACTGCAACCACCTCAAGGACTACGCGGACAAGTACCTGCGATGCGACATCGCCCTGCTCACCGATGTCTTTGAGCAGTTCCGTGATACGTCGCTAGCAGAGTACGGGCTGGATCCTGCCCACTACTACACCCTGCCGTCCTACGCCTGGGACGTGATGCTCAAGACCTGCGGTGTGGAGCTGGACACGCTGCAGGACTTTGACATGTACCTGTTCGTGGAGCAGGGGATCCGGGGAGGCATCTCTCAGGCCATCACCCGCTACGCCAAGGCCAACCACGACAGGTGCCCGGACTACCGCCCGGACGAGCCCACGCGCTTCCTCCTGTACCTGGACGCCAACAACCTCTACGGCTGGGCCATGTCCCAGCGCCTGCCGACCGGAGACTTCCAGTGGCTCAGCCGTGAGGAAATCCAGGCGTTGGACGTCGCGGCGCTGGACGCGGAGGCCGATCGAGGCTACATCTTGGAGGTGGACCTCCACTACCCCGCGCGCCTACACGACCTGCACAAGGACCTTCCCTACTGCTGCGAGACGAAGTGTCCGCCAACAGGGAAGTTCCCCAAACTGTTGACGACCCTGGACGACAAGACGCACTACATCTGTCACTACAGGGTCTTGCAGCAGGCGCTGCAAAACGGGTTGGAGCTGGTCGCGGTGCATCGGGCGATCTCGTTTCACCAGTCGCGGTGGTTGGAACCGTACATCCTGATGAACACGGAGCTGCGGAAGAAGGCCAAAACGAAGTTTGAACAGGACTTCTTCAAGCTCATGAACAACGCGGTCTTTGGCAAGACCATCGAGAATGTACGGAAGCACCTCAACGTGAAGCTGGTGTGCACCCCGGAGAAGTTTTCCAAGTACGTCGCCAGATCCAACTTCCTGGACCGAACGTACTACACGGAGGACGTGGCCCTGGTGCATCTGTCCAAGGTCAACATTGTGTTAGACAAGCCCGTCTACGTAGGCATGTCAGTCCTGGAGCTGAGCAAGTGGCTCATGTACGAGTTCCTGCGCAAGATGAAGGAGCGCTACGGTGACCGCCTCACCGTGGACTACATGGACACGGACAGCTTCGTCTTTGACATCGTGTCCCAGGACGTCTATGCCGAGATGAAGGAACACCTGGACGACTTTGACACCAGCGGCTATCCGAGGTCTCACCCCTGCTACAGCCCCGTCAACGCCAAGGTCATCGGAAAGTTTAAGGACGAGTGCAACGGCCTGTCCTTATACGAGTACCTCGGCCTGCGGTCCAAGCTGTACTTCATGGACATCGAGGACGCGGCGACAGGCGGCAGCAAGGCTCTCAAGCGAGCCAAGGGGGTTGCGAAGGGCGTTGTCAAGAACGTCCTCACCCCCGACGACTACAGAGAGTGTCTGTTTGACGGGGTCCAGAAACACACCACCAACGTCCGGTTCCAGTCCCACTTGCACCGGGTCTACACCGTGGAAGTGAACAAGCTGAGCCTCAGTCCAGCTGACGACAAGCGGTGCGTCCTCCCCGACGGTATCCACACTCTGCCATGGGGACACAAGGACGTCCCGCCGCTACCGCCAGCCAGGAGGAGAGGAGAACATCCGCAGCGGATGGAAGTGGACGGTGAGGAGGAGGAGGGACAGCGCCAGGACGAAGACGAGGAAGAAGAGGAATTCCCCGTCTAGTTGTATATATTAGTTATAAGAGAAAAAAAAATTGTAAATAGTATTTGTAAGAAAATATAATAGCTTTATGTACAGCATGAACCCGAGTTGTTTATTTCCTCCCTTTGCTCACTCAAAAGTCACAAGCCGTTAGGCTCGGAAAGGCGTTATGGGCCGTTTGGCCCGAGCCGTGCAGCTTAAAAAGCCCCCGCCAACCAGGAGCGGTTGGCGGCGCGTGTCGGGGACGACCCTGAAGGAGTTGCCCAGGAAGGAGTTGCTAAGTGGTTTGCTGATGTCCGAGGGGTCACCCTCGAATTACTCAGCGGTTTGCTGATGTCCGAGAGGTCTCGTGGCGCGCCCTCTTTGGCGGCCTTCACTGCCGCTTGGCGGGGGCTCAGCCAGTGACACGCGCCGCTGGTATATAAACCTGAGGTCCAGCCCCGCTGCCTCAGTTTTGATAATTTTTTAAAATTTAGTAAGGAGAAAGGAGAAATGAAAACACAAGCTTTATCATTATGAGACATGTATTGTACAGTAATAAGGTTACATACACATACTACAAAAAACCTTACAAACTAGTTTTAAGCGAATATGGAGTGAAAGAGCCTGCGGACGAGAGCGTCGTTGGCGGCGGGAGTGGCAGGGTCGAAGAGCTGGACGTAGTCGTTGAGTGACGTGCGGAGAACAGCCCGGCAGTACAGGTAAGTGAGGCAGTAGTAGCCGCAAACAGAAGTATCATAGCCCTGGAGCCGATACCTATTGTAGACGTAGTGGCGGTGATGAGGATTGCGCCTCAGGAACATTTGAAAGTCGGCCTGGTATGGCGGCCTTCCGTAGCTGTCCAGGTACTCGAGTCTGTCCTCTTCCGAGCAGTAAAACGCCACCCAGTGTTCGCCTCCCTCGGTGTGTGCTACCGTGTTGGACACGATGGCGGTGAGAGGCTTGACCGGCACGTCCGGTAGTTGGTCAGAGGCGTAGACCGCAACGTTCCTCTGTCCGGGGATCCTCGCCAGGCATTCTCTGATCTGAACGGTATTCATCGTGGACGGAAGCAGCACAGGCAGCTTGAGACGGACGGGTCTGGACTGTCGTTATCCACGAGCCAGTCCCGCAATACTATGCAGTTATGAAGGGCGCAACGGTTGTGGGAGCTCTTATGGTGGCGACAGCGCAGGGTCCGGTAGGTGGGCGGACCGTTGAGCGACCCGCAGCCCAGATCCTCCATGTCCTGAGCGGTGGTGGCGGCGGGCTCGGTTATGAGGTGGCGTTGTACAAAGTCCCTCTTCTGCGATCCTTTGACGTAGACCAAGGGGCGGTGGATGAGGCAGGAGCGCAGCTTGTCCAGCAGGGCGATGTATGCGATGTCCCCCTGGTCCCACTCCAAGCCGTGGCAGTGGCGAGTGATCCAGACGCTCTCGCGCTGTTTCTCGGGAGTCAGGAGGTCCTTACTGAAGGGTGGGCGGGCGATGTGATGTAGGAGCAGCGTGCCGGTAGTCACGTCCACCACGCAAACCTCTTTCAGTAGAAAGTCATTATCACTGTCTTTAAAACACTGCATATCCATCACCACGCTTCCGTGATGACAGCGCGCTGGTGGCGGCTCGTTATAGATCGGTGGTGGCACGTCCATCCCGTACGGCTGACTGAACTCGACTGAGCGCTGGCGGGAGCGCGCCTAGCGGGATAACCTTGGGTGCGTGCGCCACCATCACCTAACGGTCCGCGCGCGGTGACCTTGAGCGCGCGGCAACTCGTTTACCCGCCAAAGTCGACTGTGACGTTGCGATGACGGTCCACCTCCACGACGTTGTCCAACTCGGCGTACACTATGCAGTTGAACGCCTCCGCCAAGGCTTCGGAGAACCCAATCTCTATGCGCAGGTTACCGTTGCGTACCAGGTTCCAGTGGCTGGATTGAGAGGCTGCCATATCGGGCGTCAGATCAAACGCCATCAGGCAGTATCCGTAGGGGTATTCGTTGCGACTGACTTCATTACCACAGTCTGAGAAATTGATGCCGGTGCCAGTGTACAGCGTGTGGTAGGCGAGCACGCACAACTCATGACCGAACGTGTAATCCGGTTGAAGCGGCTTACATGGCACTTGCTCACCGTCTATGTACAGCGCGAAGAAGTTCACGTGGCTGTGGGTGAAGTTGAACGGGTTCTTCTTGTAGTCCCCGTTGAACGCCTGATTGCTGACCAGGCCAACTATAATGCGTTTCGGCAGTTGACCCAGAAACACACTGTCCAGAGTCTTGCTGCTGATACCGGAGGGTAGCGTGAAGGATTTGACTTCCACGCGCGTAATGGGATATTTGGCTGTGCTCGACTCCAGCGTCCTGCTGTGAGCCAACAGCACGCTCGGGTTGATCTTACAGCGGCGCATAAACAGGTTGACTTCGGCGATGTCCACTTTGTAGTCTGTCACGGTTTTGGACATGATGGAGAATGAGTTCTTTGGCCTGATCAGACGAAAGCGCATCTCCACACCGTTTAACATGAACTTCTCCTGGTTGCACAGGTCGACGTGCAGATGTCCGACCATGTCCACGTACCGGCTTCCCTTGATAAACTCTCTCCTTTTCTTGAGCCCGGTATAATTATCCTCCTCAGTATTGTCCATGTACCCGGCATAGTCCTCAAAGAACATCTCCGCGGTGAGGTGCGATGTCTTGGCATCACCACCATAGGACAACAGGTTCTCCAGGTAGGCGCGATAGGCGTACGTGTTGTTCTGAGGAGACACCAGTTTGTTGTTCAGGTACAGGTCCACTTGACTGAACAGCGAGTGCAGCCAGTTGTTAATCGGACCCACCTCTTTTATCGCTTGATCACCCGTTACAGCGCCTCCATTAGCCGTTCTAATGGTAGCCTTCACATGCAGTAGCGTCTGTGACAAATCCGTGTACTCGTCCCCATGACCCGGAACTATGAACTCAACGGGTGAGTCGTCTGTCAGGGAGGAGATGGGCTTGTACTGCACCCATTTACCACTCTCTATACTGGTCTGCGTGGGCGGTAGCGAGAACAGGTCCAACTCGGTCTTGACACACTCGCACGACTTCTGATGTAGAAACGCCATTATCCAAAAATGTCCTTCACGGTACTCTCACTCTTCTTGCTTCTCCTCTTCTTAGCGACACGTTTTGCGGGCTTCCTTTTGGGCACAGCGCTCTTCTTCCTCGCTCCGAGGAGTTTCGCTAGAGACTGAGGAGTAACCTGCTGTACACGCCTCCTCTTATAGGCGCTACCACCGCCGCTAAGCACGCGATCCAGTTTTTCATCGGCCTTACGTTTCAGCGACCCGGTAAACTGCCTGAGTCGGGCGTTGGCTGCGACTTGGGGGTTGGCTGTGCCCGCCGCCACGTCGCCCAAGAAGCCCACACCGGACCTCAGCGCCTCCTTGCCCAGCGCCGATGCGCCGGATCTGATCAAAGGGACCACTGTACGCATCAGCCCGCCTAGGAAACTGCCGATGCCGTGACCGCGTTGGAAAGCGGCTCCTCTGAATACCGTGGACACTCCATGCCCAGACTGCTGTTGGCGGTAGTACGCCAGATAGGGGTCGTTCGGGTTCATTGCTGCTGCTACTCTCTGCGCAGGTGAAGCTTCATGCACGTAGTCCCGAAGTGGAATGGCAGGTGGCGTCCGACGCTGTCCCTTAAATCGATTTCCACACTATCGAAGGAGCTCTTCATCAGCGGCACGTAGTGAGGGTCGGTGAAATGCACGGTGATACTCGCACCGTAGATGTAGTTTTTTGCGTCGATGTTCACAATCTTTAACAAGGGCGCAACAGTGTCACCTACTAGCTGAGGTTCCACCAGGTCACAGTACACATACATGTGCGAAGGGATCCCGGCCAGTAAGTTGGGCGGTCTTATAGCTTTTCTATGTTTGATCAAATCCACATTGTGCACGTCGTATCCCAACTGTAACGCTAGGGTGGGGCTAAATTCCAGTTGCTCCACAGTCTGGTCTATCGAGATCAATTCCACCTTCCCAATATCTTTGTCGTACTCAAACTGGCATTGGTATAAGTCCAATTTTGGAATGGCGTTGATGGCGTTGACCAGTTCATCGATGTCTTTATAGTTTCCAGCTTCCACCTTTACAGCGGTCAGTTCAGGCTTGCCGGTGTCATCCTTAGTGTAGAGATATACGCGAGCGTCCTCCCCCACTGTGACAAACGAGCATGGGTAATGGACCTCGACTAAAGCGACTTCCCATTCACCATCGCCACCCAATCGCACGACTGACGGTAGATGGGTGATGTAGTTAGCCACGGTGTTGTTTGGATAATAGTCCATTGAGCTGTTGCTGGGCAACGTCAGGTACAGCTGCCTGCGCTTTGTCGTCATAGCAGCTGTTGCACTTCAGATGCAGGTACCCACGAGTTGAAGTCCTCTCCGTAACCGACCCACTTGACCAAGTAGCGCTTACTGCGGCCTCGCCCCTCGGTGTCCAGTATTTTATCTATTTGGTACAGGCGGTCCGGGGCGATCGTCACCTTTTGCATCTCGTGCTCGTAGAAGCGCCCTTCCAGCGGCGTCCCGTTCAGGTCGCGCAGCACGTACAATGGCAGAGGATGCGACCCATATACGTGGTCTACCACAAACAGCTCCTTACTCCAGTTGGTCTCGTAACCTTTGGCGAACGTGCCCTTCTCCTTGGCTATGCGCACCGTGTCGCCCGGCTCGAACCTGGGCTTGTGTCGCCGGATCGCTTTTCCATACATGTGACGCCACACCTTGTACACCGTTTGACCATCGCCGCTGTCCGCGTCCACGGGTCGTAGGCCACCACCCAGGCTCCTGTGCGGACTGCGGTTGTAGGCGTCCACAAGCCTGTCCAACACGTCGATGTAGCGATACGTGTTTTTGTAGGTCAGGTAGCGCCACATGCGGGTCTTGAGCGTGCGGTTGACTCGCTCCACCACCGCCGCCTTCACGTCGGGGTTCTGCGTGGTGAAGTAGTTGACACCGTGACTCTTGAACCCTCGCTTGGTCGCAGCCCCAGTGAACTCCGTCCCCTTGTCAGTCTGTAGACAGCGAGGAGTCGCCTCGGAGAATATTCCCTCGAACGCTGCCGCCACCTCTTGCCCGCTTTTCCTCTTCAGTGGTACCGCGAACAGCCGCTTACTGAATACGTCTATCACAGTCAGCAGATAGTTGACCCCGTCGTTGTACCGGCTCAGGCCGCGCATGTCGTTCAGGTCCGCCTGCCACAGCTCCCGGGGCCCGAATACGACGTAGCGGTTGCGGGGAAACCGCTTGCGCGCAGGCTTGTGCAGCGTGTAGGTGTCCTGGGCGCGCAGCCAGTCGGCTACCCGACGTTTCGGTAGGCGCGCGGCTCTGGCCAGGGCGGCCACCCCACCGAGGGAACCGGGCTGGCTCGGGTCGTAGTACAGCTTCTCCATTACGGTGTGAACGGCTCCCAGTTGTCCAATGACGATTCCTGGTCGGGTTCCTCGGTTATTATCCTTCTTCGGGCCGCTGGAGGTCGCGGTCTCAAGCGGTCCAGTATCGGCGTCAACCTCGGTGAGAGGGGTGTCGACGAGGCTGTCGTGTCTCCCCAGGGGCTCGATGCCGAGTCCAGTCCCACGCCTAGGTAACGCAACGCCGTGGGATTGCTCACGTATTCTTTGGGCACGTTCATGTCCTTCAAGGCGGCCATCACTTGATGCCAGCCGGTAGGCAATCGGTCCGCCCTTCGCGCTCTCACTATGCTGTGCGCGATGTCCACTATATTGGAATCGGGGATCTTCACCTTGTTCACGTACACCGCCCCACTGGCGTCCCAGGCGATGGGGCTGCCTTGCCGGGTCATGAATCGCAACAAGTTGCGCGCCACCGACCTGTAGATTTTTGAGAACGATTCTACAATGTCCTCCTCTGCCGAGGCGCTAGACTCGCGCTTCATCTGACTCGGACCCTCCACCGCTTCCTCCTCCCTCTCCTCGCCCTCGATGATTGACAGACCTATGGGTTGACGTTTAGCCGCGGAAAAGTGCAGGAACCGCTGTAACACCTGCTGATATTGTTTCCATTTCTCCGTATCGTCCAGCCGCTTGTCGCTCAATATGCGATGCATCTCAGCGTCCAGGCTGGCTGGCTTATTGGCGCTACCTGCTCCTCCTCTTGACCCCGGCCCTGGTCCCGGTCCTTCTCGCAATCTCTCGATGAGCTCCTGCGGTACAACCACCATTTTCCTAGCGTACTCCATGTCCGATTAGCTTCTGCGCTAGAACGGGCAGAACAGCGTTCAACAGCAGAGGTAGGAGGATCCCTCCGCCCCGTTGGACGAGGTAGTGTCGCTTCTTGGCCCAACCCTCGCCGCGTTTCACCAGCCGTCTGAGCGCCTGTTTGTGTTTGCTCAATTTGCGTTTGAGACAGGGGGAAAGCGGTACGTTTCCGCGTAGCACGTTATACGCGCACTCGCACAATGACTTGATGCGACTCTTGTCGCACGCTTTTAACAGGGCCTTGCGTTCTTTGGGCGTAGCGTGTATTAGGGCCCTCAGCAGCGCCGCGTCCTTCTTCACGCGGTGTGACATGATGACTGACGCTGGCACGCGCTCGGTCTATTTATCACTTCTTCTTAGGCAGGTACACGTAGTTCACCGGATCGTCTGGGAAAATGGCCGAACGTACGCGCATCTCTTCAGGCGTGGACTGTTTCAAGTCTATGAGCAGGTAGGCGTGCGGATCACGCGTGGCGTCTGCATAAGCCTCCTCCACGAATTTGGGGTTCTCCGGATATACTTGACGGGCCAGGTGTTTGATCTGAGCGCGATCCCTGGGATTCTTGAAGCACACTATGTAGTGGGCGTTCAGCGATATGTCGCGCTGGCCCCTGCCCTGGTGAAACAGGTTTTGCGTGATGAAGAACACGCTCATGTTGCGGTGGTGCGAGCCCTTGGTGAACAGGTCCGCCACGCCGGGGCCGGCCTCGCGCATCATGTCATCGACGGTGACCAGGGCGGGCTCGCTACCGTCGTAGTCGTCCAAGTCTGGCAGGCCGGCTACGTAGCGCACGGCAGAGTCCGCACGGCTCTTGCCACCGCCGCCACCACTGCCATAGTGCCAAGTGATACGGGCGAACCGCGTATCGCACATGCGGTTGGCGTGCTCTATGAAGCGAGCCACGAAGTGCGACTTGCCGCTGCCCGAAGGCCCGGCCACGATGGCGGTGAACGGGTGTTTCCACCTCAAGTCCATGGCGTCTACTGACTGCCATGCACCGCCACCTCGGCTCTTAAAACTAAATTCTTTTCTCGCTTTTTTTAATTTTTTTTTTAATATTGAAGGGACTCGATTATCAACTGCTTAGTGGAAGTTTCCACGCTCTCTCGTTTACTGGGTAGCGCGCTTGGAGTGTACGCTCCTCTTGGTTTTCCCTGAGATGACGCAATCGGTCTTTCGCCAGGTAGGTAGAGGAGTAGCGGTTCTAGTGATCCCGTCGTATCTTGACTCTCCCGTCTCGCTATTTGCCAGCCATAGGTTTTGCAATCTGGATAGCAGGTCCTCTAGGCATATGCAGATTTCATCGTTTCGCTCCTCGTCCAAGTACAAGCCACAACTGAACGTGGGGCGACCTCCTTTGAACACGTTCATCTTTAACAGTACATTACCGCTGTTGGTAGGGTTCTTCACAGTGTACTGATATCCGCCAGCGGACCAGCACAGTGTCGGGGAATCGATAGGCACTTCCTTCCTCTTTACAGTCCACCCATCGAGCTTTTTCTTCTTTGACACACATCCCTGCTGTACTGGCGGTGCGTTGGCGTTCTCATCATTCATTGCGTTCAGCTCCTCTAGGAAGGAGCGGATCGTTTGGTCCACTTCAGCTGCACTGACTCCGTTTCCGTTCATGGTGACGTCTCAAACAACACTGAGGTCGCGCGCGCGGCTCTGCCTCGGTTTTATACCCAGGTTGCACGCTTCAGCGAACCTTCTAGAAGCTTCCAGAAACGTGAGAGGTAGTCTATCGCTGACGGGGGGGGGGGTCAGGTATATCCTCGCCAGGCTATGTTGCGAGGCAGGTATATCCTCACACCAGTTGATGTTGGGGGGGGGATCAGGTATATCCTCGCCAGGCTATGTTGCGAGGCAGGTATATCCTCACACCAGTTGATGTCGGGGGGGGGGGATCAGATAAATCCTCACGCCAGGCTATGTTGTGAGGCAGGTATATCCTCACACCAGTTGATGTCGGGGGGGGGGGAGGGGGGGGGTCATGTTCAAGTTTATAAGTAAACTTTTTATTTTTATTTCTTTTTAAGGAATGAGGTTAAGGGTAAAAGAAGTCTTTATTACCGGAAAAAACGTGTAGTGGGTTATTGTCCAGGCCTTCTATAGTTTTCCTGGACGTCCAACACCGCCATGCCGCCTTGGTTCAGAGTTAACTGCAGCACTTGCAGAACCTCGTTCCACTGCGCCGGGTCCCCCGGGTCGTAACGACGAGAGGACATCACGGGACTGGCTGAACTCCACCACCCCGGCCTGAGGAAGACATGACCACCTCTCCTCATCGCCTCCTCGACCCGAGTCCTTGTGGGAGTAAGGTACTCCGGTCCGAGCAGGAGGTACCGGCTGATGTTGGGAACGTTGACAAAGACTTCCACAGTAAGGGCGTCCATTATGGAAGCGGCTCTGGTCAAGACTGACTCGAACACCACTTTCACCCGCTGTCGCCCTTCGGAGGAGCTTCGCAGTGGAATGTAAGCGGTAAACAGTTCCCGGAACCGCTGATGAGTAAACAGCCCCGGGTGGTCACGTAGGCCCTAGCACGCGCCTCGACACGTGACTCTGCGGAGCCGCTCACGGGGGGGGGGCTTGCATCCTCACCGCGCCTTTGCTAGTTTTGAACCATCGTGAGGGGTCTGGAAAACAGCCAAGATCCCATGAGGAAAACGCGTTTAAAAATTAATAGCGGTCATGTTTAACGGTGGATTCTCAATTTTCTTTAAGGGATGGTTTACTTAAGCTGCCGCCTGACATGTGGTGAAATTTCATCAAAATCGGCCGGTAAACAGCTGAGATCCCATAAGGAAAACGCGTTTAAAAATTAATAGCGGGCCCGTTTAACGGTTGATTTTCAATCTTCTTTAAGGGATGGTTTACTTAGGCTGTCGCCCGACATGTGGTGAAGTTTCGTCAAAATCGGCCGGTAAACAGCTGAGATCCCATAAGGAAAACGCGTTTAAAAATTAATAGCGGCCTTGTTTATTGGCGGATCTATGGGGTTCTTACGTCATTCGCTTCCTCTGGGATAGGCCTACACTCTGGAAAAAGTCCCGTGGGAATCGGTGGGTAAATAGGCTAGTTATTAATTTTCGAAAGTTTTTTCCTCATCACGAAAAGTGCTGCAGACAACCGGGGGGGGGGGGGGGGGGGCTTCCTCGCATCCTCACGCCAGGTGTCAGGTTTAAGTTAGGTTAATGGGTCATGTGACGGGGGGGGGGCTTCCTCGCATCCTCACGCCAGGTGTCAGGTTTAAGTTAGGTTAATGGGTCATGTGACGGGGGGGGGTGATTCCTCGCATCCTCACGCCAGGTGCCAGGTTTAAGTTAGGTTAATGGGTCACGTGACGGGGGGGGCCCTCGGGCGTGCCCTCGGGGGTGACCTTGGGGGTCAAGGTCAAGGTCATCGGGGGGGGGGGTGATTCCTCGCATCCTCACTTCTGTGCTGGGGTTGAATCGGCTATTGCCCCCTACTACGCTCAAATGAGCGAAGCAATGCTCTCGCCATGGAGAGGGCCGTCGTGAACAATGTTGTAGGCATATTCAACAATCTGGCTGACCTTCTACGAGCGAGTCTCAGTCCCTCAGGATCATACTGTTTATAAATGGTCGGTAAATGTTAAAGTAAGTGTTCCGTACAATTTAAAATTTTTAATTGTTCAGTGGCATTTTAAATAATGTGATCCTAAATCAGACATTCCTGCTACAACTGTTGCCAGACATAGTAGTGAATACATTATTTTGTTCAGTTTGCCAACGTTTGGGTGGTGAACATTCAATCTCAACACTCGCGGTCGATCTCCGCACGTCGTCGTCGCGACGCCTTGTAGGGTTCAAGAAGGCGCCACCGTCAACCAGAGTGACGCCTGGGTGTACAATTTTTCCCATTTTGACAGGAGTGTAAAGTTTGTGCTCACCTTTGCCTCCGTTGGGACCGTCACCTGATACAAATGTCAAGCAAATGTCGCTCAACTTCCTCCCATTTCCATATCTTGACTTGGCAACTGATCGCAAACAAACTTTGAGCAATCCTCTTAACCTCGGCTCTGCCCTCAACTCACAATTCAGAACCGTTTTGGCGAGTTGAAGGAAATATTCAATGTATAGCTTACAAAACTTAGAAGTTCTCAAACTGACCGGTTTTCATACAGATTTAGGAACAAGATGGTATTATAACTATCTTGACTTTCGATAGTTAGAACAAATAAATTAATAAATTACAACTCTCCATGGGCTATAACAAGGAACAAACTAGAATAGTATTATTGATTTTATAAATTAAAGTATTTTTTGCTGTGTTTTAAACTTAAAAAAAACTAGTTCGTATTTTAAACTACTTATAATTTTAAAATCGGAATCCTAACCTGTAGCCTACAACAAACATTCTTATTTTGAGTAAAGTGTTTAACTTTATCTCTTCATCTCTTTGCTGTAAATGTATTGTAAATTTGTATATTTCAATTTTGTTTTCATTGCATGACACTTATAAAAACAGCATACTCATAACAGTCAACGACCGATATTTAAGTAGTCATATGACGATGGAAATGTTATTCCAACTGAGAAATCTGTTCCCGTAACTTATTAGAACAAAATATATGACACAATACAACATAAAGTACCATCTTATTGAATATATTTTGAGCACACACTAGACTGAGAAGCAGATCTCTATCTGCGCATAAAAAAGATATTTGTGTAGGATGTAAGTAACTGTTCGGTCAACTTGATTGTCTTACTAATCCTAATAATATTATAAAGCTGAAAATTTGAGAGTTTGTTATTAGTTTGTCGCTCAATCACGCTCCAACTACTGAAACGATTGAGCTGACATTTGTTAGAAAGATACCTAATATACTAAAGTAACATATAGGCCTATTCACGTTTTAAAATTCCTTTAGGGGGTTTGCCCTAGTGGCCACTAAACTTCCTATGTTAATCTTATGGACATTAACATTTACTGGATCACGTGATGACTAAATACCCCCGTCACAGCAAACCTGCGTACTCAGCGAATTTCCAATGAATATATATGTCTTAATAACACATTATGCCTCTTACCAGAATTCATAAGAAATATATTCATAAATTAGCGATATTTAAAATATTCATTATTCTCCATTAGAATAACATTAGGGATGAGTACGCAGGTTTGCTGCAACAAGGAACACAAAATTATGGGTTTTTATGCAAATATCAATAGAACTCATCTAAGTGAAGTCACATACCAAGTTTCATCCATATACATTCATAAATAAGCGATATATAACATATTTATTATTCTCCATAAGAATAACATGGGGACCGAGTACCTAGGTTTGCTGCTACGGGAAGCATAGGCGAAAAAGTAGTTTTTTGTTTAAACAACAACAAACCACAACCAGATGAAGCGATATACCAAGTTTCGTCAGTTTATGTTCATAAACAACCGAGATATAAAATTTTTCTTTTTCTCCATAAGAATAACATTGGACAACGTACTGTGTTTAGCACTTTCAATATCTCAGTAACCAATTGACGTAGAGCAATGATCAAAATACCAAATTGTTTGTTTTTTTAAGCTAAATCCAATGGTATAAATTAAAATTTGATTTAAATTAAAATTAAATGTGAAAACCCCAAAAACCTCATTTTTGGGGTACAAAACCCCCCAAAAACCCCCTTTCGGATGGTGCGATTCATCTGGTTTTCGAACTCGTTCAAATAAATGGTACTTTGCACATTTGTACCAAATTTCATTAAGATCGGACCTTTTTTACGAGAGTTATCGTGCTTACGGACACATATATATATATATATAAATATATAAATATATATATATATATATATATATATATATATATAAATATATATATATATATACATATATAAAAATTTTAACGAATGGTGTTTTTGGCATCTGGGGACCTCAAAATGAAAAGTTATCATGGTCTCGGGCTTAAGTCTTACCATGAGAGCTACGGTAATAGCTTCTTCCCTATAGGGGAAATTCGCTAAAACGGTGTTCTGCATTTTAGATTTTGAATTTAATTATTTATTTATTTATTTATTTTTATTTATTTAGAAGATTTTCTGTGCATTATACCATACTTTATATTCTATAGTTAGTAAATAAAAAACAATTTATTCATTAAAATTGTGATAAAAGGGAGAAAGTATGTCAGTTTCCTGATACCGTTTATTAATAGGATGATTGACTTACATATCACTCAAAAACCTGTATCCTGAGATTATAAAGTACAAGTTTCAGAAATATGGCAATGTTGAATTGTGTGTTCAGATTAAGAACTTTTCTGACGGTAAATTTGAAAATGTTCCTGTCTGATACAATCTGCAATATTTCAGATATCATATACCATCCAAAAGCATGATTTTAGACCAAGTTGTAGACCAATGATAGGATTTCGAGACTAAAATCAAATTCCCGCTGGCTACACCCATTTGGAATGTAAGACTAGTCTAGAGTTTTTTAAGTTATTGTTATATCCTACAACACATACATCTGCAGCATATTTTTATTTGAAGTATTTTTATGATAATTATCGGCAATTATTCTTTACGATAATCATGATATTAAATTATCAAACTCTTGGTCAATACGAGGTTATAAAATTTTCTTAAAATATGAAGTACGATATCCCTCTTTTTTAGTTGCTTTGGAGTAAAAAATCTATTAATAAATATAAACAAGTTATTTTCATAAGAAGTTTGATGGTTTGTTTTTTATATTTAGAGTAGTTTTTTCCACAGTAATTTTTATTTGTTTATGTTTATACAACAGATTTCATGAATTTATTGAGTAACTTCATTTAATTTTTTTTGTCTTTATATGGTATGATAAAACTACAGTGATACCTTTTATTTCAGTTTAACATCATAGAATTGTGACTAAACATAAATACTTGAATTATTTGTATACTTGGATTCTCTATAAATTGCTTAGTGAGTTATATTATTTCTTTTGAACATATTCCAGATTTTTAAAGGAATAGTTTCAGTATGTAATAGATTATTGCGTATTCGGTTTCCAATAGAAGCATACATAACTGTATTTATGCGCGGCAGTTAATAAAAGAACAAAAACTCTCCCCTTTGATTATCCCTTGAGTTCTCAAGTTCTCCTTTATCTTCTTTAAACTTACAAAAAAGTCTATAAACAGCAAAACACGGAGGACGTAAATCTTTTTCACAAGCTTTTACATTATTTATGCAATTCCGAGCAAAGCGTCGTAAGACCTACGCCCCCCCCTCGGGAGGTGCATTAATGCTCAGACATAAAATCGGATTTTTAAATTTCCTTAAGTAGAGAAGTGAAAAAATAATAGAGGCGTGTATGTGAGGGTCTTGGAGCGAGAAAGCCCGGATGATGAATTCTAAATCCTTGCCTCATTTTTCTTAGCAGGGTCCCCGAGGAACCGCAGCCCCAACGCTAACTCTTCGATTAATAAGCGGGGTGGGGAGGGTCGAGGGCGTCGGAGAGGGTAATGTGGGTCACTGCAATAACCGACAACTTTTAATGATCCTGCGCATCAACTGGTTATTTATTTAAGTGCCCGCATCTGTCGGAGTGCGGCGCGGTCCTCCGAGGCCTCCTATCTCCTCTCCATGTTCCGCTGCGCTATTCCCGACCACCATTGCCCTGATTGTTTTACCTGTTTACATCATATCCACGACCAAAGGTGCTCATCCATGTTTGAACTGAAAAGCGATAGCAGTTAGGTACGGTAAAATTCATCGAGAAGAGGCCCCTCCAAGTATTAGCACTCGGCTGGCGTAGTAGCGGGTGTTCGAAAATGAACTCCTACACTTAAGAAAAATGTTAACTGTGAAATATTCTAAGAAAGTTTATTAATAAAACATATTACAAGAGAGGATATCTTCAAGGCTTTAGTCTATCAAACTTCAAAGTGGGTACCATTTACTGCTGTACACAAGACGACAAGAACGACATTTCACTTCTTATCAGGTAGGCGTGATTGACTGACTAACGCAACTTCTGTCATGGTTCTTTGGCGTAACTGGTCGATATCACGGATTTTTACAGCATTTACCTCACTTTTTCGTGTCCCTTAAAAAAATGGGTTTGAGGGGGGGCAAAATATGAGCCTTCCCTGCCTGCTTCGATAAAACCGAGCCCAACGCATCACGTAATATTCTTCGTAAATAGTCCGGACAACTGTAGCAAATTAAGTCCGAAGTGTACCCGAGGATACTTGACAGGTTTTGAACAATAGTAAAGAAACTAGAGTCGTGTAGATCTCTCAGTAAATATGTTATTGTTTACTAAAGCTAGTTAGATATTTTTTAAACACCCGGTAAAATCCGATCCAGTTGTATCAGAACATTCAAATCTATCCATCCAAACAAGAAAACCAAAAGGTCATGTTATGGAGTGATCATCAGAAATTTGTAGATTAATTGCTCATCTCTAGGCATTTATAAACCCATTACATACACACCACTTAGTATGAACACAGTATTTAAAAAGTTTATTAGGGGGTTACTTTCGCCGGTGGAGGGACTCAGGTTGGTTGTTTTTTAAGGTTAAAAATTGTATAAAAGAGGATACCTGGTATAAAGTCAGCAGACGTTTTGATATAGCTTGGGTAAATAGAGCGCTAACGTATTAGTTTAGATGGTGGGAAATCAAATTCTACTTCTTTCAAATATGAGAAAATACTACTGAATCCCACCTGTTGTTTAATTTAATCACAACAGAGTATTTTAACTAACTATAATCTCAGTATTCACCATTGAAATACCCCATCAATACCCAGCATCCAAAATCACTACAATCTGGAACATCTTTAAAAGACATTGATTTAGATATCGACATATCTTACTCAAACCAAAATGATCAGTCAAACAAATAAGCTGTGAATACGTATTCTTAATCCTAAGTGGGTTAATGAAAATAGGATATGATTTTTCCGAGGTTCACTTTTCATGATGTTCAATTGTATGAAATGCTGAGCGATTTCACTACGCTCTCTTGGCTAAACTTTTGGTTATTAATTTTTATGAGCATGTGATCCTGATTCGCTTCTCTGTGTGTGGTGAGTGAATACATTTCTTTGATTCGTCAATCTCAACCAAATCAATAAATCAAGCTCGAATCGGGCATTTCACTACCTTCAATCATTGTTCAACCAATTTTACTTTACAGTTTTAACTCAATAGAACGTAACCTCTTTTGTGATGCTTATGTTTTATAAGTGTTACAAATATAATTACGCTGGAGTTCATATGAAGTCTGAAACAAAGTTTTACTTTTATATTTAAAAAATAATTATTTTTGTATATATTTGGTATGATTCTCTTTTGTTAAAAAAAAAAACAGAAACTGGTTGCTCAGCAGAAAACCTTTATTAATATTAGTTTCTATGATATTTTCTCAAATAAGAAACCCCCTCGAAACCAACATTGTTCTTTAAGGTTTAAAATTGTCTTACCAAGTTTTATGGCAAATAATTAAATTAAATTGCAAAACTGTAAACGTATTGGCACTCTAGGATCAGAATATGTTAACAGGCTCCCTGATCCTATGCAGATATTAGGCGTCATGAACATTTTTCGTCAACTGAACCCCTTTTCTTTTTTGTACAGAAGCTTCTTTTTATATTCTCAATTTTCTCTTTGGTATCTTAAAAGTGCCCTGGTTGATATTTGTAATAATTAGCGTAATCATACAATTGAGCATGCAATATTTTCTTTAAATTATGTTTTAATACTAAAAACCTAGACATAAATCAAACTTCACAAACACTATTAAACCACGTTATATTTTAAACGGAATCTACATTAGAGCAGATCGGAATAATAATGCATGTTAATTATACGTTTATTCATGTAAAATTATGAAATTACAATTAACGTACCTAATTTTCAAATGAATGGTAGTCAAAACTAAAAACGCCCTTGACCAAACAAACACATTTTAAAATGCTTATTTTATTTGAAAGTCGGGAAATTTCCATGTTGTCCTTTGCGTGAAACTGTCTTTGCCAGATAAAAGTATTCACCCCTCCCTCACCTCCTCCAGAACACAAATTGAACCGGGCGGCGCCCAGGGCTACTGCTGTGTTTGTGTTTTATATTTGTATCCTCTGTTTCGCCTAATGCCTTGATTCAAAGCCCCGAGGGCGA
The DNA here is from genome assembly GCA_963675035.1 of Allygus modestus. Taxonomy (NCBI): domain Eukaryota; kingdom Metazoa; phylum Arthropoda; class Insecta; order Hemiptera; family Cicadellidae; genus Allygus; species Allygus modestus. The sequence goes on from OY776111.1 coordinate 274,217,978, forward strand.
TGCAAAGCAAGGCTCCGCCGCTCAGATAACCCCACCCAATATGTTTCACTATATTCTTGGACTTTATGTTGGATTTCTGCATGGAATAAGACGTTATCTCAAATGCGCCTAGATTGGCAGTTATTGGCAGATAAACCTTAACCCTTAAAATTAGGTTCAAATTTGTCACAAATTAGGGAATGGTTGACTAGTGAGCACCTTCAATGATTACAGAGATAAATAACTTGTTTTGCATCTCTTTAATCTTTAAAATCATGTCAAAGGAGTTATTTTCAAGAGGCGGTTGGAAGTCTAGGTCAAAACTGAGAAATTAGAATACAATTAAAAATTAAATGTAATAATAATGAAACAATTACCTATAAGATAAGACTATAGGCAAGTATGTATGGAAAGTCCTGTATGGTAAAATATATATTTTAATGACTTATATTTTACACCTTATGTTTTGTATGATATGGATAATTTAATATTACTGTTATAAATCTAAAATCTTTATTGTGTTCTATATGCTTTACTGTATTACAACCTCTGTTCTGTGAATTGATATTACTAAAGAACGACTAGACTGTGCAAATTACTAACAAAACATGACTACACTTTTCAAATATATATATTTAACTAATTAAAATTAGCAAAAATAAGTCAATTGTAAACATTGTCAAGGTAGGCCTAATCTATATATAAAGCGAAACAATCCCAAGAAACTTTGAGAAGAACTTTATACTTAAAGATTTTAAACAACCTCTCTTGATGTTGTAAATGAGATAGTAAATAAAGTTAAAATTCAATTTGTAAATATTGGGAGTTGAATATTAATGTTATTTGGAATGACTATGCAGATGAAATCAGTAGATACAGCCGAGCTTGTGAACCCAGTTAGTATTATTAAACATTACAAACAAATGTAATTCAACATTTCGTTAGCAGTCCAATCACAAAGACGGAGAAAATTAAACATTCATCAGGTGACTGAGACTCCCCGGAGGCAAGACTGGAGACTTCATTAGATGTGGAGCGACTTGTAGAAACTCTGCAAATAGTTGGGTCAAAGAGAATTAGCCGAGACGGTGTCGGCAAACAGTGTAAACACGGCACACTGGACAAACAAGCAAACAGAACAAACACGTCCACTTGAGAGTGCATCTCAAACATGCACGGACCCAAGGAGCTGCTTGTACACGGCTACTTGCGGCCACCGTGTCTACTGAGACCGCAACTTGTGTTTGTTTCATCAAGGAGTGGCTTAGCTACGTACACATGGTAAGGACGTTAATGCGCTGCAAGAAATTGTGGAGAACTGTTCTAATTTACATGTGTAATTACTTCTATGAGTGTTGACAAATGAACATCTGAGAGTACAGACCATTTTTATCGACGAAACATAACTTTTCAATCACAACATAATGAAATTTAATATAATGTAATAACGCAAGTAGACATTGTAATGAAAATGTGGATTTTTAATAATATAAATTATATATATTGATGAGTGTGTAGTGAATAAATATATTTTTTATAAAATACAAAATGATACATTCCAGCATTCCAGACTGATTTACTGATTTATTCCGACATTTTATTATTAAAAGTTGAATGGCTTATTTTTAGAAAACGAAACTCTTCGCAGGAATAGGTTAGGTATTTAACATGTTTAGAAGTTCACCAACCAAATCAATATTTTAGAAAGATTATAATGTATAGTATAGATAAATGGTATAGTTTGAATATGTTAAATGTATTGTAAGAGAACGTGCTTATTGAAGGAAGCTAATGATTTTAATATATTGATATTTGTAAGGGTCAACAATCAACCTCTAAATCCGGAAGAATCTTTTATTGAATAGCACCCACAATGCATTAAAATAACCTCACTGCATTTTAAAAATAGCTTCAACGCATAGTTTTATCCTTCAAAATCACTCGGAAACCATTAAAAATATCAACACCCTGTAAAAGAATAAGCTTCCTGAAAGCGGAACATACGCTCCATATGTCCATATGTCCATAAGCTTGGACATGGAACGGGTTTGTTCCATGTTCAAATACTTGCACACAGGCACAGATGTTACACAGGCACTAGTGTTAAGTTCGCTGTTTTATATATATTTAAATAGTCCAGTAACTCGGCAAAAAGTTATAATCAAAAACACTTTTCTTGAAAATGAAATACCTACTTTTACGTTCAGGTATCAGGAAACTGAAACATACATTCTCCCCTTTAGCCCAACTTTAATGAATAAATTACTTTTTATTTGCTAAATATAGAATATAACGAGACACAGAAAATCTTCTAAACAAATTGTTTTCAAAAAATCCACCCAAATCCCTCTTTTGGAGGCACTACAGAATCCTTTGCTACACACAGTGGTTTTAAGAGGGGAAAGCCCCTTCATCCGCCCCAGGGTTAAGTGGTAACATATTTCGAATATCCTCTGTAGGTCAATGTTGACTTGACCTGAATATCAAGTTTAACGAAATTGATCAGTAAATAAGAGAGAAATACTAATTATTGTATTCCTCATAGTAATAACAATAATTGGACAACTTACTGCGTTTACAGCAAAATTTAAATTTAAATTTCCTCCACAATCAGTAATCATAGGATAATAATTAAAAATACTAAATTATTTAGCTTTTTGAGCACTTTTGAATTGTGATAAGTAATATTTTTTAACATTTATGTTTTAACTTCGTTAAAACTGATTTTTGAAGTTTTAAGTCCTGTAATTTTTTAACCAGATTTTTTTGAGTCCACTTTCGAACCAGTTTAATCAAAATCGTTCGAGCCGTGGGTTGGATATTTTTCAAAATTTATTTAATTGTTTATACGTTACTATTATTTGTTAACATATCTAGTTTGTATACATAGTATTATTCAGTCGATTTATGAGTTGCTTTATAAACATATTGAAATGATATGTTATACAGTTAATGAATTTATTGAAAAATATTATTTTAGTTGGAAGTTAGTCTTATGAACATTTAAAAATTATGATTTTAGATATTAAATATTTACAGTAAATTATCCTCTTTAAATAACCAAATTTGAAAGTAATTTCCTTTTTATAACAGGTATTTATAATAGATACTGTTTCAAATGTTAAATTAGGGATTTAATTTGTAGTAGTTGAACCAAGAACTTTAACTACCCCATAAAATGCCAATTGTAAATACTAACCACCTTATGTCTGTTCTAGCATATTACCAACGTGGTCGGCTCCCCGGTAAGAACAAAAGAAGTGATAAGAAATTCATAATCCATATTGCACAATGCGTATCTACTCCTTAGTAAGATATCGGCCTCCAGCGCCCGCCCAGACACGCGTAAGTGTTATTCACATCGCGGCGCAGCAGAAGGGCGGCGTCGGCGTCGCGACGGAGAACACGGATATTCTGTTAGAGCCGGCGAAACGATCGTTCCCGCGTAACCGAGATGAAACTTTAAACAGATGTCGTTTTTGACACGTTGCGGCCTGCTTAAGAAGTTTAAAGCAACTGCTATAACGGCGTCAAACGCTGTGGCTTATACAAAATGCAGGAGGCTTGATGAAAACGACGCGACGCCGGGCCCGCAGACAATTTGCAGTGCTAGGTACTTGCCCTTGTCCCGCCACAGCGAACGAGCACACTCCACGTTTTGATATCACCTTCAGCCTTCCTTGGACATGTCAATTATATTGATAATTCTATTTTTTAAGTACATAACGTATTAAAACCGTTGAAACTGAATACAAATATATTCCCTAAATAGCTTTTTGATAAAAGCTTTGACGAAAAGTGATAAAGTAATTTTGTTTGAGAAGGATCATCTACATTGTTATATTAATGGGATACACATTTTACCAAGAATATAATTATATAAAGTGATATAGTTTAATTTTATTTGAAATTTCGTTAAGTACTTCGTTGGGGAACCTATACATTTAATTTAAACGTTAAACTAATTATTTCCGATATTTTTAAATAAGTTGTAATTTTTTCTCATGTAAATATTGTTTCAGCATATTATTATTGTATAATGTATTATTATTGTATGCAAAAGTAATACTGATAAAACAACAAATACCAATCGAAAAATATTTTTAATACGTGAAAATAAATTTAAAAAGAAAAATGTTCTTAAACTACAATACATCCACACACGTACTGCATTTACATACTTTTGAGTTGCTAATTTATGTTTAAAGAAAATATACTTTAGTCTTTAATACTTTGTCAAAAACTAATTTCATTTCAAACACCATTTGTATAAATTAATAAATAATTTCTTTATTAGCATGAGACGTGTTGATACAACTAAACAGGATAAATAAAATAGTCTTACAACACTATAAGTATATTTACACTTATACTGTACTTACATACAAGACGGTAAAATATACACAAAAGATGGTACATGGCTATCACATTACAAGGCCAATCGAAGACTATTTTATTCATCCTGTTTATAAATTAATGTTATGTTGAATAAAATATATTACAATAAAATACTTTGGCATTTTTCGGTAAAACTGTTGTAAAAAGCATAACAAAACATCTACAACCTGACTCAGAACTTAAGTAAATAACTATCGGAAATATATGGTATTTACTGTTGTTAATTTCCAATCTATCGCCACCGTGGTCCCGCCAACTTGCAATTCCAGCCAAGTCGCGCATCGGTATCCAATAGCTATTAGCGAGCGCCCCATCAGGGCCGAGCCGTAGCGGCATTGCAGAGGGTAAGGCAAGGAGGGGTTTTCTTCTCAAATTGATAAATGATGTTCTCTGTTCACACGTGTGATATTGATGTGTAACGCGGTTATCGCTGCAGCGTATGCCGCCTCCGCGTAAATTGATTGAACATCGCTACCTGGCGGTGACGTGCCGCTATACCTCACGTCGTCGTTGCCCGCCTCGTGTACATCGAGCTATTAGTAATGATTCTTACGTGTTTTTTACTGGATTTTCTTCCCTGACAATTATGCGTTTTTATATAATTTTATTGCTTGTATAAAGCAATGACACTTTACAGGAAACTATTTTAAAGTTATAGAATTTGAGAGGATTTACACATACCTAATATTTTATTATAAAGATATATCTTGTAAAGTAATATACAATTGATATTTAACACTCGAACAATATAACCGCGTTTGTTCTTCGACGGTAGTGACAATACAATTTAAAATCCCCGCGAAGTTTTTGAAAAGAAGAAATTTAGTCGATTATTTTGTTTACAAAAATTGTTATTTTTTCAAGCCAGACGATATATAAAATTATAGGCGAAAGGGAAATACCCAAAAAGACGCTTAGTTTTCAAGATACCGACCACTCGAGCTAATTTATGGCTTAATTTGTTCATAATATCAAATTGGACATTTTTTTATATTTATTTTGTTATTTAAGTGTGAGAACATTATATTTTCTATCAAAAAGTCATGTTTTATACAGTTGAAAAAACGTACAATTTTTTGTTTATAATAACTTTGTTCCCACTAATTATATTTTGATGGAAGTTTTACAGTTTGTTAAAATAATTATTTGAATTATATTATACATATCTAACCTAAATTTAAAAATAATAAATACCTATTTACATAGACTACATAACCTTTTTGAGAAGTTATTTCAAAATATGTCATTTACGTACTGACAAATTAAAACCATAACAAATTGAAAATAACATAGGAAAATCAAAAAAATAAAAACAAATTTATCAATTGAATTGTTTCAGCAAGTATTGTACAAAGTTTCAATATTCTAACTTCATTATTACCGGAACAGTGGTCATTCATAATTACGTAGTCGGTGCGCGGGATCCTGTGGAGGGAGTCGCTGCTCAGCACAATAATTAGTATATGTTTGCCCGTTTTTGAACCATTCATGATATACATAATTTTTCCGTACTCTTGGAGATTTGTAGACCCCCCAAGACAACCACATAACAGCCCAAAAACTTATGTCCAAAATAACAAGATTTGTGTCTGTCGGTATTTTTGTAATGTTTTAAATTGATTTATTACTCAATGGTCGTTCAACATAGAAACTTAACTTTTTTCAAAAATTTTTATCTTAGAGAGTAAAATAGGTGTGTGAAATTTTGTTTCTTTAGCTGTTTCAAGATGGCACCCATTAAAAAGCTTCAAAAAACATTTCTTAAAAATCGTCAAATAATAAAAAAATTTCTTGGATAAAAAGTGAGGAGTTTAAAGACGGTACTGTACTTGTTGAGATTAGAAAAAATAACCGAGTTATTAAATAGTTTAGTAAAAATGAAACTGTTATTGCAATGTCTTATTCTTCAATGCTGGATAATACTACCAAATTGTGTTATTTTTACAGTAAAGAGTGAATAACTTAGTTATTTGTTGTCCAATTACAGAATACATGGCATCGATCGATTTATCCTTCTACTCCTCACGTTTTCTGTATGAAAAACAACTCCTGTTGTTTTTAACGATTTTCAAGACGTGTTGTTTAGACATTTTTAAATAGACGCAATCTTGAAACGGCTAAAGTTAAATAAAAAAATCCAGTTCTCTAATTTTACTGCCTAAGATACACATTTTTATGCTAAAAATCAGTTTTTATGTTGAACGGCTATTAAGTTATGAAAACATATGTAAAAATCAAAAACAGACTGACGGATACAGATCCAGCATTTTAGACATACTATTTTATATTTATATGTTGTTTTTCATCGTTTTGGCCCAAGGAATAAATGAATCTGTAAAATGGGTCTCAAGAGTTCGGAAATACCGTTTATATACAGTACTTTAAAAGGTAAATTTGGATGTTTTTAATTTTAAAAGAAGACATTACTTTAGTGGAAACAATTTCTGTATTAAACTTTACAAAATATAGTTACACTAGTAGCCAGTCGCGGATTCGCTCGCGATCATAGTGCAATATTATATTTGAAAAGTTAGATACATTTGTTAAAGCACTTCATGACCTGGGGGACCAAGCTTTGCATGAAAAGCCAGTCAGATTGTTCAAAATGCCTATCTTCACGAATCACCGAGTAGGGAACACATAAGCCCCTGCAACATGGTATTTAAAGCTCAGTTTGTCTAGGTATTCATTATGATTTTAATGCTGAATTTGTTATGTGTTTTTAAGCCAATCATGCACAAACTGCATTAGTTACTGAGCAGATATATGGAATAAGATAGGTCCATCCCAAAAATCAGTTAGGCGGGCTTATTCCCGACCCAATGAGGCTCGGCCCTATTAATGATTTTCAAAATTTCCATGTTAATCATGTTCTTACTAGACCGATTGAACAAATAATTGATAGAAAGACAGCAGGCAATTGGTATGTACCATAAGCAGAAATAGGCCTATACTTTCCGTCCCTTATGTCCTTTGCTCCGTTGGACTTTAACATTTTAGTTCAAATGACACTAACCGTTATTAGTTCACTAGACCGATTGAAAGATAGTTTGACTTTCAATCGGTCATTTGTTTCTAACAAATCTTTTTAGTCATTTGTTAGAAAGATAGTTGATACATCAAAATAAAACCTCGACTTTTGTCTACCCCTGTTCAACATTGAGGTTAGGGTAAAGATTTATAAATAAAAACAAAAGAATCTTAACAGTTGTTCAAAAACAACCGGTCAGTTGTAAAAAGAACACTCACTTGATAAGTATTAGCATGTTATTTTTATGAGAATAGTGATTAGAACCAATGTATACTCAAATTTAATGTATAGATTATAAGGTTATTTATAAATTTCTAGAACCATTACAAATTAAGATAGAATAATTGAATAAGCAGACGTGTCCAAAATAAAACGTAACGAGCAATTAAACAAAGTAAATATGCTCGCCTTGGAGAGGAACCGTGAAGAGAGGCATTTTGGACAAACTGACTGGCTTTTTAAACAAAGCTTGGTCCCCCAGGTGATGAAGTGCTTTAACAAATGTATCTAACTTTTCAAATGCAATATTGCGCTATGATCGCGAGCGAAGCCGTGACGGGCTGCTTGTAAATAAATAATGTAAGACTTAAACTTTAAATATTTGTTTAGTTTCTATTAAAAAGCTAACTTCCAGAAGAGATCACGGTATGAAAACAACAATATATACATTTAGCTTAACATTAGGTCCTACGTTTAAAGTTAAATCAGTATAAAATGAATACATTAAGTAATCCTCCCTTGAGGGAATTGTCAGTTTAAATACTCAAATATGTATTGCAAAGAAGAATTAAGAACCATTTAAAACAAAGCTGCCAAATGAAACTAAAAATAAGAAACAGGATCTTATTTTAAAAGTATATTACCTTAAATCAGAATGAAGAATTACTTAAAAGTACGAATTTTCATTTGGAAAAAGCATGATTCATCTTCTTTGTATTACCTCCAGTAATTAATTGTTTCTAAACAAATTCATGAATATTATCTATATATTAATACGCTAGGGGATTTTTCTTCACAGTCGTAACTCGATAACGGTTGGACGGATTTTAATGTTTGAGGTGTCAAACTAAAGGTATTTGTACGTAGATTTGTCAATACGTCTCAGAGTTTTAAGAAAGGGCATCATTCAAATACATTAAAATGCTGAATATTCGGAACAGTGGCGCTTTCCGACGGCGGAAACCTGAACAACGTGTTGCTTGAAATTACGTTGTTTCATCTGTTTTAACATCAGATGTTTTGTTATGTTTGTTTACAACTGAAGTACCTTTCGTTGGGTACAAACTTGCTCGGATTCGAGCAACAGGACAACTAGTATGGTATTAATATATGAATATATTAACCGTTACTATTTTTATACAGATGGATTATATGCGTTCTTAAATAAGTAAGTACTGTATGAAAATACATGTTATTTCCAAAATATGTGAAAACAGTTAGTTGATTATAAAAAAGGTCTGTCAACTATACTTACTAGACAACAATATTATTCTTAGTTTGTTCACAAATTTCTCTATTTAATTAGATGTAGGATGTTTTGTTGATAAAAGAAGTTTTAACTGATATGAAACTTTACTTCTTCATTCATACTAGCGAGAGGTTCACTTTGTTTAGTTATTGGCAACCTGTATATTTTTGGAACAGTGGAATGTTTTTTATACTCCTTCACCTCGCCCACATCCTGATTGAAGGAAAACTCCAGACACATGCCGCTAAAGTGAATTGTTGAACTGTAGGCCGTCGGCGAGGTTGATGAAACTTCTAACATCAATCCGGCCCACAGATGGAACCATGCATTTTGGATGACACACTCCTGCGGATTTCCCTAGCCCAACATACAAGGCTGTTGAAAATTTAAACCGTCAGTATATTAAAACACTTGCCTCAGAAATCTCCACACCCGATGCGCTGCCAGTTGAAGAAAACATTATTTCTTCTTATTTTTAAACCAAAGGTATCAAATCTGTTTGTAGTATGATTGTGAAGTTTAAATGTATCTAATTTAATATTGTTTGCGAATATCGGTAAGAATAAATGTAAACTGAAATAAAACTATTGTTTTTTAACCTAAATGTGTTAAGCATCAGGAGCACTGACGTGATTAGGACATAATGGTGGATCATGTAATCAAAAGAATCACGAGTCATATAATGTGAAGAGAAGCTATGGTCTTTAAAGTACAGCTTAGCCCCGAAATATTTAGTGATCAAGAAGGCATATTCTATGACTTTATTGCAGTACTACTGATATGTTTTATTCTTAACAAAGAATAAGATTAGCTTTTTATGTCTAATAATATTTATTTCTACCATCAAAAACACGCATTTCCTATATAGCAACCTAATTAGCTTATTACCAACATAGTGAACCTAAACAAACTCACCAAAACAGAAGCGATCACTATTGTCACACTTCAACAGAAAAGGAGAAAAACAGAAGAAATGAAGAGAAACAGATAAACACACGGACCATTTGTCTTGTCGGATCCGCGGGCGTTGTTCATTGTGCACCTGTCGGCGAAGACGTATCGGCGTCAAACAGTTGGCGAATCAATAACAAAGAAACAGCAATTGGAGCCACGTCTGACCGGCGATAATAATTCATCCGGCGCTTCCGAGGGTCCGAGCGCGATGATTTATGGAAAATATTACAAGTGCGGGACGTGAAGTAACTATTTCTTGAGGGGCGGGCCTCAAGGGGCACCCCCACTCCGCCTTACATACATCGCGGCACAATGTCATTAGGGAATTGCCGGCTTAGAGCGGATGTGTCCGGCATGCCGGCCGACAAACCACCTATCCACATAAATCATCCGACGTCTTGTCCCCACAACTTTCCCGCCGCGCCGCAAGAAATGTAATTCTGGAAATCTCTTGTTGTGGAGTTTGAATTCTGTTTCAAGATAAAACTTTAGGAAAGTTTGGAAGAAAAATAGATTTGTGAAAGCGAAGAACTTCTTTTGCATTCAAACTATGTTTTTATGGTATTAAAACACAATTTAATTAAATGAAAATTGGAAGTCATCTCAAAAATTGGGATAGTAATCTCATAGGAAAGAAATGGGAGTGTAGTTGTTTTAATTAATTATTCTCTCTAGGTCATCTTATTTGAGACATGGTGATAAAAACATAAATATTTTTTCATGAAGTAGTAACACGGCAATAGCCTAAATCTGAAGCGCAAGCCAACCTTTCTATATGCATTTTGCCTTTGAACAGCTAATCAGATGAATGCCGAAGTTAGATATTTTCAGTGGCATAAGATTGTTTAAATCTTTTGACTGTATATGACTACAAGTAACCGTTCAAGAGCTCGGCCCAAATTTGAACTAATTCCCTCAAATGACATTTATTTAAACATGAACGACTGCCCGTTTCCGACCAGACTAGTGACACATATCGCAGTGGCGTGTGGCGTGGCGTGAGAGGGCTAGTCTTGAGGGCGTTTGGTGTCAATCAGACGTCCGCTTGTCAGAGTAACACGGTTAAACAAGCCAAGTGTCATTTCCAGCTGATTCCCGCTACAACTTTGATGAGCCGAGCTGCCTTATTGGGTTTGGGCCTTCGGCCGCTCCTGCGGCTCTGACCACTTCCCTGTAATTGCCTGAATACTCACTATTTGAAATCTAACTGATTGCTTCGGTCCATTCAGGCGATCTGTTAGGACATCATTTTAAACAAGCTACAATTAGTTAAATATTGGAGCTTTTATTCAAAATATTGTTAAAGTGAGATTTCGTGACATGAACAAATATAACAATGATCCTCTAACCTCTCCATTTATCAATAATGAATGTAACCGCATGGACTTAAAATATATCATTACAATAAACTGAACTAAATTCTTCTTTTACGGAATTATGAAGAGTATTTCTCGCTATTACTAGCCCCTGCCTTAAAATACTTTTGGGCACTATAAAAGGCGCAATCCAAAAAATATCTCTTAACTCTCCTCTAACATGAAATAGATGCGCTAATTGCATCTGGCAATGCATTGGATAACTTTAAGCCGCAGCAATATAAATGTCTCTCAAGAAAGGATGTTCTGTGTTTCGAGACTGCTATTGAATATTTTGAAGGAGGTTTTAATGGCGTGTATGTTTACAAGATAAATATTTGATATTTTTTGCTAACAAATATCATATACTGAAACAGTGGAACATACTCAAAGAACGAATTGTGAGAATGGACTTTGGCTTATAAAATTTATCAATAAGAGTTTCGATAGCAATTCTTGAAGTCTGCGCTTATTACCTTCTCTGGAAGTCTGAAAAACATGTTACCCTTATCTTTGAATTTTTTTGGAAAACATATTGAAAGGGAAATGTGAAACATTTATGGTATTACTTTTACTTAAGTACAAGCTTTCCAAGCTGACGGTGAACCCCAACAGTCAGTGAAGTGTCACCTGCAAACAGACGAAGGATAAGTTGGCGATTGTTCAACGGAAGATCATTGACTTGGAGTAAAAATTGAAATGGACCCAACACAGATACTTGGGGTGCACAAACATCAACAAAATAACACTTCGTAGTTACGTCTCTTAGATATACATCATTTGTGTCAAATGGCAGTTAAACCGCCGTAAGTCTGTTTCTGAGAGAAGGAGAACCCCCCCCCCCAGAGATTCATCACCCCTGGTTATTGCAATGCTGGAATAACATCTAAGTTTTGACGGTGGACTTAGTTTGCAGGATGATGACTTGTTGCATGGTGCACAAGGCTCACAGGAGCCATCTTACAGGAGCCACAGTACCTTCTTGAGAGGCCTTCTTTCTGGGAGGAGGTCTCTCAGTGCAGTACCCCTTCGTGATCAAAGGTTTGGTTTCATATTTGGTGACCAGTCATAAAAACCATATTTACAATATTTTCTAGGTTATTTGGATTGTCTTGCCAATTATGCTAAATCCTTTTGAAGACAAATGTTGATACGCTACATTAAAAACCTCTTTGTGCAAGATTTTTCTTATAAATATCGTGTTTGTCAGTGAGTTAAACTTTTAAAAATTAATTAAATGTTAAACCAAGTTGTCATTGTGTACAAATGTGCAATTTGCTGATGCCGAAAAACTAACAACTAACTGTTTTCCATTATATAAGATTTACATGAATTTGTTATTCAAATGTTGGTAACTTTCTAATTAAAATCATTTGTTTTTAATACAGCATATTTAACGCTTATAAGACAAATTAATTTTTCTAAGCCCATAAGCCGTACCCCTATAATATTTATAAAATATTTATTTAGTCTGAGGATCAAATTTTCAGGTCCACATGTTATTTGCACAGGTTTTTGTATATGCTACATATAATTCTTGAAAATCTTGAAACTCTCTTTACATTATTTTTTACAGTAAACATAGTTTCATGGTTTTTCATATCAAACAAAATATAAATAACTTCGGATTAAGCTACAATATTTGTTAGTTTTAGAGTTGTTGGAGCCAGATAACACCATCCCTCATTTAAAATAAAATTTATACTACTCTGAGACTCATTTTGCATCCGTTAGAAGTAAATAACTCGCGTCGAACACAAGATACACGACCGCTGAGGCCGAGAGCTCGCCAAATCATTAGAGGGTTGCGATCCGGGCAGAATTTCTATCAAGAGTGGTGATAAATTAGCAAAGTCGGTTCGGAGCAGTTAATCTGGCGGAGGTGTTTATGGGCGACGAGATCCCGTGGGAGGTTCGGGAGACTTAAGCAGCGACGCGCACTTGGCACCGAAAACTCGGTTAAACTCTCGCCATTATAAATACACCTGGAGAGGGGGAGGGGAGGGTAAGATGTGGAAAAGTAGGAAGAGACCCAGACCTCTGGGGTGCCATGAGTTTCCAGCCATCCCCACATCTCTGTTCAAATGAAACGAACATCCTCTACATCTATCTCACACGTGTATTAGCATACAAGATCTGCTCCTACAAAACGGCTTGTTCGGGTTCTGTTCAGTGCTGTTATTGCTAACGTTATTTGGGGTGATGTTTTGTCATGTAACCGAGCCGTAGTTGGTCTCACTATGTTTATGGAATAGAGAATTTCATTATCGTTTGTTCAAATATAACGAAATATTAAACACCTCGTTAATTCTAAATTTAATGTTTTATGATAATATTCAAAACACTATCATAATACATCAAAAGCACTTTTAAATAAGTCCTGAACACGTTGTTCTAATAATAGACAATAATGAACACGATAATGATGAAAATATTCCAGTAAGTAATTAAGCTTAGTTAGAAAAGAGGTAACAATAAGAAACGAGTATCACTTTATAATGCAATTTCCCTTGGAGCAAAAAAGGTTAATTGTAATGGTGATGACAATGGGGGTAATGTAAAGATTCTTGTTAAGAATACTCGGTTAATCTGGCACTAACTTCATTAAGCCACGTGAATAAACTAAGCGAGGCGGTGGAGTGTCGACGAAAAACACATCAGATAAATATTGCAAGAGCAAGAGGGGCGACTGCAGCCCCGCGCCGCGCCCGCCGCGCCGTCAGCTGATAGAAATCAGAGACATGGACGTTTTAATTACTAAATATACAGCGGTTTATTGTTCTAGCCGTGGGAAATGATGCTATAGAAATTCATATGAGCATTTTTGCTAATGACCAGTATTTAATAGTAATATTAGTTAAACTCCGTTCCGCGTCCGCGGGCCGTGGACCGTGGGCCATCCGCGTCACGCACCATGATAGAGGCCTATCGGTTTTAAATGGTTTTCGTATTTCGTCTCAGTGTAGTGTTATTTATTTGACGTTTTAACTGCTTTGACAATGTTTTAGTTACAACAAAACATGTCACCGTAGGATTAATTTTCAATTGGAGGTAAAGTACCTGTTTAGTAGTGAGTAATATTAGGTGTTTGTATGGAAAACACGCATTTTAAACCCACACATAAAATGGTTCGAAATTAATTGTTTTCATCTTCTCATAATAATACTGGTGTTTGAGAGGAGAAAATTACGTGATGAAGATTTGGTGGTAATATTAAATTTCACATAGATTATATACAGAAACGATTTACATTAACATATTAAAGGCATTTCAGGTACAAGAACGTTCCTTACAAAAATTAATAGAATTTCTCGGTGTATATGCTTTTGTATAAAAATTGTAAAAACAATTTAAATAAATAATAAAGTTTATATTAATTTCAATGCAAAAATTAAATACAAATAATGTATTAATTGCTCATCTAAGTGATCGACCAGTACATTGTCAGGTTTTTAATAGCTATGTTAATAATACTTCTTAAATTACAACACAATTTAACTCAGACAATTCATGGGTGTTTGAGGGTCTGTAATGTGAGGAGGTATCATCTGTGATAACAGTGACAAAACTTACAACACCATACTTAGTATTTCTTTATAACTGCCATAACTTATCATGACATATTTAATTTACATGTAGGATGTGTGCTCTAAAATGTTAAAAACACGATGGTACTAGTAAAGAGAGAAACCTTATCAGACTTAATTCAGTGACCTATTTCAGTTTTGAAATTAATTAAACTACAAACATGAACGATCGATGGTGAGTGTCATGAGTAAGTAATTGGTGGGTTTAACACCTAAAGAAGACCTTGCAGATGAAGTATAGACCGCCACGCCCACATTTGTTAGGCACTTTATTGTCAACAGGGTGGGGTTTAAAACCCTGTTCAGATTTACGAGACAGCAGTTTATTCACTTACCATATTGCAGTTGTAAAATTTTGCCCTTAAAAGAGAGCTACACCCCACGTAAACGACGACAATACACTTACAGCGATAATTACCTTAGTAAGATAAACTATATAGTGTTTAGGAGTTTGTACTGTCTATATTCAGTCAAAATGTTCTTTTAGTTTACTCTCAGTGGATTCATGAATATGTGTTTATGAATGTTTTCTGATATGGAAACAAATGTATGTCAAGTTAAACCAAATATCAATAAACCAATTTAATCACATTATAAATATGTTGTTCGTATTTCTCGTACTATTGGCTCAGCTTATCCACATATCCACTACAGTTTCAGTTTTTGATTCGTTGCGTTGCTTCTGGTCTAGAGATGGCTAGATGCAGTTCAAAAACATGTTTACTCAATAACAGAATTATTGATTTGATCTGTCTACTTTAAGAAACCATATTTAACCATTATAATAACCGAGTTTATGCCTCGGCCAACGCATTTCACATATACAAACTGAAATGTTTAATTGGGGTTTCGTGTTGTTCAAATGAAGGAAAATAAAACATTAACTAATAACTATAAATTCACTTGTTAGATATACATCCGAAGAGTATATTTAATAAATAGTTTAATTTAATTTGTTATCGCTTTCCAAACAGATGCTTACTGTAGCTTTGATTTGTAGCGGTCGGTGATTCAGAAAATGACAATTTTACTTGTATAATAACTTAACATGGATAAATTTCCCATAAAGACTTATAGTCGACTTTGTATTCTAATCAATTTGTTATTAAACAAAAGTTGATTATTCGTACTTTCATCTTCATACATACATATATATAGAAACTATATCGATCGTGTCTTTAAAATAGGAGGCACCGCTGACGCAATAAGGGACACATCCCTCCTGAGGTGCTCTCTCAGCCTATGTTAAACCATTTCTCCTCCAAACCTTATAACAATATCCCATTGAGCGGAATTCTGACCGGGGTTTATACTAAGTCTTTGTCTCTGAAACTGCAATAAGATGAGCCAGTGGTCAGCTTAATTACTCTTATTGAAATGTGCCATTGATTAGACGGCTGGTGGGGGCAGATTACGACAAAGCTCCTTGGCCGGGGATTTGACGGAAGATGCCGCCATCCCTCGGCGCCGACTGGCCGACCTCCCATAGTCCTGCTGGCACTCTGGTTATTAATGCTTACATATATTATTAATAGGTCATACGTCCATTAATAGTGGGATTAGGATATGTGCATATCTTCTTGTTAATGGGTTTGCAATCGCGATTAATTATTTATATTACATTAATACCCCACTACCTCTCAAACTTTACAATAAGTGGTCAGCAACTGAAACTTTTGACATTATTATTTAACCGAGTATATTCATAGATGGCATAATTAAATCATACTTTGGTTAATCAAAAAGAATGTAATATGTTGTTTTGTTATGAAAATTTGAACTTTCATTCAATATATTTTAAAGTTAAGCAAATCTGAAAATGTTATAAATTTTCCTTTTTCAAACTTAAGCTGTGTGAACTAGACTTTATTATTTTTCTTTCTATAGTTCACCTTTAATTCTTTAGTAATTTAGTAACCGTCTATCTGAATCAGTTTTAAATCCGAACCCTTTCTGAGATACCTACGTGTTTTCTGAAACCATCAAATATCTGTCAGTTTGTATAGCCCATTAGTTCACGTCAATTGCACGAATCTGTAAAAGACCTATATCACAGAAGGACAAGATATGCTAACATTTTTAAGCTGGTAATAATTGCTCTTGATTTTCTCTGGACATACAATAAACGACACCTTTGAACAAAATTGAAACTCAGTAATATTGCTGTCAATTTTTAGGTAACAAAAGACAAATGAACAAATGAAAGTTCACAACACCAGCTTTAGCAATGGGGTTTGGATATCTAGCTTAATCAGCGTCCTGACAATTTATCAAACTATGTTTTATCAAACGGTCATGTTAAAACATAACTTCTAATCATCAATGAAGAAAGCATTTTTTCAGAAGTTCCTATAGACTAAACCTAAATTGTAATTAGTTACAAGTACGTTGCCACGCTGGCGCTGTATACAAATATTACACATTATTAATTTGTGTATTGATCATACTTATTTATATATAGAATGTTTTGAAAAACATTACACACATTTTCAATGCTTCAATATTTGTTCAGCTCATGTTGTTAAATGTTTGTTGTTTATGAGCGAAATAGCAGGAATAGTTAAAATAATGTAGATTAATCGTATCCACCGTAATCCAGTGTGAGTTCACACGGTAAATATTCTGGCACAACAAACAAAGAAGGGTATTTTGCATAATATTGGCGAGTATCAGTTATTTTCGGCGATAATCAGGTGTTAGTGTCGTGTAATGCAGATGCAGCGCCCCCGTGGGACCGGCTACCTCATTACAAAACACATAAGCATAAACCAACATGGAACTGTTTGTGTGCAAAAATAACGCCTATCGGTAAACAGTTGTAGTGTATTGGTAAAAGCGAGGGCTTATACGATGCAGTTTATTGTGTGGAAAAGCCAACAAGCCAACTAGGCCGGTGCAACTCTGCTGAAACGTACTACTTACTCTACTTGTTGCGACAGATGCGAGAAACTAACATCCGGCACTTAAATGCTCGTAATACGGTAAAATCTCACTGATTAGATTATATTATACAAGTTACTCCCCCGCAAAGTTTTGTGGTTGAAAACAGCTGTTTATTTTAATTTAACTAAGAAAAATCCCATGTGACTTAAACAAAATAAAACATATGTATAACATGGGAACTTGGAAGTCCACTGAGGCAGAGTCCTGAGGCCTAAATCAAAATGCTGGCTCCGTTACGACTTTATACGCAAAATTACATTCTTATAAAAAGAAGAATCATCGAAATCCATCAAGTGGTTGTCTCGCAATCTGCGTGAACTAAATGACCCGATTATTTTAATATATAGGATTAGTGTCGTTAATTCATTTTCCACCCCCATTATGAAGTATAAGGAATGTTTCACTCTAACAATCTAATGCCATTCTACAACTAATTAAAGTAAAAATATGTTTATGCGCTTGGACTTTATGAAACAAACTATCATCCTCTCACAAACAGGGGGTTTCTCGAAATATCTTTACTCCAATTATGCCTTGACTTTTTTGTTTTCAAAACTAATGTCATCTAGTATTTCCGAAGCTGATTGATTTCGTGTTGCAGGATCAACGCGGATCCAACACCAACTATGTATAGCTGTCTAAATATAAGACTTATACAACGGCCTCAAATAAATAATCAATAAGCACAGCAGTCATAAGTAATTATGAATTAAATGTCTTATCATGAGTTTGTGGACTGAAGTGACCCAATTATAGCGATTGGATCGCAAACTATTTTATTATATATATATTATATTATAACTATTATATTATATATATATATATATATATATATCTTTTATATCTTTTAAATATTTTTATTTATATATCCTTAACTTTTGACATACACAAAAGGTCCTCTAAAGTAAGTCAGGTTTTTTCAAGTTAAGTGCTTGCTAGAATTAATATACCAGTTATAAGGTAGAATCATCAATTTGTCTAACTGTTTAAGTTGTGCCACACCTACTCAAATTAATGAATTTCTTTACATTTTCCTGTTTATTATACGACATCCTTTAAATATTGTAGAAAGTGAAAGGGTTTCTCTCGTGGGGTTCTGCAGACGACATTCAAATCCCAAGGTGGGTCCGCTTATGTTTAAGCCCGCCCTACCCAAGAAGCTTTGTACTTAATCTGGGCCCGACATTAGCAACACATTTAAATAAGATGAATTTACGGACTGTGTTTAACATTAAGGCATTAACCGTTTCTCTGGGGGAGTTAAATGCTCCACGGGTTATTCTCTTACAATTATTCTTTTTTTAAAAGGAAACTTATTCTTTGAGTCCTTCACCGAAATAACTCAAGTTCATGAACTCATGTAATTCATAAGTTGATAATGCATCATTCTAACATATTGTGTTATAATTATGCGTATGATTAACTTCAACAAATAACTGATTCGGTAATATAGACTCTAATTCACATTTTTCAAACAATGAAAAAGTCACAGCATTAGCTTATCAAAACATAGTTGAAAATTTTTTATTTAATCACAAAATGCAAATATACTTTAAAACAAGGTAAACATGTTTTATACAGTAAGACGAATGCATCACAATATAAATACAAACAGTGCATTCGTAAAGAACATACTAAAACAACAGCTGATTAATTAATTATATATCACAAGCATAAAAAATACGATTGAAACCTGTTCATGCTTATTAACCAAACACTTATTTCTCTAAAATTTGATTTCTGAATGGTGATCGTTGTTGAGTGTGTTTTTATAGTATGATAATTGGACAATGGTGGTGTCTAGTGGAATCGTAAACAGGTGTTTCTAACCCTTATTGCCAGATTTTGATTTTTTTTATGTCATGTTGACTGGACTTAGGGTTAAAAAGAATTAAAAAATGCATATAATGTATTAAAATGTCATCATTTATATTGATTACTTTGACAAAAAGCATTCTTCTGCTGCTCTAAAAATAAGACAGTATAGTGTTAGAGCATCAGTGGTAAGCGACGTTATTGTATTCTATAGTGTGTATTCCATTTTTTAAAGTAATAGTTACTAGCCGACCCGTTGCAGCTTCGACCGCGAAAACTATGTCAGTTGTGTGCTTCAATCTGTGGTTAGCCCGTGGAACTAATACGAATCAAGATCAGCTGTTTGATTTTCATCATCTCAAATCAAAGTGAGTGTCCATAAGGGATACGTTGTAACTTTGGAACCCAGATGGGCGGAACACAGGGGGAATTTTGTAATACCGTTTCTTAGCAAGCACGTAGGGCCAAAGGGGAAACTATATGTAAAATAACAACTCTGTAGGCCTTATAGTTATGGAGATTTCGTGATAGGTCAGTCAGTCAGTCAAGGTATGTGGTATTTGGTATTTGTTATATATTAAGATCTGTACCTATCTATGTGTTTATAGAGTAATACAAATTTAATATATATCTAATGACAATATTTAAAAATATCTATTTGTTTAATAATTTATTGGGTGTCATAATTTGCTAAGCACCCTTCCCTTGCAAGTGTTACATTATACTTTTTGCAGTAGGTTTGCGCTTTTAAAGTGCGCAGTTTCGTCTATTTTTTAAACGTTTCCTCTGTAAAGACAAATATAACCCTCCTATTTCAATCTTATTTCTTGATGATTTCTTGCAATTTCGAGTTTTGCCAATGCATATAGGTTGACATACCTTTATATAAATAAACGGTATCAGGAAACTGACTCAAACTTTCTCCCTTTTAGCCCAACCTTAATGAATAAATTACTTTTTATTTACTAAATATAGAATACAAATCGCGGTCGAACGTACAGAAAATCTTGTTAACAAGTTGTTTTCAAAAACATTCACCCAAATCCCTGTTTTGAAGGCACTATAGAATTCATTGCTACACACGTGGTTTTAAGAGGGGAAATGCCCCCTATTCCCCCCTAGGGTTATTAAGGGGCAACATATTTCGAATTTCCTATGTTGGACAATGCTAACTTGAGAAGCATATCAAGTTTGAACAAAATTGATCAGTAAATAAGAGAGAAATAGTAATTTTTGTATTCCCAATAAGAATAACATTGAACAACGTACTGCGTTTGACGCAAAATGAAAATTTAAATTTTCTCCGCAACCAGCAATCGTCGAATAGTAATTAAAAATACTAATTTATTTAGTTTGTTGAGCTCATTAAATGAAATTTTTAGCGAATTTCCCGTATAGGGAAGAAGCTATTACCGTAGGTCTCATGGTAAGACTTAAGCCGAGACCATAATAACTTTTCATTTTGAGGTCCCCAGATGCTAAAAACACCATTCGTTCAAATTTATATATATATATATATGTGTGTGTGTGTGTGTGTGTGTGTGTGTGTGTGTGTGTGTGTGTGTGTGTGTCCGTAAGCACGATAACTCTCGTAAAAAAGGTCCAATCTTAATGAAATTTTGTACAAATGTGTAAAGTACCATTTATTTGAACGAGTTCGAAAACCAGATGAATCGCACCATCCAAAGGGGGGTTTTTGGGGGGTTTTTTACCCCAAAAATGTGTTTTTTGGGGTTTTCACATGTAATTTGTGTTTAAATCAAATTTTAATTTTTACCATTGAATTAAACTTAAAAAACAAATAATTTGGTATTTTGATCATTGCTCTACGTCAATTGGTTACCGATATATTGAAAGTGATAATCACAGTACGTTGTCTAATGTTATTCGTATGGAGAAAAAGAAAAATTGTATATCTGGCTTATTTATGAACATAAACTGACGAAATTTGGTATGTGGCTTCATCTGGTTGTGGTTTATTGTTGTTTGCACAAAAAAATTTTCGCCTATGGTTCCTGTAGCAGCAAACCTAGTTACTCGGTCCCCATGTTATTCTTATGGAAAATACTTAAAATGTTATATAACGCTTATTTATGAATGTATATTGATGAAACTTGGTATGTGAGTTCAAATACATGAGTTCTATTGATATTTGCATAAAAACCCATTATTTTGTGTGCCTTGTTGCAACAAACCTGAGTACTCAACCCCAATGTTATTCTTATGGGGATTAATTAATATTTTAAATTTCGCTTGTTTGTGAATATATTTATTATGAATCCTGTTAAGTGTTTTAATGTGTTATGTTATATATTCATTGGAAATTCGCTGAGTATGCAGGTTTGCTGCGACGGGGGTATTTTATATTTATGATTTGTACGAAAAATCCAAAAAACTGAATTTTTGATGTTTTAAGCCCTGTAATTTCTGAACCTGAATTTTTACAGAAATGCCTGTGATGTCATTTTGTTGTAAAGATAAAGCTCTACAAACTATTAAAGTTTAGTTCAAATCATTAGAAATGTTTTTGAGAAATTTTGATTTTTCATGTTTTTTGGCGGTTTTTGGGGATAATTACCCTTAAAAATAAAAAATTCAAAAAATGAAAAATGCCTGGAGATATCGTGAATTAGTACCTACATACCAAATTTCATAAAAATCGGACCATTGGTTAGGGCTCTTGCTCTGTACACATCCATACAGTCAGACAGACAGACAGACAGACACACAGACACCACGTAAAAATCACTTTTTGGATTCAGGGAACACCAAAACGAATATTTCCACTAACAACTCAAATTCGAAAATTTTGACAAAAACATTACTTTCTCCGTATACTATGTATAAGGGGGAGAAATTAAAAGGGTATTATTAAAACTACAACCGTCAGCATTAATATTTATATATCTGGGATTGTAATGTACTAAATTATTAAGACGCTCAAATAAAATTGGTTTGTAATTGGCAAAGCCAATAGCTGAACTCTATTGGTTTGAGATAATCTGTGCTTTTTAACATTGCACGCAATTATGACAATAACAGTTTTGTTATCACAATAATCGAGCACTTACCTTTTCGTTTTCCATAAATTACTCATCCTCAAAAAATCAACATTGTATAGAGGAACTAGCTACTATGCTACTAGCTACATTGTGATATAACATAACTCGTGTAAAGCAGCACATATATCATCTAAAGAAAAATGGGTCATTGTATAAGTAAAACGCAAGTAACAACTATACATATTAAAATATTTAGGGCATATAAAAACACAATGTAACATTTTGGGAAGATTAGTGGGCCACAATGCAGCATTACTTACCAGTAAAATTACTTTGAGGCAATCTTGCCGCGACCTCTTGATGATCTAAGGCTGAAACCACCTCAAGCATGTTTTCAGGACACTTACAATTAAACTTTTCCTTTTGTATCGAAAGATATTTTTTAAAGGTTTAAAACTATTATGTATTTCTCAAAGGACTTATTAAATCCAATACTAAGACAAAATATTTACATTTTTTTGTTTGGCAAGGCCCAATTTTCTTTTATAACTGCCAATGACAGATAAACGTAAAATGATGTTTTCAATAAATCTCCAATAATATTGATATGTAAATTTCATCGTGATTTTTGAGTTAGAACTTAATGTTTGGTATTTATGTGTCAATAACATTATTTAAATAAGTTTATCTGAAGAATGACTTAAATTAAATTAAAATCACAGTCAAATTTGTCTTAATACCTGTCGGTGACGATTCAAGCTGTGTGTGTGGTGGTGATTGTCAGTAGTTGTGTGTATTCATCAATAACTGAGTTATTGTTCAACCATACCAAACGTTGTAAATATGTTGGAGGTTGGAAAAGGAATTTATGCGTTAGCGATTCGAATGCATTCTGCAGGAAGTGGAATGAAGGTTCACGAGGTCTGGGAATTGAAGGTGTCAGAACGGCAAAGGGGAGGGACAATATTTAAGGTGGAACTCTGGATGGTCGTAAAATCTATAAGGGTTCTTTGCCTCAATAAGTTAAACTTTTATTATAACCTCAAATATTTAATATTTGAAAAAAGCCTTTACCTTCATGCCTTTGAAATTATTGTTTCTTAATTTATGTAAGAAAATTATGGTTTATTTCTAAAGCTCTCAACATTAACGTTTATGATCTTGATTGATTTTGTTTTTTATCAGTTTACTCTAAACCTAGTACACTCTGCTTGTTAAGATATTTGCCAAGCAAGATAATTTATTCAAACGTTTACAAACAGTTTACATTTTCTAGGAATGAGCCGATAAATGGAACAACGTTTCAAACATATAATATCATTGCTTGGAAACAAATTTTAAAGTGTCTGGATTTAAGATTGATCTGATAAGGGTTTTGATCATAAATGGCAGTAGGATAAAATATTGACACATTCCTTAAGGTGGTATAACGCTTGGGTTAAATCTGTAAATTGTACAGTAAATCCTGCGTTACGGCGATCAGGAGCTAATGACTGGTTTCAACGAAAGTCTTTCTCTCTAGGGCTTGGACAATTTTTGATAAGCACAAACATAAGGTTAAGTTAAAATACTGTTAATTAACTACTCTGATATTGTTTCATACTTGTTAAAAATGGATATGAACATAACTAGGACAACGCTCATTCATCCCGTAAGAGGATGAACAAAGATTGAATTTTTACAGAACCTTTTTTAGCCAAACATTTTTACAAGAAGTCAACAAATATCTAGACCATTTGCAACATGCCTAAATAGGTATACCTTTTTAATATTGTAATCTGTCAGAGAAAGATCACAAATGTGTCAATGTACGAGTAAAATTAATAATTATTTCAAGAGTTTACTTGTATTTAAAAATGCTTAGAGAAAAGTTATATTGATATATTATTAAACTAAAGAGCCTTGCAGAGGTACACAAGCATACGTTAACGTGTCTACTAAAATATGTTACAGCCCTAAGTCGAAAATAACGTGAACTACCAGATATCATACTAATATTATAAATCTGAAAGTTTGTGAGTTTTGTTGTTTGGTTATTAGTTTGTCGCTTAATCACGATCCAACTACTGAACCGATTGAGCTGATATTTGGTAGGAAGATAGCTAATATCCTAAAGTAACACACTGGCCTATACACGTTTTAAAATTACTTTAGGATTTAGCCCCAGTAGCTACTAAACTTCCCATATTAATCGTATGGGTATTAACATTGGATCAGGTGATTAAACAGGTGTTCTGCATTTTTGATTTTGAGTTTATTTATTTGTTTATATTATTGTTTACACTTCTGATGCACGTTTAACCACGAAGTTACTTGCATAATATAATGCCAAACCAAAACATGTGTTCTGCTTTTTATATTTTAAGTTTATTTATTTGTTTATGTTTGAGTTTACACTTTAGTTGTACGTTTAAAGACGAAGGAACCTTTATCACAATAATTCCAGTGAAACGTAAATAAAATGTGTCTAAAAGTTTGAAAAAGCCCGATTTATGTGTTTTGTGAACACTTCTCTCTCGGTTCAATTTTGATTTGAAAACAAGCAATCGTTTTTGTATCAGAGTTTAAATAAATATTGCTTGAACTTATTAAATATTTATAAGGGATGATTTTCTTAGAAACCAATGAAATAGTGTTTAAAATGTACCGTTTTAACCATTTTTTACATTTTTACCTTCTCCAAAGTATATTGACAAATAATTATGTTCGTAAACATGTTCGAGTTTGGAAATATTTGTTTTGGTACAGACCTAGAGGCCACACGCTTGGCCGATTATAGTGAAGTTTGGCAAGTCGGAAGTAAAAATCACATTATCTCCAGGCTTTTTTAATTATTTTGAACGTTTGATTTTCACGGGAAATTCTTCCCCTAAAACCGGTAAAAATCTTTAAAAAATCCAATTTTCTCAACAACTGCTTTAAGGATTTTTTATTTGGTTGAATATATTAGGTCTCTAAAATTGATACCACCTGAATTTTTAGAACAAATTCAGGTTCAGAAATTAAGAGCTTAAGAGGTCCCAAAATTCAGTTTTTTACCTTTTTTAATACCATAAACTTTAAATAGTGTCAACAGGATTCAACAATTTAAACTTATCGCCATAAAAAGCTCAAAAAGCTGAGAAAATTAGTACTCCAATCCACACTAGGCTGGATTAGTATTTCATTAGTACGCTATTAGGCTAATGGTTGTGGAGAAAATTTAAATTTTCATTCAGCAGTAAACTCAGTACATCGTCTGATGTTATTCTTATGAGAAATATAAAACTACATCAAGATTCACCACAGAATATTCAAACAAATTTATACTGTTACCGGACTGTTTTACTGACCGTAGATTACAAAACGATGTCTCATGTCAAGGTGACAGTGGGGTCTTATTTGGTGCATTACAATTAATAAACCTAGTTCGCACGTATGATCGTTTAGTAAGTCTGCCATCGATTTATTTTTTCGCAATAAAAATAAACTACTCTAAGTCTACAACACTCTTGTTTAACAATCACGGCCAAATAATTAGCCGTGTTACGAGTTATACTGTCCAAGTAAAACAATTCTAAAACTTATTGTATTAATTTATCATCAGTAACTTGGTCCAAACACTTAGCTTTTAAATCGAAGTTTTCCGGTAAAAAATATAATAATAATAATTCTAAACGTATATAAGTAATGTTTAAATCACGATGAAACATCATTAATTTACATAACACTAATATTTTTAACTATTTGAAAATAAAGAAAATGATCAAACAAAACATAACCTACTCCTGTACTCCGTCTTTAAAACAATGTTTAAATTTGTGTGATCTAATAAACAAATATATATCCCAGCTGACATTTTCATTTTCAAGACAACCATAGTCTATTCAACAGCTACTACGAAAACCAATTCAACGACTGAATAACAAACATTAAAATAGGTTCAATAATTATTAATAATCCAAAATAAAATACAAATGCTGTGTTAAATCACCCCTCAGGTATCCTAAATGTATCCTTCAAATTTTCGCTACAAAATGTTTTATCGTTATTTAGTATTTCGATAACACACACACACGACACACGGCTACTAAATTTTCTTCATCAATCCAGTGATTCGCTTCGTTCATCAATTAACAAGTTCATCACATAATTGAGATGTACTACATGTTACCTGAAAATAATATACAACTACAAACAATGTTGTAGTATTGTGTCATATAAACTATGAGTCTTTTTATAGTACAAATTTGAAGCAGTTTAGCTTATTTTTAAAGCCAATTTTAATGTAGTGCTAAACTCGTACCTCATTGGATGATATTAAATTTCAAATAATACCCCCTAGCAGCAAACCTGCGTACTCATCGAATTTCCAATGCACATGTATGTATCTTAATACAGTACCACATAAATCCACATACCAATTTCATCAATATACATTCAAAAATAAACGATTTATGACATTTGAATTATTCTCCATAAGAATACCATGGCGGCTGAGTATGCAGGGTTGCTGAAGCAAGGAACACAAAAAATGGGGTTTTATACAAATATCAGTATAACTCAAGAAGGTAAAGCCGCATACCACATTTTATTAATTTATGTTCATAATTATGGGAGATAACACGTTACTTATTCTCCATAAGTATAACATGGGAGCTGAGTACGCAGGTTTGCTGCTACGGGAACTATCGGCCAAAAAATGTTTTTTTAGAGCAAATATCAATAGACCACAACGGTATGAAGCATTATACCAAGTTTCATCAGGATAAGTTGATAAATAAGCAAGATATCCAATTTTTTAGCGAATTTCCCCTATAGGGAAGAAGCTATCACCGTAGTCGGCATGGTAAGACTTAGGCCCGGGACCATGATAACTTTTCGTTTTAAGGCCCCCAGATCTCAAAAACACCATTCGTTCAAAACTGTTATATATATACAGTTTTGAACGAATGGTGTTTTTCAGGTCTGGGGGCCTCAAAACGAAAAGTTATCGCACCCACGGACACACACACACACAAACATATATATATATATATATATATATATATATATATATATATATATATGTACACATATACATGGGTTTAAGTTCGAAAACCAGACAGATCGACCCATCCGAAGTGGTATTTTGGGGGGGGTTTTGTACCCCAATATACTTTTGGTTTCCACTATTGGATTCAGCTTAAAAAACACACACAATTTGGTGTTTTGATCATTTCTCTACAGAGATATTGAAAGTGCTAAACACAGTACGTTGTCCAATGCTATTCTTATGGAGAATAAGAAAAAAATTATAGCTCGCTTATTTATGAACGAATACTAACGAAACTTGGTATTCGGCTTCATCTGGTTGTGTTCAATTGGTATTTGCACAAAAAACGCAATTTTTACCAATAATTCCCGTAGCAGCAAACCTGCGTCCTCAGCCACCATGTTATTCTTATGGAGAATAAGTAAAATGTAAAATACCCCTTAATTATGAACATAAATTAATAAAATTTGGTATGTTGGTTCACCTAGTTTAGTTCTATTGATATTTGCATGATAATTAATTTTTGTGTTCCTTTTTGCAGCAAACCTGCGTACTCATCCCCCATGTTATTCTTATGGAGAGTAATCAAAATGGTATATATCGCTTATTTATGAATTTATATTGATGAACCTTGGTATGTGGCTTCACCTAGTTGAGTATTATTGATATTCACATGAAACCCCATATTTTTTCCTTGTTGCAGCAAACCTGCGTTCTCATTCCCAATGTTAATCTTATGGGGAATAATTCAAATTTGATATATCGCTTATTTGTGAATATATTTTTGTGACACTTGGTATGCGGCTTTATGTAGTAATAAGACATATATTTTGCATTGGAAATTCGCTGAGTACGCAGGTTTGCTGCGACGGGGTTTCACCCGTCGGGGTGCGGGGTAACTTTTCACCCGGTGCGGGGAAAAGTTATCATAAGAATAACATTGGACAACGCATTGCGTTTAGCACTTTCAATATCTCTGTAACCATTTGACGTAGAGCAATGATAAAAACACCAAATTGTGCTTCTTTTTAAGCTAATTCCAATTAAAAAAAAACTAAAATTTTACTTTTTCAAAAATTATATGTAAATACCCCCGTCGCAGCAAACCTGCGTACTCAGCGAATTTCCAATGCTAATATATGGGCATCACTACTACCTAGAGCCACTTACCAAGTTTCACAAAAATACATTCATTAATAAGTGATATATAGCATTTTATTTATTCTCCATAAGAATAACATTATAAATGAGTACGCAGGTGTGCTGCAACAAGGAAGATAAGATATGTGTTTTTTTTTGCAATTATCAATATAACTCAACCAGGTGAAGATACATACCAAGTTTTATTAATTTAGGTTCATAACTAAGGGAGATATAAAACTTTACTTATACTCCATATGAATAACATGGGGGCGAGTATGCAGGTATGCTGCTACCGGGAAAAATCAACAAAAAACTTTGTTTGTGCTATTATCAATATACCACAACTAGTTGAAGCCATATACCAAGTTTCATCAATATACATACATAAATAATCAAAATATAACATTCTATTTATTCTCCATAAGGATAACATTGGACAACGTACTGTGTTTAGCAGTTTGAATATCTCTGCAACAGTTGGACGTAAAGCAACAATTAAAACGACAAAATGATTGTTTTGTAGAGCTAAACTGATTGGTAGAAAGAAATGTGGAGTTTTTAGTGAAATTATCTGAGGAAAATCTAAAAACCGTATTCCCATAAGATTAAAATAGGAAAATTTATGGACATATTTTTTTACTTTTCCCCACAACCACTAAACCTAGCTTAATGATTGCAGATAGTAAATTGTTTGTTTTTTAAGCTCTACAAAATGGTTATAACCAAAATCTAGTGTTTTTTAAATTTTAGGGTAAAAAGTTCTAAAAACTGATTTTTGGAAAATTTGAAACCCCCATAAACCGATCGATCTGGTTTTCAAACTTAAAGTCATAAATGTTACTCTCCACATTTGTGCCAAATTTCATAAAAATCGGGCGCTTTTTTCAAAAGTTATCGCTGTAACGGACACACACACATATATATATATATATATATATATATATATATATATATATATATATACATATATATAAATTTGAACGAATATTGTTTTTGGCATCTGGGGACCTCAAAACAAAAAGTTATCATGGTCTCGGGCTTATTTCTTACCATGCCACCTGCGGTAATAGCTTCTTCCCTATAGGGGAAATTCGCTAAAAACTAAAAATAAAACATTTTTGGAGTACAAAACCCCCGAAAAATACCCCTTCGGATAGGTCAATCTGTTTGGTTTTCGAACTTAAAGTCATAAATGAGCTTTACACGTTTATACTAAATTTTGTCAAAATCGGACCATTTTTACGAGAGTTATCGTGCTCACGGACACACATATATATACAGTTTTGAACGAATGGTGTTTTTGGCATCTAGGGACCTCAGAACGAAAAGTTATCATGGTCCCGGGCCTATGTCTTACCATGCCGACTATGGTAATAGCTTCTTCCCTATAGAGGAAATTCACTAAAATTAAGATTTTTTTCCAAATATACACTATTTATTTCTCTTTGGTGTGATTGAATTTTTCTTACAAACCTACCTACAATAACAATATTATTAATAGTTGTTTGCAGAACCCGAGATATGAATTTTGATATATTTTAATTTTGTCGCTTTGGAATGAAATGCTAAGCTATACTAATGGTGAGCAAAATTAAATAATTATCATTACTAAATACCAATTGGCTTTGGGTTTATTAAAAAGTAATACTATATACAGTGCAGATTTAGCTTCCACTAATTCATTAAACTGAAACCTAACAATAAAACGTTGCCTACGTCTTATATTTTTTTTATTTTCCCCGATTACAACATGGTTTTCCATGTAACCATATTATTATTCCGCCACCCTCCGCCCCCAGACACAACGTCATGCCCGCCGCCCGCGCCCCGGGGACCCCGCGCTCATCACACGAGACGTTGGCAGTCGGCGCACGCCGCCGAGCCGCCAGGATTCACCTTTGATGTGGCTTCACGTGTCATATAAACTTTTCAACACAGCATCAACAAACCTGGGAAGCTTTACTCGGGCCAATTTCCAAGTTTTATCAAAAGCTTGCAAATTTAAACAAGCTTGCGTTAAATTTTAGATTATCCGACGGAGTCTTTGTGGAAAGGAGGAAAGATTGAGAGACAACTTGACTCACTGTTTGTGTTTACATTAAATAGGCGGATACGTGGAATTAACCGTTATAACACTGCATTTTAGTGTTAATATCTTAATCGTGTTAAATATTTGTAATCTGTAATAACTGTTATAGTTGTGGTGGTGGTGGACAAATTTGTTTTAACTCTATATTGTTGATTGAAAACCCTTACTACAAATATTTGGTTTGCAAGTGCCTTCGAGTTCTTTAAAGACGTTCAAAACCATGATGTTCATAAATTAAGTATTTTGGTTCTTGAAAAGAATATCAAATTTAGGCATCTTTAACTAGCGTTTAGCCCGTTCTTTGCACTGGAAATCAGCTCACTGCATAGGAGAATACAACTGAAGCTCTCTTCAAAGGAGAATACAACTAAAGCTCACTGCATATGAGGATACAACTGAAGCTCACTGCATAGGAGAATACAACTGAAGCTCACTGCAAAGGAGAATACAACTGAAGCTCTCTTCAAAGGAGAATACAACTAAAGCTCACTGCAAAGGAGAATACAACTGGAGCTCTCTTCAAAGGAGAATACAACAAAAGCTCACTGCATAGGAGAATACAACTGAAGCTCTCTTCAAAGGAGAATACAACTAAAGCTCACTGCATAGGAGAATACAACTGAAGCTCACTGCAAAGGAGAATACAACTAAAGCTCACTGCATAGGAGAATACAACTGAAGCTCACTGCAAAGGAGAATACAACTGAAGCTCTCTTCAAAGGAGAATACAACTAAAGCTCACTGCATAGGATAATACAACTGAAGCTCACTGCAAAGGAGAATACAACTGAAGCTCTCTTCAAAGGAGAATACAACTAAAGCTCACTGCATAGGAGAATACAACTGAAGCTCTCTTCAAAGGAGAATACAACTAAAGCTCACTGCATAGGAGAATACAACTGAAGCTCACTGCAAAGGAGAATACAACTGAAGCTCTATTCAAAGGAGAATACAACTAAAGCTCACTGCATAGGAGAATACAACTGAAGCTCACTGCAAAGGAGAATACAACTGAAGCTCTCTTCAAAGGAGAATACAACTAAAGCTCACTGCATAGGAGAATACAACTGAAGCTCACTGCAAAGGAGAATACAACTGAAGCTCTCTTCAAAGGAGAATACAACTAAAGCTCACTGCATATGAGGATACAATTGAAGCTCACTGCAAAGGAGAATACAACTGAAGCTCACTTTGCAGTGGACTTGTAAAACATGAATTAATAAAACACAACATTTTAACTATAACAGAACATTGTACGGCTGCGGTACATATGGTGATTTGAACAAAAATAAACCCACTTCATATGAGGTTATGAGGTGGATTTATTTCATTATTTCATGAGGTAGGTTTATTCCGGACATTTTTGTTGACTCTTTGATAACAATAGGTGTAATTGAATAAATAAATATGGCCCGTGAAGTTTCAAATCAAATGAAAATAACGGATGGCATTAGAAACAATACAAACTATACTGAGGTTCAAACTTTAGCCACCATATAGAAGTCGAAACAGGTGTTAGCAATCCTTTTGTTTGGCATTATGTTATGCTCATGGGTTTGATTTTGTCCGTTTTTCAAATAAAAACAGTTTTACTGAACCCAATATAGTGCCGAAGCTATTAGTCTCTTAGTAAAAAGATATAAAGGGTACTCTGTTACATTAATTTTAATATTAAAATATATATGTGTGTGTGTGTGTGTGTGTGTGTGTGTGTGTGTGTGTGTGTGTGTGTGTGTGTGTGTGTGTGTGTGTGTGTGTGTGTGTGTGTGTGTGCGTGTGTGTGTGTGTGTGTGTGTGTGTGTGTGTGTGTGTGTGTGTGTGTGTGTGAGAGTGTGTGTCCGTGAATGCGATAACTTGAGTAAAAACCGTCCGATTTCGATGAAATTTTGCTCAAATGTGTAAAGTGACATTTATGACTTTAAGTTCGAAAACCAGGAAAATCGGGCTATGGAAAGGGGAAAGGAGGGTTTATGGGGGTTTTAAATTTTCCAAAAATCAGTTTTTTGCATTTTTCGCCCTAAAATTTTTAAAATCTTAATTTTGGTTTGGACCATGTTATAGAGCTTAAAAAAACAAATAATATAGTATTTTTAAATTATTAACCTAGGTTAAGTGGTTGCGGGAGATATTCAAAGTGATAAACACAGTACGTTGTCCAAGGTTATCCTTATGGAGAATAAATAAAATTTGATATCTCCATTATTCATGAATGTATATTGATGAAACATGGCATGTGGCTTCACGTAGTATTGGTATATTGATATTTGCACAAAAATTGATATTTTGTCGACCATCCCCGTAGCAGCAAACCTGCATACTCAGCCCCAATGTTATTCTTATGGAGAATAAGTACAGTTTTATATCTCCCTTAATTATGAACATAAATTAATAACAATTTGTATGTAGCTTCACCTGGTTGAGTTATATTGATGATTGCACAAAAACATTCTTTGTATTGCATCAAACCTGCGTACTCAGCCCTAATGTTATTCTTATGGAGAACAAATAAAATGCCATAGATCACTTATTTATTTGTGTATTTTTATGAAACTTGGCTTTATGTGGTGTAGTGAGAAACAAATGCATGCATTGGAAATTCCCTGAGTACGCAGGTTTGCTGTGACGGGGGTATTATTTCTAATGCCATCTGTTATTTTCACCTGATTTGAAACTTCTGGGGCCATATTTATTTATTCAATTCCACCCATTGTTATCAAAGGGTCAACATGAAAATGTCGTTCTAACGCTGATACTCAGAACAACTTAAGAAGAAATCAACGGCATTTGACAGTACATATATGATAACATTTATTCGCCACCCAGTTCAACTACCACTACAATCGAACCAATCAGCTGTTTATGGCATTAGAACATAATATTAATAATAATTAGGGTGGCACTGGCGGTTGTGTAGACACCATTGAGGGTTCCATTAGCCCCGTGATGAGGCCGCACCATAAACTATGCTGCAACAATGGATGTAATTAGATCAGGCGATCGCTCCTTGCGCCACAATGTACGGGGTGTTACAATACACCGAGGCATAGAGGGCTCAGGCTACCTTGTAGGCGCCACTAGTCGTGCAGACATATTCGAGCTTCAAACAAAATCGTTCGCTCTCTACATCTCTTTGTACGATTTTCAGCACAATAACAAAACCGAATAGTTATGGCTAGTGGAATAATAATTTACAGCATAACTTAATAATCTTCGGTACATTAAAATCTTAGTGAAGGAATATCACAGTATGGTGAAGTATTTATCTTTCTCCATTTCCATTGCTTATGTTTTGGAATTTTTAAATCGTAAGCTCTAATTTCAAGTTTTTATTTGTTTGTCATAAGTAATACTTAATTTGAATCTTCAAATGGTTAGTCAGTTAGTCAGTTTGTAGTTATAAATTATTTTAAAATTTAACCACAAGTCAGTCAGTTCGGCCATTCTTTCCGGCCGATTTGCTTAATTTATTTTTTAAATTATAGGTGTTTACCCCCAGATATTTCATCAGACATTTAGACTATCATTTTCCTCAGGGTTTCGTATCATTAGCCTTCAAAGTTTAAAATTTAAGAATTAAGAATTATTAAGAATATTAACATTTTGTTTATCAGGTAATTGTTTAAATTTAGGTTGGTTGTTAGGAAAAGATATATGCAGGTTTTTACTGAATGAGGCACATACCATTGATTTATTGCCAAAATTTAGAAACTATATAATTCGTACTAACGTTTATATTTACTTTCACGCAGATTATCTACTTTACTTTCCCCCTCCCAATACTTAGTTTATGGGGAAAGTATTGTTTTCGTCAATATTTTCAAATTTAAATTACTAGTGGAAATATTAGTTTTGATACCATCTGAACCCAAACAAGTTTGGTTTTTGAGGCAATGCCTGGCTGTCTGGCTTTATGAAAGCTAGCAGATCTAGAAACCATATCAATAGATGTTAATGAAACTTGTCTGTAGGTACATATCCATGGTATTTCAGTCGTGTTTTATTTATTTTTTATTTTAATTTTAAAGGGCTTTAACTCCCCAAAACCATTAAATAAAATTATAAATCCAAATTTATCAAACACTGTTTTAACGATTTTGATTAATATTTGGGGCATCAGGTCTCTAACACCAGCCGCAATTCAGGAAAAATTCTGATCAGAAACGGTACAATGTGTCAATCATTTTATGCTGCACAAAACCATAACCTCTTAATGAAATGTATTTACTACCGTTAAAAAGAGCTAACAATTAAATAAACTTGAATCCTGGATTTTATTCTACAACTAATGGTTGCTGAGAAAACTGAAATTTGCAATTATATAGTGGTAAACGCATTCGTTTTTTATGGAGAATCAATTAATTATATTTCTCACTAATTTACTGATAAAATTTCATTAAAAGTTAGTACAAAGGTTAAGATAACAATCATGGTGTATAAAGGTAATCACTCCATAAGGAGATTTGAGGGAAT
This sequence comes from Allygus modestus, assembly GCA_963675035.1. Taxonomy (NCBI): domain Eukaryota; kingdom Metazoa; phylum Arthropoda; class Insecta; order Hemiptera; family Cicadellidae; genus Allygus; species Allygus modestus. The sequence goes on from OY776111.1 coordinate 274,253,226, forward strand.
TTATATATCTGAACAAGGGTTTACTATACGAATTTTAATATAGGCTCCCGAACTTTAAATTCTATACTCAATACTTTCTATATACTTACGTATAGTAAATGTAAAGAAATCCATGGATTAAATAGAGTTCAAAAGTGAGAGTGTCAGGTGTTTAATGGCGTTGTTTATACCTCATAGAATTGTGTGTATTTACATTTACAATATCAAAGTACAACATTCATAAATACTTCGTACAACCTATTACAGAAATTAGCATCCACACTAATTTGTAACTGAATAATAATAAAATACAGCTTGCTTTAAATTATTCTTTTATACGAGTAGGTTTAATATATCTTTATTATATTAGGCCCTATGCCTATATAACGTTGTTCGTTTTGATCCCAGGAACAAGGTTCTGAAATTTCCGTAGAGAGTTTGGCCTGATGATGACGGTGGAACTGGTTGAAATCAATCACCTTGTACCATATTTTGTGAATATTTTACCGTCTTGTATATAAGTACAATATAATTGTAAATATACTTTGTAGTGTTGTAAGACTATTTTATTTATCCTATTTAGGAAAACAAAACTTTCTGGAGAATTAAATAATATACTCTTAGTATTGTAGAAGCGAAAATTGAGTTTCAGGCATAATATTTTCTTCCAAGTTTTTTTTATCTGTATCGTCTAAAATATTAATTTGGTGCTTAACATTATTCCATTACGGTTAACCGTGAACAAAATTGCATAATTTAGCTTAATTAATTAACTTAGGAGTTCAAAAGGTAGTGTCTGGCCAACAGTGTTCTGAAGCATTTTTAGTATAGAAATAAATAGCTCCATTATTTTTTTCAGATCTCCGAAAATGGGCATAGGCAAGGATTGTTATAAGTGTCAACAGCTAATGTGTAAGAACCGAGCAAAATAAGAGTTCACGAGATCTGGGAATTGAGCCTGGGGAATATATCTATAAGGGATCGTAACCATACACTACAAGGGTGCAAGCGACAATATTTAAGCAAGGATTTCTAGAACCACACAGTACAATTTGTAAGGTGCATTTCCAGCTTCCATATGTAACAACAATACGAACAAGTGCGTGATATCTAGGGATATATAAGAGGCTTGCTCTACTTATTTAGCTTCATTTACTAAATGCAAGTAAAGTTAATTGTTTGATAATGTATGTTTTTTAAATAACAACAGTTTCTTTATTTTTAACATATTACCATGTTTTTTTATAACGGTGATACAAATGTTTAAAGTGATGATAATGCTACGCTATTCTACAAGCTTTTCATTTCTACGCTTACGTTACATGCTTTCGATGCGCTAGAAGAGAGTTACATAATTAAAGTCCGACAGGGGTGCCATTTACAAGTGATTTGGTTGTAATATTCTATAAGATAATCTAGTGAACTTAAATGGACTCTACCTTATATTATAGTCATAATATCATATTTTAAACATCATGTATTGTTCAAATAACGAGTAATATTTACACGAGACGTTTGAGGTAATTCTTCCCACTTGTATAATGGTAATCTGTTTTCTGGTATAGCTTTACCATCAGAAATAACTAAAGATTAACAGAGAGGTAGATATCCGAATAGGTAGAAATTAATTTCTTGATTCATAAGACGATTTATTTTTCTTACGGAGCTTTTACAAATGCAAATTCATTTCCCCACTACTTTTAAAAATCCCTAGATTCTGTTAAGGCTTTATAGTTTGCCACATTATACGTTACTCAATAATAATAAAATGTCAGCTAGATTGGCAAGTGCGCAACCTTATAAGTGACCTTAGTTTAGCCTACCAACCCCAAAATATGAATTTACATACCCGCACTATAATTTTGAAGTTATTCAATTTTTCCTGGTAATCATTGTCTATTTTCAACATCAGATATCACCAATATTGCTGGCCGTATTATCGTGAAGCCGACCCCATATGCAGTGTTGTTCAGCAGTTTTCGAGGGGGGAGGGGTTGCTGCGCATTTTGGGCGAATAGTGGCGCTATCGCGGCGGCATCAGTAGTTTGCAGATAATTCGCACCAATGACTGGTTTATCGCACTTCGGAGTGCAGTTGCGGCGTAATCAGGGGCCGGTCGTTAAAAAGGTGCAGTATGCGTTTTACCCGAGCCGACAAATCACGCGGTTTGATTTAATATCGGCCGGTGGCGCCAATAAATGTGACTAAGTGGCCGATGGCCGGGTAAATCACGCGGAGGATTTGTTTAATGGGGGCTGCAGATGCGCTGCCTCGTCACCGCGCCACGTCCAGGTGCAGTGCGAGATATGTCACAACTGTTGTGGTGTAGTCCGCCAGGTCCGTTAAAACGTCCATATCTGGTCATGAGGTCGATCCACCGTTGTTATTGGTTTTCGAATTAAAATTATTGAAATCCATCACACAAGCAAACGTACCAAAGCATCTGTTGTAATCTTAAATTGAAAAATTGTGCATTAAATTTACAAATGTAGCATAATGTAGTTATATCAACTTTCATCACTTCCATCGTTTTCTCTTTTTACATAACATTTTACGAATACCGGAATTACATGCTAAGTAATTACATGATAGTCTTACCAATCGAACCCTTCACAATAACACTCCAAATATCAACATATATTAATAAATTAGCAACGTGGGTATTACAACATACGTGGTATAATTTTACTGGAGTGATTTATTATACAGATTTTTGCATTAAAATTGGTTATATTTATTCAACTTTTGACAGTACTAAAGGCACTGTCAACTTGGCACAACAACAACAAAAAAAAACAGATTGACTGGCGGTAAACGGAGGGAAACATTTTGATTATATTTATGGTTGTATAATACGAAAATATAAAACTATTGTACATTTATTTATACCCTGTGTTTTGACTATATTTTAAAGTTATACTTAACTTTCCGTCAACCTTGTTCTCAAAGGAATACGGAACCTAACTGTTACATGTCTGTTTAATTCAAATATCACATAATAGATAAATAGTGTTTTAAAAATCTTTAAAAATGATTGTAAATTTAATTTGTTACAACTGTACGGTTACAATATACTTTTAAGTAAATTGAATTTTGAAAAGTTGTTATGATGGATATATATACATATATCTTATACTCCAGAAATTTAAAATTGATTGACTTTGTAGAGGTTACACTTATGAATTCAAATGTTACAGTTTTAACTGTTTTTTTTATATTTATAAATGTAACCTGTCATGAACAGGCTGTGTATCTAATTTACTTCCAGTTCAACTTAGTTGTATATGTCTTATATCTGAATAACATTCAAACAAGAAAATAAAAGAAATATGTTTTTTCGGAAGTTAAAACAAACCGTTTTAAAAGATTTTTATCGATAACTAGATTTGTTCTGTTCTGGTTTTTTTCTGATAACAACATTTTTATTTGATACCTTTGTTTTAATCGTGACTGTCTATTTGTGATTGCATTGTGTCAAAAGGCCACCACACCAAGAATCGATATAGTGCCTTCCAACCTAAAGCGGCAACTTATCAACCAAGTTGCCTAGCGGTGCATTCCCTTCTCAGGCGCTTGTAAAGAAAACTTAAAAGACTCCAGCAACTTTGAATAAGAATAATTTCCTCTGATCCGAATACATTTAGTACAAAGCGTCACTTTGGTTTGTAATTATTGCATTGTTAATTTATACCAAGAAATTAACTGTGAAAATTAAAAGAAACAGATGAAGTTTCACGGTTAGAACAGTTGCGATTTGTAGCGGTTTTTATGAAATTGTTCTGACATTTTATTTGCACGTTTATGTATGCATTTTGACGTTTCATTTTCATTTTGACCTCGCAGTCTTAGACTAGATGCAATACATTCAGTAGACTGATATAGAAAGTGACGGATGCACAGTTTAGCCTTGGAAGGTACGCATCTCTAGAAAAATATTAAGCAGTGTTAAATTGTTTCTTTGTATGATCATTCTTCTTTCATGAGAGATACAGCAATTGTTTGTGGTGATTTTATTCACAATTTCTCCTATACTTTACCTGTTAAAAGTGGGACCATAAAAACTATAATTACTAGTAATATTTTATGAAACTAATTTATAATTTATAAAGATTAAGTATTACATAAAAATTAATTTTACTTCAAAAAGATGTTGCAAAGATCTGTCTAACACATAATTTTACTAAACAAAAATTACCACGCCGGTGCCGAAAGAAAACACTGAACCGAATCAGATTCAACTGATATGCTGTGTAATCGAAATCAGTGTGATCCTAAACATATATATATATTAAATTAAATTCACTTAAACGACCTATTTCAATTTTACTGCACTATCGGATATACTCTATATCAGTATACCGATTTTAACTCTCAGTTCAGAAGTTATAAATACATAAAACTATAATCATAGTTAGTTATGCATATTATTTATTTTATTTATGTTGGTGCTTATAGGATTATTTGAATTTTTGTCCATTGCACTTAATAGTAATATTTTTTTAATTGAACGAGTATACATAATAAATACATAAGCTACTCAAGGACCGTTTGTAATTCGTTCAATGGTAAAAACGTATGAATACAAATTACTTATTTAGAAAGCAGACGTAGTAAACAACTGAATAATCAGGCAAGGATCAATCCAGATGAAATCCACTCCGATGTACTAGGTATAATCTATAGTTATAAATATTAGGGATTTCCTGAGTTAATACTGTTAATCCATAAATTATTGTTATTATTATGAACAAAAGTCTTTAAAAACGGAAACACACTGGAGATTAATTTTGATATAGTCATATTCATTTTGTATTAGTTTTTGTTACTTCCTCCTCCAGTATTTACTTCGTCAAAATTATCGAGTTTGATTTATCGGAGAAAACTTTAATTTTGGTGCTTCCTGAAACCACAGAGCAAAACAATTAGTTTTTAAGGTGGTGTCTGAATGCCTATATGGATGAATACATACCAATGAGCTTTTTGCATTGAAAAAGAGCATGTTCATGAAAGTATCAGGACTTGTACCAATAACTTTACTCAATTAATTTATACCGCTTTAGTAGTATTAAAACTATCCGTTCTAAGTTTAAAATTAGCAACTATTTAATTTAAGTACAAATTCTTAATATTTTATAAATGTTATAGAGTATAAGAAACCTTAATTTATTGGAATTGTGCAACATTACTTTCATTAAAACTTACAGCACATAAAATATGTATAAAAGGTTCAAAGTTATTTTATAATACTGACGTGCTGACGCTGTTATTTTTTGTCCATAACATTAAGCTATAAAATCCTCTTAACAACGAATAGTTTTAACCTATTTGTAACCCCCAGTGCATCCCTAGTGGTTTTAAATCCTAAAACATATATGTTTAATTTTGTAAATTATTTATTCATACATGACTGCATATTTATCCGGTTAGTTTCCTGTACATGCTCGTTAAATCGGACCGACAACTTAATTCAGTAATTAATTGATTACACATATGGAAATGTTCCCTTAAACCCCATTAAAAACAAATAAATTAACGAGCGTATTTATTTGTTCTGAAAGTTTAAGATACAATCAGACATCGAAGGCTTCAGCAGACAGGATTTCACCTAATGACATAAGGAAATCACTTGTTTTTAAATAATTCTGCCGTTATGAAGCAGGTAAGGAATTCTGAATTAGAGACCGCCCAATGGTCGAAATTTGACCAATTATTTGAAAAAAGGATAATATATAGTGAGCTCTGTGGCACTCATCTCTAGCTCTCTCTCTCTCTCTTCCTCTCCCTCCCCACCCGAACCCACAGGTAATTTTGTGTAATGTGGAGTTAAAACGGATAGCAGAAGAGCGTAAACCATTCCAGTAGTCAGTAGCCTTTTTATTTATGCCTGAATCCTCTCCACCTTATCTTCTCCCCGTCCCTCATCCTCACCCTCTCACAAACAAGTCTGATATTTGTAATGTGGAGTTAAAACGGATGAGAGAAGGGTGTTACCATTTCAGTAGTCAGTAATATTTTTCATTTACATTAGTTCTGGATTATCTGTTCTTGCTGTTGTGAAGTTAAAACGGATAATAAAAAAGTGTTACCATTCCAGTAATCAGTGGCCTTTTTATTTATACCTGAATCCTCTCCACCTTATCTTCTCCCCGTCCCTCATCCCCACCCTCTCACAAACAAGCCTGATTTTTGTAATGTGGAGTTAAAACGGATGAGAGAAGGGTGTTGCCATTTCAGTAGTCAGTAACATTTTGCATTTACATTAGTTCTGGATTATCTGTTCTTGCTGTTGTGAAGTTAAAACGGATAAGAAAAAGGTGTTACCATTCCATTAATCAGTGGCCTTTTTATTTATGCCTGAATCCTCTCCTCCTTATCTTCTCCCCGTCCCTCATCCCCACCCTCTCACAAACAAGCCTGATTTTTGTAATGTGGAGTTAAAACGGATGAGAGAAGGGTGTTGCCATTTCAGTAGTCAGTAATATTTGTTATTTACATTAGTTCTGGATTATCTGTTCTTGCTGTTGTGAAGTTAAAACGGATAAGAAAAAGGTGTTACCATTCCAGTAATCAGTGGCCCTTTTATTTATGTCTGAAACCTCTCCACCTCATCCTCTCCCCGTCCTTCATCCTCTCCCCAACCTTCATCCTCTCCCCATCCTTCATCCTCCCTTCCTAACAAACAGGTTTAATTTATTTTAATATGGAGTTCAAACAAATAAGAGAAAGGTGATGGCATTCCAGTAATCATTAGTTGTTTTATTTATGCCTGAAACCTCTCCATATCATCCTCTCCCCATCCCTCATCCTCACCCCCTCACAAACAGGTATGATTTTTTATGTGCAGTTGAAACGGATAAGAGAAGGGTGTTACCATTACAGTAATCAGTACTATTTTTATTTACATTAGTCCTGAACTATCTGTTCTTGCTGTTGTGAAGTTAAAACGTGTGTTACCATTCCAGTGCCTAAAACTTCTCGACCTCATCCGCTCCCTGTTTACTGTGGCGTTAAAAAGATAGCAGAAGGGATCATTAGCCTTTTTATTTATGTTTGAAAACCCTCCTCCTCATCCTCTCTCCGTTCCTCATCCTCCTCCCTCACAAACAGGTTTAATTTGTTTTAATGTGGAGTTTAAACTGATTAGAGAAGGTTATTATCATTCCAGTAGTTATGAAAATGTTTATTTATGAATCATCTGTTCTTGCTGTTTTGCTTCATATTTATTTGAATAACGCAGCTGTTTATTAATGAAATGAAAGGTATACACAATTACGATCAGCAGAACGCATGTTCCCATAAGGATAACATGTAAACTTTGAAAGACAAAAAGGGCATAGCCCTACTCGTCCAAACACAAATAATTTACATTCGACACATCTCCTAATAGTACTAAATAAGTGTGCCAAGTTTCATAATTCTACTATGCCGCATATCCGAGAAATCGGTACCACAAAAATGTACTTAGCCGATTAATATATAGATGACTGGGCTGTTTTATATTCGTAAATTATTTCGAATTGAAATCTCGTTTAGTACAAGTCTGAATTATTTATAGTGCTATTAATGGCTTATTATTAGTAATTGAATATATAAATCAATGAATAATGTCGTGAAAAAATGTTTGGTGAAATTAAATTGTAACCCCATCATTGCTGACACAAAGTAATGACAACAAGAAAGCCATAAACCAGACTATTTACACTACGATATGAATAAGCCATAAAAGACTTTACTTTACTATTATAGCTACAATTATATTTTTTTATAAATGCTGTTTGAAATGTAATTTGTGTGAACTAAATTACAACAAACATAACGATTTGATCTGAGTGCTTCAAAATCGGAGGATATCTATAGCCGTGTTTAACTTTTAAATATTCCTTCACAAATTTAAATATATTTAAAACGAGTTCGCACGCAGCACGCTGACGTGAGGGAAGTGAATTTCCACAAAAAAAGTTTAAAACTCAAAATGTGTAAAAACATGCATGTATTCAAATTTTTATTAAAATCTGAAAACATTGATTTTTTGGCTGTTCTGATGCTCCTGGTTTCATTTACCTGCAAAGCTGGGAATACAATTTTGCGCATTATAATGTTAGGAGAAGGTCCAGGCAGGCTTGAAAGTCGGCGTGAGTTGCTGGGGATGATAAAAGTACTCTAACAAAGGAATAACAGGCTTTTCTAGTGTAAAACCCCCATAAGACAACGTACTGTGTTTAGTCGAAACACATTTTCTTTAATAACTCGGTAAATATTTATGCTAGAATGACGAGAGAGAGCTTAAAACTTTCGCCTTACTAATTCCCATCTTTTTACGTGCACTAACTTTACATCCGGGACTTTTCTGACCCTTTTTAGGCCCAAAAACTCGAAATTTGAAAGATTTATCCCCCAAAAAAGGGTTTAGAGTTTTCCGATTGTTTTGCCCAACGAACATGTCCAACTGATTACAGAAAGGAACGTCCCTACCAAATTTGAAGTTAATCGGACAAAAAATGCGACCGCTAGAGTGCCTGCACACACACACATATATATATATATATATATATATATATATATATATATATATATATATATGTCTATTAAAATATATATATATTAAAATTGTATAAATATATATGTATATATATATATATATATATAATTTTGAACGACCCCCCAAAACGTGTTCAGGGGGTCACGTTAGGATCCACCGTGCGAGTCATACTAATAGTTCACTTTCCAAAGGAAATTCACTAATAACGCGAGTGATTTTTGAAGAAGAAAAATATGTTTATATAAACAACATTAATGCAACAAGACGTGACGCAATTCAACGGTCACCCCACAACTGCGGTAGCGGAGGGAGGAGCTACACGCCGGTCACTCGCTCCAATATGATAATACGTAACTCTGTGGTTTAGTTTAAATTTAGTGCCGTGTCGCCGAATGTGCCCCTGGGGCTGTGGCTGCCACTGGCCACCGGTGCCGCTATTGCTACTGTATTGCCCGCCGCCGCCGCGCCGTTGCTTTATGACCCTGTGACGGACACACTTCCAGTGATTATCCCATTTACACCTCGGAATGTAAACTGTCCACGCTAATTAGATCGGTCAACACGGCTGATTATAATTACCGCTACAACGACCGTGTATTTGTTGACCGGGGCGATGTTGACGCCCGGCCGGCCTTATCACTGTTATCATTGTCATCTCATGTTACACCTGTCACCATGTTTGATTTATGCCTCGTCAAACAGCCGATCACGTTGTATTAATATCGGACTTAATTAATTAGGTGCTAGGTGCATCTTGTCGGGGGTTTTACTGGTTGAACGAGGATTCACAGTGTAGTGTCAGTTGGTGAATTTCCTTTAAAAAGTGGCTTGTGTTTCATCGTATTCTTATTTCAGTAATTATTGATTGTTTAACCTTTTTTGTCAATACTAAAAGTGTTTTCTCTAAAGGCTCTAAGTACTGACCGGAAAGACTCACAATTTCTTGAACCCATTTTTTTGCTACTGTTGAGTACTTAATTAGACAAATATTATGCTGAAACTTTTAATTCCATTCTGAGTTAAAATGATACAAGAAAATACAATTTTATTTTTGTTAGCCTGTTAAACTTTTAACATTACGGTCTAAAATTTCAAACACTAATTTTCATTTGGTTAATACGAAATTATATGATGATGGTTAATATAATGGAACACATTATTGTAGTACGCATCAGTATTTGTAATTTTAGTCGCAACGAAAAGGTAGCTTGAGGATTGTACATTATTAGGAACAAGTCAATCAAATAGTTGGTTAATTAATGTTTACCATAGCTCTTACCTGCGATCTCGTATAATATTCCAGTAACCCCCGTTGGGGACAAGGACCCGACCCAGGGCCAAGGACCGAGATTGGTCAAGACTTGAGGAGTCAGGGCAAGTTCAGGGCCGCCAAGAGAGTCCTGAGCGTCGTGTTGAAGGACTTTCAAGATGTGTACACACACGCCTTGTTCCGCACGAGTGTCATCTGGAGATATGACCGGCCAAGCCAAGATCCTTGGCTCACCCTTCAGGTGCAGTACTTGCTTCACTAGCAAAATGTAGGGCACTTCATTTGGAAAGGAAGTAAGTTTAAGAAGGTACACGTTTTAAAATAAACCATATTTGTAAAATGTTAAAAGTTATGTGTAAAGCATTGTAATAAGTATACTGATTTGCAATAATGGTAGCTATGTATTGAACTACCCCAGAAGAAATAACTAAAATTGTTTGCATATACACTATACACTAAATAACACTTTCTTTATATGTTTGCTTATTTTATTAGCCAAGTAAATATTCAAAGGCTTCAAGTCTAGTTTCGACTTCATGACGGGTTTTTAAACTAGAATTTGTCTTAAAGAAAAGTACAAGCTTGATAGCTTGTAATCAGATATAACTTAATGAGACAAATATTAATGACTACTCGTTGAAGGTAAGCAGAGCACATGTTTTTGACTTCGATTGGTACAAATTAACCTGTTTAAACCTATAACGTTGTAATCCTTAAATAATAATATCATTCATTAAACGTAGCAAAAATATTTTTCAGGTTTCATATTTTGGTTTCTATAAACACATATTCAAGCCAAGAGGATGATTTGAACTTGAAAATAATTGGTTCAGTTTATTAATGAGTAAATCACATTTTCCAATTAATTGTTCCAGATACCCAACAAAAACATTGCAGACCTTCAGCAGGGCAATCCCCAGGACCGTAAGTTATTTAGATTATTCTAACCTCAAGTGACAACCATCGCATGACTAGGCTGCCCCTGCCTCTCCCGTCTGCTCATCTCAATTCTCATGCATTTAAAATCGTATTAGCCAGATCCGTTGGCAATAGTCATCAAAACGCTCCCCTCGCCGCGCCGGCTCCGGCCCCTCCGCCCATATCGAACGTACAGGAGCATTAACTGTAAACGGTTGTTAGCCTAACTAGCTCCTCCCCTGAAAAATGCGTCCCGGTAAAAGATTCAGTGATAAAGCTGCATGAAAATTTAATTTTCTTGTTATTCTTGTAAGATATCGTGCAGGTGAATGTGTTTGTGGAGGTTAGCGAATAAAAGGATAATCATAAAAGCGTATTGCATTCTACATTTGTAGGGGGCTATAACAATAAAAGTGGTGTTTTTGGGCTTCTCAAGATACCAAACTGATTTGAGTAGTCAAGAGTTAATACCAAATTAATGTTACATTTAAATATCATAAACAAATTTTAAGCATGCACACCTTTTTTAGCTAAAAGCATAAATGAATTTTATTTTGAAACTGTTAGTTAGCACTATTTTTAGATAACTCCTTTTTAGCTTTTCTAAGGTAAACAATAAACAAAAACAAAGCTGCACAAAACACAAAGATTAGCAATGTTTATTTTGCATACTGTATATTTTTATGAATCCACTTAAAAGTACATACAACACCAAAATGAGTTCTAGGCGAGGACCAGTACCTGGGCAATCAAATAATTTGAGCAAAGTACATACAACACCAAAATGAGTTCTGGGGGAGGACCAGGACCTGGGCAATCAAATAATTTGAGCAAAGTACATACAACACCAAAATGAGTTCTGGGGGAAGACCAGTACCTGGGCAATCAAATAATTTGAGCAAAGTACATACAACACCAGAATGAGTTCTGGGGGAGGACCAGTACCTGGGTAATCAAATAATTTGAGCAAAGTACATACAATACCAAAATGAGTTCTGGGGGAGGACCAGTACCTGGGCAATCAAATAATTTGAGCAAAGTACATACAACACCAAAATGAGTTCTGGGGGAGGACCAGTACCTGGGCAATCAAATAATTTGAGCAGCTGGTAGTGATTAGTCACTAGCTCTGTGAACTATCCTTTATGGAACACATAGCCACGACAGTATCTCTCAAACGCCGAGATTATGATTACGATATCCTAGGGATACATGTTTAGAAGCCATTATTATTCAAATTAATATTATTTAATGGTAATGTAAATATTGGAAAAACATTTTTTTACACCTATAAACTAAAATTATCGTACATAGGCCCTATTTATAATATTTTAGAGCTATATTGGATTATCATTTTGGTATTTCGCCATGGATAATTAATTTAAATGAACGTTGACCAAACATAACCAGCGAAAGACGAGATCAATGTCGCTGCGGTTAATAAGCCTCGGCCTTCTGAGCCTTTAACGACACCTAGTCTAGTTGTTGATTACTACCTACCATTGGTATTATTGCGGCTGACAAGGGATTTGTTCCCCTGGATTACTAAATAATTTCGCAAACATAGACCCGAGATGAATAACTCCAGTTGTCTCAAATATATTTCTAACAGGTAATATAATTTCGAAGAGCAATATCCATAAATCGTTGCATTTTCAAATCTGCCGGGTCACCCGAGTCCCTCCGGTCAATGTTATCTCCAAGTCAATTTGCAGGAACCTTCAATCTAACTGAATAAATCATATTAGCATCCTGCGGCGCCGCCGTCCCTCTGCTGGAAATTGAAAAATGCAAAATTTCGCTTCCGAATATCAGCGATAAGGCCTCCCCCACTTCCGGCGGACAAATGACGGCTTGACAGCAGCCGCATTTTTCTCTCGGTCCGCAGCTAATTTGTTTAGGGCTCGTCGACAAATCGTTTGTATCCCTGGAAGGATTCATTGCTCAAAATCGCTGCATTATTGACCACCGGAGGACCTCTTGTCCACCTGGGACCTCCTCAGGAAATATGATCCCGGCATCGGCAGTTAAACAATTAACAGTGATGGAAGGTCTGTTGTTTTACAAAATTACCTCACTTTGATTTATATCCGGCAGGGATGTTTAACCTTTGTCGAGTTATCCTCCTCCACTAGTTCCCAATAACTATATGTGTTATATCTTATAGACTCGAGCGGTTCAATTTGAAACAATTTTTTGGCTTATGAAAACACTATTTGTTATATTATAAATAGTTTTAACAATAACAAGATGCTATTTCCAGAAAAATTAACCTTTAAATGGTATTTATTCTTAAAAACGTAAGTAACGTAAAAGTATAATTGATTTAATTACATAAATGCAATGTATATAAGTATGTTTTGTTGTTTTATCTCAAAATAACAAAATATTCATATCCATAGTATTAAGAAAATCTATTTAAAAACAGCCTTAAAATAGCATTCATCTTTATGTTCGATTCAAAACTCATCAAATTACTGTTTTAATAATACAAGTTTTCATGTTGCGGAACCAGAATAATTATATTCGTCCAGGCGGCGCCGGCGCGGCGAATGTTTGCTCCTTGTTGCGCCGCGCCGCTCTTCAACTACTAATTGTTGATAATTAACAGCTGAGTCAACTACTAATTGTTGATAATTAACAGCTGAGAGCGTAACTTAGTTTGGGTGACAGGAGCCAAGTTGCGCCGATCCATCTCTCAGCCCTTATTGATAGCGCGCTCACCCCTTCCGTCAACATTACAACTACAACATCCCTTCACTCCACCGCACCCCGCTGTACATCCTGTTAGCGATCATAACTTCGACACTAACTTCGACGATGTCTGTCTTACTCTGGAACTGTCATACTTACGCAACGGGTTAAATGCTGCAATCTTGGAAATTAATTAGACAACGAACAAATATTACAATACCTTTTAATTTTACAGTCTACAAAGGTCTGCGTCAGCCGCGATAAAACAAATGGTTTGATTTATACAAATTAAGTTTTAAGTCGTCCAAAAATATGCATAATGAAAATTATAGGCACTCGATAGTGTGCAATTGCATTTTTTCTGTAATAAAATGCAAGCTAGCATATTGAAATAATCGATAATTCAAGAAAATTAAGTGACGTCAGTTTATTTGTAGGTTTTGTTTTATTTCTTACAGCTAAAATTACTGAACAGATTGAAGAGAACGGTGGTAAACGCAGATAGGATACATGATTTTTTTAATGTTTTGTAAACTGTTTCTACAAGCATCAGTACCATAGTTAAACTCAAACAAAGAAGAGTCTGAGGTGTCCTCTTGCACAAGCTCTCATAGTAAAAAGAAAAGGCTGGGAGCAAACCTATAACAAACATATGCTAGACCTACAGTCTTTCTTTTTTAGAAGATACATGCCATAACTTATTGTAATGCATTAGTTAGGCCCTTTCATCTTAAATACCTTATTTGTATAAAAACATAATGTAAGTTTTTGCATGCATAAAACACAAAATTGGATTTTGTTATTTTTTACAACATTGTCTTATATAGTTCAGATTTGGTTAGTTTTTACTACATTGTCTTAAAAAGTTCAGTGTCACAAAACGATTTGTTTTTGTTAATTCCGTAATTTTTGCCCACTTGGTTTCAATAACGTTTTTCATAATATTTTCCAGCTGATTTCCTTCATACAGGCGCTATCTTGATGGAAAATAATTAATAACAACCGTACATTCAAATATAGGAATTCCACATACTAAAAATGTGGATCACCAAATCTTTTTAGATGAATCTATTTTATATGATGTAATAGGCCCTACCTCAATGAAGTTTGAGCTATCAAATTTCCACGAATAAACTCATTTATTAGTGCACTTGCTCACTTTTGAACACCACTGATGAAGCGTGATGCTAATCTTTCAAATTGTATATATTCTTCTTTAACTCTATAAACTCACAGCAGTGTAAGGGTAGTTTTACATTAGTGCTACCTAGTAGATAAACTTTCTCGTGCTAATTCGTAAACTAACGTAACGTCTGTCTTGATCGTTTTGCACGTAAAACACACCATATCCGGTCCAGCAGCTTTCACCGCTGCTCATGTTACATTGCGGATTGGCGATGCTGATCGCGTTCAAATACCTGCGACAGTTTCTTACAGTGACCGTTGTAGTGGATCTGTAGCCTACTGGCAGTGTCTGGTATGCCTGAGGAATTGTTATAACCGGCTGTGGTCCCGCAGGATTATTATTTATTTTGCGGAAGAAATTCATTGACGAGGGTTGGGCTTGATTTATTTCGTATTCAAGTTTTACCGTTGGCCTTACCGTGGTGGAGAAAGCTGCCGCCTGTTTTAAACTTGTTCAGGCACGAATTAGGAAGTAACTCGGAGCTATATAAATATTACAACTGGCAAGACATTCAACGATAACTCGTTTGTGTTGACCCTGTTAATGCGCAGTGATATTTTGTCTCTTGTATCGCAAAATCTTATAAAGTTTCTCTTAATATCAGGTCACTCTTTGGTGCAGAGCCAAGTTGTGGCATTAGGAAATAAAATTAACTTCTTATCACACTTTCACCAAATGGTCTAGGGACCAACATCGTTAGCAAATTTCATAGTTACTCTATACAAGAACTTGGCAAAAAGCTGCTAAAAGACACCCCTGCTCACTGTACTAACTGGTTGGTGAAGTTGAGCAGAGGTCGGGTTAAGCAGGTTTATAACTGGACACGGCCATTTCAGGAAACATCTACACACTCTTAGAATTACTCTACAAACCAGCGACAGGAGAGTAGACTTTGCAAACCGTCTGAGAAGACTGCTAAGCACATCATACTGGCCTGCAAGAGACCAGATGCGCAGGTAGGCAAGGTGAAGAGCTCTTTTTTGTTGCAAGAAACCTGATGATGAGTGGAGCAATTTAGTATTTAGGGAAAACTCCCAAAAGTATTGGAACTTGTAAAGGGTATACGGGTATTAGTTTACCCAACTAATGTACGAGGGGAATACAATGAGCTTGACGTGTGAGGATCGAAACATTTTCGGATCTCTGAAACCAACCCTACAATAATATATGACATAGCTTATCATATGAAATTACTATAATTTATTAGTGTAAAATTATACTAAAATTAATTAATAATGAAAAATAATACTATAAAAAGAATGTGTAAAAGAATGTGCCAGTCAAAAGATCTGTGCAAAAGGATTATTTTACTTAATGCAATACTATATTTACTATAATGAATTAACTATTATTTATTAATTTTTTAAAACTATAAAATAAAGTTTTGAAAATAGTCCAGGGGCTAATAAAAATGGATTTGAATATAAAATAAAATTAACTGAACGTGTAGTTTATTATTAAAATATCTTCCTTAAGAAAACAAATACTCAACAGTAATTTATATTTAAAATGCAGATAAAATATTTAAAAATATTAAAAATATATCTTAGACGGTTGGATTGTGTTTAAAATAATCGTTCAGTAACTGTGCGATGGGATTTCTGACAAGACTGATGATTTCATTATCTGATGACTTCCATTCGGACTAACCAACAACGCATTCCTAATTGATCAACACATTTATCTGTAATCTTAACCATTATGCAAACAGGCGACAGCTCAATACCGACGGGTCAATGAGGCCTTGCCTCACTGTGGTAAGCGGACCCATTGTCCACGCACTCAGGAATACTTTGGTACAGATTAACCTGTAATTTTTACTTCCTTCGATGAATGATGGATACAGCTTACTATTGATAAAGCAGAAACTGTTATTTCATGGTTTTACTAAGGAAAATATGGAGACAATTTTTTTGAATAGTCTGTAAAAATTTAACTTTAATTTTAATGACACCTTGAGTATGTCTTGGACATAAAAGTTATATTCAATTTACAAATCACTTTTACATTTCTGTTCCAAATTTAAGTAGATTAACTCAATGTGCCCCAGAAATTAATATTAATCAGAGTTTGTATTTTCCTTCTCCTTGGTGCGCTGAAATAAGTGAAAGTATGTCAACGCCTCCATTGTTTAGCATGAACGTGGGTAAACATTCATGTATATATCACTTTTAGCGTATTAAGTGGTTCAGGCCAAAAACAGGTTAAGATTTAGGTTTTTTAAATGAATTATTTATCGATGAAAAATTATGACAAATTAAATCACAATTACGTTTATTTGCTATTGTTATTTATAAAATAAATATTACGTGTCTTAAAATCATTATATCACTACTAAAGAGTGGCCAGGTAGTGGTTAAGCGCATAACAATTGACCTCAAGGTCCCGAGTTCTATACCTGTTAATCATTAAGGGATATTACCCACATGATAATGCCCAGTGGTTCGGAAACCACCCTCGTGTAGAAAAAAATAAGCCTATGAGGTGAGGAGAATTGTCACTGCAATCCCTTCACTAAATGCCATGTGATATATAATTTTAAAACGATTGCTAATGAATATCTATGATGAGTTAGATATCTTGACCAAGACTGGCTGTTCCTTAAAAAAAACCTTAATTATAAGCCACTAGTGGCTTGAAGGGGCCAAAAGCCCCTAACTTTGCTTCAAGATCTACCTCATCTGACCTTAAAACATGCCATTTTGTAAACAAAGTACTGGTGTACTCTTCATCACATGTTTTAATGTAAACAAAGCAGACGTTTTTAAATCCCCATGCTTTTCTTATGGGTGTTGTTTTATGTTATTTCTCGTTTGCTGGTAACTTTTTGGAAATACTGCTATTTTTCCCGAGTCGCTGGGATCGAGACCTTTAATTTGAGCCGTCTTCCATCATCCTGCGATTTACAAAACTCCTACAATTTTGACTTAAACATTTCGCTTACAGAAAATATACTTATTTAATAGGCGAGCAGGTTTTTTGTGAAAATCACTCCTCCTAAACTACTGAACCGATTTTCATGTTTTTGGTGTCATTAGAAAGGGCCTAGCGTGAAGTTGTGCAGGAAACGTTTTTTACAGAGAAATAATTTGTGGGTGAGGCTCTGGGGCCTCTTTAAAGTTGAATTTTTTCCCATAAGCTTAACATTGGGAAATAACTATAAGTTTTAAGCAATCAGCTGGATAGAGTAAACCAGTTAATCAGCAGGCCATGTTGGATTTGGAACGGTAACACAATATGTATACGGGAATGTCAGTATAATATTACGTTGTGCGAGCGAAGCAGCGACAGGCTACTAGTTATATATAAAGATGTGACACATGGAAATAATTTTGGGGAAAGATACTGCAGTTAATAAACTCAGCATAAATGTTTCTTTTGCTCAGAAATATATAAATCGTATCATATACACATTTTAACAATTTTCGTAAGTCCCCATCTTGCAGTTGATAGTAAAATCTGGATACTTTCATGATTCGTACCTTTTCCTCATATTCGAGACAATTCAAGTAATAATCGTCAATGTTGATTGGAGCGGGGAATTAGGTGGTCGGAATGCAAGGATTGTATTATGCGCACTCATCGAATATACATTAGGTTGATTGGTTGACGAGCGACGAGCAAACTGACGGCCCGTCACTGATTCAATAATATTTCTTAAAACTGGAGCCCCTAAGCGCTAATCAATCTAATAAAATCCATCAATTCCCCGGGCTCCGTCATTCGATTGACGCAAATTGGCGTGCCACCACTAACGACTTCCCCCCTTACCTCGGCCCGCCCTTGGGTACCACCTCATTAACCTCACCTCACTCTTAAACAATCCAAGAAACTACCCTCGGATAAGCAGTCCCGTAGTAATACGTAATGTTGCAAATCTAACAAGTTGGCATCAATCGACAAACAGTTTTAGTGGTCGTTGGTTCAAACCCTAGACTCTCCAGCCCTGAGGATATTGAATTTAAATAGAGATAATTTAGATTTGTTTCTAACTATTTGAGTGTTAATTTTGATCTCCAATGTCTTGGAAAAGAAACCACAAAATGAAACTTTCTATCTTAAAAATACTATCTAATGGGGTAAAACTATTTTATACTCTAACATGATATGAATATGACTGTAGTACAAATTTATGTAACTATTTTAAGGATTATGTGTTAATTCAAACTAACAAATCATCAATACTATAATTCGTATTTGTCTGTGGCTCCATGCGTCCGTCCGTCTGCGGCTGTTTCTCGAGCTGTAATGGCTCCCAAGCTACGAAAAGATATTTTTTAGGGGTAATCTAGGTCGGGGAAGCTGCACGTGTCGTTTGTTTTTCTTCAAAAGCAACCTTATTTGAGTTACGGTGGCTTTGCTGTGCTGGTTATAAATATTAGCGGAGCCGGGAGTATTCAGCTGTGGATTTCTATTTCTACAAGCTTTGTTCCTGAAACAGCTGATTATTTCCTGCTTCGTACTTACTATAAAATTCTAAAGCGTTCATGAGAGTTGATATCCAACACAGTTTAAATTAACTGTTTAAGCATTTTCTTTTGAGGTTGTTGGTTTTATGTGCTTTAATATAACAGGCCCCATAGACCTGTTTTAATATTTAACCTTAAGTTATAATACGTATGTTAATCGGTGGTTTGTGATGGCGGAGGCTGTAGAATAGTTCAGTAGCTTACCGAATGTTGATTCATGTACCAACAAGTTTAAACAGTACTTGATTTTTTTAAACTATATTTTAGCATGTAAATAATTTAATCTTGATTAAAATTTAAGTACTTGTGTCCATGGTAAATTTAAATATGACAGTTGTTTTAGATAACTATTTTTTAACATTCCTGCACAAAAAGCCAAGTCTTAATCTCTAAAACAATGGTATCAGAGTTGTTAGGTTTTTCTAATTCTTATAATTTCTATATTGCTTTATTATTTTATGCTTTTACTAGTAGTATATTCAGTTATTTTTCAATTTACATTTGCTAGAATGTACTTATATCGAACACAGTAATAAGTATCCGTTTGCAAATCCAATCTCATCCAGTGGAATACAATGAAACTACAACATGGGGTAACCGGTAATTACGAGTTAACCAACAACATATTCGGGAACCGGACAAACAGTAATCCAGCGAGTCAATAGTCCAATAAGCTGTGAGAACATTAATAATCCAGCGCAATAAACAGTTTACAGAGATCATAAAGGTAGCCGATAGCACCGGGACCGACCTTTGTTGTAAATCGCGGTTAGGTTACTGCAGTCGCGGACGTTTATTGTCAAGTCTCGCGTTGAATATGTGATTCGCGCAATAATTCAGTTTGTCGTGTGCCCGCGAGAGCGCGTCGATCCTTTCACCATTTCTCCGGGGGCTGCGCCTTTCATTAACGGTATTAACGTATGCGCGCTCCGCACTCCAGAGACATCGTCATAATGTATATCTGTGTGTCACAAACTTGGATCCCGCGGGCCCCCTCCCCCCGCACCGTTCGCTCGATCCCGTTAATTATACGGTCCTATGTTGTGGTGTGAAATCAGCTGTGATTTATTATTATTCTGGGTTTCTCTGAGACAATTGTTGTGCTGGTATGATAATTAAATGGCGTTTTTTGTTCAGTTCGGTTGAACTGGTCTCGTTGGAATTTATTTGTCTAGGTTTTGATTACAAAACTGAAGGCACGAGCCTCTATTTATAGTACACTCATCCTTCAGACAAAAAAATTGCGATTTTCAGTCACCACTTATTTTAAAAATTAAATGGTAATACATTGGTGCTTGTTTTATACGCTATAGCCATCAAAAGTAAAGCTGGAGTTAAATATTGAATGCTTCAATCTTAAAACAAAGCCAAATAATGGTATTATGTCCCTGGCAACTTGTGTCAGTATGAGAAATCAGTTTTCATAAACAACCACCTCTTGGAGGTATGATAAAATATTGCTTACGAGACCAAAAGATGTAGATTTTATAAATTAAAGTTTAAATATACAGGATAAAATAAACTACGTCTCACAATACTACAAAATATATTATAATTATTCTGTGCTTACATACAAAACTTTAAGATGGTAAAGATGGAAAATATTTGAACATATTTACCGACATTTTATGTAAGTCCATTATAAGTGTAAATATATATTATGAGTGTTGTGAAACATAGTTTATTTCAATCTGTTTGGTTGTAACAACATGTATAATGTCATTTAAGAAAATGATTAAGTATAAAAAAGAATAATATAACATAATTTAGTATAATTTGATTCATATCAAATTAAATGAACTTAAATCCTTCTGGCTCATTCTATTCTCTTCTATTGACTTTAATATTTCCCCACACCTGAAAAGAGTTTTCCGAGATTAAATCCTCATAACCCTTTTAGCGAATTTCCCCTATAGGGAAGAGGCTATTACCGTGGTCGGCATGGTAAGACCTAGGCCCGGGACCATGATAACTTTTCGTTTTGAGGTCCACAGACCCCAAAAACACCATTCGTTCGAAACTGTATATATATATATATATATATATATATATATATATATATATATATATATATGTGTGTGTGTCCGTGAGCACGATAACTCTCGTAAAAATTATCCGATTTTGATGAAATTTGGTATAAACGTGTAAAGCAGCATTTATGACTTTAAGTTCGAAAACCAGACATATCGACCTCTCCGAAGGGGTACTTTGGGGGGGTTTTGTACCCAAAAAATGTTTTTTTTTAATTTTTTACGTATAATTTTTGAAATAGTCAAATTTTAGTTTGCACCATTGGATTCAGCTTAAAAAAACATACAAATTGGTATTTTAATCATTTCTCTACGTCAATTGGTTACCGAGTTATTTAAAGTGTTAAACACAGTACGTTGTCTAATGTTCTTCTTATGGAGGAAAAGAAAATTTTCATATCTCGCTTATTTATGAACGTATACTGACGAAAATTGGTATACAGCTTCATATCGTGGTGGTCTATTGATATTTGCTCAAACAAATATTTTTGCCAAAGTCTCCCGTAGCAGCAAACCTGCGTACTCAGCCCCATGTTATTCTTATGGAGAATAATGAAATTCCCTGTCTCCCTTAATTATGAACATAAATGAATAAAAACTGGTATACGACTTCACCTAGTTGAGTTCTATTGATATTTGCATAAAAACCCATTTTTGTATTCCTTGTTGCAGCAAACCTGCGTACTCAGCCCTAATTTTATTCTTATGGAGAATAATTAAAATTGTATATATCGCTTATTTCTGAATATATTTTTATGAAACTTGGTAAGTGGATTTATGTAGTATTAAGACATTTATATCTCCATTGTAAATTCGCTGAGTATGCAGGATTGCTGCAACGGGGGTATTTTTTTATATTTTTTTTTGTTGAAAAATACAAGAAAATATAGATATATTCGCTCATTTGTCGTTAGGTGACGTTAGCCACAACGACTAATAGATAATCACACTCCATAGACAATATGATGTCGGAAGAGTTGATTTTACTGTCTAATGTTTATTAATGAAAGTTCCGGATCAATATAAGTTTCCTTTCAAAAGAAATACATTTTTAATCTGGCACAGTGTTTATTAGTGAATTTCCTTTGGAAAGTGAACTATTAGCATGACCCGCACGGTGAAACTTAAGCCCGGGACCACCATAGAAGTTCCTAACGTGACCCCCTAAACACGTTTTGGGGGGTCGTTCAAAATGATATATATATATATATGTGTGTGTGTGTGTGTGTGTGTGTGTGTGTTTGCACTCTAGCGGTCGCATTTTTTGCCCGATTTACTTCAAATTTGGTACGGACGTTCCTTTCTGTAATCAGTTAGACAAGTTCGTTGGGCAAAACAATCGGAAAACACTAAACCCCTTTTTTTGGGCATTGATCTTTCAAATTTCGAGTTTTTGGGCCCAAAAAGGGTCATAAAAGCCCCAGATGTAAAATCAATGCAAGTAAAAAGATGGGAATTAGAGAGGCAAAAGTTTAAAGTCCTCTCTCGTCATTCTAGCATAAATATTTACCGAGTTATTAAAGAAAATGTGTATCGACTAAACACAGTACGTTGTCTTATGGGGTTTTACACTAGAAAAGCCTGTTATTCCTTTGATAGAGTACTTTTATCATCCACAGCAACCTCACATCGACTTTCAAACCTGTCTGGACCTTCTCCTAACATTATAATACGCAAAATTGTATTCCCAGCTTTGCAGGTAAATGAAACCAGCAGTATCAGAACAGCCAAAAAATCAATGTTTTCAGATTTCAATAAAAATTGGACAAATGTATGTTTTTACACAGATTTTGAGTTTTAAAAGTTTTTTTGTGGAAATTCACTTCCCTCACGTCAGCGTGCTGCGTGCGAACTCGTTATAATTGTTATGATTGTGATTGTGCATTGTTTACTGATGAGAGAAAGCAGCTACGGGAAACTGTTCGAAAAAAATGTAAAGAATTAATTATAGTATTATAGAGTTATACTATAAAGGTAATTCGCAACATTGATAGGTTTAGGAATATCATCTGGCTTGTCGAGTAGGTCGAGGCTATGAAAATGAGTAACTATTATGTAACAGCGGAGTAAAAAACCTCTTTTAAGGTTGTACTTAATAACCCTGCATGTGTTGTTATCCGGGTCACTAATAGCTTACAACTTTAATCAAATATTTTGAGCTGTTTTTAACATCCTCATTTACGGACCGGAAGAACACATGACCTTGATGGATTTAATCGTTGGCATATCCGATCGACCATTAAAACCAGTAATTCGGCCTAGTGGAGCGGCCTTGGACCAGTTTAAGTGCTCACTAACAGCTAGCAGCTCACTTATCTCCCCTTCCTATCTTACGTCACTTGTTAAGAATCAAATATTAGATTAATTTTTCCATCGGAGTTTCAGTGAAGACATATTTTAAGATCCATTAATATTCTACTTACGACCACTGCATACGTTTCTACGCAAAACTATTCGTCTCTTGAGGACATCCAATGACAATTTTATTATATTAATTTTGTTTTTAAAACCCTTCTGAAAAACTCAAAATGTTTTTTTACATATAATATAATATTTCTTCATTTGAATCTTATTAAAATAACGTTTGTGTATTAATTAAAAAATTTTGAATAGTAACATATTTTTTATTATTTTGGGACAAATAATAAAATGTATATTACCGATCTGATGTTGTTAATTTTAAATTAATTTACAGTATATGTCAGTAAGAAGAGTGCCTTCAAGAAATGCACCTTTGTGTCGCCTGCTGTTCAACTGAACCTATACTTTAATGCCTCCACAAATGATGTTCACAACATTATAAAAATTCAACTTTAAAAAACGAACTCTTTATTTGGTAAGTATTTGGCACAACACTTTTTGGTTGAAACAATAAGTGAACTATAAAAAGAAATCTATTTGTAATGAATTAACTGCTAACATGTTTCTATAATAATTTAAATATTTAGGTTTTAATGAGAATATGAGAATTTAAATCAAACAATAATTACAATGATACAGTTACATGT